>OY978219.1:39374237-39974237 GCA_963854785.1 Vaccinium vitis-idaea
AATCGGAATCTTGCTTGTGGTGGATAGTTTTAACGCTAACAATAGAAGACTTTGTGAAGTTTGGTTTCTCTCCAAAAGTTAGAGCCAGCTTAAGCCTAAGGCCCAAGAAGCCTGGGCCTTCAAAAAACTCCCAAAAAAAGGGACACTCCAAGGATTTTTAGTAGTGGGCTTGAGTAGAGATCTTTTCTAGCCAAAAAAAGAAAAATAAAAAGGACCAATATTATACTTTTGCTTCTATAAATACAACTCAAGCAATATTCAAATGATACTCATGCGTCATATGCATTTGGAGTTTTTGTGACCTTGTTCGGTTGGGTTTTGAAACTCGGTCTCTAATTTTTCCCCTAGTGGGGCCCTCTGACCCAAAGCCATTTTCTCTCTCCTTCCCTTATTGGGAGACACTATCCTAGTGCACAATTTTTGCAGAAATGGGTTGGTGGGGTCCACTTTAGAGTCTCATACAAATGATTGAAGTCGTTCATCAACTTTAAAATAGTTTTTTGAGTTGCCTCACAAAAAGTCAGCACAATTAGATTTTTAAAAGTACCTGATCCGATTAGTTAACTTTTATTTAAAAAAATTTAAGAATTCAGGATTCTAAATTTTGAATGAAAACTGAAAGAATGGATCAAATATTTAAAGTTTTTAGATTGAGCTAATTTTCTTGTAGGCCAATCGAAAATTTATTTTATAGTCGATGAATGGCTTGGATCATTTGAATGAGACTCCGAAGTGGACCCCACCGTGATCCATATGTGCACAAATTGTGCACTAGGATAGTGTCTCCCAAAATGGGAAGGAGTGAGAAAATGGCTTATGGGCCAAAGGGCCCCACTGGGAAAAAATTAGAGAAAGGGTTTCCAAAACGCAACCGAACATGGTCTGTGTTTTGACTTTTCTGTTATTATATAATAATTTGTAGAATTTTATACTATTTTGGTTTTTTCGTACTGTGATTGTTGTTGGAAAAATTATTTAAGTGTTGTACTCTTAAGAGACACTTTTTAGACTAGTTCTAAGGGACTCTAAACTATTGGGCCGGCCTTGCCAAAAGTGTTTAGTGTTTACAACTGAGAGTTTGTTGGGTTTGTTGTTTGTTTCTCTAGTGAGTACACAGCTTTGATTTGCAAGTTGCCCTTTGGTGAAATGCATTAATTTGTAAAAACTTGATTCGTAATCCTTAATTAGGTGGTGTTTTTATGAATCCCATTGGGTCAAAAAGAGAAGAAAAATGTGCTGCTACAAACTTGGCAAGTTCTCGGTAATGGGATGGTCAACTGGGTGAAAGACATTAGATATTCCTATGAGGGGGATCAAAGTTCCTATGAGGGGTCACCAGCTTCTTTTGGACCGGCTCTAGATATTTTTATTACTCTACTCGAAAATAAATATACACACATATAGAGGGGTGGATCTCGGGACACACTATTTGACACAACAAATATAAAACTCCTATTTTGGAGTCTCACGCAAATGATCCGAGCCGTTCAATTTGTTTAAAACATATTTTTCAGGGTACTTGTAAAAAATCAACTCATTTGGATATCGGTAAGAATTCGATCGGTATTGTCCTTAAATTTGACAAGATAAAAATTGAATGAACCGATAAAGAAGATAAATACCTTACCGATCTCCAAATGCGTCAATTTTTTATGGATACTCTAAAAAACATGTTTTAACCAAATTGAATGGCTCTGATTATGAGTGTGGGGCTCCGATAATTGTTATCTTAAATGTATAATAGTATATTTTTCTTGTTAGTATTAGTTAATTTTGAATTTGTAGAGATCCTAAAAAAAAATGTAACATATAACATAACAAAAAAAAAAGTATTTCTTTATTTTTAGGTGAAACTTAAAGTTATAATAGTAAGTTTTTTGTGTAATACGTTGCGTTATTACAATTACCTTTGTGGTACCGTTGTCAAGTTTTTCAATAAACATGTTGCCTTTTCAAAAAAAAATGCTACATAAGCCAGTTTTAGTTGTGGGTTCAAGTCGCATACACTACAAATTTTGTGGAGAGATTTTTTTTAATCATTTAAAAATTAAAAATTAGAATAGGGCACTGGGATTCAAATTAACCTAGTACATTTTTGTGGAAGGCCAATGCCTTACCATTGGAATGTTAAGAGCACATTTGTTAAATTTCGGGCTATATAGGAGTACTTTCTTTTGACTTGTGGGTCCGGTTTTGAGGCCCTAGTTTTAGAAGGGTCACGTGCATGACTCTTATGTGCGTGCACTGGATCCGCCCTGTGCACTAGATCCGCCCTGTCTAGAGTATTGATCCCTAAAGGTTGAGTCATATATATATATGTCAAACATGTTCTCCTAAAGACTCCCTCACGGATCTCCTCCGTGAGAACCACCCTTTTTTTTATTTTTCGGACCAAATTTTGACGATCTGAACTGCTCAATATATTTAAAATATGTTTTCCAAGGCCACTAGGAATCGCCAAAAAAAAAAAAAATACCCGAAAGGGTTTCATCCGAGCAGTTTTTCATAATAACCGTACATATACAGTTTATTGAAAAATGCTTGAATGAAACCCTTCCGAATATTTTTTTTAGCGAATCCTCGCGGTGACCCTTAAAAACATGTTTTAAACACATTGAGCGGTTTAGATCGTCGAGATTCGACCCCGATCCATGAAGTCCTCACGAAATTTTAATGAGGGAAGTCTTCATTAGATTATCCTCCTATATATATATATATATTACTTACGGTTGTCTTTTGTGTTCTTTTAAAAAAATAAATTGGCAAAATAGGTAAAAATCTAGTGGAAAATCACCCTTGTGTTTTGGCTTATTTTTCGTCCTTATTTGATTTTTTCCGCGTTTTTTAGTTTTGCATCAACTTTTTGTGTATTATTGGTTTGTGTTGGCAAGAGGAATAAAAAAAGTAAAAAATTATGATCGAAGCTTAATTTTTTTTAATAAAGACAAAAATAAGTAAAAAAGACAGATTTTTACATTTTTTTCGATCTTATTCAAAAAATTGAGAGTTCTAATCATAATATTTTACATTTTTGGATTCCACTTGTCAAGACGAACAAATAATACACAAAAAAAATTGACGTAAAACTAACAAACACAAAAAAATAAAAATAAAAATAAAAATAAATCAAATAAAGACGAAAAAATAAGTCGATTTGACTTTTTAAGCCAAAACACAAACCATTAATCCGTTTGATCATGATCTCCTCCTCCTCCTCCTCCTCCTCCTCCTCCTCCTCTTATGTACATTCCATATCATATATACACCATATTTATCGTTAATTACCTATTTCTTTGGAGCCGCTGGCGCCTGCATCCACATTCTGCTGGATGTACGATGAAGAATCCGGAGGCACTTGTTGGTCCATAACTGTTGAAAATGAAGCTTGAGTTTTCTATTCACATGGAAATTTCAAAATCAAATATCGGATATGTATTGAAAGATTTTTGTGAAGACTTTGGGATAAGAAGAGTTCAATTTAGAATTGGTGACGGTCACTAGTGTTCACACCCATTTTGTATGCCTATATAAAGATGTACTTGTGAGTGTTGAAAAGTATGAGTGGTAGAGAGGAAACTAACACTAAAGTGTTCTTGAGAGATTGAGAGAACCCCAGTGGGGGTTTCTCCCCACACCCAGTGGGAGTGGGAGAGAACGAATCATTAGTGAAGTGATTTGAAATTGAGGTTGAGTAAAACTCCCTCCATTGTACTTGTATCTACCTCATTGGAGAACCACGTAAAAATTCTTGTGTGTGTGTGTTTGTGACACTTCCGCTGTTATTAAAGCATCTCTACCATTCCAACAGTGGTATCAGAGCTCTAGGTTAGAGCGTAGATGATTCTGGAAAAACTCAGAGGAAGACAAGATTAGAGACCGGAAGAAAATTCGGTGCAAAATCTGATGAAGAACGGAGACGACGACCAACACGAGTCAGAAATCAAAATCATCAAAAATTGATTTCGATCCAACAAATAGACTTACCTTGTCGAGGCGAGTCCATTGGCGCAGACGACGTCAAATTTGGAGTTGTATTGAGCTCTCATGGACAATTTGAAAATTGTCTTTTATTCTCTGTGTTTACAGAGCAGACGAAGAAAGAAGACGACGGAAAAATGAAGAAAAAGTTGTTGAAGAAGAAAGAGACAAAGGAAGGTGCTGGAGACTTGAGGGAAAAAGGCAGACAACTAGTGGATGGAAAAATTTGTCGGGCACAAAAGTTGGAAAAAATTATTGAAAGGGAGAATCCAATTCCATCCAAGAAGAAATCATTATTCATTGTACTATTCAAGGTGGTTCCCACGTGAGCTATCAGACCTCCTGATTTTTTTGAAGAAAAAGAATCCAAGGTGCCAAATTGGACCCAAACTGAGAAGTGTTGCACCCCCTTCAAATGAGTGCACGTACATCACACCTCCTACGGTGGTTGCCAAAGCTCCAAGTGAACCCGAAATAGGCCATGGACTTGGATCTACCAAATGATAAGAATGCCTCTGAGATTCAATCATAAACCACTTTGCGTCGGTTGTATGTAAACCCCCCCTTCACCCCAGATTATCAGATATACTTACCTCCTGCCATCAGAGGTCCTCGGTAAAGATACGCAGAAGGACATGTAGCATGGGTGTCTCCAGTTATTAATTAATCAAGTCCTTCAAAGTTTCAAACCAATACAATTAGGTCCTTGAAACTTCAAACTTTGCAGCTTACTCCCTGGCAGTATCTCCAAGGGAATTATCTAGTGTGAGTGGTGCCACAAGATCTATGTGCGACCGTATATACAGTACTACTGTATGTAAAGACGAATTTTTGGCTACCAAAAAAAAATGCCAAAAGCGATGAGATGGATTGAAGAAATATCAGATGAGATTGTATGAACAGAGACAAAAGTCAGCCTCTTTCCAGGAGGTGTGTGAGACCATCGAGAATGAGCCTGAGCAGAGGGTTGTTGTGTTGACAGGATGCCGAGGATTGACCAGCCAAAGCAGTTCAAGTTATGTTCGAACCTAAGTTCGACATGTAGAACAAGGAGCGACGTATTTCTTGTGCGACGAGATCACCATCAAAGTGGTTGATGAAGCTCGAGGAAAAGGAGTCAAGATGAGCAACTGGCGATTGTTCCTCTAGACGGAGGAAATGGCAACCGACGGTTGTCTAGCGAGACGTGATGACGAAAGACAGACGTGTTAATGAAAGAAAATCAACCTTAAGGGGGGGATGTTGCTAAGGTAAGAGAAAAATCAAACGACAAATAAAAGGTCCAGAGATCTAGAGAAATGATAGGCACTAACATTTTGCA
Source organism: Vaccinium vitis-idaea (assembly GCA_963854785.1). Taxonomy (NCBI): domain Eukaryota; kingdom Viridiplantae; phylum Streptophyta; class Magnoliopsida; order Ericales; family Ericaceae; genus Vaccinium; species Vaccinium vitis-idaea. Next base: position 39,379,537 of record OY978219.1, read on the forward strand.
CCAACTCTCTCACATAGGATATGTGGGACCCGCATATGAATGGTAGGTCTAACATTCACATATGAGATAGTTGTGCAATTGTTGGTACAACTTTTAGTACCCGTAGCAAACCTGGTTAGAATATGATTCGAATGCCCTTTGAGTAAGAAATCAGTTAGGCATCTCAACAGAGGAAATGGAAAGGCTTTTGGAATGTAGTCCATAAGCTCTCTTTGACTGCGTCATATACTCGTAATGAAGAAAAGAAGTATGAGAATTTTTTAGAGGAAGGCTGGTTACATTAGAAACTTATAAAAGGTACTAGGTACAAAGCTATGTGCGTTGCACGAGTTTTATGCCCGTGTGTTGTTGATGTAAAGGTTTTTTTTTTTTTCCTGTGGATTGTAGCCAATAAATATGTAAATGTGAAAGGCTGTTTCTTAGAAATCTGGTGTTAGAGCTGGCATTAGAGCTAGTAATGATAATTCTAACTAACGAGAAAGGCTGTTAATTCTAACTAACTAATAAATATGTAAATGTGAAAGGCTGTTTTTTTCCTGTCGATTGTAGCCAATAAATATGTTTGTGCCTAATTTCATCTCCACTTTCTATCAGTGGTCTCAGAGCATACCAAACCTATCAGTGGTTTCAGAGCCCAAGATTGGGACCAAAATATGCGGGATATAAGAATCGGCGTAAATCGGGTCAAAAAACAAAGTCATTAAAAATCGTTTTTGATCCAAGAAATAAACTTACCTCGTTGATACGAGTCCATTGGCACAGACGGCATCAAATTTGGAGTAACATTGAACTCCCACAAGCCATTTGAAAATTGCTCCTCTGTTTTCTCGTTGATACGAGTCCATTGGCACAGACGACATCAAATTTGGAGTAACATTGAACTCCCACGAGCCATTTGAAAATTGCTCCTCTGTTTTTTCACAGAGAAGCGGAGAAGAAAGAAGGAAGGTAGAAGAAAGCTGTAGAAGATAAAAGAAGAGAAAGAGGAGGAGAGGACACATATCTATAATTTCAGCAGACAACGTTTTAAAAAGAAGAAGCAAAAGTCGAGTCAGCTTTTGAAAAAATCAAGTTTGTCTGAGAATCCTAAGTGCAAACTGCATTTCACCCCCTGGTCTCTCAAGATATTACAATCAGGTCCCTCAAACTGCAAACTTTGCAGTTTAGTCCCTAAAGCATATTCCGAGGAATATTTCATAGTATATTCCGAAGAATATTTCGACAAGTCACTATTTCGGCATGACACTATTCAGGTGACACTATTCTGGAGTTACTATTCCGACAGGCACTATTCCGGAAGTCACTATTCTGGCAGTGAATAGTAATCTTACAATAAAAAATTGGGAAGTGGCGTCCACAAATTCACAAGCCCACACACCAAGGCTAACCAAAGAAGATTTTGATAATTGGTGCATACAAGTAAGGGCATTACTTGGTGCAGAAGATATCTTGGAAATTGTAGAAAATGGTTATAAATAACCTACAAAAGAAGAAGCAGAAAAGCTATCAGATTCCGCAAAGACGGAACTCAAAAAGTCCAAATAAAGATAACAGGGCAAAGACCATTATCTACAATGGACTAGATCGAGCAACATTCGAGATAATTGCAGGAGCAGAGACATCCAAGCAACTTTGGGAAATTCTTCACTTAACTTTCAGAGGTTCAAACAAGATAAAGAAGATCCGTCTAGAATCCCTACGCGCAGAATTTGAATTAATTCAAATGAAAACTTCTGAAACGATATTCATACAAGGATTGGTCTTCGGAACTAACTAAATAGTATTGAATTTTTTTCTAACATTCCTTCCAACTATACATTTATTGGCAAATAAAAGGGTAAACTTTACTTACCTCCCTTGAGGTTTCTGACCATGACAAAAACTTCCCCTCAAGTTTCTAAAATTGCACTATCCCCCCTTTGGTTTCGTTAGTTGCATATTTCTGTACTCCGTTAGATGGCAGATACTAGGTAACGGAAATTGTTTGCATCAGCTGATAAACCCATTTCATCCAATTAGAATGATTGTATGACATCAATGCCCTTCTAAACTCAAGTAAAAAAAGATCAAGTTGTTATACATGTCTCTCATTCACGTGTGTCTCCAAAACTAAACACATGCATATTGACATTTGATTTTAAATATGCTTGTATATAAGATTTTTATTTTTTTTTATTTTTTGCAAAGCTTGAAAAAACTTTTGAATTTTTTTGAAGTCAAATTCATATGTAGCCAAAAGAAATTTTTACTCCAACGGAATTTTTTTTCTTGAACTTTTGGATGTCATAAGTTCAATTTTTTATTAAAACTTACATGGTATTAAAAAAACCTATTGAATTGGTTTCGGATTCCTTGAATTCTAATTAATGATATTCCATTTTGTTTTGTTTTTGTCCAAAACTCAGAAGAACAAAATGGTGCTTGTATCACACAAATTTCGAGTATGCAAAACAGACGAAAAAATGTTAACCAAAATCAATTTTATTGATGTAAGAAATTAGGGTTTACAATCTCTGATGAATTTCTAATGAAAGAAAATAATCCTCTAATTCCTCTCTTTGAATGTTGAAACGAGGGCTTGAAAGCTTGATCTCGAATTAAAACACGTAATCTTCTCCGAGATTTGCGAAGAAGACGATGATGTGGCTTGAATATTCTTCAGAGCTTTTAGACTTTGATTTGAAGAACCTCCTTGCTTGATGTAGACTTGAAGAGTTCTGAAGAGCTTTGGATGCTTGAATCTTCAGAGCTGATGGAAGCTTGAATATTCTTTAGAGCTTTGAAGCTTTGATCGGAGAACCGTCTTGCTTGATGCCGGCTCGGAGAATTCTAAAGGGTTTTGGAGGCTTTGATCTTCAGACGTCTGGAGCTTAGATGCTTGAATGTGTGTTTGACTTCAAGGAATTCTGAAGGGCTTTAAGGATTGATCTTCAGAGCTCTAGGGCTTGAATGTGTGTCTGACTTCAAGGAATTGTGAAGGGCTTTGAGGCTTGATCTTCAGAGCTTTGGATGCCTTGGAATTGTTGAAAACTTGAAAAAATTCTAAAGAGCTTCGAAGCTTGATCTTCAGAGCTGTTGAAGCTTCAATGTCTTGATGTAAAAATATGAGAGAGAGCACCTCTATTCATAGGGATGTGGGATGGAGAGTTTATGGAAGACTGCAATTCTTTCCATACTTATCTCTTCAATTATTTCTTTATTTGGTTTAAAGGAAAATAATTAGAATTACTATATAAATACCTTTCCTCTTATTTATTTTTGGAAAGACAATTATACAAAATGTGACATAGAATTTATTTCACCAAGTGACATAATTTGATTGGCCAATCTTGATAAATAAATAATTGTGTCATTTTGACATGTGGCGCCATTTAATTGGTCCCTCCGCACGCCTCTGACTTTTGACTTGTAAACACATGACAACATTTGATTGGCCATTTTTTGTGCTCAGACTTTTGACCTACGAACACTTGTCAACATTTGATTGGCTTGTCCGTAAAACTTTGACTTTGACATGTGAACACTTGGCAACATTTAATTAGCTAATTTATGTACCATAGCAACACGTGGCAGCTTGTGATAGGCCAGAAATTTTACGTGCCTACAGTGCTTTCAAAAAACGGGAAAAGATTTTGTATTTTTATGGGAGTTTATTTGATTCTTTCCGGATATTCCCTTTCAAGTAGAAAAATAGTGAGCAAAGGCATCTTTTGGCGCTGAAATAGGGGAATAACCGCCAATAACTGCTACAAATGGAGGAAAAATTAGCAGCTTAGGACTCTTGGCAGCTATCAATCAATTCGATCAGGAGTTATTTAGGACAGGTGGCATCATCTCAACGAGGAGGGAGTTGGCGCCAACCTTCAAACATCTGCAAATGGAGCCGATAATAGAAGAATCAGAGAAGAAAAAAGGGTTACACAACCAGCAATCTCACGGTTAAAATACTCAAGTCTCTCGACTTACTTGCTCAAGATCCTCCTCAACCCGTTGAAGCCTCTCAACCCCGTTGAAGCCATCAACTCCGTTGAGTTCATTTACTTTTCATCATTCTACAAGTCTAGCCCAGCCTAGGACCTTGTTTTACGATCACTTGTACCTCTACTTTTGTTAATCTTTATTAATGAAAGTTGGATTTTATTTTATCTTGTTGATTCTCATTTTTCACATGGTTGGGAAATTGATAAAGTCCTTTACGATAAGGCAAACCACGAATCACTTTGCAACTATACCATTTGGAATTGCACGCAATCGCTATCATGAAGTTAGAAAAAGGCACGAAGGCCTTTATAACAATTGAATTGTACCGTATGGTCCAGGCACGCCAATTACACAAACCGCTCAGGTGCTCGCAGTTTCATGTGGAGTTTTGACACGAAAACACTTCTAGACTGATTAAATTCTCATTACCTTAAAACTTTTTGTATTTTTCTTTTCTTTCCTTCTTTCTTTTTATAGAATGTTGTTCTCTGAATTTCTGAATGAGTAAAACTGATAAGTAAGAACTCTATTTATAGATGAAGTCTCAAGGACCGTTCTATCCTCGCAAATAAATTAAGATGAGAGACTGATGTGTAAGAAACCAGCCGCCCCAACAGTCATATAATCAACAATTCACAATATAAATAACTCAAAGAAAGAAAGAAAGAAAGAATAACGAAAAGTACGTATAAGTATAAACTGCAATTGTTGACTTCTGCCCCCACGAATATCTGTCTAGTTTTCCAAGTGGGCATTTATGTTATTTTTAAGGAAAATGCAAAAATTAGTCATTGAGCTGACTTTAAAGTTCAAAAAGTGAATTGGAATGTATAAAAAGTGTATCACAATGTGTGAAAGTATATGAAAAAGTGTAAAAAATATACTAAGATATTTGTTGTTTTCTTTGTCTTTTTTTTACTTATTGTCAGCCTAGTGTCATCCCACTAGCTAGGCTAACAATAGAAGGACCCTTTTCACTTGTCCTGTGGCAATTATTTAGGCTTTGTTTCCCCTGCGATTTTATAATTTTATTTATGAGATTTCCCATTTTAGCACATTAATTTTATGACATTTCTCATTTCAGCATATGGGATAAAATGGAAAATGTTGCATAAAATCACAGTGGAAACAAGTCCTTTACCAGTGATTTTATACAAGTCCAAAATATTTTCACCATCTCCAGATTTCTTTTTGATTTTTATCGGCATCTGTCTCCTGATTTCAATCCACCGCAACCTTCAAGACTGAGGTCATTATGGTCCGGGGCAAGCTCACCATGGTCTAGACCACGGATGTTGCGATCATCTTTTCACACCAAATTTTGTACCTTTCTTCGAATGTCTTGAATTCAAGGCATATCTCCAACAATAATCTTGTCTCATAAATGTTCGATTCCAAAGTGCACAAACTTTTGGAAATGAGAGAATGATGGAAACGGAAAACAAAGCATATCCGAACATGGCAAAAGATACACTTACATAAACTGACGTACGTCTTAAGTAGTCTCACTAGCAAACCATCCCTAAACACATTTACCAAATTGCAGAGTATAGAAAGAAGCACTAGGCATGAACAACCTGGCTCTATCACTCCATACTGATCTGAGCTATCACAAATCAGTCAACTCAGACTATCTAGATCCAGAACACAAACAAGCCAAAATCTGCTTCTCTTGACTTAATAATCTAGACCCATAAGTAGAACACTAGTTGTTCATGATCCCTTATTATATCATCAGATGATGGTATATGGTTGGAGTTCTTCATTACAAGGTTGTTGATCTCAATAGAATTGGCGATTACTTTTCTTGCCGAAAATGCCATGGCCATATGTTGAAAAGATAAGATCCACAAGGAGGGGAAACTGGAGAGACACGAAAGATGTGACGGGTAAACATGCTAGTGCAGCCACCGGAACAAGTATCCATGCCGTTTTGTGACCCAACACAAGATACAGTGCAAAACTAAAGGCCACCATCATGGTTGTTATAGAGAGGAACAGAGTAAACAGTCCAACAATAAGCCGCTTCGGAAGTGTTAGATATTTTTGGCACTTTCCGGGGTTGTCCAAAACCATCATTTGGGTATGGGTAGATTTTTTTTTATAGGGTAGTTGCTCGCTCGATGCTCCTCTCATTATCTACGCCAAATTGACCACTGCGAAATCAATCTATTTGTGTGAAAGGTAAAATGCATTGCACAACATATCATGCATAATTTTTTTTGACAAAAGATTATATTTCTGCACGTTTGCATTTCCAATAAAACTCTCCGAAAATTTACTTTCCATATCAATCAAATGATTTTATTTTAACTTACCGAAAATTTGCTTTCCATACTCATATAAATATATTGATATCAAGCAAATAATTTTATTTTACCTTTCCAAAAAATTGTGTTTTCCATATACATATGTTTACATCTAGTAAACAAATTTCCTTTTAACTCTCGGGAAGTTATTTTGCAAATCTATATCATTGTCTATCTTTTGTTTCCGAGAGAATCAAAGAGATATGTTTATTTTTATGGAAACATATTTAGGCTTTCATCTAATTGCCTATATATAGGAGCATTAGCCATCAATAAGAATATATATTATTTTTTACGGAAGAAACCGAGAGTAGGAAAACTCTTTTATCTTTTGTGCTAGCATGGACTCCACGTTGAGTGATTCATTAAAAAGATGAATTGCTAGCTGTGTTTATCCTATTAAAATTTTCATTGTGCATTAATACTTTCAAGCTACGCATTTTCCGGGTATCACATCATTCAGCTATTTAGTGTTCGTGTTTTGTGGTGCCGTATACTACTGTGGCCGAATCTTTTGGAGATTGATTCGGAGCCGGTTGAATCCGGAGATCGGGCGTGAAGTCTGTGGTTCATCTATTGAATCTTGAAGAAGCTCTGGGAGCATCGGAGATTGGCGAGAATAGGTAAAGGCTTGGGGTAAGATTTTACTATTTCGCAATCTGTACTTCTTTTTTATTAATAGAATAAAGCAGTAGGTTTAGGCCGTGGTTTTGGCTTAGGGTTATTTAGGACCCTAAGTTTTTCCACGTAAATCGTGCGTATCTTGTCTCTATTTTATTTTCATTGCACTGCTTGTGGTTTGGTTAATCTGATTTAATCAAGACAATTCACTTTTTTTTTAATAATTTTTAATCGGTTATTTTCTCATAAATTGGTAATTTTTGTCAAAACTTCTATTCACCCCCCTCTAGGAGTAAATTGAACGCTTCCGCATAATTTCAATTGGTATCAGAGCTTGGTTGCTCTGTTTAGGTTTAACCACCTGAGTTTGGTTCTGGTTAAATGGACATGAATGCACCACGAGAGGGAGCCTCAAACTCGAGGCCACCCTTTTTCGACGGTAACGATTATCCGTATTGGAAGGCCCGTATGACCACACATTTAAGTTCCCTAGGAGTTAGGGTTTGGAGATCTGTTAGATACGGCTATGAGGCCCCAACCATAGAGGACGCTACGACTAAACAAATGAGGGCTAAGAAGGACACTGAGTGGATTTCTGCTGACAATGAGAGTTTTGAGGCAAACTCCAAGGCCTTAGGAGCCATCTATGGTGCGTTAAGTAAAACAGAGTTTAGTCGTATTTCTGCATGCACCACTGCGAAAGAGGCTTGGGATATTCTCCAAGTTACCCATGAGGGTACTAAAACTGTTAAAACTTCAAAACTTCAAATGCTTACAACACGTTTCGAAGAATTAAGAATGCAAGAAGACGAGAATTTTGATAGTTTTATCACTAAGTTGAGTGACATCGTTAATTCCTTCCATGCTTTAGGAGAACCTATCCCAAATCTTAAAGTTTGTCAAAAAGTGCTTAGGTCCCTTCCCGAAAGATTTAGGGCTAAGGTAGTTGCTATCGAAGAGAGTGATAAAGTTGATGACATTCTTTTTGAGGAACTTGTTGGTAAACTTCAAACATTTGAATTGAATCATCTTTCGAAGAAACCTGCATTAAAGCCTAATAAAAGCATAGCTTTTAAAACTTCTAAAGAAGAATCCTCTGTGACACAAGAGAGTGACGATGATCTTGATGAAGAGGAGCTTGCCTCTTTCGTTAAAAAATTCAAAACATTTGTCAAGTTCCGTAAATCTGAAAATTTTCTGTCTTCAACTAGTAGGGGTAAAAATTATAATTATAGGGATAATGAAAAGAAATCTTTTATAGATAAATCCAAGAAACCCCTAGGCATACAATGTCACGAGTGTCATGGTTTTGGGCATATTCAGGCAGAGTGTGCAAACACTCTTAAAAAGAAAGAGGCCAAAGGGTATAAAGCTTCGTGGGATGATGATAGTGATGAAGGTAGTGATGGGGGTTTTGAACCCTCTAGATATTCTGTGCTTGTTGCCAACATTAACTCTCCCACATCCCCTAAAACAGTTGATCTTTCTACAACAATTAGCGATGATAGTAAATATGTTTCGACTGACGAAGATTGTGAAAATAGTGAAGATGATATAGATTCTATTCATGAGGCCTATGATAAATTGTTTAAAAAGGCTGTCAAATTAGAAAAGAAAAAGAAGGAACTCATGAGTGTCATCGAAAGAGTTAGTGGTGAGAGGAACAAACTTAATGAGGACATCGAATCTAAGGACATTGAGCTTGAAAAATTAAAAACCTATAACGCTAATCTGGCTGATAAGTTTGCCAAAATTGAGAGAGAGCGTATGGATGCCTTAAAAGCCCTTGAAGGGTCTAAGGATAGGATTCTTGAATTAGAGCATGACCTTAGGGAGGCCACAGAGGCTATAAAGCGTAATGAGTGTGGTGCAACCCGTATAGCCGAGATGACACGTACTTTTAAAAATAGAAGCGGCTTAGGGTTTGTTGATCCACCTTCACTGACACCTAAGGCTAATGAGAAAGAAATTAAGTTTGTGAAATCTGAAACTGCTAAGAAAGAGGTGGTGTGTGATAAACCCGAATCTTCTACTAAATCTCCCATCACCATTAAAAAGGTCTACAATAGTAATCATGCACATGATAAGAAAACTCCTTTCATTTGTCACTACTGTGGTGTCCAAGGTCACATTCGACCTTTTTGCAATATTCTTAGAAAAGCAAATCAAAGAACCAAAGGGAATTTGTTTGTTGCTTCTGTTAATAAAAGTGTTTGGTATGGTCAACCCAATTTGGGAAGACCTCAATTTGTGCGCCAGTCTCCCACAAACATTAAGAATGAGAATTTTCAAAAGAAATTGAGCCAGTTGGCAAATCAAACTTCTCACCTCGTCGAGGAAATAAAAAATTTATCAACTTTGGCTAAAAATAATAAAGAGACTGATAAATTTGTTGAAACACCAACCACACATGGTCACTTCTCACGTGCGAACACTAAAAGAAAACAAATTTGGAAGAGAGTCGACGTCGTTTGATTAAGTTTGGTGTTGCCTGTCATCCTAGTATGCTATTTTTTTTTATATATACACTTGTGAACATGTCTTTCTAGTTATTTATTTTAAAAAAAAAAAAACCTTTCATTTTATTTTATTTATTTTGGTATATGCAAGTTTTAGGTTCATGATCTTGCATGTTGATGCTTTTATTTTTGCTCCAAATTAAAAAAAAAAAACATAATAAAAAAGGGGCTTAGCATATTTGTTTTAAGGATGAGTAGTCATTAATGAGACTCACATAGATGTATTTCTTTGGGAATGCATGCACGATTCTTATTAACTCCACTCATGAGATGCATTCGGACATTTGGTGTAGCATGTTTTATGACTCTATGATCGCCACTTTTACACGTCTGGGTTAGAGAGATTTCTTAAAGAAGAAAGTTGATTCTCATGCACCTTGGTTTGTCTTGTCTTTACCCTAGGCGATTGACTTTTTTTTGGCCTCATAATTGGATACAAAGTTTTATATGTCTTGCTACGCAAAACAACCAAAAAAAAAAAAAGGGAGGAAAAGAAAAAGCAAATTCAATTGTTGTGGTTGAGATAAAATGTTTATCCGGACGTTCACTGAGTAACCGGATCATTCGGCTCTATCCAGTCCGAATGTTCGCGTAAAAAGGTGGATAGATCTTGTGAAGACATTCGTATTGGACCAATTGCCTAGTAACCGGATCCATTCGGCTCTATCCAGTCCGGAGGTTCGCGTCAAACGGCAGTGGGGTAAAAGAGAATACTATAAAAATAAAAAATAAAAACAAAAAATATCCTCTGTTGAGGGGGAGTTTATATTTTTGGGGACATATTTAGTATCGATGGGTGCTTAGTTTGACTTCGTTAGGGGGAGAGTGCTTGACGGTCCAATGGTACATGAGAATTGACGAATATTTGGATAGTGATCTTAATTTCTTATGACGTGTCACACACTCACTTTGTCATAGATTCATCTTGTGTGTTGCAACCTATCTTCGAATTCTCTCATTGGATTGGTTTAATACAAATTTGTTCATGCACTCTTGAATTTCGTCATATTGTCTGAGCCTCATCTTTGAATACTTGTTCTTCGGATTATATGTTGCCTTGCCACTTTGTTTTATTAAAAAAAAAAAAAAACAAAAAAAAAACAAAAAAGGGTATCTTCGGTCATTATGGTTTAAAATTCTGTGGATATGGTCTTAAATTTCTATTCGGTGAATTTCTCTTATAGCCACTGGCCTATGTGATTCATGTTCTTGCATATCATATCACTCTCTCGTATCTTTTCTAGTTGCTTGTGTCTTTGATACCGTCAATTCCTTTGTTTTTCCGTGACAAAAAGGGGGAGAATTTTTATATTAAGGACATAGTTGGGGAGTGACGGGTGTTGTTGAGTCTTGAGGTTATGAGTACTACTGTTCCTTTGGGGAGATATTTTTCGTAACATATACTTGGTCGCATAGTTTTTGTTGAGCTGTCTTTGCAGGTATTGGAAAATCAACTCAAGCTTCATTGGATAGACCTAGTTTAGACTAGTGTTTGTTTCCTTCAATTGTAATTTTCGGTTTTGTGTTAGTATAGTTGGTTTTGTCCCGGAAATGCCAAAGGGGGAGATTGTTAGATATTTTTGGCACTTTCCGGGGTTGTCCAAAACCATCATTTGGGTATGGGTAGATTTTTTTTTATAGGGTAGTTGCTCGCTCGATGCTCCTCTCATTATCTACGCCAAATTGACCACTGCGAAATCAATCTATTTGTGTGAAAGGTAAAATGCATTGCACAACATATCATGCATATTTTTTTTTGACAAAAGATTATATTTCTGCACGTTTGCATTTCCAATAAAACTCTCCGAAAATTTACTTTCCATATCAATCAAATGATTTTATTTTAACTTACCGAAAATTTGCTTTCCATACTCATATAAATATATTGATATCAAGCAAATAATTTTATTTTACCTTTCCAAAAAATTGTGTTTTCCATATACATATGTTTACATCTAGTAAACAAATTTCCTTTTAACTCTCGGGAAGTTATTTTGCAAATCTATATCATTGTCTATCTTTTGTTTCCGAGAGAATCAAAGAGATATGTTTATTTTTATGGAAACATATTTAGGCTTTCATCTAATTGCCTATATATAGGAGCATTAGCCATCAATAAGAATATATATTATTTTTTACGGAAGAAACCGAGAGTAGGAAAACTCTTTTATCTTTTGTGCTAGCATGGACTCCACGTTGAGTGATTCATTAAAAAGATGAATTGCTAGCTGTGTTTATCCTATTAAAATTTTCATTGTGCATTAATACTTTCAAGCTACGCATTTTCCGGGTATCACATCATTCAGCTATTTAGTGTTCGTGTTTTGTGGTGCCGTATACTACTGTGGCCGAATCTTTTGGAGATTGATTCGGAGCCGGTTGAATCCGGAGATCGGGCGTGAAGTCTGTGGTTCATCTATTGAATCTTGAAGAAGCTCTGGGAGCATCGGAGATTGGCGAGAATAGGTAAAGGCTTGGGGTAAGATTTTACTATTTCGCAATCTGTACTTCTTTTTTATTAATAGAATAAAGCAGTAGGTTTAGGCCGTGGTTTTGGCTTAGGGTTATTTAGGACCCTAAGTTTTTCCACGTAAATCGTGCGTATCTTGTCTCTATTTTATTTTCATTGCACTGCTTGTGGTTTGGTTAATCTGATTTAATCAAGACAATTCACTTTTTTTTTAATAATTTTTAATCGGTTATTTTCTCATAAATTGGTAATTTTTGTCAAAACTTCTATTCACCCCCCTCTAGGAGTAAATTGAACGCTTCCGCATAATTTCAGGAAGAACATGGAGAAAATCACGCTCTGCATATCGCGAAGTCAAGATGGACAAAAACAATAGCAGAGAAGTGGTAGATGTGAAGAGAGAAAGTGAATCTGAAATAATGAAGACAATGAATGCCATTTCTTTAGAGAAAATTGGAAGACCGTTCGACTCGCTGCCTCCAGGAACAGTAATGATGGCTGCAAATACCACGGTGACAATAAGCGCTGCTGAAATAGTGCATGAATTTGCTGTGTCTTTCATCCATTCCCCACCTTTAACTACCAAGTCCTTGTGCTCTTTTGTAAATACCATTTCTGGTGTTTCATTTTCATTGTTCATCATTGTTTTATAACTGGGTCTTACAAACTTCTTCACTTCCTGCATAACCCAATTAGTTTGAAACGAATTAATGTTTCCTAGCACAATAAAAAATAGTGAAAAATATGGATCTTTTACTTGTTTATTCAATAAGGTTGGATAATAATACACTTGGGACAATCAGAGGTAATTTTTAATTTTTGAATCAGTAATCAGCAACAAAGGTAATTGTTGTACATTACTGATTTTACTCGTTGGAAAGTAAAACAAAGAGAATCCATTAATCACCTTGAACCATTGTAACTCGCGCTGCATTTGCAGAGCTGCACCAGAAACTAGATTGAGTTTGTTTGGAGGTGCCAATCGTCCAGCTAAGTGCAGGATATTGTTCCCAAACTCGTCTATATCCATTGTGACACTATTTCTGTGGTCGGTCATCTGATATATGAGGTTGAATATATCCTCATGACGCTCTATCACTGCCAGTTGAAATATGCTACGATTTTCAAAGTCTCGAGCACAAGATAATTTGGGCACAGATTCCACAATCTCTTCCACAACCTCGTGAATCCCCAACCTCGCAGCATTAACAATCGCATCCGTAGCAAGTGAATCATATGCATCCAAGTCGTTTAAGTTCATCATTTCTCTAACCAGGTATCTAAGGAGATGAAGTGCATGGTGATGCATCTGTTTCTTCTCTTGAATGTGTTTAATACGAGGCACTGTCTTGGCAAAAGAGAAATTAACAAAGGTCGTTAATGGGAAAAAATTCACTTGTCATTGTGTTCTCAAGAGACACAGTATCATGGACGCACAGAACAGAATATACAGAATCAAATTTTGAACTGCATATTCATTACCTAATAAAGCAAAGACTTTCCAAAGCATGGCCTGCGATTTTTGGCTCACTGTATGACATCAAAACCAGATTAACATGTAGGGCATAATGGAATGAAAATTTCTAAATTCAAGCGCTTAATCTCCTATGAAATAACATGGATACCTATTATTCCTTTGAAAAGGATTATAGTCCAATGCTTTGAATTTATTGGTGACTGTTGGCATAGCTTTCTATATGCAAATTGTGGTACCACTTTTCCACCATCTCTCTCCTAAAACTAATTGGCATTAGGAAGGGTTTCAATTAGGTCTTTTATGATATTCGACATCGCACCCGCAAGTCTATTTTTAGAGCAGTTGCAATGAGTGACATTGTGTAACCAAATGTTGTCAACTGCTGAATAATGCACCAATCCTCCTTTTAATTTTTTCTTATGAAAGGTTCAGAATTGTGTCCTGAAATTTTTTTAGTGTAAACCTATAAATTTAGTCAGTGGACTCAGATTTTATTGAAAAAGCTAAGAGCTGTAGCAACCTAAAGGAGTGAGGATTAAAATAACAAACCAGAAATGAAGAATATTTTCCCTAAGCAGCGAGCCCAATGATAGTTTTGCTCCGGCAATTGAGAATTGTTAAGTGGTTTCTCAATCTCAACTCTATTGAGGTCTTCAGCGTAATTCTTCGACTTGACAGAAACATCTTCCAGGGGAAAGACAAAAAGAAATTGTAAGATATTAGTATAGCGTGACCCTCAATTTTCATGCATTAGTAACCAAACATGACAAGAAAACAAAAATAAAGAAAGATGTTTGCCATTAACCGTTAACGGAGGCCAAACCCAAATATCTTGAGGAATGCCATCAAGCTTATCAGAGTCCGATCTCTCTGTTTTGGGGCCGGGACTAGACATTCTATAGGGATCCCTTTCATGCATAGGGGCGTTCTTTTTATAGATCGTGACTTTGTTTGTAGTACTGAGCAGGGACGGATCCAGAAATTTGCTTTAGTGAGCACCTAGTTAGTAAACTAAACCCGTACAATTCACCCAAAAAAAAAAAAAAACTAAACCCGTACATTTACAGTTCCATCAAATAATGCTCTGTTTTTTCTTTGGCCAACATGAAAGGGGGTTACTAGGAACTTACAAGCATAAATAATGTGTTCCCAAAAGAACTTGAGGCGCTTCCCACTTGGAAATGCATGCACCTTTCTAGCTATTGCTCCCAAACCACAGTCGTCGTTATAGGATGTCTGCGATATAGCCAATTGGGGATAGCGATGAACCATATCCAAAGCTAAATCTGCAAGTCAATAAAATCATGATAAGAACAGCTCATAAAACAAAGTTTAGCATCCCGAAAATTTTTGGGTGCCGTCAGTGCATCTGGCTGTCTATCCTCCGTGTTTTGAACAGGGGGTAGTTCGGTTGTATTTTTGCAAATTTTAAAGGTAAATTTACCCCAATCTAGACTGTCCAAAACACAGGTGGACAGCCCAGATATGCCAACAGGCCATGTGGTATCCATCTGGAACGGAAAAAATTATTGTTAGTATGCTTATCACTGCTCCGTGAATGTCAAGCGAAGAAGACAAAAAGCTTGAGCAATGAGCACTATTAGAAAATTGACCAAGAAAATAAAGATAACAAAAGAAAACCTAGATTAACTTGGAAGCATGAATAATAATATATCATAAAGTGGAAACATAATATTAGAACCTAAAAAAAAGATAACATAATATTCATAATTAATTTAACATCCCCTCAAACTCAAGTAGGTCAACCAACTTGAGTTTGAAAAAAAGGCTAGGAGACTGGAAACAGCCAAGAAGAAACAACCAGGAACATCCAAGAAGGAAAAACTTGAAACAGCCAGAGCAGCCAGGAAGAAAAAAACTTGTAACAGCTAGGCAGAAACAACTAGGAGCAGCCAGGAGAGAGAACTAGTAGCCAGAAACTAGGAGAAGCCAGGAGATGCATGGATGGTAGAGATCCAGCGTGAAAGTTGAAAGCGAGCAGTAACATGTTGTGAGTCCCCGAAGGACGGCGGCGAGTTTTCCCACCAGGGAGCGAGTTTCCCAACCTTGTAGCTCTGATCACATATTAGAAAATTGAATATGCTGCTTTTATTAATGTGTATTCTATGTAATCCCAGCATGCCTCTGTATAGGTTACAAGTCTTTATGACCAAGAAAACAACCAAGGAAATAAACATAACAATGGAAACCTGGACTAACTTGGAAGCATGAAAACATAATATTATTACCTAGAAACATGGTAACATAATGCTACCTAATATTATGCTGACAAGCACAATGAGGGAATATAATATATACTCACCATAGAATCCGGAAGTTATAACATGGATGAGCAGCTCAGCACCACCCGGTTCAGATTCAGACCTACTATCGGAGAAGAACAGCTTGCTCGTAGCCGCATCATTCTCATACGTAGCCGTTAGCAAAAACGAAAGTGTCTTCCTTTTAGCATTAATAGCTGCATAATGAATAGGCAACCATCCCCGGTTCTCCCTTATGCACAATAAACTCGGGTTTTTCTCCACCAAAAGAATCGCCGCCTTTGTGTTTCCTACCCATGAGCCGAGGTGGAGGGGCGTGTGTCCGGCGATGTCCCGCTGCGCTATGGCCTTTGCCGGCATCATTTTCAACAACTCCGTCACGAATTTGATCGCCTTCTTTCCGGTTCCAGTGGCCATGTACAATGCTGTCTCTAGTTCTCTGGTGATTGGGGCTGTGATTAAGTTGGGGTCTTGTTCAAAGAATTTGTTGGCGGTTTCCCAGTCCCCTTTTAGTGCGGCTCTAAGAAGTGGTGTGTATTTCCAGAATTCGTCCTTCTTTCCCTGTTTTCTGTTCTCTCTTTCTGTAAATGGACAATTAACCCAACAATTGAATAAAAAAGAAGAAATTTTCGTGGAACTTGTCGAGAGTATCGAATAATACATAAGTTGTAGTAAATTTTAGAAATCATTTTTGATAGAAAAACCTTGAGTGCCTTAAAGCTAGTATCGACACTTACCAGGTGAATGCATAACGTGAACTGGCCGATATGATATGTGTCACTCCATCTCACTGATAAATTAGGGTGTAACGGTAACAAAAGGCTAAAAAATAATTGAGCAACGACCGACCGACATTTATAAGTATGCTTGTAATGCTAAGCTAAAATAGTTTGTATTTCCTTGTCTTTAGTGTTCAGTTAAAAGTTCTACCTGTCAAATCTTTCGTATCCAAATTTATTTGTACTAGTGTTTCTGCACATTTTGTCATTAAATCACATGAAAATCATAAGGGATGTTGAATTGATCATAACATGTCATGTGATCGAAGGGCCGAAAATGAGCTTCTGTATAGACAGATTTGTTTGTGCACGAAGGATATGACACTACAACTTATGTACTTTTTCTCTGAAGGAGCTCCAAAATATTAACTCAATCGACTTTCAGCGAAGTTGAAGCAAAATGATCACTAAAGATGAATGAAGTCTGATTTTCTCAAAAAATGAACCATTTCATCTCTGAATTGATCTAAGTAAAGCATTTTCCTACCACCACTAATCAGGAAAAAAACTAGTGCTGAAATATATAGAGATGGCATTCGAACCTTTTCTTCTCCTGTGTTCTGCTGTGTTAGTCATAATCTGCCTGTCGAAGAAAGATGAAGAAGCCTTTACCACACATGAGTTTGTGTCAGCCATGACCTCACTTGAGTCTTTGTCAGCCATTATCTCTGCTCTTGAGATCCTTGTTGGGATGATTTTAGCTAGTGTTTGAATAACACACATATATATACAACTAGGGGGCCGTTGAGGAGGAAGGTGTTTGGTGTTCACATGAGGAAGGGGGAGAAGGGAGGGGTAAAGCTTATTTTTTTGGGGGGGTCTTTGCAAATCTCACACCCACCCTTAGGGCTGCAAACGAACCGAGCTGCTCGCGAGCAGCTCGTGGCTCGGCTCGGTTCGATAAGTAAAAGAGCCGAGCTCGAGCTCGATTTTCAGGCTTGTTTAGTTAACGAGCTTGCTAAAGCTCGGCTCGGCTCGAAAAAGCTCGGCTCGATTACATAGGCTCGACTCGTTTAAGAAGGCTCGTTAAGCAAATTACCCTGGCTCGGCTCGTTTATGACCGAGCCGAGCTCGAGCTGGATTTTTCAGCTCGTTTACTTAACGAGCGGAGCTCGAACACTACAAAGGTCGGCTCGGCTCGGCTCGTTTGCACCCCTACCCACCCTACGATTAGGTAATCCATGTCAGTAAAAAGACCAAATTAGCCCTCAAATAGTTAATGAGGGCAATCAAGTAATTTGTCACGTATCAACTCTTAGCCACCCATGCACACTTATCCCACCTACTTTTATACATCATTTCAACTACTTCTTGCAGTGGGCTTAAGTGAGCCACAGAGACCTGACTAACCGCAGACCAATCCAATAAAAATTACGCTATTGTGCCCAAGCTCGACCCGGACCCTCTTACTTTGGATCATCTAAACTAGTACTACCACTTGTTTCGTCTAGATCCGAACCAACCCATTCAGCACTACTGGATCCAGACCCGATGATTTGCATAATTTACAGGAGGCCGCTTGTGCATTTTCATGTAACTATCTTATTCTTTACGTTTTGGCTGATGTTAGCCGAAGTGGCGTGCTTGCAGGCACACGAGTGCTTGGAGGGTAGGTCTTGAGGCTCTACATAGGGTGCACAGGAGAACAAACCTAAGAGGTATGCCACATCTCTCTCCCACAATCACTTTATACTTCCCTTTCCTTTTTCATAGACTTATTAAACCATCGGAGTTCCTTCCCGGTCACCTCCGACCGGTTGGGCGTTAACCGTGGGTGTTCACTGCATAGGCCAAGTGAAGTTGCAAGGCAGAGCCAATAGTCCGAGCCAAAGATCTCTGATCAGACGGGGCAAGTTAGAACCGGAACACAACACTACTTTTCAAACCAATTATAAGTTAATCTCTCCTCCTTGACTAATCTCCCCTTATAACATAATCACATCTCATCCACCCTTCATCCATGTCTATCCAAAACGTTATCTAATATGTGAAAGTAACAGAAATAGAAAAAGCTACTTTGGGAAAGAAAAAAAGAAGGGAGAAAGCTACGATGACTCTCCAGAAAGCGATTACTTGACCCCAATTGAAGAAAAATTACGCAACTTTCCAAACATAGGACCAAACGACATGATTTAGACAGAACAGAGATTATTTGACCCCATGAAGAAAATTATTGGTTTAGTTGCTTTTTAAGTGAAAGTAACAGAAATAGTAAAAGCTACTTGGAAAAGAACTAAAGAAGGGAGAAAGTTGCGATGACTCGCTAGAAAGTGATTACTTGACCCCAAGTAAATTGTTGGTTTCGACGGAAAAATTATTACTTGACCCCATGAAGAAAAATAATTTGTTAGTTTCTTTTTACAGCTGGTTTCACTAACCAATTACATTTGACATGCTAAAAACAAGTAGTAAATAGGGAATTGATTTTTACACCCTCTTTTTTAAAAATTGCACCTCATGGCAAAATTGTACATAAAGTTTACTAAATGACAAAAAAATGGGTGCAATTATAAAAAAAATAAATAAATTGGCTACAAAAATGATTTTCCTAATAATAAAGATAAACAATTTGAAATTTAATTAATGGCTTTGTTCTTCACCTTCAAGGCTATCAGAGGATATTTCGCTTAGCTTTATTTTCTTGTGATCTGTATTCTGTACTTGATCTGCATGAACCGCGCGTTGTACAATTGTAATTAACGAAGTTTTCATTTTCCCAAAGTAGAACATAAAACCCTCAAGTAGCTTTACAAAATGCAGAGTTGTGATGAGCAAATAGAATGCTCAAGAGTGAATAAGGTTGGGGTACAGTTGAAAAGTAAAAACATGTTAGAGGTTAGAGATAAGCCACATATCTTGACTATAGAGTTACGGTGAGTGCAATTGCTTTGAGTTAACTGATTGTAGTTATCTATATTAGGCCTACAAAAGACAATGGTTGTGTTTGGTTTGTAGTTTAGTTTAGTTTTGATGATGTAAGCAGGTATAATGAGTGAAAAGAGATAGAGAGAGAAATGAGAAAAATGATGATGTCAACAAAACTAAAACAAAACTAAAACCTCAAACCGAACAGGGCCAATATGATTGTGCATTGTAAAGTGTGGGGAAATAGAAGAGAAAGAGCAGAGTAGAGAGTGACATGAGGGAGCCCTTTATGGGCCTCCCACCACCACCAATGGGAGGAAAAATTATCCAGTGCACATGCAGAGTGTGAGACAAACAATGTGTGTGATTGTATTCTTGTTACAGATTAATACAAAGAGTAGTGTTTCAGTGAGTGTTATATCTCTCTTATTTCCCCAACATATGGAGATATGTATGCTCCTGCTATGAACGGGGGCTAGACGAGCCAAGCACTGTCGACGACCCGGGCACTTTATAGCCGAAAGCAAGTGATGGATGATTTTTGAAGTGAACCAAAATCACTTTTGAGGGTTGTAGAAGATAGGGCTCGATCATATGGGTTCATTGGCGCATACGGTGTCAATTTTGGAGTTGAAAGGAGCTCCAAAGCAGCGAATGAAGAAGACGGGAGAAGAAAGAGAAAAGAGCAAAAAAAAAAAAAAAAAGAAAGAAAGAGACATGATACGGGTGGTGATTCAACAAGTCTTTAAAACCGACAAGTTTTAAAGAAGGGAAAAAGAAGTTGTCTGGTGAATGATTGAAGTCCAAGACAAAAATTACACTCCACCCCTAGCACGATTAAGCCATTGAGTGAAAGCCTAAAGTTTCAAAAGTTTCACTTTGATCCCCACTACACAATGTTGGAAATTATCAAAATAAATGGGTGTTCATTTGGGGTTTTATCAAAATATTCCTTGTGCTTTTTAGAAAGCCTTTTGTAGTGTTTTGGTTTTGTCCCACATTGGCTAGTAAGAAAAAGGTTGAGTGTTTTATATATGAGAACACTTCTATAATGTTCACATAGTGTGAAGTGGCATGGCACCTATGGTGCTACGCGCTTTACCGGCGCAGCCGGTGATGGGACACACCCATACGCGCCCGCGCGTGCGTGGCAGTGGGCTGTGCGGCTGCTATGTGGCGCTTTGATGATGCACTTTTCACTTTTGTAACCCAGTGCGGAATGGTGCATTGGGGTCTATAAATAATACCCAAATCACATTCATTTGACACCGAATTCTAGCCTTGTTACTCTGCCAAAATATCTACAGATCGCTTTCTAGTTTTTGCTGTACCGTTACTCTGCAGAAACGGTGCCAGCAATTCCTTCGTTCTTTCGATCCTATTTTCGACTCGGTATTCTGTCTGTCCTTCGTTTGTGCGGACGCAGGCAGAAGATCATTGAAAGGACCAATCCATTTCCATTGGCTACATAAGCCGAACAACATCCAAGAGGAAAGGCATTGAAGAACCATGGAAAATTCTTTGTAAACTCTATCAAAACTCTACCAATTCCACACCAATCCATTACCTCTACAAACCAAACCAAAAATCGCTTCTAAACTATTTCAAAGCAATCCCAATGAAAACCTGTAGCCTTCATACTCGGTTTCGATCTAGATTGTGTTTCGATTGTCCTTAATCTCATTAATCCCAGAAGCAAAAGACCCACTCTGCCACATTGAGAGCAAGTTCGGAGGCGCAATGGAGGTTTGGAGCTAGGATCAGAAGGTCAAGGGGAGAGTTCATTCCAGGAAGCTCTGTTCCGAAGGTAAAGTTTTTATTTTTGTGCCAAAGCCCATGGCTTTGGTACTTTGAGCGGTGATACCAAGTGCAAGGTGATTTCTCTATATCATTCTTGTGCTTGGTAGAACAATGTTCCAGTAGAAATAAGTTAATCAAAAACTTTCATGATCATGCCGTATAGTGAAATCATTGCATTATATGGTGTAATCGATTGAGGAAGGACATTTTATACAAAAATATGATTTTCAGGTTCCAAAATGATCAACTTTTATGAAGTTATGCATCATAAATATGCTCATGTTTCATTTCCGTCGAAAATCAAAATTTTCAAACTGTTTACTTAATGAACTGTGCCGCACGGTACACATAAGAGTGCCGCACAGTACACCTCTTGAAATTCGAAATTTCAAATCATTTTCTTTTAAAAACAGTTTGAAATAATGATTTTCTATTTATCATTTATTGTCATTTTCATTAACTATTGTTTACCTTGCATGATTACTTGTCTAATTTGATAACGTTTAGCATTAAAATATTTCTAAAAAATCCCACAAATATACCAATTTTTAATCGGGCGAGCGAGGTGCCTTAAAAACCTTCCCCGTTCGTAACCTGGCTCCCAAATTAAAAAATCTCTGTTTTTTCAAATTAAATCTTTTTTTCCAAATCAACGGCACAAGAGCCATTATTTTTGGCCATTTTTAAAACGGTTTCTCGGGTTGAATCTTTTTTCTAAAATAAAATCCAGGGTGGCGACACTTTTCAGACAATACATTTTTCATCCAATAGCGACGTCCACAATTGTCAAGGGCAAGGTGCAAAAAGTGTACAAGTTAAAGAACGCTTTGTATGGGCTAAAGCAAGCACCTCGGGCATGATATAGTAAGATTGACTCTTACTTCAATGAAAGGAGATTTCAAAGAAGCAAAAGTGAGCCCAACTTGTACATCAAGAAGCAAGGTGACACCGGTATTCTTATTATTTCACTCTATGTTGATGATTTGGTTTTACCGGTAGCAATGTGAAAATGATTGAAGATTTCAAAAGGGATATGATGAAGAAATATGAAATAAGTGATTAGGGCCTCTTGCATTACTTTTTGGGCATTGAAATTTATCAAATCAAAGAGGATATTTTCATTTGTCAAAGAAAGTATGCAATGACTCATCTTGAGAAGTTCAAGATGAGAGATTATAAGCCGGTTGCAACCCACTTGAATGTGAATGAGAAATTGACAAAAGAATATGGAAGCAAAAATGTGGATGAGTCTCTTTATAGAAGCTTGGTTGGAAGCTTGTTGTACTTGACCATTACAAGACCAGAAATCGTGTATGCTAAAGCATGTTGTCCCGTTTCATGCACAATGCAAGTCAAACTCATCTTCGAGTGGCTAAGAGGGTTTTGCGATATATACAAGGTACGCTTGATTATAGTATTTTTTATGAGAAAAATGTGGATGCAAAATTGCTTGGATTTTGTGATAGTGATTGGGTCGGATGTGTTGATGATATGAAGAGCACTTCCGGATATGCTTTTCCTCTTGGATCAGGTATTTTCTCATGGAATCTAAGAAGCAACAAACCGTGACGCAATCAACCGCCAAGGCCGAGAATGTGTCGGCATCTTCTCAAGCAATTTGGCTAAGGAGGATTTTGGAGGATGTTGGTGAAAAGCAAGGAGAAGCTACTCCCATTATGTGTGACCACAAATCCGCAAGTGCTATGACAAAGAATCCCGTCTACCATAGTCGTACCAAGCACATTACCAGCAAACATCACTTCATTCGGGAGGCCGTGAAAGATAAAGAGATTCAACTCAAGTATTGTGTAACAAAAGACCAAGTGGCGGATATCTTCACCAAAGCTCTTTCAAAAGAGAAGTTCCAATATTTTAGGGAAATGTTGAGTGTTACCGCAAAGCATTAAGGGGAAGTGTTAAAATTAATGATTTGAGTCCATTTTGTTATATTTGGGCTTATGATATTTTATTTTGTAATTGGGCTATTTATGTTTTTGGGCTAATGTTAATTGTTAAAAGGCCAAGTGTCTTTTGTTTTGTCTAGTCTTGCCCTAAATATAAAAAGGGCAATTGTAATGTTTCAGATAGTCACAGCCTCCATTTTGAAATTTCCGGAAAAAACAAAGGAAAGGAATTCAAGAGAGCCCCCCTCTCTTCCCCTGTTTCTGTCGGTTTCTTTCCGCTGCTGCTGTCTAGTTTGGGCAGCCCCTATTCTGTCCAAAAAACCTTTGATTCCTCCACCAAAATTCAAGAATAGTTTATGATATTGCTAACAGTTTGATCCGAAGAAGTTTGGTGGGAGTGGTGCTCGTGCTAGGTTCTAGAAGTCATACCGTTGAACGTACGATTAAGACATTTTTGGGTCTGTTTATTGAGGTTTTGAGGGTTTAAAGTTGGTTATGGATGATAGTTATGTCGTTTCGGTTGAATTTATCACATACTCTTGCTCTATTTCTTCGGCTGAATTTATCGCATATGATTATGTACTTACATATATTCCTATATGCATTTACATATATTTCTTAAACTGGTTTGTGGTTTCAAAAGGAAAACACGTCTTAATTGGGGCATTTTGTTTTGGGATTTTGATGATTCTGCCATGGCTTTGTATTTTTTTTCATTGTTTATAGTTTTTTGCACTTCGTTAACAAGCAAACCGCATGTGACAGAGAGGAAGGAAAAGAGGCAAACAGAGACTGAGATAGTGAGGAATTAGAAGGTGCATACATATACATATATGTCTATGGTAGGTTAAACACGTCAATATCCTGGGTGTTAACTTTTCCATCCAAGAGGTGGAAGGAAAATGGGATTTCAACCAATTAAGTATCATTTGGTGGGGATGTTGTGGGGGAGAACAATATAATTTTACCTTCTGAGGATGAGTTGACTGCTGTCATGGTAAATAATGTGTCCCCAGAGGTTCCTAAGAAGAAGGGTCGGAGAAGGGGACAGGCAAATGCTACCCTGGATAAGGGAGGTAAACCTTCAAATGGTGGGAGTGATCACCCTGGGAAGGGTGGGGGTGCTAAGAAATAACTTTCTCAATGCTTAGAATTGGTGCATGGAATATAAGGGGTCTTAATAATCCCCTTAAGCAAAAGGAAGTTTTTTCTATCATTAGGTCTCATAAGTTGAGTTTGATGGGTATTTTGGAAACTAAAATTAGAGATATTAATATCCCTGATACAGTTAGACGGGGTTTTCCTTTACATTGGCAAGCTACAAATAATTTTTCTACCGGTCCTGTCACTAGGATTATTATGGGTTGGGACCCTAATGTTCTGCTAGTTTCTGTCCTTCATTCTTCAGACCAACTAATGGTGACTGAGATCAGTACTGTGGACGGTAAGGGGAATTTTGTTTTGTCCTTGGTGTATGGTCATAATAAATCAATTGACAAGAGGGTGCTATGGTCTGAAATGAGAAATATTTGCTCTGTTGTTGGTAGTAGGCCTTGGATCCAATGGGGGGATTTCAATTCTGTGAGATCTATTTCTGAAAGATTGGAAGGTTTTGATGCGTCTGCAGCTACTAAGTTTAATGAATGCTTGAATGATATTTTTCATGATGATATGCCTGCAAAAGGTTTCTGGTTCACCTTGTCTAACAAAAGAGGGGGTAATGGTGATAATAAAAGCCGTATAGATAGAGTAACAACTAATACTTAGTGGTTGGCTGCTTTCCCTTCTACTGAAGTTGTTTTCCATGCCCTAGGAGTGTCTGATCATTGCCCAGTTACTGTGACGATGGTGCATGGGGTGCCTATGAGAAGACCGTTTAAATTTTTCAATTTTTGGCTCAAGAACTCTGGGTTTAAGGATACTCTGATTAGATCTTGGAACATGATGTCTGAGGGTGGTCCTATGTTTCGTCTTTCCGCTAAGTTGAAGAGGCTTAAACTGGATTTGAAACAACTAACTTTATCTTGCTACTCTAATATTAGCAAGAGGGTAATGGAGGCCAAGGCTGATCTGGTCGTTGTGCAACAACAATGTTTCACTTCTCTTCATGATAATGAGTTGTGGAATAAGGAGAGGGCTCTTCTTAGTAAATACTTGGATTTAAGTAGTGCAGAGGAATCTTATTTTAAACAATGGTCTAGGGTTAAATGGCTTGCCTTGGGCGACAAGAATACTAAATTTTTCCACCAGAAGTTGTGTTAATAGGGCTAGGAATACTATTCTTAGTCTCAAAGATTCTGATGGTAACACGTTGGAAGAGCCTGAAGCAATTAAAAATGAGATTTTGGATTATTACATTGGGTTGTTGGGGACTCCTTTTGTGGGGAAGGTGGATGCAACAACTCAACTGAGTTTAGCTATTCCGAGCAAGGTTGCTTTGTTTGCTAAGGAGGATTTGGTTAGGCCTGTCTCAAAGGAAGAGATTAAGGCTGCTCTTGATTCTATAAATGGGGATAAAGCACCTGGCCCTAATGGTTATACGTCATTGTTCTTCCAGAAAAACTGGGATGTGGTAGGTAATGATTTGCTTAAAGCTGTATCTCATTTTTTTGCTCATGGTTATATGCTCAAATAATGGAATGTCACAGCTATATCCTTGGTTCCAAAGATTAATACTCCTTCATCTATTAGGGACTTCAGGCCAATCTCATGTTGTAATGTGACTTACAAGTGTATTACTAAGGTCCTTGCTAATAGAATGCAACAAATCCTACCTTCCCTTATTGGTCAGTCTCAATCAACCTTCATCAAAGGGAGATCTATCATGGATAATGTGTTACTTATGCAGGAATTGGTAAGGGGATGTCACAGAAATGAGGGTCCCCCAAGATGTGCAATCAAAATTGATCTTATGAAGGCATATGATTCAGTTGATTGGGGTTTTCTTTTTGACCCTATGAAATGTATGGAGTTCCCAGTGAAGTTTATTGATTGGATCAAGCAATGTGTCTGCACTGCCAACTATTCTGTGGTTATTAATGGTAGTCTTGAGGGGTATTTTCCAGGCAAAAGGGGTTTGAGGTAGGGGGATCCCATATCCCCTTATCTTTTTCTTATTGTTATGGAAGGGTTTGCTGCTATTCTTAGATATAGAGTCAGTAATAACCCTTTTAGTTTCCATCCAAAATGTCGAGAGTTGGATTTGTGTCATCTAGCTTTTGCTGACGATTTATTCATTTTTTGTGGTGCTAGTGTTGATTCCTTTCGATTGATTAGCAACGTATTGCGGGACTTTAGTAGCTTTTCTGGGCTGCAACCTAATGTGAGCAAGAGTTCAATCTTCTATGCTGGGGTGGATGAGCCTTTGAAAGAACAGCTGTGGGGCCTCATTCCTTTTCTTGAGCGATACCTTCCTGTCAAATATCTTGGTGTTCCCTTGATTTCTACAAAACTCAAAGCTTCTGATTGTCAAATTCTGAAGGAGAAAATTCTGAAAAGAGTTGCTGGTTGGTCTTCTCGGCATTTAACCTTTGGTGGTAGAGCACAGCTTATTCAGTCAGTTCTTTTTCATGTGCAAGTGTATTGGTCCTCTATTTTTGTTATTCCAAGCAAGGTAATCAAGGAGGTTGAGAGTGCTTTGATGGCTTTTCTATGGTCCGGCCCTGAGATGAAGCATACAGGATCAAAAATTAAATGGGATCACATGTGCTTACCAAAGACTGAGGGGGGTTTGGGCTTCAGGAGAATAAAAGATAGAATAAAAGATTGGAACAAAGCTACCATGATTAGACACTTATGGGCATTGTGCAAAAAAGCTGATACTCTATGGGTTAAATGGGCTCACTTTTATATTATCAAGACTCAATGTATTTGGCACATGGACGTTCCTGCTGATGCATCTTGGACCATCAGGAAAATTTTGAGTATTAGACCTATTGCTCAACCTCTGATTCAATACAAAATAGGTAATGGTGAGTCTACTTTCCTTTGGCTCGATAATTGGCACCCTAATGGCCCTTTGTTTTCTATATATGGGGAAAGGGTTGTGTATAATTTGGGCAGATCCTTGAATGCAAAGGTTTCCTCCATTATTCACTTAGGACAATGGAGATGGCCAAGGGCTAGAAATAGTGTCACTCAGGATATTATTGCTGCTACTCCTTCCACTTTGCTCCCAGATCCTAACATAGAGGATTATGTTAGGTGGCTTCCTCATCCTAGTGGTTCTTATACAGTTAGTTCTGCCTGGGATGCAATTAGACGCAAGGCTCCTATCCAGAGGTGGCACAAGGTTATTTGGTATGGTCCCCATGTCCCGAAATGGTCTTTCATTCTTTGGTTGGCTGTTCAAAACAGGCTCAATACAGCTAACAGACTCATTAAGTGGGGCATGAAAGTGGATGATAAGTGCAGATTGTGCAACCTTCAGGTGGAATGCCATACTCATTTGTTTTTTGAATGCCCCTTTCCTCTTCGATGTGGCAACGTCTAATGGGTAAGAATTTGGTCCAAGGCTTGCCGGACAAATTGGAATTGGTTATTGATTGGCTTATTTTACATGCTTTGGGGAAGAGTTTTGCAAATATTAGTAGGAGGTGCTCCCTTGCAGCTGCTGTATATATGCTATATGGAGGGAGAGGAATAAGAGAATTTTTCAAGGACAATGTGCAGACATGGAGCAGGTTACATTAGACATTGTAAATGATCTTAGAGATTTTTTCAGCTCTCTTAGGATGATAAATCCATCCCAAGAGAATGTAAATCTGTGTAGAAGCTGGGGCATTGCCCATCCTTATACTTCAGCATTAGGGTGATTTGTAGAGCTGTGTATAGCCTTTGGTTTTATGTGTGTTGCTTAGGTTTGTAATGGCCTGGGGTATGCCCCTTGGATTTTGTATTCTTTTGTTTGGGCTTTATAAGAATGAGTACTTATAAAAAATAAAAATAAAAAGTATCATTTGGATAGTTGAAGGGGCAACCGTGCGCAATTGATAGTTGAAGAGAGAGGTAACTAAAAATTGGATAGTTTAAGGGGCAAGAACATATCTTACCCTTTTGGAAATTCTAACTTTGTACAACAACAAAATAATATTTCCAAAACATATTTCACTTTCGTTTATACCTTTATTTATTTATTTATTTGTTTATTTATGTGCTTTTGTTGATTCAATTGAGTTAGACATGTCAAATTTGATTGGTGTGAATAGTATTACTTTTATTTTAACACAAGGGTGACAATGGAATTTCACCATGATTCTATGTTTAATTTTGGAAAGTGGACATGTATTTTGGCATGGCCCGAAATAAAATATGTGACTATCAAAATGGGACGGAGGGAGTACTAGTTAGTATTTCTTTGTCTTTAGTGCTCAATTAAAGGTTTACCCGTCAAATCTCTTTTACCCAAATTTATTTGCATTAGTGTTTCAACACATTTTTAAATAAATTGAAAATCTTAAGGGATGACAAGATTTCATGTAATCTAATGGCTGAAAATGCGCAGAAACATCCATATAGACAGTAGAGCATTTGTCAAACAGAATAACGTGGTTTGATTTGTCAAGATTTCGTTTTTAAGGCATTAGGTAAAATTAAGACGTCCAAAATACTTCCTCAATATCTATCTTGAAAGGTCTGAAAAAATTACCATGCACTAATCAGAAAAACTAGTGTGGAAATGGATATGGAGTTCGAACCTTTTCTTCTCCTTTGTTCTGATTGTTGTGCCCCAAGGATCAAACCAAACATGCACAAACACACGCACACCAAACAAACACAGATATTTTACATGGTTCCCCAAAATCGGGTACGTCCACGGAGGTAACCGGAGCAATCAATCCATTAACTGGAAAACCCCGAGCTTTACAAGTGACTCTCTCACTGCACTCTAATTTTCTACAAAATCACTCATACAAATGCAAACCTCACAAGATCACACTCATGGTGATACACAAGTCTCTCACAGGAGACACAAGTCAACCTCTCAGAGGAGATCCCAAAACCACACCTCTCAGAGGACGACAGTGGGCTTATCACTTGCAATACTCCACTGATGGAGTAATGGAGCACTCAGCCTCCATGATGGGATAACCCACTGATGCCTTCCATGATGTGTGCAGTGGCGGAGCCAGGATTAGAAATCCGGGGGGCCGAGTTATAAACGAAAAAAATTCAACGCAAAATAGAAGGGTGATCACTCGGTAAACAAGGTGGTAGATTGTTGATCTCCTTGTCTTCACCAACCATTTACAGAGTTCAGACACAGTTGGTAAAGCTTGGTACTCTGGAGTTCTAACCACATTTTGCTCATAGTGAGGAAGTTGCATCTTCAGCTGTTCTTTGTCTAAATCAGTGAAGTCTTGGGGATAAAACTTTTCCACCAATTGACAAACATCATCCATCCTAAATGATTCATGCTCCCAAGGATCCAAAGTTGAGCCAAGAGTAATCAACTCCATCGAATATCAAGAACATCTAAACAGTGATTGGACAAAACAGAATATATCTCCTTTTTCAGAGTCAATGCAGCTGTATTGGAAACATGAACAAGTCCAAAAAAGCGCTCAAGAAGGATGCCCTCTTTGTCAACAAATCTCAGAACTATCAACATTTGCTCCTTCTTTGACTCATCACGAGCTTCATCAACAATTATGGAAAACTTCGCATCCCCAATTTCCTCACGAATTGCCTTCTTCACTTTGGTTGCATAAATATGCAAAATTTCCTTTTGGATTTGCGGTGATGTGTAGATAGCATTTTGTTGCTTAGCATTTTTCAACACAACTTCGGCAATCTTTTCGTCACATTCTCCTTGAAAAACAACCAAATCAAGAAAATTTCCACGGTTCAATGATTCCTCACTTTCATCATGACCTCTAAATGCAATTGTGTGAGATGCAAGATATTGGGCCGCCCGAATTGAGGTTTCAACTTGTAGACGATTGCTTGCAATTTCTGCAGCACTATACTTCTCAACAACTTTGTGAATATGCTGAGGTTGGTTTAGCAAGTCCTCACATTTTTTTTGGGCAATTTTATGAAAGGAATTAGGGTCTTTCCCTTCGTGATGCAAGAAACCACCATTGAAGCCATCCCTAGCTTTTTTCCAATTGCGAAATTCATCTGTAATGAAAGCACTATTCCCTTGGTTCCCAGATGGTGGACTAAATAGATAGCATGGTAGGCAAAACGCTGCATCTTTAGAAGGAGAATATTCAAGCCACGAAGAAAAAGTATCAAACCACGACTGCTGAAAACTACGAAGATGTTTCTCACTCCCAGATTTTTTATACTCAGAAAGCAAAGGTTGGAATGGACTGGCCTTAATGTATGCTCTTCGAATTTCATCACGTTGAGTAATATGATAATCATAAATGCTCTTACGCAACCCTGGATCACGCTCTACAGAACTAAGGTCAATTTCAACCCTCCGAGTTTTGGTAGGTAGATCTTCAGAAATATGTATCAATTTGAATTGTTTTTCCCATCTACATCAAATGAAAGAGATGTGTATTTAAACAATAATAAAAGGGGGGGAGCCCTGCATCACACTTGCACCCTTATCAAGCACCACAACAACACATTCAAGCATATTTCAAGGGGGGATGCAGGGGTATCCCACTTGCACCCTTAGCGAGTATTAAACAAGACATAATCAACAACCAATAATAAAGGGGGGGAGCCCTGCATCACACTTGCACCCTTAGCAAGTACCACGATAACACATTCACACAAATTTCAAGGGGGGATGCAGGGGCATCCCACTTGCACCCTTAGCGAGTATTAAAATAAGGAAAATGAAATATTACCGTAGTAACCGGCGAGAGTGAGCTGTGAGAAAATTAGCAATCTCCAAATATTACCTTCAAGACCATTTCGCATTTCGCAGTCTTCATTCTCTTAGACAAAAAAAAAAAAAAAGAACACTAGATTAGGTTCATTGCAATCAGTATAGACGTGGGTTCGAAATAGGTTTTGCTGGTGTTTTGTTAGCAAGATTAGGTTCGAAATACACAAAATTATACACTAGATTAGGTTCATTGTTCGAAATAAGTGAACATTAGATTAGATTAGGTTCGAAAATCGAAATACAGAGCTTCAAGCCTACATACATATGCACAATCTAGTGAGTCCGTGGTTGATTTTTGAACAATAAACAATGTAAAAAGTTGAATCAAGTCGAAAAATTGGGTTTGGCAGACTTACTGAACCAGAGATGAGAGAGAAACGAAGGTTTCAAATTTCACCCTTTCTTTTTTGTTTACTCGGTAGTCGGTTCAGAAACCCAGATGAGAAGCCCCTGTTTGCATCCGCCCCTGGATGTGTCTCCCACTTGCTCACTTAATAGAGCAACCAACAAATCCACTTCTCAGTGGAGAAACCAAATGGGAGCCACCAATTCCTACACTGATGTGTCAACCATAATCTGCCTGTTGAATAAAGATGAAGAAGCCATGATCTCTCTGCTCTTGATCAGATCCTTCTTGCCTGTTTTTAGCTAGTATTTGAATTACACGCGCGCGCACACACACACACATATATACACCACAAGAGGGATCCAATAGGCCGAGACAGGTGGTATATGTGAAAGTTGGAGAAATAGTAAAAGCTAGTAGAAAACGAATAAAAAAAAGAAAAATGAGCATACATGGAGAGGAGTAAAAAGTAATTACCATCAAAAGAATATTAAGATGCTCAATTACATGCCGTGGAATAAAAAGTAGCTTACCTGTAAAACAATACATAAGATGCCCGTTACGTGCAAAGGAATGAAAAAAGAGACACTATATTCTACACAAAGCTGGCCCTGAGATGAGCCCAACAAGCCCGGGCTTGGCCGCAAACCAAGTAGGTAATAAGTTACTAGCACATAAGTGCTGTGATGAAATGGAATTGGCCCTGCGGTAAGGCCTATACCCTACACAACCTGATGCAGGTTCAAGGTAAGGGACTAGGGAGGCCCCCTTCGTTTTCATATTTCATTTTTTTCACTTATACTAGTTAAGCCTACCAGGAGTAATTGTTTTGTGAACACTTGAGAGTTCGTTTAGGAGGAAATTGACAAGTGGAGCGAAAATTTCGGCAATAAATTAGTGAAGGAAGTTTTCAAATAGTTGCTTTAGATTTGTCATTTAAGTTTGAATTTTGAAAACGGGTTTCATATATTTAGTCATTCGATTTGTCTCTGGAACACAAACAACTGGTTTAAGATAAAATCCGAATCTCAAAGATACAGTCTATATATAAGTTTTTTTTTTTTTTTCATATGTGCCCATTTTTGCAAGCCCCCCAAACACCAACACAAACAATATAATCTAAGATAAATTAGTGGATTTTTTTTTTTTTTTTTACATTTCCCTCAAGAATTCATGTAATCCACAGGTTGAGATTTGAGTTTTCCTTCATTCCGCTAGATTTTGTTTTGGGGTTTTTCCTCTCAAACCCTTGGATTTTCATTTCTTGCATTTTGCAAATATCAAATTCATTGAAATCTGGTGCATCCTTATAGTTTTGCTATTATTTATAAATTGCTGGTAAAACATAAGATATACTCAATTTTTGGGGATGTGACCGCCCCCACTCCCTTAGGGCCTGTTTAGCTGGGGGGGGGGGGGGA
The DNA here is from genome assembly GCA_963854785.1 of Vaccinium vitis-idaea. Taxonomy (NCBI): domain Eukaryota; kingdom Viridiplantae; phylum Streptophyta; class Magnoliopsida; order Ericales; family Ericaceae; genus Vaccinium; species Vaccinium vitis-idaea. Next base: position 39,412,160 of record OY978219.1, read on the forward strand.
TGAGGAGGGGGTATAACTCATCCCCCTTTCCCTTATCTCGGTCCCACCTCTCATCCCATGTTTGACAAGTTAGTTATACCCCTCCCAGATTAATGATCAATACCCCTTCACGAGTACTAATTAATAACAGGGGAGGGTGTTATAACTTAACCCCCGAAAAAAAAATCCCTTTTTACCCTCTCGTTGTGTGTAACGAAATCATACCCCATGTATTACGAGTCCTTGAAATTCCCTTCAGATAAAAAATAAGTACTTGAGAGCATAATTTTTTTTTTTTTCACAAAATTAAACTACTAATAGAGATCTTTGATTTGAATAGTGCTATCGGCTAGCCCCCTTATCTCTTCCCACTTATCTTTTTTTTTTTGGTACTTCGGAATAGTGCTATCTGCTAACCCCCTTATCATCCTCCATCTCTGCAGGTTTTTCAAACTTCTTCTTAAGAGCCTTTACCAAGCCATCTCTCGTCAAAATATTTCACCATTTGTTGGATGAAGAAAATCATTACGACCGTTGAAAGAGTAAAATCATTAGGGCCGTTGAAAGGCTCTTTATCATAATAACCAGTATTTTTCCCCACCATCATCTGCCCCTTCGTGCACTAGTGTATTCTACAAATCAAGCTCTGATACAACTATTAGGGATTGATCAACCAAACACACCATACTCACAACTACAAATAAACTGAGTATGCAAACATGCACAACGAGATATATGTGGCTCGGCCTCAATGCCTGCTCTACGGGAGAGAGAGAAATTTCAACTATCACCAAGGTTTACAAAGGGTTTACAAAGAGATTTAACTATTAAGGATCTGACAAACATTCTAATAAGGCGTATCCAACAAATCACTTCACAATTAAGGAAAACATCTCACCAAATTTCCAAAACCCTCCAAAATTGCTGCCACGGAGCCCCAAAACAGTGAACAAAAATCAGCCCCCAAAGATCTCACACAAGCTGCACTTCATCTTTTTCCTTTGTCCACCACGTTGAGCACAAAACCACACTGAGGCACTTCATTTTTCCTTCTCTTCTTGGTCCACCAAAGCTTACACCCACAGACCCACATAACCCCTTTCTTTCCTCTCTCTCTCTCTCTCTCTCTCACCCTATTTTCTTCGTCTTCTGATCTTTTTTTCGGCTACTGATCTTGGTCATCTCTCACATAGAAATAACTTCGCCAAAATGTGTAGAATCTTCCAAAATCTATTTTACAATGGGGAGTGGTTTTTGTCTCAGTCATATTTTTTTGTCACAGTCATCATATTACATTTTATCTCTCTCCCTGCCAAGTCATTCCTCTCCCTCTCTCTATCATTTTCCTCCACTGGCCCACAACACCCAAAATTTCAAACCACGTTCTCTCTCTCCCATTTTCGAAATTCAAATCACATTCTCTCTTACTACCTCCTCTCCTCCCCCCTCTCTAAAATTCAAAAGACCATAAAAAATAGGCACGGGTCCACAGGCACGTGCGTAGATTGCTCAAGTCATGGCTTCAGACATGGGCACGGCATGCACTAGTTAAATTACACCCAAAAGAGGTACCCTTTGGACCAAACACTATTGGGCCTTCACAAAAAGATACTAATATCATTTGGGTTTTTATATTGTCAGGCAACAAGAAAACAAAAAAACCACAAACCACAATGTACATTTTCTACTTTCTTATACACTTTCACATATTTCTATATATTTTTCACACTTTTTAATACACATTTTAAGCCTTAATGTCAGCCCAATGGTCTGATTTTAGAATTTTTCGTATCATTTTTTGGGCCAAAAATTATTTTTGGGCATTTCTTTCATGAGCAAAAAAAACCCAACATGGGACGCCCCAACTCTCCTTAGGGAATCCACAATGGGCTCCCTAAAAATTGCTCCTAAGTTGTATCCCAAGGTGTACATAATTGGGGTCCATTTTTCACTCCTAGAGCTTGTTAAATTTAGAGAGGATGTGTGCACTCAATGAGCTAGCAATAACATTCTTTATTGTGTTAAAAAAAATAAAATTAGGAGCAACTTTTTCAAAGATTTCATATTAAAAAAAAATTTAAAGACTTTGGCCCCACTTAGAGTTAGCTAGAAGGCTACCTAAATTTGACTATTGTTCTAGGAGTCAAGCTTATATAGGAGCCAACCTTAGGAGTTTGTATGGGGAGCCCATTGAAGGCAATACTTGAGTACATGGCTAGGTAAATATTAGGAGCCTCACTTAGGAGCCATTTTGAGAGCTCACTGTGGATGCCCTTAGTTATGATCAGTTATACACGTCCTACTTGTGTTTGAGGGCTAGTGGCACTAGCAGTGTTCTCCGTTTTTCTTTTAGATTTGTTTGTTGTTAATCGGGATATGCCCATTTGATGTTGTTTGTTTGCTGGTTTTATCAAATCATTACTTACCCAAAAAACAAAAATGAAGTCTTGGAAAAAGACAATTCAAGCCAAACCGTATACCAAGAAGAAAAAGACCAGGGAATGGAGTTCTCAGCCCCAGGCAGCGATCCGTGAGCCTATAGACCAAGTAACCCCAGCCCTGACCCTTTTGTAGGCGACGTCTACCAAGGCAGAGGCATACACAAATGCGGGAAGCGAGATCCAATGACAGAACAAGGGCCAAAGGATTGAACAGGGAAGCCGCCCATTGAATAGGACACCCAAACGTGTTGGGATCGCTTCTCGTAGAGGAAAGTTCGGGTGGCAGGAGGTTCTTTGCCTCAAAATTTCTGGTGTCAATTTTCCAAGCTCTCTCATCATCATCAAAGTTTGATACAATGGTCTCCGCATTGGTCCGTTGGTGATTGATGTACTCATCAAAAGGGGCACCACGCAAAAGGAGATTAATTGGTAGAGTAAGCGAAACACATGAGTGCAATTAACATTCTGAGTTAGAGCTCACAATTCTATGCCAATTCTCCTCCTACTGTTGCCCAATGGGTGCTTCATATTTTAAGAGGTCATTATTTCCTTGCCTAAAAGATAGAAAAAATAATTGAAATCTCACCGGCCCTCACGATTCCTTTGAAACAAAATCAGTTCTCGACAAGAGGTTACGGATTCCCTTTTACCGAATCACTTCACTCAACTCCGATTAGAAATCAGAACCACAATTCTGAATTGGAGCACATTTAGTGTCACACAGTTTTTTCAGTTTGTGACATTTTGCCCCACCCAAAATTTTCACGTAGAACAGTATCAAATAATCCTCGAGAAAAATTAACAATCTACTTAATTGAAGTGATAGGAAAGAAACAAAGAAGCAGAAGAAGAACATCAGAGCTACTTGTTCTTCATCTTCTCATCCAATTCCATCAACAAATAAGACAACTTCTCTTGGTATTTACTCGGAACATCACAGGTATCTTCTCCGTATTTATAACTGACTCCTGCACCCACGCGATCCTTCGACTCCTGTTTTTTGTTGTCGCCTCTCTTTCGGCTTCTAATCCCTCGTACACTCTTACCCAACAACTATGCAAAGCACAAGTCAGTATCAAAATTCAAAACTCCCACTTGCATTACAAAAATTGCCATAAAAATCCCACATTCCAATCTCACTAGTAATTTCCCCTCTCTGGGGTCTTTGGGCAACTTTAGAAGGGAAATGCTCGATTTTTCTTTCTGTATATATACGCGTGTTCAGGGAAAAAGAGCAGTGTGAGAGAGATATATAGATTGAACCAAAGAGAGCGTGAGGTTTTTTTAAGAGTTTGTATTTAGTTGATGATGTTAGGATTTTCGCAACCCCACAACACCCCTACGGATTTTGGAAACAATGAATCACAGAACAGAAAAACAAGTAATCGTGCGTAATGAAAAACGAAAAGAAAGCAAGACACAGATATATGTGGAAAACCTCAATACGAAGAAAAACCACGGGAGCCACACCAGTCCACTATGAAATCGAAATCAAGAGTACAAGTCTTCTCGCAATCTCTCTGAGATCTGCGTTTTCTCTCGTCTCTCTCACTCTGTTTTTTCTGAAAACATATTACCCTAATTACACACTAACAGCGAAATAATTAGGTCGGGCCTATAGCCGAAATTACACACCGAGGTCCCTCAAACTCGTGTCCCTGGGGGCTCCTGCCCCCATACCTCCGGTACTGCTGAAGGTTGTCAGCACCCCAACAGATGAAATACAAATCAAGGTTTTCCTCCTCAATTTGTTTGTGTGCGACTCCCGTGGGCACAACAATAATTGTCTCCTAAATGTTATATTCCAAAGAGGGAAAAACTTTTGGAATGGAAGGAGTACTTGAAATGGATTCGGATCAATGCAGAAGATATATTTGACAATGACAAAGGTGGATTGTTTTGACGTTGCTCTCAGAATTGCTGTACGTGTATCTAGCGACTACCAATTGACCTCTTCTTGGTACAAAGAGATTACAAAACAGAGGAAACAAACCATCTCAGAAAATAGATACTCTCTCCGTTCCAAAATAAGTGTCCACTACGAAAAGTCGTGTCATTTTTCAAATAAAAAAATTGAGTACTTCCGTTTATCGTTTTTCAAATTTTTTCACACCGAATTAAAGTACTCATTGAGTACTTTAATTCGGTGCAAAAAAATTCGAAACACGATACACGGAAGTACTTAATTTTTTAATTTGAAAAACGGTAAGAGAGAGAGTAAGGGACACTTATTTTGGAACGGAGGGAGTATTCTTATTTATAATTCGAAAGTGGTCATGAAAGTGTTGAGGCTCATTGGCCTTCAGTTTATAACGTTCGACACCGAAATGTAAAGCGATATGATAGAAAAAATAAAAAGTAAGATATGCCCATTGCAATAAATAAAACCAAATCCTACCTAGCCTGTGTACCGGTTGAATGCTAGCTGCTCATGATATCTTTATTATATTATGAGACGATGCTATATGCTTGGAATTCTTCATTATTGTGTTGTTGATCTCAATAGAATTGGCGACCACTTTGCTTGCGGAAAATGCCACGGCCATACGTCAAAGATATGAGATCCACAAGGAGGGGAAATTGAAGAGACACGAAAGATGTGACAGGTAAACATGCTACTGCAGCCACTGGAACAAGCATCCATGCCTTCCTGTGGTGTAGCACAAGATACAGTGAAAAAGTGAAGGCCACCATCATGGTTGTTATAGAGAGGAACAAAGTAACCAGCCCAAGTATCAGCCACTTCGGAAGAATACGATTTTTAATCACTGGAAAGTAAAACAAGATAATCCATTACCTTAAACCATTGTAACTCACACCTTAAACCATTGTTTTAGAGGGGCCATTGGGCCAATCGTCCAGCTAAGTGCAGGATATTGTTCCCATGCTCAGTGTTTATGGTCGCTCATCTGATATATGAGGTTGATAATATTTTCATGACGCTCTATCACTGCCCGTTGAAATATGCTACAATTACCTGACAAGGAACATGTGTGGCATAAAAAAGAATAATTAGTCATAAATACACAATATTTTGCCTATTTAAAGGGAAGGACAATGAACATTTGCAATCAAACATAAAGACAAGGAACATTTGCAATTAAACATAAAGACACAATATTTTCCCAAAATTTTAGACACAATATTTTCCCGGATAATCCAGAACCTTTTGCTCTCCATCAAGAAACTCTGAAAAGCCCTACTCAGTACACACTGAAACTCTGAAAATCATTGACAACAATGGCAGACCAAAGCCCATCAACTCAAAACCCTGGCCACCCTCCGTCTGACTCGTACGTCTTTTTCATCAATTTATCCCATGTTTGAGTTATTGTTTGAGAGACCCTGTTCGTATTTTGCTATTCAACAGGTTTTTTTTTACTCAGGTTTCGGGGTTATGGGTTAGATTTAAACACGAATATGCTGGGATTTTAAGGCTAAACGTTGTTGGATCGCGCATATAGTTTTCCATTCGTGTTTATCAGTTTCCCTAATTTTTTTTAATTTGATGTTCGAGCTTAGATTTTTTTTTTTTTTAAATTAGTGACATTCACTAATTTTTTTAGTCGCAAAAAAGTGGTCGGCCAGAGGTGGAGTTGTGGTCGGCCAGAGGTGGAGTTGTGGTCGGCCAGAGGAGAGGTGGTGATTTTTTTGAATTTTATGTTCGAAATTAGAATTTTTTAAAATTAGTGACATCTCACTAATTTTTTTGGTCGCCGGAAGTGCTCGTCCAGAGGTGGGGTTGTGGTCGGCTGGAGGTGGGGTGGTGATTTTTTTGAATTTTATGTTCGAAATTAGAATTTTTAAAAATTAGTGACATCTTACTAATTTTTTTGGACGCCGGAAGTGGTCGGCCAATGGTGGGGTGGCGGTCGGCCGGAATTAGGGTGGTGATTTTTTTGAATTTTATGTTCGAAATTAGAATTTTTAAAAATTAGTGACATCTCACTAAGTTTTTTGATCGCCTGAAGTGGTCGGCCAGAGGTGGGGTGGTGATTTTTTTGAATTTTATGTTCGAAATTAGAATTTCTAAATATTAGTGACATCTCACTAATTTTTTTGGTCGCCGGAAGTGGTTGGTCGGAGGTGGGTGGTGTTCGGCCGGATGTGGGGTGAAGATTTTTTTGAATTTTATGTTCGAAATTAGAATTTCTAAAAATTAGTGACGTCTCACTAATTTTTTTTGTCTTTATGTTCGATTGCAAAAGTTCCTTGTCCTTCCCTTTAAAAATGTCAAATATATTTTGTTTTTATGTTTGATTGCAAAAGTTCGTTGTCCTTCCCTTTAAAAATGTCAAATGTTTTGTATTTTTGGCTACGTGGCCCCGTAAAAAACCAGCTAAATTATAGGGCTTAACGGAATGAAAATAAATTCAATTAAAGAGAGAATTGTGACAAACCAGAAATGAAGAATGTTTTTCCTAAGAAGTGAGCCCAATAAGACTTTTGCACCGGCATTTGAGAGTCGTTAACTGGATTCTCAGTCTCAACTGTATTGAGGTCTTCAGCATATTTCTCCAACTTTAGCGGAACATCTTCAACGGGAGAAACCAAAAAAAAAAAAGGCGTGTAACATATAGGTCCTGTTTGATAAAACTGAAGCTGAATGCTAAAAATTAATTACTTAATACGTAAGTTTTACTATGAAAAGTTGTTTGATAAAAATATCAAGAGTTGAATTAAAATAACTGTTTTGATATAAAGCTAAATGAATCAAGCTTTAAGTTATTTGTGATTATTCTCTTTTCATTTTACTAATGGACTCAAGTGTTTGTAGTCGTGGTGGTGGAAAAGTGATGGTAGTGGTGGTGGTCTCAGCAGTTGGTAGTGTGGTGGTGATATAACATTGTTAGCAACTCGGTTACGGAAAATCTGAAAATCAACAAAACAGAGACAAATAAATTAATGGAAAACTTACTAGACCAAACTCAGTACACCGGAATTTGGTAAAAGACGATTCGAACCGGGGCAAGTATTAAGATACTCTGTCCTTAAAGCAAATTCGTCCTCCACGCTGGTGTTGATGGAATACGCGGACGTCTTCTTCCCAGGATTACTTGACTTTCACCGTACGGAAGTAGCACTCCAATCTGTATGGTTGGTGAACCAGAAAACTATGCGGGAACTCTCAGAATGTATTTATGCGGAAAGGCGTGACCGTTCAGAACTCAACACAGTGACGACGGGAAAGGGAAAAATCATACTGTTTCGGAAGAAGAGAAGAGACTGAATTAAATTTTATGGACCGGGTTTGACCCGGCCCAGTCTGAAAATAAATTTTCAGTAAAAAGATAAGAACCTCTTGGGCCAAGCCCAATCTAAAGACCCAGCCCAACCCAGTCGGACAGCGGCGGCGCGCGCGTGTGGGGTTCAAAGCCCACTTTGTCCATGCCCTCTCCCCCTATAAAACTTCCATGACCCTAAGGGCCCAACCCTTTAAGTCAAACTAAGGATAAATATACCCAATCAACTTGTTATCCACACCCAATGTGGGACAAGAATTTTCCCCCTTCTACCAAGTTCATGTAGGCACTTTTTAAGGTCAATTTCTCATTCACCTTGACTTGATTTTGGCCAACCGAGTGTTCGGTCTTAATCTCCTAACCAAGACGAATACAACGGTATGTGGGTCCATCCACATGAACGTGTGGGGCCCACTAAAATAATTAATTAAAATTGACAAAAATCAAGTTTTTTTCCAACAAACATAAGGAATGTGGTGTGGTGCTAGTTGTTACGGAGGTGGTGTGGTGGAAAAAAAGCGATGGTGGTGGAGGGATGACGGTGGTAGAGAGCAGTGAAACTGATCAGAACAATAGCGCGCGAGTGGTACAGTCATGGTGGTGAAGAAGTGCCAAGTGAATTTAGTAGTGGAACTTGAAGGAGAGCTGGAGAGATACTGATGGTTAAAATTGTTGGGTGGAGGAGTATTTAGTATAGATCACACAGTTATTATGTATGAAATTCACAAGAGAATTGAACATGTTGGAAATCTGTGATGGGCCAAATACACTTTAACAAGTAGGAGAGATGCAGGGAGGAGATAACACATAATATGTGATCAAATGCTTCAATTATTTTTATCACCATTGACTACTTCCTTATAGTTCATTCACTCTACTCAACCCCACTCTATTTTCAACACTCTTTCCACTTTCCATCACACTTTTACCACTAGATTACATAGGTATTTATATGCTCCTTGTAACATGAATCTAACCAAGTACATGAATCTCTACACTATGACCCTTCATCTTCGTACATGAATACTTCAAGAGATTATTCAACTATATGCATGAACCACACAATTCGTGTCGTATGTGTCCACACAACTCTCTAGAATTCACAACTTTCTAAAATCAAGTTTAGTTTCCAATATCCCCCCCTAAACTTGATAATTGAAATTTAGAATGGATTATGGCAGATACATTGGAACACGTGGTTCATGTATAAGAATTATCGAAGAGTCAAGATCATATATGGATTTAGTATGTGGAGTCTAGATGTATCTAAGTGCCCTATATAAAAAGATGTTTATCAATTGAGAGTATGTACTAGCAAGTGTTCCAGAAATAATACAAGATTATCTTGTTGAGTATTTAAGGTACTTGTCCTCTTTGGGAGCTCTGTACGGCCTTAGGGTCGTACATCTCCGGAATGTTGTTAGTTTTAGTGATCTTCCACACACATGATTGTTTATGTTAGTTACATAATTTTTTTCCAACATATTTCCGCTGTGAGAGTTTTCTAACAATGTGGTATCAGAGCGTAAATCGTGTTTCTCAAAATTGATGGAGACGTGTCTTCCCCTGTTGTTATGTTTTCGCTAAGATTGAGTAAGTGGTCTGATGGTCCATTACGTGGAGGATCCATGAGTTGTGGAAAAGAAGCTCGTGTACAAGTCAAGAAGGAAAAATTGATGCGAAGGACTATTCGCATAAGTGTGGTGGAATGGGAAGGTTTTGTGATGCTTTCACCCTGCATGTGTCTCCGGGGACAAATGTGTCTAGCCCATTGAGAGGACTGCTTGCCAAAGTGATGGATTTCCATAAGGGTTTGGAAATCTTGAAAAGTGTGAAGCCCCTAATGTGTGGATGGACCAGACAATCTAAAGCCGAGAAGGGCTGAATGTCAAGAGAGAGAGAGAGAGAGAGAGCACATAGTGTGTGTTTTGGCAGTAGTTAAATATTGTGATTAATTGTTTGTGTGTTTCAGGATGATTATGGAAAGCCAGCATCCGGTTGAAATGATGGTGTCCTTCAAGACTGTTTTCAAGGAAATCCTTGAGAAACTAACCCTTCCACCAGCTATTTTTAAATGTAAGAAGTATGGACCAGACCATGATCCAATGTTTTTAGCCGTTGTTGTTTTTGACAATGGTCATGGAAAGAAAAGAATTATTGGCTCAAAGGAATCAACAAATAAACGAGTTGAACAAGTAGCTGCATTAGTGGGAATAGATGATCTAAAGAGCCTTTACAATATTGTGATTTGAGACATCAATTACAGAGAGCTTGATTATGTTAAATCAAAGTATTCATATATTTCGGAGAGCTATCTAAAGAAGATTGCAGAGAATGAAGAGTTGAGGATGCAGCTAAACGAGGTCCTCGATCCAAGTGAACGTCTGTTGCGAAAAGCATGCATCCTTAAAATTCTAAATTAAGGGGGAGTATTGGTGATAAGTGAATTTATAATTAATCATGGTAGATACATTAGAACACATGGTTCATGTATAAGAGTTATCGAAGAGTCACTTTAGTGTTCAATGTATGTGGAGGTTCATGAATCTTGGTGTGTGTGTTAAGATACATGTATGGATTTAGTATGTGGAGTCTAGATGTTCAATGTATGTGGAGGTTCCTGAATCTTGGTGTGTGTGTACCAATATACATGTATGGATTTAGTATGTGGAGTCTAGATGATGTAAGTGCCCTATATAAAGAGATGTTGATCAATGGAGAGTATGTACTAGCAAGTGTTCAAGAAATAATATAAGATTATCTTGTTGAGTGTTTAAGGTACTTGTGCTCTTTGGGAGCTCTGTACGGCCTTAGGGTCGTACATTTCCGAGTTCCACTCTAGTTTCAACTAGAGTATTCATTAGATTACTTTTCTCCATGCCAAAATGCTTGAGGATGCTTTTGGCGTATCCAGCTTGACAGATGAATATGCCATGATCTCCTTACATCACTTCGATTCCGAGAAAGTGTGCCATCAGTCTGATACTTGCCATCTCGAACTCTCGGACCATACTTTGTCTGAAAGAATCAAACATAGCTGGATTGTTGCCTGTGAAAATCAAGTTATCAACATACAATAGACTTCCATCGGCCTCCTTCTTCATGTAGAGTGCATACTCATATGGGCACTTCTCGAATCCTTTCTGAAGTATGCATCAATCTTTGTGTTCCATGCACGAGGCGCTTGTTTAAATCCATACAGCTCATTTAACTTGTACACTTTGTCATAATGTCTTTTCTCCACATATCTAGATGGTTGTTCCACGTAGATTTCCTCCTCTAGAAATTCATTTAGAAAAGCAGTCTTGACGTCTAATTGGTAAATCTTTCATCTGTGTTGAGCAACTAATGAGATCATCGACCTGATCGTCTCCATTCTGGCAACAAGGGCAAATACTTTTCCGTAGTCTATGCCTTCCCTTTGTTTGTAGCCTTTAGCTACGAGCCTTACCTTGTATATCTGAACTTCTCCTTGAGCATTCTTTTTTGCCTTGTAGACCCATTTCATACCAATAGTCTTATAGCCTTCTAGAAGATTGGTGAGCTCCCATGTTTTGTTCTTCTCTATGGATTGAATCTCTTCATCGATAGTTGTAAGAGGGGAAAAACTCACGAAGTTATTTCCTTGCTCTTATGAGATCAAATCCTTTTCTGATGGAGCGACCTTGATCCTGCAGCACGAGCAAACTGTCAGAGCACCCCTGCCTCTAGGCGGCAAGGGCCTTCCGATGGCTAAGTTAGTATTGACGAGCTGGAGGATGATTGAAACGAGTGTGTAAGTATCAGAGTGGGTTTTAGCACACCTCTAGTATTTAGGAGTCATCTGCTTATGTAGGCGATTAGTTTGCATTTACATTCCTTGTGGAATTCTTCTCTGTATGGAATTCTTCCAAGCTTAGGATTCTTCCTTATTGGGTAGCGTAGCCTGCATGATTCTATATCCTTATTCGATAAGGATTCTTGCCAAGATGGCCGCGTACTGCTCGTTCGGAGCTTTACCCTACATGGGAGTTCACTCCTTGTTTAGTATGTTGACTAGCTTTCCATCTCTGAGTAAGATTAATTGTGCTTATCTTCGCAAGCTCAACTGATTCTAGGAATATCTCCGAATATTCCCTCATTTCCTTATCTTCGCAAGGTAAGTCTGTTGCTAGGGTTTATCTCACTTTGGGCCGTTCCACCTGTGCCATCCGACGAGCGGGCTGATTTGGTTTATTACTGGATTATGGGTGTGGTGGTCGTCGGCGTATTACTCCGTGTCACTTCCCTCGTGCATGTCACGTGGTAGCTCTGGACGAGCTATTCTGTTCGTCTTATGTAGTCCTTGGAAAATACCCCACACAATAGTCTTCCTCCATTTGTCTTCTTGGTTAGCCTCATCGAAGCTAACTGGATTACAAGTCATTTGCACAGAACATGGTGAAGTCTGCATCCAACGGATCTATATTATCATACAGATCATCAAGGCTTCGTATTTCTCTAGGCCTCCTGTTTGAAAACTCTTCCACAGCTAGTGAGGATGGTTTACCTCTTTGTGGTGAGGGAAAACCACGAGATGGTGATGGCTGCTCTTCTGATCTCCTAAGTACCTCCCTGGTCTATACCAGTTATTCATCTTTGATAGTCAGCTTCATATTCTTGGTGACGAGATTGTATAGGTTGTATCCCATCGTCCAGTCACCGTATCCAATAAGAATAAACTTCATTCCTTTGTCTTCAAGTTTGGTTTTGTTTGCCTCTAGAACTTTTGCATGGGCAATACAACCAAACACTCTGAGATGGCCTACACCTGGGTTATAAGTTGTCAATGCTTCTTGTAGTGTCTTTGACTTCAGATTCTTCATAGGACATCTGTTGAGTAGATAGACTGCACATTGAACTGCTTCAGCCCAAATCTCTTGGACAAATCTTTATCCTCCAGCATGCTTCTGGCCATGTGGAGGATGATGCGATTCTTCCTTTCTAATACACCATTTAGTTGAGGAGTATAGGCTAGTATACACTAGTATCTGATTCCTTGTTGCCTAAGGAATCCATCAAACTGATCTCTAGTGTATTCTCCACCTTGGTCTGACCGCAACATTTTGATTTAGTAGGTGTTTTCTTTCTCCACAAGAGCTTCGAAGTCTATGAACTTCTCGAATACTTCTGATTTTTGTTTAAGAAAGTATACTCATGTCTTCTTGCTATAGTCGTCGGTGAACGTGAAGAAGTATCAGTTATGTTCATTTGAGATTGGCTTCGACGGACCACACACATCTATGTGTACTTGCTTGAACGGCATGGTTCCTCTCCAATCAACTTGCATACCAAAATTGTTGTGGTGTTGTTTGCCAAGAATACAACTCTCGCATACCTCATTTGGATGTTGGATATGAGGTAAGCCTTAGACCAGCTTCTTATTTGCCAATATCTTCAAGCTTTCAAAGTTGAGATGTTCATATCTGAGATCCCATATCCAGTCTTTGTCGTTGATAATGGCATTGAGGCACTTCGGCGTATCATGAAGAACAATTAGTGAAAACATCCTATTCTTGGCCATCTTTACTCGAGTAACCAGCTTCCCTCGAGCATCTGTGATCGTCAGCTGCATATCCTTTAGGCTAATTTGATAGTCTTTCTCTAGGAGTTGTCCAAGACTAAGTAAGTATATTAGTCTACATTAGTCTTCATATTTGGGATGTAGTAGACATTGGAGATAAAAGCATGATCTCCATTCTTCCATCTAATTACAATATTCCCTCTCCCTTGAAGCGGGACTTTGGAGAGGTCGCCAAAAGAGATATCTCCCTGAACCTTTGCATCAAGTTCAATAAAAAGCTGCCTTGAGCCAGTCATATGACTACTGGCTCTGGAATCAAGAAACCATGTACCTTGATCCTGTTCGGTGGAACTGTGCACCATGAGACTCATTGAATATCCTCATGTTGGCTCCTTGTCTACATAGTTGGTTGTGTCGCCAACTTGATTTGATGCTGGCCTTCCTCTGTATTCTTTGCCGTAATGGTCATACTTCTGGCTGTTATAAGATTGAACGTTGCTTTTGTCAATGTTTGGTCGATTGTAGTGAACACCCTTTTTGCTTGTCCTCCTTCCTCCTTTGTTGTTTAGCTGTCCACGACCACCTCTCTTTGGAGCGCGATTTTGATTTCCTCTTTTGGAAAATCCTTTGCCACCTCTACCTCTTGAATTTGAATGCTAGAGCCTCTTCCATGAGAACCATAGCCTCGTTCTCTCGGAGATTTCAAGCTGCCGACAACAGCGGAGCGAGACACCTTTGGGCGTCAGAACAGATGGCTTCAAGTCTATCTTGTCAACTCAGCGGCTCACCAGAGATGAGGAAGAACAGCACAAGGGCCGTGGGTGACAATAGATCGTCATTCTTGTAACTTTTGGTGTTGAATTTAGGCTACGTCGGAATTCATCACCGACTCATCGTTTCCAGCTTTATCTTCAATCGACACTCAAAAATCTAATTTTGAGTGAATTGGTTTCTGGGCAACAAAGGCAGTAGAACAACGAATGTCGAAAAGTAATTTTTTTGAGAGAATTTTTTCCCCCGATGAGCCTTGGGCTCTGATGCCAATTTATTGGGTGGAGGAGTATAGATCACACACTTATGATGTATGAAACTCACAAGAGAAACTCACAAGAGAATTGAACAAAACACTCACAATTTTATTGATCTTCACTTAATAGGAAAAATACGAAGGAGATGAATATTTCTCTCTGACTCTCTAAATCTCTTACTCCACACTTGATATCAAATTACTACAAATTACATGGCGTTTATAGATTGAACCGAAGAAAAAAACAAATATGAGATAAACTCACATTTATTGGAAAAATCTCAAAACATATTACGGAAGTACACAAAAATCTTTTTTTTGGCTGTGAGCCTAATACTGAATAGTTCTCCACGTTTTTTGCTATGGGCTGCAAGTTGCTTAAGTTTAACTTTTCTTCAAAAACAGTGGTGGTGTTGCAGAGATTACGGCAGCGGTGATAATAATAGTGATAGTGGTGGTGGCAGTTGTAGAGGTGGTGGTAATAATTATAGCAATCGTACGTGGAGTAGAAGTGGTAGTGATGGCGCCATTAAAGTCGGGGTGCACGGTTGATGGCAATGAAAGCAACAGTGGTGGCGACGGTGGACTAGTGATGGTGGTGGTAGTAGTGACAGCGGAAGCATCATGGCGGTGGCTACGACGGCGTGTTGGTGGTCGCGCAAAGGTGGAGTGGTAATGATACTCGTGGTGGTGACAATAGTAGCATAGTGGCGGCGATGTTAGTAATGGTGGATGTGGTGGTGGCAGCAGTGACATGAGGTGGTGATAGTGTAGGTCGAATGGTGGCTGCGATAATGGGTGGTGGCGGTGGTGGTGGCAATGGTTGTAGAGAGGGTGGTTTTGCTAAAGAAAGGGATGATATATAAGTATTGACATATTTAGCCAGAATTAAGTAGGTATTATGCTATTTACATTTTCGAACTTTTTATTTTAAAAGGCACGCATTACTTTATTGATTCAATTTTAAGTGCTAAATTGAGTTATCAAATAAGAATATTGTATTTAGTACAGGGTGACCCTCAATATTCTATAGGGGTCCCTTCATGCATATGAGCGTTTTCTTTGAATAATAACTAGAATTTTTTTTTTTTTTTTTGAATTGATTGAATCATAGTACGAAATAAGGATTGACGGAGGAAGATTTTAATAGGAACTTTTTATGGGTCATGACTTGTATGTGGTAAGTGATTATTCAGTACTCTCGAAGCACCGCAGGACCCTTCTCTATCACCCATTAGGTTGTGGAGGAAGGTCTTGGAGCATCCATGACGTCGTGGTGCTTCAGAAGCATTTTATAATTCTCCATGTGTGGTGGTGATCATACAGTTATGAATGCAAAGATGTTATGCCCCAAACAAAGAATCAAACCAAAACCAAATACAAATTTGAGAGGAAAACTCTGATTCTATTAAATCAGGAAAAACCTCACACAATGTTGAGCTTTACAGAGGCTCACACCCTCACACTCAACAATCTCACTCACTCTGAGATCAAATTCAAAGCTAAGACAATAGCTAGCGAATACAAAGCAGATATCTTAGTACAAAATACACAAAGGGCTCATACATATAGTCCCTCAACCAGACAAAGCAATAAACGTGATCTACTATGGGTATGGAAACCCATCTAGATCAACCTAACTTTGATAGCTGTTAAATGGAGAGTAATGAATCAAGGCCCATCATCAGCCGACAGTCTCGATACCATAGAGGTAAATCATTGTGCCAGTGGAAGGATTGGGAGCCACCACCCAATTATTCATCAAAAGAATTATACATTTATTTTATGGAGGCATAGAGAGAGTAGTATTATATGGGGGTACTCCGGACTATATACGGTAAGTAAGAGTATATATATTAATAAATAAAAAATAAAATAAAAACACTACACGATTTTGTATATAGGTTGTGTGTTAGGAACTTACGATCATAAATAATGTCCCCTCAAAAGTCGAAGCGCGTGCCACTTCAAAATGCCTGCACCTTTCTAGCTATAGTGCCCAAAACACAGTCGTTATCACGTGTCTGTGAAAGAGCCAATTGGGGATGACGATGAACCAGATCCAAAGCTAAATCTGCCAGTCAGAAAAATGATCATAAGAAAGGTTAGTAACATACGCCATACTAATAAAGAGCCATGAGAAAGAGCCTGATTGCACTATTTCCCCTCCATTGTTTCTCTACTTTGAGAGTGTTTACACCCAAGGGCAAAAAATTATTATTTTTAGATCGAATTGGACTAAATTTACTTATAAAGTAAATTGGCCGCATTAATTCTTGATCTCGTGCTAAGGCCTAATTAATTTTTAATGGAACTTGGTCTATTTTATTATTTTCGGTAACTGCTGGAGCCTCATTGATTTCGGCCCTTGGGAAATGAAAGTGACGGTTATCAGTGAGAAGAGGCAAGGAAAGGAAAACCAATTGACTGAGTCAAATTGGTGCCCACTTTTTCTATAATTCACGTGCAAATGAGAGATAAAGAGGTGAAGTTATTCTGCACCCCATGATCTCCATAAAAAAAAAAAAGAAATGGCTTCTTTTTAACCAATTGTCAAAGTGAGTGATACAAAGATTGCCATTTGACAGTCAAATAGGCACATGAGTTCCACGGGGAAAAACACATGGTAGTGGGCAGTTTAATAGACCATGATACTGCTTGTAACCGCCAAGAGGAGTAGTGGGTAGTAATTGTGCTAGTTCGTTCGACACATGGCATGATCTCAAGCGTCTCCAGGCACAATTCAAGGGCCTCTTGTGCAGCAACTTCCCCTATAAATACAAGTTCGCAGGAAGGAAAAAGGATTCCAACACCACAAAGCCCGGTGCTTCTCTAATTTATCTTTATATTTTCAGTAAATATCGTTACATTTTTTCCCGTTTTACTCACTCCATTGAGTAGGTGTTTATCTTTTTCTAGCCTAACCTAGTATACGTTGGGATTCCACCCCGTGTGGGCTACATGGGCTTAGGCCCGGAGGGAGTGGCTAGGGTTTTATCTTGTATCTCTATAAATACTCATTGTAGCCTTGTTTATGAAGTGTGTGCGTGGTAGCACAATGTAGGGAGAGAGGCAGAGAGTGTGAGACGGGGGGGGGGGGGGGGGGGGGGGGGGCGGTTGTGGCTCCCCGGAGAGAGAGATACACGAGAGAACTAGTGAGGATTTCATTATTGTGAGATTGAGTGTGAGTGTGTAACACAAGAACACGGATTGTCTCCGGATTATAGTGAAACCCCCCTCCCCGTGGATGTAGGTCCGATTTGGCCAAACCACGTATATTGTGTGTCGTGCTTTCTCTTGTTTTACTGCTTCTGTGCATGTGGTGCGTTGTTTGGAATCCTAACAACTAGTATCAGAGCTTTGGTTGAAGCACCGGAGAGTGCAGAGCAGTCGAAAAAACTCTCGGAGGTCATTGGAGCACTGTTTGAAGCTTTGGTCGGACAAAACAGGTGACGAAACTTATTTTTTATCAGAGGGAAATGTGCTACTCTCAGAGACGAGTCCAACGGAGTGCTCGGAGTCAATTTTGGTCACCGGAGTGGGTCGGAATTGAAGTTTGAAAGTGGGTAGGCAGAGGTGAGTGGCGGACATACCTTGTGACTGTACATTTCTTTCAGGGATTGTTTCAACTAAATTGTCATCATCACTCAAGTTGTAATCACTGTCATGGAAGTCAACATCTGACTCATCTTCAGTGGAAGATGATTCAGGATCATAGTCATCACTATCCTCATGATCAGGATCTTCATTAATCACAATAGGGGTAGGCCTTGATTTATTTTTAATGGTTTCACTTGCTTGGGTGCCTCCTACTACATTTGTTAGCTGGACCACCCTCTTTTTGACATCAAAACCCAATCCAAAATCCATTACATCTTGGTCTGTTGCTATGAAAACAAATTCCCCTCTAACCTTTTGGTAGAACTTAGCAATACCATATACCATATCCCAACTCCTTACCCATGTGTGACAATTCAATTAGTGATAATTCATCAGAATGGCAGTAATCAAAACTACTAACGCTCCCCCTAATGTAGGTATGGGTTATCATACCCCCAAATTGACCCCCATGATGCATTTTAATAGTGAAATACCTAGATGAAAAATCTGCATATATAACAGTGAAGGAAAAAAAAATCCATTACTCGTGGTAATGGTCCATACATGGCAGATTAGACAATACACTTAAACAAAGAACAAATTGTTTACACAATAAACAATGAATAACCAACAAAAGTGGTTGATTAAACTAATAACTAACAAAAGTGGTGAATCTTAAACAATCCCAAACAAAAGTGGTTGAGTGTACATACCATATCTCGGTGGTCCTCGATCAGCTGGTCTCAAAACCCACACCATCTTTGATCGCTGCTCGCTGCTTCTCTTCAATCGTTATTTCTCATGTGCTTGATGATCGTGTTTAGGGTTTTTGAGGAGAGAGAGAGAGGGATCGTGTTTTCGGTTTTTGGGAGAGAGAGAGAGAGAGGGATCGTGTTATAATGGTTAGGGCACCAACGTTTTCCCACCAAAATGGTGGGGTGGGCCCCCATGACCCCAACTTAACGTGAAATTGAGGCGTTAAGTCTCTCCGTTGGATGTCTCTGTTAGAGACGTAACAGAATTAGACGGTAGGGGTTTTTTTGTTGACGGAATATATAGTTCGGGTGTCTTTTTGTTAGTGACTAAAGTCCAAGTGCTAAATCGCTAATTGTCAGAAAGTTCAGGGGCCTTTTTGAAATTTTCCCTAGAAATTATTGGAAAGTCCGGTGTGGGACTGTGCCCCCACTAGTCTTGCACTGCATCCATCACTACTTCCGTGCATTTAGTTATATACGGCTAGCCAGTAACCAATTGCCACGTCACCTAAAACAAAAGAAATGGTGAAACAGCCCCGTTAAAGATAAGACATAAAGCTTGGTGTGCGTTTTCCACAAAAAAAAGTGGAACTAGTCTTGGTCATTTGCTTTTGAAGTCATCGTGGAACTAGTCTTGGTGTGCGTTTAGCCCAATTAATCATGGTTGAAGTAATTCATTATGGTTCCAGGAGGAGAGAAATTAAGACAACAGGTTTCGCTGGCAAGACCTGACCACAACCCAATGTCGGCATCTTTTATGCCTCGTATAATTCACAGATTGAAACAGACGGGATTAAAAATCTTAAAATTGGTAGTCCTGGACTATTTATCGTGACTCATGGGATTAATTTAATACTTGATTCTATCCAATCTCATGTTTAATTCGCGAGGGATTACTTAGGTGTAAAAATAAGTTCAAAAAACTTTTATGGAAACACGTTTTTTGGAAAAGAGATTTTGGGGGAAAAAAAAAACTTTTTTTCAAAAGCCATTGTTGAATTGAAGTTTCTCTTTAAAAATTATTTTTGAAAAACATTTGTTGGAAACAATTTTAGGAAAAAAAAAAAAAACTAGTTTTGAAAAACAGTTTTATTCTTGCTAACTACAACATTTTTTCCTTTTGGGGGGGGGATCAGATGTTAAGAACGTTTCGACACAGTTTTTTTTTTTAAATAAGTGAATTTTGAATACAGTTTTTTGAATAGTAAACATATTTTTAAAAATATTTATGGGAAAATAGTTTCCAAAAGATATGGAGGGCATCTTCGATGGAATGACTTCGCACATATTGCAGGTAACATTGGTTCTTTGCCTCAATCTTTCTGGTGTTAATTTTCCAAGCTCTCTCATCAAAGTTTGATATAGTTGAAAATTTTCTGGTTGGCATTTTGATTTTGTGTTCTTATTCTTGATGTAAAAAAAGGGCAAATCTGCGGATACAGTTCTTATTCTTCTTGTAAAAAAAATGGCAAATCAGTGGTCTGCATTGATCCGTTAAGTGATTGATGATGATGTGTACTCATCTATTCTAATATAGAAAGGAGGAGCACAAGTTTGGTGTAACCCAATTTTGAAGCCCTGTCACAAAAGTGATTCTCTCTTTTGACCTTATTTTCTAAAAAAACCGTACCATCCAATGACTAACCGCTGGGGTAAAAGTGTAAAACAATGGAAACCCAACTGCCGCAGCCCACGTCCACCAAAAGTTTTCCTCTTACACAAAGCAACATTCAGTTACTTCTGCAAAAGCTGCGACTTAGGTGGTGTTCCACTAACAAAAAACTGTTTTTTTCAAAAACCGAGATAGGTCATTCTCTCACAATACATCACATCAAAAACCGTGAAAAACCAGTTTATTCAAAAAACAAACTTAGTGGAACACCCCCTTATTTTTCCTCTTAGTATTGGCAAAATCATCCTTTGTGCTTCTTTTACTTTACTTTTATGCTTCTTTTTCATCACAGAGAGAGGGACACTACACTGCACACAAGAGGGAGAGACAATACACTACATACGTACAAGGGAAACACATTATGAGGTAAGTTCAACTTTTGTCCACTTTCAATTTTTACCCACTGGTTTTCGAATTTCTTGCCTCCTGGAGTGGGTAAAATCTGATTACCATACTATTAAGCATAGCACGTGCCTATGGCGGTCACCACGAGAGGGTGAATAGCTCTGCACCACATAGGGAGTCGTGTGCCCTGTGCCGAGCTGATCCCAGGCCATGAATAAGGTCAGGATAATAGAGTAAACTAATAAATCAGGATGCACTAGCTCGGCGTAAGGCATAAAGGATGTCCCTGATATGGCCGAGCTATGTAAGCTACGTGTATAGCTTGAATAGCATTCTGGAATACATAATTCAGCTCGGCGTAATGAGCTGAACTATGTACGAGTTATTCCGAGCTACGTGGAAGCACGACACCGCCACGAGTAGGGCGGTGAGACATTCCAGAATCATCTAAAGGCAGTTCCTTATGAGATAAGGAGCAATCCCGTGCAAAAGGGGATTAATATGGGAAGTCCTAACGTGATTAGGAGTGTACCCCGTATAGGAAAGAGTCCTATATGGAAAGGAAGACTGCTGCTAAACGAGATCTAGCAGTAGTTGGAAGCATACACCTAATAGGAAAGTCCTATTAGGAAAAGGATTCCAAAAAGGAATAGGAAACAGGGGCACGAGATGCCTAATATGAAGAACATCTACACCTATAAATACAAGGCAATAACCATGACAAAAGGTACGCTGTGAAACCCATTTCATACGCATTGTGGTTTGAATTCACCAAGTACGTGATACTAACTTAGGCATCGGAGGGCCTTTGCCGACGAGAGGCAAAGGTGCTCTAACCCTTTTCCTGTCTTGCAGATTAGGGGTTGAATCAAGGAAGCACGTGATCCAGAGCTATGTGGATTTTATCCCCGTACACCTCCTACTTTTAAGCACCGCAAATTTGGAGGGGTGAGACCTCAATGCGTGAATTCCCGATAACAAATCTTAAACTTTAAGAAAAAAGGAATTCATGACAAATTTTAAACTTGGGCTTCAAATTGGGTTTGTTTGGAAATTGTGGAAAAGAAGATGAAGGAATGGAAATTTTAAAAAATTTCTTCCAAATTGTTTGGTTTTGAGGGAGGAGAGAATAACAGTTTCGAGTTTTTATCAAAGTTTAACTTGCACGCGCATCACAAAGTTCGACTTGCACAAGCATCGCGTATGCCCCGGCCTCTAAAAAACGAATTAAAAAAATTTCACATTCATTGGATTTGTTATTAAAGGAAATCAGAATTCAAATGTTACTACTTTTTTTGTTACTCTGTAAAAAAACTTTTCGATTGAAGTGTATTAATTTTGAATTTTATTAATTCTGAAATACAATATCACATTGTTGGGTGAAAAGGTAGGAGATCATAAAATTGGCACTTCACAAAATACAACAACAATTCTGGTCAAAAATAGAAATATTCAAAGGCAAGAAGGAGTTTATACTAAAAATGTTGTCTACAAGGAGGTTGTATTGCCGTTTGGTTGAAATATCTTTTGTCACAGTCATATATTCTGTAAAAAATAGTTTGTAAGTAGAATCTCTTCTTATGTTGTTTCCTAAAAGCTCTTTGGAACTTAAATGGTTTCAATCTTTTAATTTTAGTTTATTCTCAAAAAAGCTACAAGATTTACCTTTGTGCACCTATATTCTGGTATGCATAACTTTGTGAGAGATTCTTATGAATTCGACTCAAATGTCGTTATACACAGGAATGCAAAATAGAAAAATAGTATTTTCGCTTCGGGATAATTGTGCATATGAGAAAACTACGATGGATGGAACACAAACGGAAAATTAGGTAATTCTTTTTTGATTATACTACTTCTAATAATCGCATTGGAAAAGAACTGTTTACATAATTTTATAATATCACATTTCTCTAACACTATATTCTTTGTCAAACTTACAACATTTCCTTTAAAATCTATGCAGGTAATAAAGATAGGCCTTCACTGTACAAAATGGCCATTCTCCGATATAACCAACACGATTGATTTACAAAATTTAATAAAAGAGTACTTAGGTATTAGATCGTGGAAAAATCGGAAGCGACGGTGGTGTTAGCATGGTAATGTATTATTTGATTATGTGCAATTTGTCGCAATATATTGCTTACTAAAATATATGTTATTATTGAAAAAGAGAGTGTGCAATGCACACAGCCACACACCATCAAACGATATGCCACATACTTTTTGGTCAAAGTCCGACTTGCACACGCATTGCGTGTGCCCCAACCTCTAGTCAAAGAAAAGGGGCACCACGCAAAAGGAGATTGGTAGAGTAAGCGATTAACTTCTGAGGCACAATGGCAGAGCCACAGAAGCACACATGCGATTGTTGGGTTCGGCGTGCCCTTTGGAATTTTGGTTATACAATGTCACTCCTTGCGACCGCTCTAAAAACAGGCTTGCTGGTGTGCTGTCGAATGTCATAAAACACTTAATTGAAGCCCTTCATAACACTAATTGATTTTAGGAGAGATGGTAGAAAAATAGTCTGACAAGTGGTATCAGAGTCAGTAGATCATGGGTTCGAGACGCGGGAGCGTCATCGTGAGAGAGGGATTATTGGTTCCAAGAGGAGCGTCATGAGTTCATGACGAGGATACGGGGCCGTTTTACTGAAGCACTCCACTCAAGTACAAATGCACTTTAGAAATCAGAACTACAATCCGGAATTGGAGCACATTTAGTGTCACAGTTTTTCAGTTTGTGACATTTTGCCAAAAATTTAAACATAGAACAGCATCTCATAATCCCCGCGAAAATTTAACATTCTATTTAATTTTTTGTTCGGTCTTTTTCTTCTTTCTTCTTCTTTATTGTTTTATTGTATTATTTGAAACAGCCAACTATAAGGGGTAATAATCCAGCTTCCTCCTATCCGTTTCAGCTACCAAAATTAAACTGTTGTCTGGCTTTGTATGCCTGCAAAACCCAGCCTTTGGGTCTGTCTTTTGTATCACCAGAGCAAGTGATCAGTGAAGTTAACAACAATGTAGAGATAGAGAGAGTGTAGAGGGAGGACAGCATCCTCCTGTAAAGCTAGTCTCTGGCTACATGAAATTGTTCTATTTTTTACCGATTTTGGGGAACCACGTAAAATATTCTGTGTTAGTCTGTGTGTTTGGTTTGGATCCCTAGAACATAACAGAGGTTTTATCGGAGAAAGATCAAATAGAGAAGAAATGTCATGGTTGAGGGAGAGCGAAAGAGAGATGGTGACAGCAGTTGCCGGTCATCCCACGACTTGCGGCAGACCATGGGAGCTGTCAAAATAAGACATAAACAAACAGTTAGATATCATGTTTGACACCGAAACTAAAAAGTTAGATAGAGCCAACAAAAAATATGAAGTTCAACTCATTGGCCTTCAGTTTATTACAATGTTTGACACCGAAGTGCAAAGCGATATGATAGGAAAAATAAAAGGTTAGATATGCCCATAGCAATTCTTCTCTCATACATAAAAGCAAATCCTAGACAGTCTGCGTAGCACTAGCACCGGATGAATGCTAACTGCTCATGATCTCTTTATTATATTATCAGACGATTCTATATGCTTCGAATTCTTCGTTATTGTGTTGTTGATCTCAATGGAATTGGCGATCACTTTGCTTGCGGAAAATGCCACGGCCGTATTTATGGCCATACGTCGAAGAGATGAGATCCACAAGGAGGGGAAACTGAAGAGACACGAATGATGTGACAGGTAAACATGCTAACACAGCCACCGGAACAAGTATCCATGCCTTTTTGTGGCCTAACACAAGAAACAGCGAAAAACTGAAGGCCACCATCATGGTTGTTATAGAGAGGAACAGAGTAATAAGTCCAGTTATCAGCCGCTTCGGAAGAATATAGAGAAAATCAGCTTCTGCATAGCGTGAAGTCAAGATGGACAAAAACAACAACAAAGAAGTGGTGGATGTGAAGAGAGAAAATGCATCTGAAATGATAAAGACAATGAATTCCATTTCTTTGGCGAAAATTGGAAGGCCGTTCGAGTCGCTGCCTCCAGGAACAGTAATTATAGCTGCAAATACCACGGTGACAATAAGAGCGGCTGAAATGGTGCATGAATTTGCTGTGTCTTTCATCCATTCCCCACCTGCAACTACCAACTCCTTATGTTCTCTTGTAAATACCATTGCTGGTGTTTCTTTTGCATTGTTTTGCCCATCTATATAACTGGGTCTTACAAACTTCTCCACTTCCTGCATCATTGCCCGTGAGCTTGAAAGGATTCAAAAACGAAGAATGAAAATATGTATCTTTTACATGTTTCTTAGATAAGGTTAGAGTATACAATCAGAATAGCTATTAAGATAGGGAATTCAAGGATGCTGGCGGAGTTGGGGCAAGAGATAAGTTGGGCTATTCAACATCTAAAGAAGAAAGGGTTCTCCTTTGCTTTTTACAAGTTAGCTATGGCTGGAACTGTTTATTACATTTGGAATGCTTGTAACGACTCTATTTTAGCAACAAGCGGTACTCTACAGATACCATCTTTGATATCATCATCAAGGATGTAAGGGACCGGGCAATGTCTTGGAGGAATTTTGGTAGAAATCCTGGAAATCAAGCTCTTTGTAAGGCTTGGAGTATTTCAGTGAAAATTTTGTAGCTAGTTCGTAGTTAGGCTCTGATGTAGTAGTTTGTTTTTAGGTTGTCTTCTTGTTATTCCAGTTCGATGGATGTTTTCTGTGGGGTATGTCCTTGCTTTATTGTACTCCTCTGTTCTCTTTGGTAATATTACCCTTATTTACCAAAAAACAAAAAAAGATAGGGAATTCAAAGATGCCCCTCGTTTGGGGAATTCTCTAAAAGTTTTACACCATTTCTGTGATTTTTCACTAATTCAAAGCTATTTTGTAGTGGATTTACAAGAGGGGACACCAAAAACTATTATGCTCTTTTGAATTTCATGCACCTTAGTGAAGATAACGTTACATCTATTATGGAAATTATTACTGACTTTTGTAATTAGATAGGTCGAAGTTGTGCCATTTTTTCATCTAAGATGAATGCGCTATCTCAAGACAAGTTGCAAGACAACGGCAACAAAAGCTTCATATATGCATATAGGTTTGTTAAAACATGTAAAAGAAAAATGCAGAGGTACCAGGGCAAAAAAAATGTAATTGTTGTACCTTGCCATTTTTAATCACTGGAAAGTAAAAGGAGAGAATCCATTACCTTAAACCATTGTAACTCACGCTGCATTTGTAGAGCTGCACCAGAAACTAGAATGAGTTTGTTTAGGGGTGCCAATCGTCCAGCTAAGTGCAGGATATTGCTCCCAGACTCGTCTATATCCATTGTTACACTGTGTTTATGGTCACTCATCTGGTATATGAGATTGAAGACGTTTTCATGACGCTCTATCACCGCCCGTTGAAATATGCTACGATCTTCTGAGTCTCGAGTCCAAGCTAATTTGGGCACTGATTCTACAATCACTTCAACAACCTCGTGAATCCCCAACCTTGTTGCATTAACTATCCCATCCGAAGCAAGTGAATCGTATGCGTTTAGGTCGTTTAAAGTCATCATTTCTTTCGTCAGGTATCTAACGAGTTGGAGTGCTTGGTGATGCATCTGTTTCTGCTCTCGAATGTGTTTAACATGAGGCACTGTATTTGCCAACGAGAAATTAATGAAGGTCATGATTTGATTCGTGCAGAATAGAACAGACGTAATCTAGTCTCTGTGTGTGTGTTTCAAAATTGGTACTGCATATTCGTTACCTAATAAAGCAAATACTTTCCAAAGCATGTCCTGCGATTTTTTGCTCACTGTATGGCATAAAAAACCAGTTAAATTATAGGCGTATTGCAATGAAAATTTCTAAATTCAATTACTACCATTTCTTTGAAAGGATTATAGTCCAATGCTTTGAAATTATTGGTAACTAGGTTTCCAAATTCCATAGCATTCTACTTCCAAATGTCGTCAACTGCAGGTGTTGAACTAATGCACAAATCCTTCTTTTCATTTCTTTCTTACGAAGACGTTCGGAAAATTTTCCCACTACTTTTCAAGGTAAACCTATAAGTTTAGTCCGTGGTCTCGGATTTATTCTATGATTTCTGAGCCTAAGCAAGAGGTCAATCAACATAAAGGATGGAGGATTAAAATTACTATGGCCCACTGTCCACTCCTATCTTAGAATAGGGTTTAAGATGGAAATATTACAAACCAGAAATGAAGAACGTTTTCCCCAAGAAGCGAGCCCAATGATAGCATTGCACCGGCAATTGAGAGTCGTTTACTGGATTCTCAATCTCAACCTTATCGAGGTCTTCAGCATATTTCTCCAACTTCACCGGAATATCTTCAATGGAAAAAAATAAATAAATATATAAATATAGGTCACGGTTCACATCCACACCCTCCCAGAAATAAGAAAAACATGACTTTTTTTGTGTTGCAAATTTTTTTTGGAAAATCCGATCCGTCCAATGTGTTCAGAAGGTGTTTTCAAGGGTCCATGCTGGAAATCTTCAAAAACAAATACCGGGAAGGGCTTGATCCAAGCAGTTTTCACAAAAAATGTATATTTACATTTTTTTGCGAACACTGCTTGGATCAAGCCCTTCCCGGTATTTTTTTAAAGATTTTCCGCGAGAACCCTTGAAAACACCTTATGAACACATTGGACGGATCGGATTGTCAAAAAAAAATTTGGATTAAAAGTCCGGAAATTAAAAGTCCGGATTAGAACAAAACCCATAAATATATATATATATCGTGTAAGATATAATGTTGTACTTAGTACAACGTGGACTCTCAATTTTCATGCTTTACTATACCAAACATACCAAGGAAACAAAAATAAAGCAAGATGTTTGTCATAGGCCGCTATTCCCATTCTTGGAAAATTTAGTGGTAAATGAGAAACTGACCATAAAAAAAGCCTACATAAACTTTGGTAGCTGGAGGAAAATCATTATTCCCACATTGGTAAGACAAAGGAAGTTTATTATATGGGTACATATGCTGCAAGTTGGACATAGGCCCTTGGGGCACCTAAGTTTTGTAGGGGGAGAGGGTGTGGATAGAGTGGGCCTTGGCTCATATATCACGAGTGCCGTGATAGGTGCCGAAAAGCACCCGTTGAATCTCGTTAACTCGCACTTTGTTAAGCTATTTCGGTTGGTTTTTTATTAGCATTTGTTGGTGAATGGTGTTACAGGTGCCGAGTGACCAAAGACGTGGAAAACATGCTTTGGAGTGGTTTAGAAGCGTCAAGGATGCGAAGAGGAGTCAATGGTCAAGTTTCTGCCCCCTATGTCCGGACCGTCATATCCTTTGTCCGGACAAGCAGTCCCACGAGCGTCAGTGCGCAATCTGCCACCTTTATCCGGACCTTGTAAGGCTAGGTCCGGACCTAGAACGACGGGGTTCAGCAAATTTAAGTGCTTTTATGTAATTTTTAGGGCCCTAAGTATAAATAGACAACCTAACATTGTTTTAGGGTTTCCAACTACTGTGAGAGGCTATTTTGAAGAGAGTTCTTCATGTTCTTCAAGCGTTCTTCAATCAAAGCATGTTGATCATCACCATGTCAGGCTAAACCCCTTTTCTAGGGGGAGGATGAAGCTCTACACCAAGTAACCTTGTTTTTCTGTGTAGCCTATGGTTATTATTCGGATCGGATTATATGTTAAGAACTCAATTTCATATGATTAATAGAATCATGGTTTTATTCTTCCAACTTGTTGCGTATTTGTATACACGTGTTCAAATACCATAAACATATAATTGTTTTCAATGGTGCGATTGGAGTTCTAAGATGGACAATGCTCGTAAGACAGATCGTGTCGCGATAGTGAGACAGTCCGTGCTATGGGATAGTCCATGCCTTTTAACAATCGCTATATCTTCTTGACGATTATCGTTAGGGTTTGCAAGCCCTAGAGATAATCCTTTGCGATTCGAATATTAATCATGTCTATGTGGTGTTTGGTTATGCGGTAGGAGTGGATTCTAAACCCTAGATCCCCTCTCCATCAATTTAAATCACTTTTAATTACTGCGCCCTTTAGTTTAACAATTTCACACTCAATCAAACAACTTTTTACCGAATTAAATTAGAAGTTAATTGGAGTTAACGCAACTCAGCCAATTTGTCCCTGTGGATCGACACTCGGACTTAACCGCTATTCTCCGGAATAAAAGTTAATTCCTAGTTATTAAATACTTATTTTTGACTTGGCACGACACGGTCATGCCGCCTTCCGGGTTGGTGGGGTTGGGTCATAAGATAAAATGAGTCACTTCTAAATTTTCTTTTTGCAAAAAAATAAGTTTGGCCCAACACCAATTTTATTTTTCCGTTCTCTCCAACAGTTTTTCCCTTTCACATGTGTCTGTTCGTCGAACCAGTGTGACGACTAACAGTTGCACCTCATGTTCATTCCATTTCGATCAAACACGTCTAGTGACTGTTTGGGTGTGGACAGCCACCGTATCCCTTCCATTCGGGTGCCTATTTCTCTTTTATAGGACATTTCTCCTTTCATATAAAAAAAGGTCTTATTTATAGAGAAATAGGCACCCAAACGGAAGGGATGCAGTGACTGTTCTAGTCGTGGTGCAAAAAATTTGTGACTGTTCTAGTCGATTTCCGATGACGTCACTAATGTACCCTGGGCTAACAAAGGCTTGTACATAAATATGTAAATGTTAAAAAATATACAACAATGTCTTCAAAAGTACAATGAACGAACTTCAGAAGTACAATGAACGTACACTAATGAAGTTGTACCCAGTGACGTCTTCGAAAGTACAATTCATTAAGGATATCAATCTCGTGCCAGACAACATACCGTTTTTAAAATTGTTATGGTACGTATCGATACCGATATGTTTCGATGTACCGTTCTGAATTGATCAATTGAATTCGAAAACTAGTTAAAATTAGTTGAATTCGAAAACTAGTGAAATTAGTGGAATTTCAGAACTAGTGAAAATTACTAAGAAGGGCTTGATTCGAGCAGTTTTTCATAAACCTGTTTGGATCCAGAAGGGTTCGGATCATCGAAATTTGATCGGGAAAGTGAAGTCCGCACCGTAGGTCAGGCACGGATCTAGATATCCATCCCAGTGGGGGCATCTTATTAATTGTAATCGTTCAATTTTTTCCTAGTCAACGATTTTGCTAGGGACAAGAAATCGTGTAAGATTGATTCTAAACCCTAATATCAGACAAGAAATTATTGAAGGTTAGGGACCGTTGTAAAGGATCTCTAAATTAAAAAAATATGTAAGTTAAATAATTTTCTCATCATTTTTAGCATTTTCTTAAAAAGAAGGGAGAAAATTAAAATTCAGGAAAAAAAATGCTAGGGGAATTATTATTACCATTATAAGTTCAAAATATATAATAAAACTACTGGTTTGTTGTGCAATGAGTGTTGTTGTTCTAGTGGCAAGAGGGAAGGTGTTGGTTTTGGAACCACAGGTCCAGCGTTCAAACCTCAACAATCACCCTTGTTTGATAAATCTTTCAATTTTGTGGCTTAAAAAAGAGGGAGGCAGGAGTTGAACACGCAACCTTCAACATAGAGGTAGTACTCCTAATCACCAGGCTATGTTACTAGGTCTTGACACAAATAATATATATACAAAACTTATTTTCCTAATTATTTTTTTTACATTGACAAGTGGGGGGTCAGCAGGGGCACATGCCCCTGCTTGCCCCCCCCCCCCCCCCCCCCCCCCTGGATCCGTCCCTGCCGTAGGTCCTCAAATGAGGTCCTCATTGGATACAAACTTTCATATCACATGAAGTTGGGCTGTGAGGGAGAGAATCGGTGGTTGCATTTGGAGTCCACGCTCAGGAATACAGTTGAGATATAAGGGAATCAACAATGCTACGGGTACACCACATGTGCACCCCAAATGCACACCACCCTGAGGTGGCCAATGAGGAGAGGCCCATTTTTTGGGTGAGCCCCACATTGGGCTTCTCTTCATTTGCCACCTTAGGGTAGTGTGCATTTGGGGTGCACATGTGGTGTACCCATATCATTTTTCATAAGGGAATACACTAGAAGATACTGGGGTTGTTCGAGTTCAGACGAAAGTGATCGAACGGTTTCAGTATATCAATTGCTGACATTTAGTTTCCAACATTTCAATTTTGTACCAATCAAGTCCCCAAGATCAACCACCAATTTTCATTTCATCCGTAAAAAATGAGAGGCATATTTGTCATTTCGTCAACCACCAATTTTCAATCGAAGAAAAATTAAAAACATACAAAAAAAAAAACTAAGAGAGTTGCAGCGGCAGCCGCCGCCAATATGGGGTCAATCCAGAAGGAAAAGGAGAGTTGACCGCGTCTCAATTTCATCTCCAATATATCAATTGCTTCCCAAAATATTGACCGCGTCTCAATTTTATCTCCATTATATCAATTGTTCACATTTAGTCCCCAACTTTTGAATCTTGTACCAATCAAGTCCTCAAGACCAACGGCGTTAGTTCCATCCGTCAAAAAGAGGGGCGTCTTTGTCATTTCGTCACCCCAAATTTTCAGTCGAAGAAAAATGAAAATAATAATAATAATAATAATAATAATAAAAGAGAGTTGCAGCGGCAGCTAGGGCTAGGGGTGCTCACGGTCCGGATCGGTCCGGATTAGCATGAATCCAATCCTAATCCGCGAGTCACGGTTTTTTGAAAATACAATCCGTGTCCGATCCAAAAGTCTCACAGTTCTGTTCCAATCCGAACCGCGAGTCACGGATCGGTTCCGGATTAATCCACGGATTTTCAACTTATTTGGAAAAAACAACAAACAAAGGCAGTAAGACACTAGCAAGTAGCAAATGCACTAAATAGAAAGTTCAAAGTTGGAAATCCCAATTAAAAACAATAAAGGCAATTAGGCAGATAGTTATATAACTGAACAAACAAAGGCACAAACTTATATTATCACAAAGGTTAAATAATAATAATAAAAAAGAAACCACTAGATAAGGTGGCCCTGTTCATGTTTTTTGGAGTAGATTCATTGGCCGATAAGAGCATCATTATCAAGATCACCAAATTTTAAACCTCAAAAACAGCTTTTATACTAAAAAGTCATTTTTTCAAAAACTCATGAAATACCACCCACCTTCTATTTCTTCATAAATTTGATTTCGCTTTGTTAAGTGAACAGTAGGTCCTCTAATTTGTTTAGGTACTGTAGCTTTTGTAGATTGTTGAGGGTATTTAGAGAGGCTGATTTTGTGGTGTTTTGTTGGCTTTTCCTCTCTACTTTACCTGAAAAGAGAGTTTGTTCATGTTGATATTGGTGTCTAAGAAAGGGGGTTGCTAGAAACTTACGAGCATAAGTAATGCGTCCCCAAAAGTTCAACTGCGTCCCACTTGGAAATGCCTGCACCTTTCTAGCTATTGCTCCCAAACCACAGTCATAGTTATTGAGTGTCTGTGATATAGCCAATTGGGGATGGCGATGAACGAGATCCGAAGCTAAATCTGCCAGTCCGAAAAATGACCATAAGAAAGGTTATTAACTTACGCCATACTAATAAAGAGCCATGAGAAAGAGCCTGATTGCACTATTTCCCCTCCACTGTTTCCCTACTTTGATATAGTTTATACCTAAAGTGTGCATAGCCTAAACTCTCCAATCTAATATCCTTTTTTTTCGAGCAACTCTACGATTCCAATAGTAGATCAACAAAATATATTTTGCGCGTTGAGGAAGAGAGAAGGGTTTTGGCTAACACCACCCCCACCCTAGAATAAGCTTATCTGGATGCGTAGAAAGACCAAATTACCCCTCAAACCATTTGAACTATTACCCAAATCAAAGTATGAGCTTATCTCCCTCCTTTGCTAATCCCCCTTATAACATATCCACCTCTTGTCTACCCTCTTTCCTTATCCCACAAAACTTTATCCGTCACACAAACGGACCATAGTGCTTTAATTTAGCTTTATTTTTATTTTTTTAGATGGATAAAGGTATAGAATGAGCCATGTTCGTTCAAGAGGTTTTGAAAAATTTGCCCAAACTTATTTTTGAGTTTGGGAATCCATTTTAAATTTCAAAATCCTTATCTTTGGTTCCCTCCACCTCTTACTATCTATCTCTCCCTCTCTTCCCAAAATCAACCACCAACATTCCTTATTCAAATTTTTTTCGTAATTGTTAGTTTCGCGCCAAGTTTTTGTGATTTATTGGTTCGTCTCGACAAGAGAAATCTAAAAAATATAAAGTTATTAACCAAATTTAATTATTTTGAAATAAAGACAAAATAATCCAATATACCACAAAAATTTAGATTATTTTTTGTCTTTAGTGAACTTTTTGAAAACTTGAGCATAATTTTATACTGGTTAGATTCCTCTCGTCGAGACGAACCAATAAACTACAAAAAATCAACGAAAAACTAACAAATGCAAAAATATATATATATAAATATATTGAATAAGGATTAAAAAAAAATCATTTTGGTTTTTTTACCCAAAGCAATGCATCCTTATCTGACACGCCAAATTTAACCTCAAAAATACTTTTTATAATTTAGCAAGTCACTTTTCAAAAAATACACAAAATCATACTCTCTATTCAAACTTTAGCAAGTCACTTTATCAAAAACTCACAGAATTAGACTCTATATTCAAACTTTTACTTTTCCCCTCTCCTCATCTTTTGGTGAGTGAACAGTAGGTCACCAAATTTGTTAAGTTACAGTAGCAAAGTTAAGAAATCTTCAAATTGATGAGTTCGTTTGGTGAGGCTGATTTTTGAGGTTTTAGAGGAATTTGCTTTCTACTTTAACTTTTATAAGCAGAGATACTGAGACCCCACCCCCAAATCATGGAATGTGGCCCCCACTCTCCCGAGACAAAACAAGAGCCATCCCTGCCACTCTTCCAAACCAAGATAGAAAGTATGGCATGTGTCCCCACTCCTTTTCTCTCAATGCAAAAGAAAACTGTTGTGCTTTGAACCATTCTTAGCTTTGATTTTAGTTGTAATTTTTTTTTTTATTGAAAATGATTTCTATTTCTTTAATCAATTTGTTCTTATAGCTAAGACGAATAAAAAAGACAAAAAGTTACGATTTTGATCAAATAAGTTGATCATAAGTTTCATCCCAAGTGGGGCCTAATGGTTAAATAAAAGTACTTTTATAATGCAATCATTAAAATATTAGTATCACCGCTTGATTAGAAAGTTGAATTGTCTTACCACTACACTTAATGATATCTTATTTGTTGTTATTATAGTGAGTCAATTTATGTCAACTCCTCGTGTTTTACATTGGGAAGCTTTTCTTTGTATTGTAATTTATCTTTAAGGGTGAGTTTCTCATTTTTAATTAAAATTCCTAAAAGTGCTAAAACTCTTTAGAGTAGTTGATGTATGCATGTGAGGATAATAACTTGTCTCGAAATTTGTGTTTAGAAATTTAAGGAGTTTTAGGAAATGGAAAGCTCACCCTTATTAAGTCTCATTTTGTCACATTTTGGACGTGGTTTGTTTTGAAGTAGTTGACGTGGTTTGGTTGTCCTACGTGGCACCAACACGCTGGCATATGTAAGCGGGGTGTGAGCAGTTATATGTGAGAGTAGACTTATTGATTCAAAATTGTGTTTTCTAGAGATGTATTGCTATCATCGCTCCATGAAAAATGTCACACAAAGAAGGCAAAATGCTTGAGCACAGTGAGGGAATATACTCACCATAGAATCCAGAAGTTATAACATAGATGAGCAACTCAGCACCAGATGGTTCAGTCCTACTGCAGGTGAAGAACAGCATGCTCGCAGCCGCATCATCCTTATATGAAGCCTCTAACAAAAATGATAGTGTCTCCTTTTTAGCATTAATAGCCGCATAATGAATCGGCAACCACCCACGGCTCTCCCTTATGCACAATAAACCCGGGTTTTTCTCCACCAAAAGAACCGCGGCCTCGGTGTTTCCGACCCAAGCGCCGAGGTGGAGCGCAGTGTTTCCGGCTATGTCCCGCTGGGCTATGGCCTCTGCCGGCATCAGTTTCAGCAACTCCGCCACGAATTTGATCGCCTTCTTTCCGGCTCCGGTGGCCATGTACAATGTCGTTTCTAATTCTCTGGTGATTGGGGCTGTGATTGCGTTGGGGTCTTCTTCGAAGAACTTTTTGGCGGTTTCCCAGTCCCCTTTTAGTGTAGCTTTAAGAAGTGGGGTGTATTTCCAGCATTCGTCCTTCTTGCCCCGTAATGTATTCTCTCTCCCTATATATTCGGACAGTTAACCCATCAATAAACTTAAAATGGATACAGTTAAATAGGCATTCTATACAAAAAAAAAAAAGAAGATCATTATGATTACATCTTAAGGGATTTAAATAATTATGATTCTATCCTAAAATTCAAATAAACCCCAAAACACCCTCTCTCTCCTAATTCTCCTAATATTTCTAATATTTCATTCCTGATTTTCCTAATAATTCACCCTCCTAATTTTCCTAATATTTCTCTCCTGATCTTTCCTAATTTATCTCAATCTCACTCTCTCTCCTATCTTGAAAAATCTCTCTATTTCCTAATTTTATAATTCTCTCTCTCCTAATCTTATCATACCTAAAATCTCAAAACAATATTTAAAAAAAAATGACATTTTGACCTAAAAACACGAGTCATGAGACATGTGAACACGGTTTATCAATTTATCACTTTTACTATATCAAATCACCAAATGTGAAAAATCAATATTTTCCCACACTTAAAGGATATGTGAACATGGTGTATTGATTTATCACTTTTGCTGTATTGAATCACCTAATATGGTAAATTAATAAACCATATTCACTGTATGAAATAACCCTCCCTCAAACGACATGTGAACATGGTTTATTGATTTATCACCTTTACTGTATCAAATCACCCAATATGATAAACCAATAAACCATGTTCACCGTATGAAATAACCATTAACCATCTTTTAGAGGACACGTGGATATGATGTATTATTTTACCATTTTAACTGTGTCGCAAAAGAACACCAACATTGAATAAAAAGAACCACCATTGAATTGGAAAAAAAAAAAAAAAAACATTGTACCATGAAATCATGTGACAAAATCTAACATGATAAAATTATTTATCATGAATCCTTTGTAGGAATGTTCAAATCCTAGAAACTCGCAATAAAATACATCACAGTAAAGTGAATAAATCCAATGAGTTCACAAACCACCGTCGTCGTCGCTTTTTCAGTCGCCGTCTAGATCGATTTTGGCACCATCGTGTTTGTTCTCTTGAAGGGTTACTAGTTGGGTTGATTTGTCGCCGGCGTGTTGGATTATTTCTCTTTATTTTTAGCCAAAAACTTGAGGAACACAACACAGCCCAAAACCCATTTGCGTCTTTCCCGTTGTTGTGAAAGGTCTTTAAGAATATTCAATCGCACTGAACTAGAAGAGAAAGATGGCGGACAAGCAAACAGAGTGGTACCTAATTCTCTCTCCATCTATACATTGAAAAAATGTCGTGGGTAATGGAATGGGGCGTGGATCTCGAGAATAGGATTAGTCAATCCCAATAATTAGGAAAATTGTAACTTAATAGGGTAATTAAGGAAAATCTAATTACATTAGTCCTAATTTTTTGTCCTTATTTTTTGCTCTAGTTAGTTAGTATTAGAATATATTACTAGTTTAGAATATATACTACTAAATACTAAATAAGGGAAAAATGGTCCGAACTACATATTACAGGATGGAATCATAAGTATTCAAATCTCATAGGATGAAATTATAATGATAATTTTGATATAGGATGTCTAATTAAAATTCTCTATGAATTTACAGTCATAGTTATGAATAATGATCTTTGGACACCTAACATAACAGTCGCAATGTAATGTAACGATATTAAAGTATTGAATGATACATGACGGAATCAATTGTTTTTTAGCAAGAACAAAGATTTTTTTATGGAATCAATTTTTTTTTTCTGAAAAGGCAACAAATTATATATAGATAACTCGACATGGGTACATCAAGCGAAAAAAGGAAGATTCCTAGGATACATGACAATTGTTATAGTTGCTAATTTTTTAAAAACATTTTTTTCCAGAAAAAACTAAGAGAGCCTAAATAACCCATAACAGTCGTGTACTAGAAAAAAACTTATAGGTAATACTAAAAAGCCATCGAGGTGAAACGGTATTGGAAGGCTAAAAAGTCATTACTTAACGGCCAATATTTAAAACAATGTTTGTAATGCTAAACTAAAATACTTCCTCCGGCCCATTTTGATAGTCCCTTTCGGGAAAGGTAAAACATGTACTTGCCCCTTAAACTATTCAAATTTTATTTCCTTCCCCCCTTCAACTATCAATTGCACACAGTTGCCCGTTCAACTATCCAAACGTTACTTACTTGGTCAAAATCCCATTTCTCAATCCACATTTTGGACGGAAACTTTTAACCTAACCGTTATCTATTTTTAGAGCTCTAAAAAGAAAGGGTAATTTGGACATTTACTCCCAAATCCTAGAATAGATGCAATAATATGAATCGGGCAACCAAACCAAACCCTACCCTCTCAAACAAATCTACACTTTAGGGTTTCCAAAGCATAATCGCAGCTGCCGCCACCGCCCCTATCGAGTCCGTCCAATGCTTCGCCCGCAGGAAAACCACCGTGGCCATCACCTACTACAAGCATGGCCGTGGCCTAATCAAGATCAACGACCGCCCGTTCAAACTCATTAAGCCTGAAATGCTCCATTACAAGGCCTACGAGCCGATCCTCCTCTTCGGCAGCCACTACATCACTAGCGTCGACATGCGCATCCGCATAAAGGTGGGGGCCACACGTCTTAGATCTACCGTCTACGCTATACATCAAAGCATTGCTAAGGCTCTCGTCGCATTTTACTAGAAGTACGTTGATGAGCAGTTGAAGAAGGAAATTAACGAAATTCTAGTTAGGTATGATAGGACGCTGCTTGTTGATTCGAGGCGGTGTGTGTTAAAATTAAAGCTTTGAGTCCATTTTGTTTTATTTGGGCTTATGATGTTTTATTTTATATTTGGACTATTTATGTTTTTGGACTTATGTTAATTGTTAAAAGCCCAAGTGTCTTTTGTTTTGTCTAGTCTTGCCCTAAGTATAAATAGGACAATTGTAATGTTTTAGAGTGACAGCCCACATTTTAAAACTCTTCGGAAAAAAACAAAGAAAAGGAATTCCAGAGAGCCCCCTCTCTCTTCCCTTGTTTCTATCAGTTTCTTTCGACTGCTACTGTCCAGTTTGGGCATCCCCTATTCTGTCCAAAAAAACCTTTGATTCCTCCCCCAAAATTCAAGAATAGTTTAGGATATTGCTAACATAAGTGGTATCAGAGCTTCGGTAGATCAAATCCAACTTGGGAGTGAAGATTTTTTAAGGGGAAACAAAACACTAAAAGTCTACAACAATGGCAAATTCAAGCAATCAAACTATGGGAGCTCAACCACTTGTTTTCCACTCTTCAATGGAGAAAACCATGATTTTTGGAGTGTGAAAATGAAGACCCAACTTGATTCAAATGATGCTTTGGAGTATTTAGAATATGGGTTTGAGATCATGAAGGTGTGGAGGTTTTGACAGAGGGGCAAAAGCAACAATTGAAGGTGGATAAGAGGAAGAATGCAAAAGCCCTCTCCATAATTCAACAAGGAATTACCGACATCTTTT
Organism: Vaccinium vitis-idaea; assembly: GCA_963854785.1. NCBI lineage: Eukaryota > Viridiplantae > Streptophyta > Magnoliopsida > Ericales > Ericaceae > Vaccinium > Vaccinium vitis-idaea. Next base: position 39,450,503 of record OY978219.1, read on the forward strand.
CAAGAATCATCAATGAAACCAAAGCTAAGAAGGCATGGGATATTCTTCACAATGAGTATAGAGGCAACACAAAGGTAAAAACCATCAAACTCCAATCTCTGAGAAGAGATTTAGAGAATATGAAAATAAAGGATGTTGAATGCTTGAATGACTACTTTTCTAGACTTATGGAAGTTGCTAATCAAATGAAGACATATGGGGAGGATGTTTTTAGTCAAAAAATTATTAAGAAAATCTTGATTACTTTGACGCCAAAGTATAATTCTCTTGTTGCCATTATTGAAAACTCAAGATTTTGCCACTTTGAGTATTGATGAGTTGATGGGTTCCATTAAGTCATTTGAGCAAAGATTGAGTAGGCAATCCGAAAAGTCAATTGAAAGCGTCTTTCATAAACTAAATGTTAGTACTCCTAAACCCTAAGGAAAAGGATCATCTTCAAGTCATAACCAATTTAAAGGGAATTCCTCTCAAGGTGGAAAATTTGAACAAGGAGGAAGAAATGATAGAGAAAAAGGAGGAAACAATTTTCAAAGGGGAAACAACTTTCAAAATACGGGGAATGATGAGCCCCCTCAACAAAAGTGCGGAGTTTGTAAAGCCACAATGTTACAATTACAAGAAGTTTGGGCATGTCAAAAGGGATTGCCGAGTCATAAACAATCAACAAGCCAATTACATCAAAGAGCAAGAATTTGAAGGAAACATGTTTTATGTTTGTCAAATAGCTTCGGAACAAAAGAATGATGTGTCATTTCTTGATAGTGGTTGTAGTAACCATATGACTAGAGATGAGAGTATTTTTGTGAAGATTAATATTTCCTCCAATTCTCAAGTAAAAATGGGGAATGGTGCTTTGGTCCAAGCAAAGGGAAATGGTACTATTGCCTTGGAGACAAAGAAGGGTACAAGGAAGATTTCGGATGTACTTCTTGTTCCAGACTTGGAGCAAAACTTGTTGAGTGTTAGACAACTTATTGAGCAAGGTTCTTGCATGATTTATGACAGGGGGGGGGGGGGAGAGAGAAATCAAGTAGTAGCAAATGTTAAGATGGAGATGAATAGAAGCTTCCCTCTCACTTTTCGCTATACAAAGGATGTTGCATTGAAGATGAATGTGGTTGATGACTCATGGCTTTGGCATAGAAGATTTGGGCACTTGAATTTCCAAAGCTTGAGGAATCTACAACAAAAGAACATGGTGTATGGGTTCCCAACTATTCATGAAGTCAAGCAAGTGTGTGAAGGTTGTGCACCTGGAAAGCATCATCGGGAGTCATTTCCAAAAGACAAGGAGTGAAGGGCTAGAGCACCATTGGATCTTGTTCATACCGATGTGTGTGGGCCTTTGGATACGCCAACTCAAGGAGGTAACAAGTACTTTATCATTTGTATTGATGATTTTACAAGACTGACTTGGGTTTATTGCATGAGGAAAAAGTCCAATGTTTTCTCAATTTTTTAAAAAGTTTCAAAGCCTTGTGGAAAGGCAAAGTGGTCTACTAATGAAAGATTTGAGAAGTGATAGGGGTAGAGAGTACAACTCAAATGAATTTGATAAATTTTGTGAAGACATTGGCATGGAAAGGCTACTAAAGATTGGGTACACTCCATAGCAAAATGAAGTGGCCGAGAGGAAGAATAGAACCATGGAGGAGGGGGCGAAATCAATGTTGCATGAGAAGGGATTGGCCAAGACATTTTGGGGTGAAGCCATGTATACGGCGATCTATTTGATGAATCAATGTTCAACAAAAGCCTTGGAAAAAATAACTCTCTTTCAAGCTTTGAGTGGGAGAAAGCCATCCGTGAATCACTTGAAGGTTTTTGGTTCCATTTGCTATGCTCATGTTCCAAAAGAAAAGAGGCACAAGCTTGATGAAAATAGTCAAAAGAGTAACTTTGTGGGTTATAGCTCCCACTCAAAGGGCTATAGACTCTACAATTTAAAGACAAACAAAGTCATCATTTGTAGAGATGTTCTCTTTGATGAGAAGGCTTATAGGGATTGGAAGGGCAATGTGGAGCAAAACCAAGTCCCTATCAATTATGAAAAACCGAAAAGTCAAGAAGATGAAGCCTATGATGATCTTGAAGCTCCTAACCAACCAACTCCTACTTCTCCATCAAACTCAAGTTTCTCATCTCTAAGTTCAAGTCCAAGAAGAATGAGAAGCATCAATGATGTGTATGCAAGTTCTAATTTTTGTGTTGTAGAACCGGAGAGTTTTGAAGAAGCAATTAAGGAGGAAGCTTGGAAGAAAGCTATGGAAAAAGAGATTCGTGTAAGTGAGAAAAACAAGACTTGGGAGTTGGTGGAGAGGCCAAAAGACAAAGACGTAATTGGTGTCAAGTGGATTTTCAACACAAAGCTCAATCCGGATGATTCCACTCAAAAGCACAAAGCAAGACTTGTAGCAATAGGATGCTCTCAATAACCCAGAATTGATTTCCAAAAGATATTTGCACCGGTGGCTCGCCATGACACAATTAGATCTCTTGTTGCCTTGGTGGCATCAAAGAGACGGTTCTTGTATCCACTTGATGTGAAATCGGCATTCTTGCATGGCACCTTGGAGGAAGAAGTGTTTGTTGATTAACTTCAAGGCTTCATTGTTGTAGACACCCCAAATTTAACTTTCATGCGCATTTTATATCCCCGATGATGAAAATAAATGCCCGAAAAACCTCTCGGAACAAGCACCCTTCTAGTTTTAGGAGTCAACGAAGTCAACTATACCGCACGGTACTTAAGTGTCACGTGCGGCACTCTTTTTCCTGGAATATGCTCATGTTTTATTTTTGTCGAAAATCAGATTTTTCAAACTGTTTATTGAATGAACAGTGCCGCACAGCACTCTGTCTGTACCGCATGGTACACATAAGAGTGCCGCACGGTACACCTCTTTAAATCAGAAATTTCAAATCATTTTCTTTTAAAAACAGTTTGAAATAATGATTTTCTATTTATCATTTATTGTCATTTTCATTAATTATTGTTTACCTTGCATGATTACTTGTCTAATTTGATAAAGTTTAGCATTAAAATGTTTCTAAAAAATCCCACAAATATTTAGTAAAGACCGATTTTTAATCGGGCGAGCGGGGTGCCTTAAAAACCTTGCGCATTCGTAACCTAGCTCCTGAATCCAAAAATCTCTTGTTTTTCAAATTAAATCTTTTTTTCCGAACAATGGCACGAGAGCCATTATTTTCGGTCATTTTCAAAATGGTTTCTCGGGTTGAATCCTTTTTCTAAAATAAAAACTTGGTGGTAACTCTTTTCAGACAATACATTTTTCATCCGATGGCGACGTCCACAATTGTCGAGGGCAAGGAGCAAAAAGTGTACAAGTTAAAGAAGGCTTTGTACGAGCTAAAGCAAGCATCTCGGGCATGGTATAGTGAGATTGACTCTTACTTGAATGAAAGGAGATTTCAAAGGAGCAAAAGTGAGCCCACCTTGTACATCAAGAAGCAAGGTAACACTGGTATTCTTATTATTTCATTCTATGTTGATGATTTGGTTTTTACCAGTAGCAATGTCAGAATGATTGAAGATTTCAAAAGGGATATGATGAAGAAATATGAAATAAGTGATTAGGGCCTTTTGCATTACTTTTTGGGCACTCAAATTTATCAAATCAAAGAGGATATTTTCATTTGTCAAAGAAAGTATGCAAGGACTCATCTTGAGAAGTTAAAGATGAGAGATTGCTCTCTAGATGAGAGATTGCAAGCCAATTGCAACCCCTTGATTGTGAATGAGAAATTGACAAAAGAAGATGGAAGCAAAAAGGTGGATGAGTCTCTTTATAGAAGCTTGGTTGGAAGTTTGTTGTACTTGACCATTACAAGACCAGATATCATGTATGCTACAAGCATGTTGTCCCGTTTCATGCACAATGCAAGTCAAACTCATCTTGGAGTGGCTAAGAGGGTTTTCCGATACAAACAAGGTACGCTTGATTTTTGTCTTTTTTATGAGAAAAATGTGGATGCAAAATTGCTTGGATTTTTTATAGTGATTGGGCCGGATGTGTTGATGATATGAAGAGCACTTCCGGATATGTTTTTCCTCTTGGCTCGGATGTTTTCTCATGGACATCTAAGAAGCAACAAACCGTGATGCAATCAACCGCCGAGGCCAAGTATGTGTCAGCATCATTGGTAACTTCTCAAGCAATTTGGCTAAGGAGGATTTTGGAGGATGTTGGTGAAAAGCAAGGAGAAGCTACTCCCATTTTGTATGACAACAAATCCGCAAATGCTATGACAAAAAATACCGTCTACCATAGCCGTACCAAGCACATTATCAGCAAACATCACTTCATTCGGGAGGCCGTGAAAGATGAAGAGATTCAACTCAAGTATTGTATAACCAAAACCAAGTGGCGGATATCTTCACCAAGGTTCTTTCAAAAGAGAAGTTCCAATATTTTAGAGAAATGTTGGGTGTTACCACAAAGCATTAAGGGGAAGTGTTAAAATTAATGATTTGATTCCATTTAGTTTTATTTGGGCTTATGATGTTTTATTTTGTGTTTGGGCTATTTATGTTTTTGGGCTAATGTTAATTGTTGAAAGGCCAAGTGTCTTTTGTTTTGTCTAGTCTTGCCCTTAGTATAAAATGGGCAGTTGCAATGTTTTAGATAGTCACAGCCTCCATTTTGAACTTTTCGGAAAAAACAAAGAAAAGGAATTCCAGAGAGCCCACTCTCTCTCTTCCCCTGTTTCTGTTGATTTCTTTCGGCTGCTACTGCCCAGTTTGGGCAGCCCCTATTCTGTCCAAAATACCTTTGATTCCTCCACCAAAATTCAAGAATAGTTTAGGATATTGCTAGGTTCCAGAAGTCGTACCATTGAACGTATGATTATGACATTTTTGGGTCTGTTTATTGAGGTTTTGAGGGTTTAAAGTTGGTTATGGATGATAGTTTTGTCGTTTCAGTTGAATTTATCACATATTCTTGCTCTATTTCTTCGGTTGAATTTATCGCATATGATTATGTACTTACATATATTCCTACATGCATTACAATATTTCTTGAACTGGTTTGTGGTTTCAAAAGGAAAACATGTCTTAATAAGGGCATTTGGTTTGGGATTTTGACGATTCTGCCATAGCTTTGAATTTTTTCGTTGTTTATAGTTTTTTGCACTTCGTTAACAAGCAGACCGCATGTGAGAGAGAGGAAGGAAAGAGGCAAACAGAGACTGAGATAGTGAGGAAGACGAAGGTGCGTACATATACATATACATATATGGTAGGTTAAAGACGTCAATAGCCTTGGTGTTAATTTTTCCATCCAGGAGGTGGAAGGAAAATGGGATTTCGACCAATTAAGTATCATTTGGATAGTTGAAGGGGCAACCGTGCGCAATTGATAGTTGAAGGGGGAGGTAAATAAAAATTGGATAGTTTAAGGGGCAAGAACATATCTTACCCTTTTGGGAATTCTAACTTTTTAGGGGAGCAAAATAATATTTCCAAAACATATTTCACTTTCATTTATACCCTTTATTTATTTATATATTAATGTACTTTTGTTGATTCAATTGAGTTGACGTTTCAAATTTGATTGGTGTGAATAGTATTACTTTTATTTTAACACAAGGGTGAGAATGGAATTTCACCATGATTCTATGTTTAATTTTGGAAAGTGGACATGTATTTTGGCACGGCCTGAAATAAAAAAAATGTGACTATCAAAATGTGATGGAGGGAGTAGTTAGTATTGTTTTGTCTTTAGTGCTCAATTAAAGTTTTACCCGTCAAATCTCTTTTACCCAAATTTATTTGCATTAGTGTTTCAGCACATTTTTAAATAAATTGAAAATCTTAAGGGATGACAAGATTTCATGTAATCTAATGGCTGAAAATGCGCAGAAACATCCATATAGACAGTAGAGCATTTGTCAAACAGGATAACGTAGTTTGATTTGTCAAGATTTCGTTTTAAGGCATTAGGTAAAATTAAGACGTCCAAAATACTTCCCCAATATCTATCTTGAAAGGTCTGAAAAAAAAAAATTACCATGCACTAATCAGAAAAACTAGTGTGGAAATGGATAAGGCGTTCGAACCTTTTCTTCTCCTTTGTTCTGATGTGTCAACCATAATCTGCCTGTTGAATAAAGATGAAGAAGCCATGATCTCTCTGCTCTTTATCAGATCCTTCTTGCCTGTTTTTAGCTAGTATTTGAATTAGACACTCACACACACACACACATAAATATATATACACCACCACAAGAGGAATCCAATAGGCCGAGACAGGTGGTATATGTGAAAGTTGGAGAAATAGTAAAAGCTAGTAGAAAACGAATAAAAAAAGAAAAATGAGCTTACATGGAGAGGAATAAAAAGTAATTACCATCAAAAGAATATTAAGATGCTCAATTACATGCCGTGGAATAAAAAGTAGCTTACCTGTAAAACAATACATAAGATGCCCGTTACGTGCAAAGGAATGAAAAAAGAGACATTATATTCTACACAAAGCTGGCCCCGAGAGGAGCCCAACAAGCCCGGGCTTGGCCGCAAACCAAGTAGGTAATACTCCGTAAGTTACTAGCACATAAGTGCTGTGATGAAATGGAATTGGCCCTGCGATACGGCATACCCTACACAACCTGATGCAGGTTCAAGGTAAGGGACTAGGGAGGCCCCCTTCGTTTTCATATTTCGTTTTTTTCACTTATACTAGTTAAGCCTACTAGGAGTAATTGTTTTGTGAACACTTGAGAGTTCGTTTAGGAGGAAATGACAAGTGGAGCGAAAATTTCAGCAATAAATTAGTGAAGAAAGTTTTCAAATACTCCCTCCGTTCCTATTTGTTTGTCCTCTACGAAAAGTCGTGCCACTTTTCAAATGAAAAAATGAAGTGTTTTCGTGTATCATTTTTCAAATTTTTTTACACCAAATTAAAGTACTCATTGTGTACTTTAATTCGGTGCGAAAAAATTTAAAAAATGATACACGAAAGCACTTAATTTTTTTATTTGAAAAAAGGCAAGAGAGAGAGTGTGGGACAAACAAATAGGAACGGACGGAGTAGTTGCTTTAGATTTGTCATTTAAGTTTGAAATTTGAAAACGGGTTTCATATATTTAGTCATTTGATTTGTCTCTGGAACACAAACAACTGGTTTAAGATAAAATCCGAATCTCAAAGATACACTGTCTATATGTAAGTTTTTTTTTTTTTTTTTTTCATATGTGCCCATTTTTGCAACCCCCCAAACACCAACACAAACAATATAATCTAAGATAAATTAGTGGATTTTTTTTTTTTTTTTTTTTACATTTCCCTCAAGAATCCATGTAATCCACAGGTTGAGATTTGAGTTTTCCTTCATTCCGCTAGATTTTGTTTTGGGGTTTTTCCTCTCAAACCCTCGGATTTTCATTTCTTGCATTTGCAAATATCAAATTAATTGAAATCTGGTGCATCCTTATAGTTTTGCTATTATTTATAAATTGCTGGTAAAACATAAGAAATACTCAATTTTTGGGGATGTGACCGCCCCCATTCCCTTAGGGCCTGTTTAGCTGGGGGGTGAGGAGGGGGTATAACTCGTCCCCCTTTCCCTTATCTCGGTCCCACCTCTCATCCTATGTTTGACAAGTTTTTTGTGAAGAGGTATGAGTTATACCCCTCTCAGATTAATGATCAATACCACCCCTTCACGAGTACTAATTAATAACAGGGGGAGGGTGTTATAACTTAATACCCCCGAAAAAAAAATCCCTTTTTACCCTCTCGTTGTGTGTTACGAAATCATACCCCATGTATTACGAGTCCTTGAAATTCCCTTCAAATAAAAAATAAGTACTTGAGAGCATAATTTTTTTTTATTTTGCACAAAATTAAACTACTAATAGAGATCTTTGATTTGAATAATGCTATCTACTAGCCCCCTTATCTCTTCACTTATCATCCTCCATCTCTGCCGGTTTTTCAAACTTCTTCTTAAGAGCCTTTACCAAGCCCTCTCTCGTCAAAATATTTCACCATTTGTTGGATGAAGAAAATCATTACGACCGTTGAAAGAGTAAAATCATTAGGACCGTTGAAAGGCTCTTTATCATAATAACCAGTATTTTTCCCCACTATCGTCTGCCCCTTCATGCACTAGTGTATTCTACAAACCAAGCTCTGATACAACTATTAGGGATTGATCAACCAAACACACCATACTCACAAGTACAAATAAACCGAGTATGCAAACATGCACAACCAGATATACGTGGTTCGGCCTCAATACCTACTCTATGGGAGAGAGAAATTTCAACTATCACCAAGGTTTACAAAGAGATTTAAGGATCTCACAAACATTCTAATAAGGTGTATCCAACAAATCACTTCACAATTAAGGAAAACATCTCACCAAATTTCCAAAACCCTCCAAAATTGCTGCAACGGAGCCCCAAAACAGTGAACAAAAATCAGCCCTCAAAGATCTCACACAAGCTGCACTTCATCTTTTTCCTTTGTCCACCACGTTGAGCACGAAACCACACTGATGCACTTCACTTTTCCTTCTCTTCTTGGTCCACCAAAGCTTACACCCACAGACCCACATAACCCCTTTCGTTCCCCTCTCTCTCTCTCTCTCTCTCTCTCTCTCTCCCTATTTTCTTCGTCTTCTGATCTTTTTTTCGGCTACTGATCTTGCTCATCTCTCACATAGAAATAACTTTGCCAAAATGTGTAGAATCTTCCAAAATCTATATTACAACAGAGAGTGGTTTATGTCTCAGTCATCATATTACATTTTATCTCTCTCCCTGCCAAGTCATTCCTCTCCCTCTCTCTATCATTTTCCTCCACCGGTTCACCAAACCCAAAATTTCAAACCACGTTCTCTCTCTCCCATTTTCGAAATTCAAATCACATTCTCTCTTACTACCTCCTCTCCTCCCCCCTCTCTGAAATTCGAAAGACCATAAAAAATAGGCACGGGTCCACGGGCACGTGCGTAGATTGCTCAAGTCGTGCCTTCAGACACGGGCACGGCATGCACTAGTTAAATTACACCCAAAAGAGGTACCCTTTGGGCCAAACACTATTAGGCCTTCACAAAAAGATACTAATATCATTTGGGTTTTTATATTGTCAGGCAACAAGAAAACAAAAAAAACCACAAACCGCAATGTACATTTTCTACTTTCTTATACACTTACACATATTTCTACACATTTTTCACACTTTTTAATACACTTTTTAGCCTTAATGTCAGCCCAATGGGCTGATTTTAGAATTTTCCATATCATTTTTTGGGCCAAAAATTATTTTTGGGCATTTCTTTCATGAGCAAAAAAAACCCAACATGAGACGCCCCAACTCTCCTTAGTTATGATCAGTTATACACGTCCTACTTGTGTTTGAGGGCTAGTGACACTAGCAGTGTTCTCTGTTTTTCTTTTAGATTTGTTTGTTGTTAATTGGGATATGCCCATTTGATCTTGTTTGTTTGCTGGTTCTATCAAATCTATACTTACCCAAAAAAAAAAAGAAGTCTTGGAAAAAGACAATTCAAGCCAAACCGTATACCAAGAAGAAAAAGATCAGGGAATGGAGTTCTCAGCCCCAGGCAGCGATCCGTGAGCCTATAGACCAAGTAACCCCAGCCCTGACCCTTTTGTAGGCGACGTCTACCAAGGCAGAGGCATACACAAATGCGGGAAGCGAGATCCAATGCCAGAACAAGCGCCAAAGGATTGAACAGAGAAGCGGCCCATTGAATAGGACACCCGAACATGTTGGGATCGCTTCTCGTAGAGGAAAGTTGGGGTGGCAGGAGGCTCGGCCACAGGCCAAACCAACTGTAGTAGAACTCTGGCAGGGGACCGAATAGTTGGGTTTGGTTTGCTGCATGCTCTGGTCCTGCCGAAGGATATGAAGGCTTTTCCGAAAGACATCTTCGATGGAATGACTCCGCACATATTGCAGGTAGCATTGGTTCTTTGCCTCAAAATTTCTGGTGTCAATTTTCCAAGCTCTCTCATCATCATCAAAGTTTGATACAATGGTCTCCGCATTGGTCCGTTGGTGATTGATGTACTCATCAAAAGGGGCACCACGCAAAAGGAGATTAATTGGTAGAGTAAGCGAAACACATGAGTGCAATTAGCATTCTGAGTTAGGGCTCACAATTCTATGCCAATTTTAAGAGGTCATTATTTCCTTGCCTAAAGATAGAAAAATAATTGAAATCTCACCGGCCCTCACGATTCCTTTGAAACAAAATCAGTTCACGACAAGAGGTTACAGGTTCCCTTTTACCGAATCACTTCACTCAACTCCGATTAGAAATCAGAACCACAATTCTGAATTGGAGCACATTTAGTGTCACAGTTTTTTCAGTTTGTGACATTTTGCCCCACCCAAAATTTAAACGTAGAACAGTATCTAATAATCCTCGAGAAAAATTAACAATCTACTTAATTGAAGTGATAGGAAAGAAACAAAGAAGCAGAAGAAGAACATCAGAGCTACTTGTTCTTCATCTTCTCATCCAATTCCATCAACAAATAAGACAACTTTTCTTGGTATTTACTCAGAACATCAAAGGTATTTTCTCCGTATTTATAACTGACGACTCCTGCACCCACGTGATCCTTCGACTCCTGTTTTTTGTTGTCGGCTTGTCGCCTCTCTTTTGGCTTCTAATCCCTCGTACACTCTTACCCAACAACTATGCACAGCACAAGTCAGTATCAAAATTCAAAACTCCCACTTGCATTACAAAAACTGCCATCAAAGTCCCACATTCCAATCTCACTAGTAATTTCCCCTATCTGGGGTCTTTGGGCAACTTTAGAAGGGAAATGCTTGATTTTTCTTTCTGTATATATACGCATGTTCAAGGAAAAAGAGTAGTGTGAGAGAGATATATAGATTGAACCAAAAAGCGCGTGAGGTATTTTTATGAGTTTGTATTTAGTTGATGAAATACAAATCAAGGTTTTCCTCCTCAATTTGTTTGTGTGTGACTCCCGTGGACACAACAATAATTGTCTCCTAAACGTTATATTCCGAAGAGGGAAAAACTTTTGGAATGGAGGGAGTAATTGAAATGAATTCGGATCAATGCAAAAGATATATTTGACAATGACAAAGGTGGATTGTTTTGACGTTGCTCTCAGAATTGCTGTACGTGTATCTAGTGACTACCAATTGACCTCTTGTTGGTACAAAGAGATTACAAAACAGAGGAAACAAACCATCTCAGAAAATAGATATTCTTATTTCTAATTCCAAAGTGGTCATGAAAGTGTTGAGGCTCATTGGCCTTGAGTTTATAACGTTCGACACCGAAGTGTAAAGCGATATGATTGAAAAAATAAAAAGTAAAATATGCCCATTGCAATACATAAAACCAAATCCTACCTAGTCTGTGTACCGGTTGAATGCTAGCTGCTCATGATCTCTTTATTATATTATGAGACGATGCTATATGCTTGGAATTCTTTATTATTGTGTTGTTGATCTCAATAGAATTGGCGATCACTTTGCTTGCGGAAAATGCCACGGCCATACGTCGAAGAGATGAGATCCACAAGGAGGGGAAATTGAAGAGACACGAAACATGTGACAGGTAAACATGCTAATGCAGCCACCGGAACAAGCATCCATGCCTTCCTGTGGTCTAGCACAAGATACAGTGAAAAAGTGAAGGCCACCATCATGGTTGTTATAGAGAGGAACAAAGTAACCAGCCCAAGTATCAGCCGCTTCGGAAGAATACAGAGAAAATCACCTTCTGCGTAGCGCGAAGTCAAGATGGACAAAAACAACAACAAAGAAGTGGTGGATGTGAAGAGAGAAAGTGCATCTGAAATGATAAAGACCATGAATGCCAAGTCTCTGGAGAAAACTGGAAGGCCACTCATGTCGCTGCCTCCGGGAACGGTAATTATAGCTGCAAATACCACGGTGACAATAAGAGCAGCTGAAATGGTGCATGAATTTGCTGTGTCTTTCATCCATTCCCCACCTGCAACTACCAAGTCCTTATGCTCTGTTGTAAATACCATTGCTGGTGTTTCTTTTGCATTGTTTTGCGCCTCTATATAACTGGGTCTTACGAACCTCTCCACTTCCTGCATCGTCGCCCATGAGTTTGAAAGGATATCATATATGGGTTTATGTTTATTAAAACATGTACAAAAAAAATGCATAGGTATCAGGGGGGAAAAATGCAATTGTTGTACTTCACTTTTTTTAATCACTGGAAAGTAAAAAGAGATTGTCCGTTACCTTAAACCATTGTAACTCACGCTGCATTTGTAGAGCTGCACCAGAAACTAGATTGAGTTTTTCCAGAGGGGCCAATCGTCCAGCTAAGTGTAGGATATTGCTCCCAGACGCATCTATATCCATTGTAACACTGTGTTTATGGTCGCTCATCTGATATATGAGGTTGAAGATATTTTCATGACGCTCTATCACTGCCCGTTGAAATATGCTACGGTTATCTGAGTCTCGAGCGCAAGCTAATTTGGGAACTGATTCCACAATCTCTTCTACAACCTCGTGAATCCCCAACCTTGTTGCATTAGCGATTGCGCCCGCCGCAAGTGAATCGTATGCGTATAGGTCGTTTAATTTCATCATTTCTTTAATCAGGCATCTGACAAGTTGAAGTGCTTGGTGATGCATCTGTTTCTGCTCTCGAATGTGTCTAACATGAGGCACTGTATTTGCCAACAAGAAATTAACAAAGGTATTGCATTTGTTTCATTGTGTGCACAAGACACAGTTGCGTGCACAGAATAGAACAGACAATCAAATGTGTGTTTCAAAATTGGTACTGCATATTTATTACCTAATAAAGCAAAGACTTCCCAAAGCATGTTGTGCGATTTTTGGCTCACTGTATGGCATAAAAAACCAGTTAAATTGTAGGGCATAATGGAATGAAAACTAAATTCAATCAGTTAATTTCATCTGAAATATTATGGCTAGCTATCATTTCTTTGAAAGGATTATAGTCCAATGCTTGAAATTATTTGTGACTATCTTTTCATGGCATTCTACTTGCAAATGTCATCAACTGTAGGTATTGAACTACTACGCAAATCCTTCTTCTTTTCCTTTTTGCAAATGTCATCAACTGTTCAGAAATTTTTCGCCACTATTTTACAGGGTAAACCTATATTTAGAACTCCATGGTCTCGGATTTTGAATTTATTCAATGATTTCTGAGCCTAAGCAAGACGTTTAGCAACCTAAAGGATTGAGGATTAAAATTACAATGGTCTACCGTCCACCCCTATCTTAGAGTATGGTTTAAGATAGAATTGTGACGAACCAGAAACAAAGAATGTTTTCCCAAAGAAGCGAGTCCAATGAGATTTTTGCACCGGCAATTGAGAGTCGTTAACTGGGTTCTCAGTCTCAACTCTGTTGAGGTCTTCATCATATTTCTCCAACTTCACCGGAACATCTTCGATGCAAAAGAAAAAAACAAACAAGAGAAAAAAAACATGTAAGATATAGGTGTTGTTTGATAAAACTGAAGTTGTACGCTAAAATATTAAGTTTTGGCTAAATGCTGAATTTTTAATCGGAAATGTTGTTTGATAAAAATATCAAGAACTCAATTAAAATAGGTGCTTTGATATAAAGGTAAATGAATTAAGCTTAAGTTATGTGTGATTATGCTCCTTCAATTTTACTAATTCAATTTTACTAATAGACGTCAAGTGTTTGTAGTTGTGGTGGAGAATAAGTGGTGGTAATGGTGGTGGCAACAGTAGTTGGTAGTGTGGCGGTTATAAGACAGCGAATGCGATGTGGTGGTGGTTGTAACAGAGGTGGTGTGATGGAAGGAAAGCATGAGTGGTGGTGGTGGAGAGATGACGATAGTAAAGAGCGATGTAACTGAAGACAATAGCGAGTGGTGCAGTAGTCATGGTGGTGAAGAAGTGCCTAATGAATTTAGTGGTGGAACATGAAGGATAGTTGGAGAGACAATTATGGTTAAAACGACAGTGGTGATGTTGGAGAGATGTGAGCGGCGGTGGTAGTGACAGTTATAGTGGTGGCAGTGGTAGAGGTGGTGGTAGTAATTGTAGCAATTGTATGTGAAGTGGGTAGTGATGGCGCCATTAGAGTCGAGGTGATTGATGGCAATGGAGGCAATGGTGGACTAGTGGTGGCTGCAGTGGCATGATAGTGATAGTGGTGACAGTAGTGGCATAGTGGTGGTGTTGGTGATGGCGGTGGTTGAATTGTGGCGGCAGTGGTGGATGGTGGCGGTGACAATTGTCGTGGAGGGTGGTGGTGCTAAAGGAAGGGGTAATCTTATAGTTATGAATGCAAAGAATCATACATTTACTTTATTGAGGCATATAGAGAGTAGTATTTTCGAGTTTAAGGGATCACTGAGAAGTTTCAACAAATAGATGCCTTATTAAGCAATAGAGACACCTAATAGAGCATGTTTCTATATATCCTCCCCGTGACCGTGGACATAAGCAATAGAGACTGTGATAGTTTTCCCCTGTTTTTACATGGTATTATATGTGGTCCGGACAAGATAAGTAAAAGTATCTTATTTTAAAAAAATAATTTAGTGATTTTCCAGGTCAGGGATCCTGTTCATGTGTTTGCATCTACTAGATTCTTTGGCCGATAAGGAAGAGCCGGCGGTGTTACTAGGAACTTACGAGCATAAAAAATGCGCCCCCAAAAGTTGAAGCGCGTGCCACTTGGAAATGCCTGCACCTTTCTAGCTATCGCTCCCAAACCACAATCGTGGTTATTGGCTACCTGTGAAATAGCCAACTGGGGATAACGACGAACCAGATCCAAAGCTAAATCTGCCAGTCAAAAAAATGATCATAAGAAAGGTTATTAACATACGCCATACTAATAAAGAGCCATGAGAAAGAGCCTGATTGCACTATTTCCCCTCCACTGTTTCTCTGCTTTGATATTCTATACCCAAAATGTGCATTGCCTAAACTCTCCAATCTAATATATATATATATATTTTTCGAGCAACTCTACGATTCCAATAGTAAATCAAGAAAATATATTTGCGTGTTGAGGCCTTTTTGCCTACATTAAACGGCTCATAAGAACGTTGTATCCAAAATTGTGTTTTCTAGAGATGTATTGCTATCATCGCTCCTTGGAAAAATGTCACACAAAGAAGACAAAAAGCTTGAGCACAATGAGGGGATATATATACTCACCATAGAATCCGGAAGTTATGACATGGATGAGCAACTCAGCACCGGAAGGTTCAGTCCTACTGGGGGAGGTGAACAGCATTCTCATAGCCGCATCATCCTTTTCTGTAGCTTCTAACAAAAATGAAATTGTCTCCTTTTTAGCATTAATAGCCGCCAAATGAATCGGCAACCACCTCTGGTTCTCCCTGATGGACAATAAACCCGGGTTTTTCTCCACCAAAAGAACCGCCGCCTTGGTGTTTCCGACCCACGCACCGAGGTGGAGGGCAGTGTTTCCGCCAATGTCCCGCTTCGCTACGGCATCTGCCGGCATCAGTTTTAGCAACTCCTCCACGAATTTGATCGCCGCCGGTCCAGTTCCTGTGGCCATGTACAATGCTGACTCTAGTTCTCTGGTGATTGGGGCTGTGATTGCGTCGGGGTCTTGTTCGAAGAATTTGCTGGCAGTTTTCCAGTCCCCTTTCAGTGCGGCTTTAAGTAGTGGTGTGTATTTCGCGTATTTGTCCTGCTTTCCTGGTAATTTAATCCCTGTTTCTGTATATGGAAGGTTAACCCACAAATTAAATTAAAATGAAGACATTTTGTTGGAATTTATAATTTAACTTTTTGAATGACAGTTCACGGGCACGTGACGCAACGGTGTCAGAAGTATCGAATGATATGGAAATCAAAAAAAACTTTTTTGATAGAAAAAACTAAAATTGCCTAAATCACCCGTAAATGCAATGGTCGATCAAGTGTCGGCTATAACGGTTGTGAACCAGTCTGTGAATCGAAAAAAGACTTATACGTAATACTCAAAAGCCATCAAGCTGTAACGGTATTGGAAGGGTAAAGAGCCATTGCTTAACGGCCGATATTTAAAATTATGTTTGTCATGCTAAGCTAAAATAGTTTTATTTCTTTGTCTTAATTTAGTGCTCTATTAAAGTTTAAAACCGTCAATTCTTTTGCACCCAAATTTATTTGTATTAGTGTTTCAGCACATTTTTAGTCATCAAATCGATTGAAAATCTTAAGGTATGACAAGATTTCATGTAATTTAATGGCTAACAATGCACCGGAACATTGGTATAGACAAATTTGTTTGTGTACAACAGTACAAAGGATTTGACACCAAAGATGAATAAAGTCTGATTTTCTCACCAAAAATGTTAACTAAAAGAAGGATAAGAAAAATCATGCGAACTAAACATTAATATGAGAATAAGGGCGAATGCCTGCTTGCATCATAGCAAGGGTTCGATTCCCCATCGGTTGTCCCAGTGGTAAGGGCAAATGCCTATTTGCAACATAACAAGGGTTCGATTCTTTATCCAAAAAAAAACAAGGGTTCGATTCTCCTTAGAGGCAAACCATGACTTAAGTGTGGTGCCATGGCAGTCGGTTGATGTGCTAGTCTCCCCCCGAGAATTAGTCAAGGTGCAAGTAAGTTGGCCTGGACACTCAGTCATAAAATAATGAAAGTATCACATAGATACAAAGACAGTAGAGCATTTGTCAAACAGAATGATGTGGTTTGATATGTGAACATTTCGTTTTAAAAAATAGGTAGACCACATAGAATACCACAAATCAGAAAAAAAAAACTAGTGTGGAAATGGATGTGGCGACCGAACCTCTTGATTTCCTCTGTTGTGCTGTGTCACTCATAATTTGTCTGTGGGGTAAAGATGAAGAAGCCATGATGATCTCTCTCTACTCTTGAGATCCTTGTTGGAGTGTTTTTTAGCAAGTGTTGGAATTACATACACCCTTATATATATACCCACCAGAGGAATCCAATAGGCTGCTCTATGTGAAAGTAAGAGAAATAAAAGTAAAAGCTACTAGTAGTAAAGGAATAAAAAAAAAATACCTTGCCTTCAAAACAATATTATTAAGATGCTCAATTACATCCAAAGGAATAAATACCTTGCCTTTAAAACAATTTTTGTTGGATTTTTTGTTGCATTCTTTATACATAACTTTCGGAAACTACTTAATTTAAATTGAAGCTTGCGAATGACCCCTCAAATAAAAATTTCTGGGATCGCGTGTGGTCTTGTTATTAAGCTTTTTTATTAACATCAGAATGATTTTTGTGTAGGAATGGAGCTTTGAAGTCTGTACCCCAAAACCTTCCACACGCATTCCCAGCACCAATTCTAACCATAGCTTTATTTCTTCCTAGAACCAAAATTTCGCTGCAAAGAACAACACTGTTAAAAGAGTGTTTTTTTTTTCCCTGCAAATTTTCAAAGAACCAAATTTCTATGCCAATTGTATATGATCAAAAGTTTCAAGAAATTTGTTTATACTGCAACTGACGTAGGCTATTTTTCCTTAATTACTTCACCATTTCTTTATGACCTCCACAATTAGAATACATATTTCGATGAATATTCGTCTGTTTCTCGATGAATATTTGATTTGTTTTGAAATTAGATCAATTCAGGAAAATAGGTTGCGGATTCGGCTGTACCATGGTTCTTACTACAATACACACCTCTTATTTGGGTATGTATCATACACGCCTCTACAAAAGTTACAATTTTTTTATAAAAGTTACGAGACACACCAAAATGTTACGAACAGTAGAAAACATTACGAATAATATTGCTGAAAAGTTACGAAAAACTAAAAAATGTTACGATTACCAATGAGGTTGGCACAATATGAACCGTACAATAGGTGCATATGATCGCACATTATTTAACATTTTTGGGCTCAGATAAAGTTTCCAGTGGCCACCCTATAGTGACCCCCCACCACAACAAGAAGAACAGAGGCACAAGCACTTAAAGCACACATCAACAAACACAACATTCAAATGACCATTAAACCATTTAGCCTTCAATGTCAGTTTTCACCCAATGCCCATACTTGCTCTTCATCTTCTCATCCAATTCCATGGCTTTCATCTCAGCTATTTTCTCCGAATTTACCATACACTCCTCCTGCACCCTCGCGATCCTTCGACTCCTTTTCTTTTCTGTCGCCTCCCTTTCGGCTTCTAATCCCTCGTACTCTCTTACCGAACAACTATGAACAGCACAAGTCAGTATCAACACACCCACTTGCATCACGAAAATGGCCATCAAAATCCCACATTCCAGTCTCACCAGTAACTTCGCCTCCCGTGGGTCTCTGGGCGACTTCAGAAGGGAAAGGCTCGATTTTTCTTTCGTAAACAGGGCTAAAATGGCGATTAATTGGCCGATTGACGAGGTGAGGAGGAGGGAGAGGTGGGTTACGAAGCAGAAGTGGGTGAGGAGAGAGTAGAAACCCACGAAGGAGGAGAGAATTGAAGTGGAGGAGACTAGGAGGAATGCCAAACCAAATGAAGATGGTGGGGTTTTGATGAGTATGATCGGGGCCAGAGAGGCTGCAGAGAGGATGAAGAGAATGAAATTGAAAAAGGAGAGGACGATATTTGGGAAGGAACTTCTGCGCTTGGAGAAAGCCATCTTGAGTATTGAAGAAAGAGAGAGAGAGAGAGAGAGAGAGAGATGGATTTGGGGGACGGGGAATTTTTTGAATTTATATTAGGAGGTGAATGTAGCCGTTGAGAGCAAACACCACAACGGCTAGGTTGTGGAGGGTCCACTCTTTAGGAACCTTGATTGATGATATATATCCAACCTTACTCCCTCTCTCGGCTTTTTAAGAGATTGGATTTTGATGACCTGTTTGGGGTTTTTAAATTTTGAAGGAAGTACTATTAAGGTGAGGTAATTAACATGAAAATTCTCAATGTAAGAGAATTTGTAATTCCTCTCTCACATTAAGTGTGACCTACACATACATGGGCTCTCCACACGAGGGAATATTGAGCGGCTCCGATCATTTGTTTTGGACCTCGAAATGGGTCCTCTGGAAGCGTCATACATTTGATGTCCACTAAAATGTTGTACCCCTAGAGTTTTTCAGAACAGTCCTTCTATTTTCAACCTACTGGGTTGACGATAAGACACTCTTACATGGAAGAATTTTTAAATTCTATGCACCTTATTGTCCGCCTATCGGGCTAATGGTAGATTTTTCCTTTTCAGAATTCTATAACATTGACTATTGAGATGTTAAACTGCAGAGAGTCCAATTGTTTTCCACTCATCCAATTTTGAGAGGCTGATTTGTAAAATGCGTTGTGATGTGGTCACCTAAACTCTGGTCATTGAATTATTATTAACCTACAATGCTAGAAGCCTAGAAAATCCACCCACTGTTGCATACACACACATGAATATGTGAAGTTTACACTTGTGTAAATATCATACATTCATGTGGATGTTTGTACAAATATGTGTGCAGTTTTGTACGTGATTTTTGGATTTTTGTTGAAAAACAATTGATAAAGCTTCTCTATATCAAAACTAGGTCTTGAGTTTAATGCTCATAGCAAGATTTTAATTCTTAGTTGTTCAAATTCTTATTGTGAGATTCCGTTCCCCGCCTCTTACTTAAGCTAAAATTAAGTTTACAGCATGCACTAAAACATAAAAATGGTTATTCGAATTTCATTGATAACATACAATGCCCACAACCTTTGGGAAGCAATGTAATCAAATAGGAAAATTAAAATAAATTTCTGCTTATTTCTTTCAATCATATACTAATATAATACCAATTAGAGATGAGACTATGACAAAATAATAGTACAATCGTTTATTACTATTTAGTTAAAGATGGGACTAGTACATCATGTTAAAAAAAAATTTGAGTCCTTTAACACCTTTTGGCTTAATAATTCCGTAGTTTTTTTTTTTGTCGTTATTCAATTTTTTTGTCTTTGTTTGTTTATGTAATGTTTTGTAAATTATTGGTCCGTGACAAAGAGAGAGAGCTTAAAAGTAAAAAAAAATTATGATCAAAATTTTACTAAAATTCACTAAAGATAAAAATTATCCCAAACTGACAAATTTTTTGAATTGTTTTTCTTAATTAAAAAAAAAAATAGTTTTGGTCATGTTCTTTTATTTTTTCTAATTCTTTTTATTGTGACGAACTAATAATCCACAAGAAATTAACATCAAATTAATGCCTAAAAAAATTGAATGAAGAAAGTTCGATAACTAAGCCAAAACACAACTCCATCAGTTCAAAAAAAGAAAAGGAAAGTGGGGGAAGTCCCGTTAGTGTCGCGCTATGACAAAAAAAACAGTTGTGGCATTAGAACTTCCAACTGTTAGAGAAAAGTTTTCATTACAACGGTAAATTGTAACACTCCTCTCAACGTGCATGGGACACGCTTTATGTGAGAGGGCGTTATAAATAATCGGTGCATCCAAAAATCTTTTTGTAAAGAAGAATGTGTGGAGAGAGAGAGAGAGAGAGAGAGAGAGAGAGAGAGAGAGAGAGACCAGCAAAACAAGTTGTGATGAAAATCCCCCTGCCAACAAATTAGAAATATAGTTGTGGTTATTCATCAAAAACTGCTCTCAGTGCAAAACTGTCGGATTTAATTACAATCTCCTGTGTGTGGAGCCCATCAATTGTTGCAAGATGAATCCTAAAGGAAAAGGACCACTGCATAAAGAAAGGAAGAAAGACATGCTGGGACTAACTATACTTCCAGTCTCTCACTTGCAGGAATCAAAACAGTGTCTGAATCCTTTGAACATTCCTGCTCATCACACCAAATAAAAGTTTTTAGATGCATTATTTATGCCAAGATAAAAAGTTTTACTTCTTTCCACCAACGACGGAAACTATTGGTTTTTCGCCACGGCCATTGTGGGTCCCGCTAATAATTTGAACAATTCATCGTGTAAGGCACGCAGAGTAACATACCTATGCAAAATATCAGTTTGATCGGACATATATATAAAAAAAAAATTGAATTTTGTTTTTAAAAAATGGGATAGTCATGTTGACAGAATCAGAACGTCCATTTTATAAACCAAAATCTAATTTTTAATATGCCTGTCGTTGTTTAATCAAACTGTTTTGTTGCGCAGCTATTAACTTGGCCAGCCCTACAAGATGAACAATTCAAATTACAACAATCGGTGGCGAAAACCTAAAGGTTTTCCACCGCCGGCGGACGTAATTTAAACTCGCATGTAAACCCATAACAATTAAAAAGTTAACAAAATTAAAGGCCCTGACACAGGATACATTGCTTCTCGTAAATAGTGAGGGAAAATGACAAACCAGTTCAAACTACAGCTGTATGGAAATCTGTTGGCTATGCCCTTTTGAGATGAGAATCAGTTACAATTCCCCGGATCAAAACAAAAAAACAAGAGTCACAATTTCCATCTGTCCAAAGGATACATAATTGTGACGTAGAAGGATCATCCCAAATTTGGCCTCATCTCTAAATTTGAGTTTCAAGGCTATGCCAAAGTGGGGTTTGTTTTTAATGAAAATCAACTTAACAAAAAAAATAGAAATAGAAAAATGATATTGACACTCCACTTAACTAGTCTCAGGTGAGTGTGAGAAGCTCAAAGTTTCATCACTCGTTAACCCAAGATGTAAGCAAAGCACTAAAGATCAGCACATACAGTTACGAAAATAAAGAAACAAAGAAACACATTCAAAGAATCAAAAGATGAGCTCACCTGGTCTTTTGGCAAATCGTTATGATGTTTGTGCGTAAAAACGGCCTCAACTCGGTCAAGTGATGCTTGCAAGCTTCCTGAGTTCATGTTGAACAATGGTTCACCCGTGCCTACAGCCCTATCAAAGACAAAAAGCTAAACACTGAGCTGTTCCTAAACAAAGAAAGAAATGACAATCTCACCACCCCTAATAATTCAATCACCATCAATCAAGAGTTTTACACTCAATGATACAAGCTCCATGACATGTCTTTTCTAAGAAGCACGGACAAACTTATCCGACGCACTAAATATGCATACATTTTTTTACTATATTTTCCGGAGTCAGACATGCTCGAACAATTTGAGAACAAGCTAGGGACACACTGAGGATAAGTTAGGAGCATTGTTGGAAATCACTAATTCAAGAGCACTTATAATCTTACATAGTGACTTCTGCTCTCTTATTTGTGCTTTTTTCCCATCTTCAACTTACCAATCATTTGTATCTTTTACCTTCATTTGTTTCTTACAAAAGTTGTTCTATTTTTATATGAATATAAGCATATCAACATATCCATGCTGTAATTTCGGGCAAAGGCAGGGACATAGCCAGGATTCCGACTCGGGGGTGGCATCCAAAATCAATATTTTCCCTCTCTCAATCCCACAAAAATAATTTATTATAAAACGACGTGAAAATTTTGAATAAAAATTTCAATTAGTTCTTTAATTTTGTGTCAAGAAATGTAGAAATTTTGCAAGGAAATGCCTTATTTTTCTATCAGAAAAATTGGAGGTAATTTTCTAGTGGACTATCGTCACGGGCAGAGTGAATAATTAGTATAAATAAGTACAAGTGTTCTACGTTTATAATTATTTCTAGCACTCGAAAGAATACACATTTTCATATGTTAATCATTCATCAACATACTTAATACCCAAAAGCTACACATTTTCATTGATCAATCACTCCTCAATATGCTTAATACCAATAATAATACACGCATTTTTGAACAATAACATTATTCTTGCACTACAAAAATAGTTTTTTTTTTTTTTTTGAAGATTATGGAGAGAATTCAGATGATGTGACCCATAGGATCCAAGTGGGGTGGCTCAAGCGAAGAAGCGCTACTGGTGTACTATGTGAGAAGAAGGTACCCACAAAATTGAAGGAAAATTTCTGCAGAACTGCCATAAGACCAGCGATGCTTTACGAGACAGAATGTTTGTTTAGAAACAACAGGTGAGCAAGATGAATGTAGAGGAAATGAGAATGTTGAGGTTGATGTGTGGTAAGACTAGACGAGACAGGACTAGAAATGAAACGGTTTGTGAGATGGTATGTGTAGCACCTATAAAGGAGAAGTTGAGGGAAAATAGGTTAAGGTGGTTTGGGAATGTCTACCGTAGACCTGTAGATGTAGTAGTTAATATAGTAGATATGATAGCTTTGCGTAGTAACGCTGGGGGGGAGGGGAAGACCTTAATTGACTTTAGATGTGGTTGTGGGCAAAGATAAGAATACAATAGGCTTAAGTGAACATGTAGCCCTTCACAGAGCTCATTGGAGAAAAAAGATTCATGTAGCTGACCCCCTTCTTCTCACCTCCATCCCTGGGCAAAAGGCATACCCTCATACCCATGTCCTGTGTCTATTGGTTTGGTTTTTCTACAGGTTGTTAAGTATGTTGAAAGTTCTGTAATGCGTAAATTGGAAAAGAAACAATTCAGGAGATTAATATCTTTGCTACTATTGATTGAATGCAAAAGATAAGGAACTTGCCCAGTAATTTCTGGAAAGACATAGTCTGCTCTCCACCCAAACCGTAAATCCACACCGGGACACAGCGCAAGTGATGTCTTATTCCGGATCCTAGATACACCATCTCCACCCAAACAAGTGGTAAGCTTCCATTTCCAACCAGTGGCATGCAACTGAAAACTATGGCCTATGCCAACCTGCACTAGTTACACAAGAACTTATAACTGTACGAGATTTCAAAACATGACAGTGTCAAAGATGAAATATACTATTATCAGCCAATAAACTAGATGACATACTCAGCTAATGATACCTGACATGCACTGAGCAGTATGTCCTGAGTCGTGAGAGAAATCAAACCTGGAGAGTTAGAAAGTTTGTAACTGGGATCTTCTTGGAAAGAAGGCGCACATCATGATGTAAAGGCTCGTATATGAACTTCCATTTTCGATCATCTGATAGAGGCTTTAATACCAACTTTGCCTGGTACTCGTTAAGTGGAGCATTATAGAGCTGAGAGACAATCACGGATTCCAAACATTACGATGCGCAGACAACATCTGATACATGTCTAGAAAATAGCTCGTAACATTCACAGTAAATGCCGTCTTGTGAAAACTTATCTCTGCCCAACACTTATTGTCCTATGCTGGCAGTCATGACATATTCTTTGGATTAAGCAAGTTATTAAAAGAATCACTAGACTAATATAGACAGTAACCTTCTGCTTTTATGTCATATATGCTGAATGTTTGTGTGATATGGCAGGTCAGTGATCCAATGCCCACCTGACTAATGAAGATTCCATCTCAAGTGCTACTAATATGACATACAAACAAGGCGCTCATATTCATGGGCCAGGGGAGGTCTAGTGAATGGTAGCAGATGGACACTACTTTCACAACTTAAATACCATTTCAAACGAAAAAAGTGCAAATATTGTAGTAGGTTTAATAGTGAGGGTAAATGGACAATGTTGAAAATATACACCTTCAATTCGAATTGAGAGCGTTAAATACATGTCCCAGGAAAAAAATGAACCACAAGATGGAGGGATAATATCATATATATACTTCTTCACAAACAAAAGAGGAATAGAAATCATTGTGAACTCAGCCAGTCCATTGAAAGTCAACCGTACAAACAAATGTCTCTCCTCATGGACAACTATATCAGTTCTTGGCTGACTATATCGGGCAAGTGGACTCAAGCCACGTGCATCAGAATTTAGAATCCTATGAAGCCAAATCAGCACTCAAGGATTGGTCAAGGGAGTGCAATCCTAACTTGGCCGATTTCTTGACATTATATTTATTAAAGCATAGAGCAGAGCAGGGTAGAAGACTTAGATTACCTTTTAGGATTATTGATGTAACGGACTAACGGGTAGAGCACCCTTCGATGCATATACCATACATTTGTTGATTATTATCCAATGATAAATATAAGTCTGTTGCCCATTGTTACTGCCAAAGTATTTCATCCCAATAGTACAGAAGTAACCAACAATCCAAGGAAGTATCGATAGCATTTTCATTAGGAAGATTGGAAGGACAGCAGATTTTATTCAGCTCAGGTACTCAGCCAACAGATCTAGTAGCCAATAAACAAAGCATGGACAAATTAAGCAAAAAAAATTTGAACAACTCAAAGATACATACATACAGATATATACCTCCATATTGAGACCAACCCGAAACCCCTCGATTTCTTTCCGGAATTTGAGAAATAACTCCGACGGAATTATATTGATGTTGTATAATTCATCCCAAGATTTGGGTTCTTCGCCACTCTTGCCCGTCTCCATTTTCAAGCGAACTAAACCCCCACTACATAGTTCAATCAAACCATGTGTTTACTTCTTCTCGGTTATTAAAAACCAACCCGCTAATAAATCACCCCAATTTTGAACCAAACCCACATCAAACTTTAATTTTTCTAACAATAAAAGAACACTTAAGATTTCAAACCACATAAATTTCGGAAACTAAACATCATTAGTAAAGGAAAAATTGTGCCTTTTTCCAGTGCGCGTGTGCGTTCAAATAACTAAAGAAATTTGAATTTCGTTGCTCATACCTTTCACAGAAAAGATTGTTGCCTTCCTTCTGCGTTTGTGGGTCTGATTATCGACACTTTCTTAAGAGGAGAGAGAGGTTGCTGTGCTGCACCGCTGGGATTTTGGAGGGCCTCGCAGTCGGCAATGGCTTGGCCGGTATATGGAGGCACTAGTCTAGTTAGAGTTTTATTTACTAAACTGCACCTTGTATTTCCAAAGAATATCAGTAATGCCCCCTGTTCAAAAACCTTTTTTTAAACCAATGAGAGCCTCAGTCCAAAAATACAATGGACCGATCGATATTTTTTTAAACCAAAGAATATCAGTAATATCAGTAATGCCCCCAGTCCAAAAATACAATGGACCGATCGGTTCGGAAAGGTTCGGTCCGGTCGGTTTTTTTCGATTTTTTCGATTTTTTCGGTTTTTTCGGTCCAGCGTTAAATTTAAGATGGACGGCTGGGATTTGTTATTTTTGCGGGATTTGTTATTTTTTGCGGGGTCAAGATTGGTTTTCAGTCCAACGTGCATGGGACACGCTTTATGTGAGAGGGCGTTATAAATAATCGGTCCAAATCGGCATGATTTTAGGGTATTTCGGTTCGGCTCGGTTCGGTTCGGTTCGGTTCGGTTCAGTTCGGTACGGTACGGTTCGGTCTGACAAAAATTCCGGGAAACCGAAACCGAACGGAGATGTATTTCGGTTTTTCGGTTTTTTTTCCAGACTGGACCGACCGAACACCGAACCGAATTTTCGATTTTTCGGTCGGTTCGGATCCTGTCGGTTTTTTTTTTCACCCCTAATGTGAGGGAAAAAAAAGAAGAATTGTTAGTTCATAGGTCCGTCATAAAAAGGTTTGCACTGTGTTTGGAACTTGTGAATGACAAGGACGTGGGGAAAAAGGGAAAAAAAATTACTGTGCTTAACGTTTGATTCTGCTATTTTCTTTTTACTATGTCCTCACAAACCATAAATAGAAGAGAAATTTTCTTAATTTTTTTTTTCTTTCGCTTTCTTTTCTTTTCTACAAATTCCAAAACAAACCATTAGTTGGTCTTGGATGAAACAATAAACTGGCTCGTCAATTCCTTTGGTATGGAAATGGAAGTGATATTTTACAAGTTTGTCAAGAACAATTTGAATAGTTATGAATTTGGGCGTCTTCTTCATGAAAATTTCTCATTGTGTTCTGGTCCACCGTGGGCATGGACGATCACTAATTTGAGACATATGCAGAAGAGTTCAGTTTGAGAGTTTTCAGGTTGAATAATCTAACATGAGGCGGTTTTAAATTAGGTTAATTATGTTCGGAATCCTCTAATTAATTGACAGAGGCTAGCACTAAGCAAGACCTACAGCCCTGTTTGATACCAGACTTCAAGGGTGGGATTAGGATTGTAAACGTCGTAGGCCCTTTAAGTTGCTGTTTGGTTTGTTTTTGAGGTCTGAGATTGATAATCCAGTGGGACTTTGAAACCCCTCAATTTGCCGAATTCACCAACCTAGGGGCTTCGTATTGTCAATCCTATACCAAAGGATTGAGTATATAAAGACAATTACAACCTTACCCTTTTTTATCTTTTACCAAAATTATCCTTGCGAGTGTATAACATAAAACAAAACCCTACCCACCACCACTTCATCATTTTGTCCAGAGAGCGGCGATTCATTTTCTCTGAGCTCACCTGGGCAAATCGCACTCCAGTGACTTCTCTTCTCTACAAACGACGGTAGTCTTCTCTTTTCTACTTAATTATTTCCCTTCTATCATTTTTTTTTTTTGGTTGTGATTCTGACTAAATCTAGGGATCGCTCTTTCTGTGGGTCTTTCTTGCATTCGAGATCTTAGATGTTTTCATCGCTTTCTTTTGGGGCTGTGATTCTAACTAAATCTAGGGATCACTCTTTCTGTAGATCTCTCTTGCATTCAAGATCTTAGATGTTTTCATTCTTTACCGATGTAGTAGTTCTTGTTGTCAAATTTTATACTGAGGGCGAATGTATACAA
The DNA here is from genome assembly GCA_963854785.1 of Vaccinium vitis-idaea. NCBI lineage: Eukaryota > Viridiplantae > Streptophyta > Magnoliopsida > Ericales > Ericaceae > Vaccinium > Vaccinium vitis-idaea. The sequence continues at coordinate 39,478,079 of OY978219.1, forward strand.
AATTTTCTTTGGGCACATCGGCCCAAATCGGGCACACTCCGGTGACTTCTCTTCTCTACAAACGACGGTAGTCTTCTCTTCTCTACTTAATTATTTCCTTGCTATTTTAGTTTTATTTTTTAGCTATGATTCTAACTAAATCTAGGGATCACTCTTTCTATGGGTCTTTCATGCATTCGAGATCTCAAATGTTTTCATCCTTTACTGATGTAGTAGTTCTTGTCGTTAAATTTTATACTAAGCCCGAATTTATAGAAAATCCTCATTAATAATCCCATCAAAACAAGAGAAGGAGTTATCTCCTCATTAACAATTTCATTACATTATTAATGAAAATTTCTCCTTCTGCTGCATGCCCCGTCCCCCTTCCTCCAGCCCCTCCGCCCACTCCTCTCATCTCCTTTCTCACTTCCTCTCCTGGATTTGTCGGTAACTCCCCATGCATGGCTAGATCTGCTCTCCAGTTAGTGCGGGCGGTCGGAATCTTGATTTTTTTACCAAGGGGAGGCCGATCTAGGCATCTGACACTGACGGCGAGCGGCATGACAACGGCGGTGATGGCACCGGTAGTTTCCTTTTCTGCTCTTTTATTTTTTTGATTTTTTGTTTCTTATTTTGTTGTTAGTTTTGCAGGTGGTTTTTTTGCCCGGTGGGTTTGTTTCTGGTTATTTTGTTTATCGGTTTTGGGCCAGTGGTTTGATTTAATACATTTCTATCTCTTTACCGAAAAAATCTCAATCTCAATCCCACCTTATTTACAATCTCAATCTCAATCCCACCTTATCAAATAGGGCCTTAGGTTAATAGGTTCTTGGGGCACCAACCTTACTCCATGAGAGCCTACTCCCACAACTTCCCAATTCAGTATATAAGATAGAACACAACATTCAATTGTGAACTGCTAACTCACACAATTATACATTTTCATATTCCAGTGTAGCTTATTCAATGCTAATTGGAAAAGTAGAAATTCCTTCTCTGGGCTCAACAGCGCAAATCAGGCACACTCCGGCAACTTCTCTTCTCTACGAATAAGACATTCCAGCAACTTCTCTACGAACAACGATAGTCTTCCCTTCTCTGCTTAATTATTTCCCTGCTATTTTCGGGGGGTTTTTTTTAGGCTGTGATTCTAACTAAATTTAGGGATCACTTTTTTCTGTGGGTCTTTCTTGCATTCGAGATCTTAGATGTTTACATCTTTCACCGATGTGGTAGTTCTTGCTATTAAATTTATACCGATGCCTATTTATTGAAAATGCTCATTACTAATCACATCAAAATGAGAGAATGATTTATCTCCTCATTAATAATTCCATTACATTATTAGTCCCAATCCCACCTCATTATCTTCATTCCAAAATGACACCTCGTATCAAACAAAGCCTTAGATTAATATGTTCTTGGGGGACCAACCTTACTCCATGGGAGCCTACTACCATAACTTGCCAATTCAGTATATAGATAAATAGAACACAACATTCAACTGTGAACTGCTAACTCAAACAATTAATACATTTCATATTTCAGTTTAGCTAATTCAATGCTAATTGGAAAAGTTGAAATGCCTGCAGGATTTTATAGCTTGTGAGGACTTGCTCAATTTTGTGTACACAATTATGAGAGACATACATCATAGATGTGATATACTTCATCTCCGTCTTCAAATCATGGAAATGGCTACAATACACACCTATTAAAGGTATGTACATATGCACCTATTGTATGGTCTAGATTGTGCCATGTCATTGGCAATCGTAACATTTTTTAGTTTTCGGTAACTTTTTAGCAATATGATTCATAACATTTTCTATAATTCATAATAAAATAATAATGAATTCAATCTTGATTAATCGATTTTGCATATCCTAAGTTTTTTTTGATAATCCTAAGTTCGTTTCGCACAATCTATAAAGGAAGCGCCATTGAAAGATAAATTTGTAGCTGTCTCAATCAAGAGAAATTCTTGAAATCTATATCCGGATTTAAAGGGTGTTTTGTCTAATAAACCAAAAATAATCTAATTCTTTTTGTCTTTATTCAAAAAAAAATTACATTTGTAAGTTTTTGTGTCAATTTTTTGCGGTTTATTGGTTCATCTTGACGAGGAATCTAAAAAAAAATATAAAACTATGATCAAAATTGGTAAAAAGTTCACTAGAAACAAAAATCTAAAAACAAAAATAATCCAAATTTTTGTGGTTTACTGGATTATTTTTGTTTTTATTTTAATTAGACATCCTGTTTGAGAATTCTACTTATGTTGTCATCCTACGGGATTTGAATATTTATGTTTACATCCTGACATTGGATATTCGAACCTTTATACCCTTATTTATTCCATTATTTACATTATTAGTATATATATTATGGATTGACCAATTATTTTTTCATTTATTAGTTTTGCATGTAGTCGTTTATTGTTCTCAATATTTTTGGGATTATCAAATTAATTCCTAAATGGGTGGGGTCAGTTTCCTTTTTAAATAGGATTCGGTTCCTATCCCTTACCCATGGAACATAACATCACGTCCCTTAATGAATTTTGCCCGCGCATGCGGCTCCCTTAAAAAGAATTTTGGATGAAAACATAAAGAACTACGGCAAACATCATTTATGTTTTCATCCCAAAATTCTTTGCCTATAGGGTAAAGATTTTTTGGATTAGAACTTAAAAAATTTTGGATGAAAATATAAAGAAAAATTTTTACCCTATAGGCAATGATTTTACTTTATATTTTCATCTAAAATTCTTTATGTTTTCATCCCAAAATTCTTTGTCTATAGTGTAAAAATTATCGGCAAAGTTTTTTGGGATAAAAACACGTACAGAGAATTTTGGATGAAAACATAAAGAAAAATCTTTTTTCATCCCAAAATTTTTTGTCTATAGGGTAAAAATTTTTGGGATGAAAAGATAAATAGTTTTTACCGTAGTTCTTTATGTTTTCATCCAAAAATCCTTGATCTAGCAATCATATTTAAAAATTTTAAGAGAGTCGTTGCGCGGACTAAATTTATAAATGGAAGTTAAATAATATTGAACATGGTTCATTGATTCACCATATTGGTAGATTCAATATAGTAAAAATGGTTAACCAATAAACCATGTTCCCATGTTTTTTTTTTCCCCAACATGGTTCATTAATTCGGTACAATAAAAATGAAAATAAATAAACCATGTTCTCATGTCTTTTAAAAATGGTTTATTGATACAGTGAATTATTATTTTGTTTCCATCTCTTCCAAAATGACATTATTATTTATTTTCAATTTTATTATGAGATTTAGGCGTGAGAAAATTAGGAGAGAGAATTATAATATTAGGAAAGGGAGAGAGTTTTCACCATAGGGGGGAGAGAGAGAGAGAGAGAGAGAGAGAGAGAGAGAGAGAGAGAGAGAGAGAGTGAGAGTGAGAGAGTGAGAGTGAGAGAGAGAGAGAGAGAGAGAGAGAGAGAGAGAGAGAGATTTAGATAATTAGAAAAAGATTAAGGAAATCAGGAGAGAAATATTAGATAAATTAGGGGAGAGAGAGAGAGAGAGATTTAGATAATTATGAAAGATTAGGGAAATCAGGAGAGAAATATTAGATAAATTAGGAGAATGAAATGGTATTTTGGGGTTTATTTGAATTTCAAGATGTAAACATAATGATCCAAACCGATTAGGATGGAAACATAAGTAAGTTTTCTAAACAAGACCCTAATTAACTCTCCCAAAAATGTATGTTTGGCTAATAATTTTATACTTTTTAGATTCGAGACGAACCAATAACCACAAAATATTAACACAAAACTAACACATACAAAAAATTATTTGGCCAAAGCACCACTAAATAAACCAGTTTTTTTTTTTTTTTGTCATTATTCAAATTTTTTTGCCATTTGTTAGTTTTGTGTCGATTTCTTTATGGATTATTGATTCGTTCCAACGAGAAGAAACTAAAAAGTAAAAATTATCAACCAAGCTAAAAATTTTGTGAATAAGGACAAAATAATCCAATAATCTACAAAAGTTTGAATTATTTACGTCTTTGATGAACTGTTTAAAAATTTTGATCATAGTTTAATACTTTCTAGTTTTCTCTCGTCGTGCCCACTCAAAAACAAAAAGTTGAACAAAACAAATGTGACAAGTACCATTAATTTTCAGTTCGACATTTTACCAACTTAAAATTGTCTCTAGCAGTACACAGAAAGTAACAAAAGGTGAGCACAACTGAACATTAGAAAACTTAAAACATTGCAATGCATATAACACGAAGTTTAGATAGGTCCTCTTATTTAGATAGTACCATTCCGGCTTCAACATAGAGTCCTAACTATGGACTTTGATGGCTTACAAAATGGAACCATTAGTAGTTCAACTATGAACAGAGGACATTTAAGAAACCATTTAACAACATCAGAAACTCCAGGGATTGGAGGGGCCTGGTGCAGCGGGTCGCGGCAGCAGAGGAGGCGGAGCCATTCCAGGGCTACGGGTTTTTGGCACGAACTTTCGCATCCAGAGGTGCTTCCCATTGATTGTAAACTTCACCTTTGGCTGCCCACTGAGGATCATATCAATGGCGCCGGGGGAATAGAAGACAATCTTACTGAACAAGGACTGTTCACCCGGTTGCACATCTTGCATGTGGAGAGACTCAATGCAATCTCCAAAGAGCTGAGTGAAGAACTCCCTGATCTCCCATTCCCACACGGGATAACCCTTGGAAAAGGTGACAAACATGGTCCTATCATCAGGGTGGACCACTGGCGCCTGGTAGGCTGGTTTAGGCCTTATCTCAAAGTCACCAATTCTCAAGCGATCGAACCCCGGTTGGACCAGGCTTGACACGAGCATCTGTGTATCAGCCAAATTCTGGGCGGAATTTCTCTCTAGGGCTTCATGCATGATGTCTGAAAAAACCACACAAACATCACTTATCATATTTGCAACGCCTTCAATTGCCTTTATGCGGTTTTCAAGGAAGAATCGGAGAGAGATTTCATTGTTCAAAACATTCTGAGTGAGGGGGATATCGTTTGAGTCAGACAAGGTGAGGAATGGGTTTGGAGTGAGACAATTGAGGCAGGTGACTGCCTCGTCTGCGAGTTCATTTATGAGAATGTGAGGTAGAGACAGAATCCTTTTCACAATCCTGGCAAAGCAGAAATGTCGCTCTAACCAGAGCCATAAGGCCATGATTCGAATGCATTCCACAGGGTCGCGATTGAGGTCCTTTGTGAGTTGGGTGTAGAGCCTCCTGTCTATGCTGTAAAAAAGCTTGTATTCTTCAGCGGTAATCGTTATTGTTGTTGCAGCCATCATGAAAAGAAGCAGACTCGGGAACACAACCGCAGATGTATAGACAAAGCCAGAAGGTGTCAGAAAACCTGCTCACAGAAGCTAAAAATCAGAACATGTAGATTAACCCAGAGTTTATCGAGATCAAAAGCGAAAACAATGAGACGATTCAAAGTATATCACGAAAAACATAGAAGGGTGAATCCCTGCATTGCCAATAAGTGTCATATAAGAACTAAAAGCTATCAAAAGTAAAAATAAAAGGAAGAAAGCCCAGAACATTTTAGCAACTGGGATCTAGCAAGAATTGTCGAGCGCTAGACAGGAGTGTGCCTCCATGACTTGTAAGAATTGCCTCACATAGGCAAAAAAAGAGGGGGGCCAAAACCAGACCTCAGAACTGTTGGGGAAAGCAAATCTTGCTATGTGGGAGTGGCCATCTGCCAGATATAGCCCTTGAAATCTCAAAAGTGGCTGCTACAAATCAGTAAGAAAAACATCTATGGAAACACAAATTAAACTGAAGAGCTATCCTGTTTCTTCAATCAATTTTAGCAGTCGTGAATTTTCAGTGACAGATTACATATAAACATGACAATGAGAAAATAAAACTTTGATCTACCAACATAGTAAGAAGAGACCTAAGGACGGCTTCAATGACAAACTTGCAGAGCCATTTACAAAAACCTCTTACAGCCACAACTAGACCTCACCACCCCACTTCAATTTATAGCAATTCAACAACTCTACGCAAACTAATTACACGAGTTAATGCGAGGAGAATCTTTTTAAGAAAGAAATCATACCAGGGAAGGTGGTAATTAATGTTTTGAATGTGATTACAGCAATCCCAATTGGACTCATTCATACATCTACCGTTTCTGACAACATGAGTATCTGGCTAAAGGAAACTTTCACACTTGTACAACATGAAGAGAGGGCAAAGGAATCGAAAAGCTCGAATGGTTTGGCAACACCTTTTTATTTAGCAATGCTAGGCTAATTACAACTGACCAATAGAAGTTGTAACGCTCATCCTGGTTCAAAAGTTCACAACTCACTTTTCCCTTCAATCTGAAACTAAGCAGGAGTAGATTAATTTGGCTATAAAATCAACAGTCAAAAGTAAACTACACCTGATTTAGAGCAATACTTTATAACGCAATCTAGATTGTAATCTTCTCGCTTGTGTGATAAATTTCAAGTTGAAAAAGATGAGGTACAAATAAGAAATCTTAACCTTCTGAACTAACATAACCACACATATACTCCGTCTTGCATTCAATATTACAAATGTTTTTCCTCTTTCATTTCAAGAATTCGTAGTTCCCCACTCCACTGCTGATTTGAAAAAATAATCTCATTTGCCATCCTGATAAGGCAGGCAAAATCTGTGTCGGAATGTTTAAGTTAATGTAAGCTTTAGTCGGCGCCCAATTTGGTAAATCTGATCGGGTTATCCGCAAAATTACTGACAAAATGGGATGATAGTAACGGTATTTACCACTAACAACTGCAACGTTAAATATATTATAGGTTTGAAAAGTATGTCGTTATAAAACCGGTATTTATTCGGATTCCTAACTGTTTTTTATTGGTGTAATCTTTTGTCAGCACCCAATCTGCCTATCGGTTAGTGTTATTCGCAAATTTACTGCCAAATGATAGGAATTTTAGTAATGGAACTGACAATATAATGCAACTTATGAATTAAAAGTTTCAAAACGTTTCACAAGTTCGCTCTTACAAAGGCGGTATATGTCCGGATTCAGATTTTGACGTTATGATAAACGACAATGGAATAGAAAAGACTGAAAAGTGCATTCGGGGTGCTTTCTTTCCGTCTCCTTCCTGCATATTTTCCTACATCATGAGAATGGCGGCTGCCCAACCTGTCTATGAAGCACGGATACGGACAACTGGACACGCTCTCTCTCAAAAAATTAGGACAGAGACACAGAGGGATATGTTGAATAAAATATTTCCGTTCTTAAAACATAAATTTACCAAAAGAGAAAAAGTATTTCCTATGCCCCTCTTAATGTTTTTTTCATATTTAATCGCAAATACTAAATTTGCAATAACAATAAAACAGGTGAGAAAAATGCTCAACGTTCAAATTTCAAAACCAACCCTTCAGTTATACATGTTGGGCTGATATTCCCTTTATCAGCTAATAGTTTAAATGGTTCATTCTTAAATAGGCCCAGCTAACTATATATTCTATGACTGGGCTTGGTCTGGACCACTTCACAACCTTATAAAAATGGGCTGACCACTTTATCTACAGAAACCTGGGCCGTTTCACAACCCAAGAGAGGTATAAGATAAAACCATAGATGTTGGCTAACAGTTTCCGCTATACATTCGAAGGGGCACATTGGTTCAGCAGTCGCCGGAAACACTCTCCTCTTTGGTATGACTTTTCCTCTCCTCTTCCTCCTCCTCCTCCTCTTCTTCTTCTCTATGTTTCCCAAACCATAGACACCAGTCGACAAAAGACTAAAAGAGTTAGCAAGGCGTATACAATCCACCGTGTCCGACCAAAAGTTTCTAGCGACCGTCTCATATCCGGGACAAAAATAAAGATAAAATATTGGATACTGTCAACTGCGTGCCAGATAAACGTCCGGTGTCCGGCCAAGTCCGTGTCCCAGACGTCTAGGACACCAGTATGTGAGTCCTGAGAGCGTATTGAGGTGTTTCTTAGCAAAGTGGCAACTCAAACAATGAATGACAAATGAAACAAGTCTATGAATAGTCAATTTATTAAAAAAATGAGTAGGCATTTCAAGTTGCAAAATTCTAATTTTATGTGACAGCATAAATTATGATGGAGCATGGTCAAGAGGAAATAAACCTGAGCCAGAAAATGCTTGACTCCACATCATAGCTTGCTGGAACAATACCATTCAAGAAAACCTTCTAGAATATTGAACAAGCTAGGTTCATAAGACAAGTCCAGTTTCACCTCAGGAAGCTTCTGAAATGCTTCTGGATCGCTATTAGCCACCTTAAACTGCATTGTTTCTGCATCCTTCTGAAAATGCATCCAAACGATAGCACTAGTTATATTTCTCTGAAACCAGAGTACAAGATATCGCAGCAGGCCCTATGGCTCCAATCACCACCACAACTTGAAGAAAGTAATGGTATGTTGCATTGAAGACGGATAATCAGCCTGAAAGGCAACTATCTTGGTTTCTATTTATTGCGGCTTAAATATAATGCATCACAACCCATGTCTGAGATCACTGCAATTCCAAGGAAGCAAGTAATGGCTAGTTGTGTTCAACGAATATAAAACAACACTGGAGAAGTTTACTACCAGTACCACCCTAACATGGCTTTCCTGGAACCAGACAACACAAGTCCCACTTTTTCTATTCGCTACTTCATGCCCAAGAGGACTAATGGCTCTTGCAAAGGAATCCACTTGCAAATACCAGTCAACATGATTTCCATGGAACTTGAAGACCACATCTGGCACAATGCACCATCTCTATCTAATTCCTTGAACTTCAACAGGGAACTGAAGTGATTTGCTGAGCAATCATAAATAAGTTCAGAAAGAAATCACAAACAGACTACCACGTATCACCCATCAGGATCTCTACAAAACAATACAACCATTAATCCTGCCATCGTGTCTCTCCAGTCACTAAAACTTTGTATTGGCCAGTTGTCTCAAGGTGGATAGATAAAGAATTGAGATTTTAACAATATCACAACCATTGATGCTGAGGTTATCTTTCTCTAGTCAGGCAGAAAAAGATCAGACGGAACAGGCAACCTGCATTCAGTACATCGTTTAACCACCCGAGAGGACTATAAAGCAGTTCAAGAAAATGGGCAATTAATTGATAGATAACCCATCTTCTAAACCATTTGCCTTCAAACTATTGCAAACCTAAAGCGAAGGCTTAAGATGACAGGATGGGAGAATGCATCAATGCTCATTGACGGGATCAAACAAAGATGCAAGACATCCATGATATGAAGGTAAGAAATTTTGGGATTTAAACCAGACTGCTGCCATTATATTCTGAAAAATGCCATGCCATTGTTTGCTTAAACTATTACACTGGAACCACAAGATCAAACAAGGATAACACATTCAAAGCACACAAACTCTTCCAAACTTTGGATTCATAGATCCACAGAGTAATGTTAGAGTTCACTGCACTTCATCCTTATCTCCACTAATAAATTCTAAACCAGTAATACAGGGAGTTGTAGCAGCAGCACACTGCAGATCACACAGAGAAAAAGACCTCCAGGGAGAGAAATTCTGTTGAGGAGACGCCGACGATGATTCATTGTAGTGTGATCTTCTGCCATGTGGGTGCAGAGGAGGCCGACAGAGAATGGGTGTTGATGAGATCAAGTTGGAGTTTTCACTGTTGTTCTTGCTCTCATAGCTGCTCAGACTCGCTGCCAGAGCCATAGTACTTCTGGACCTGGCAGGTCTCTTAGACATACCGCCAAGGTTACTTTTTGGTGGATAATGGCGATTTTTGTCCCATAAAGCACCATGAGCAAGTAAATTCTTGTGTTTCATTGTGTAAGCATCCTCAGGCTTCACAATTTCTTTAATGGAGGAACAAGAGACGGCATCTGCCAGACTTGTAAAGACTTTGATTTGCCACCATAGAATTTGGATATTCCTCTCCTGAAAAGTTCAAAAGGCATATTATGAAAACATAACACAAATAAAAGAAAACTAACGCACATAAGACAAAATAAATAAATAAAAATTAGTGATATCTAAAGCATGCTTAAGACGTAATCCTAAAGGGTGTCAAAATGTGACTAGAAATTTCCTCTCTGAAACCTGAACCGAAGCAAATTGTGAATTTATTAAGATTTGGTAGAAATTTCCAAAACACAGAGAAAAAAAATACTTCAATGCATTAGTAAATCAAATATATCTCATAAATATTGGAAAGTTAAGTCTAAAAAATATCAAAAGTTTGTTTTAAATAATGATCACATATCTAATAGGTAGGACACTAGTTTCTGAGGTGAGAGCTGTGACCTGTGGGTCTGAGAACCCGATCTCCACCATTGTCTATGATCCTATCTTATTACACCATGATTTGTCAAAATTACAAGAAGTTTGCAAAAACAATTACACATGCACAAGAACTTTTTAATAAAGCATAGAGCGGAGCAGGGTAGAAGGCTTAGATTGCTTTTTAGGATGATGCATTTTCCATACATTTGTTGATTATCCAATGATAAATGTAAGTCTGTTGCCCATTGTTAGCGCCAAAATATTTCATTCCAATAGTACAGAAGTAACCAACAATCAAAGGAAATATCAATAGCATTTTCATTAGGAAGATTCAAAGGACAGCAGATTTTATTCAGCTCAGGTACTCAGCCAGCAGATCTAGTAGCCAATAAACAACATGGACAAATTAAGCAATAAAAATTTGAACTCAAAGATACATACATAGAGATATATACCTCCATATTGAGACCAACCCGAAACCCCTCGATTTCTTTCCGGAATTTGAGAAATAACTCCGACGGAATTATATTGATGTTGTACCGTTCATCCCAAGATTTGGGGTCTTCGCCACTCTTGCCCGTCTCCATTTTCAAGCGAACTGAACCCACACTACATAGTTCAATCAAACCATGTGTTTACTTCTTCTGGGTTACTAAAAACCAAACCCAATCATAAATCACCCCAATTTTGAACCAAACCCGCATCAAACTTTATTTTTTCTAACAATTAAAGAACACTTAAGACTTCAAGCCACATAAATTTCGAAACTAAACATCATGAGTAAAGAAAAGATTGTGCCTTTCTCAAGTGCGCGTGTGGGTTCAAATAACTAGAGAAACTTGAATTTCGTTGCTCATCCCTTTCACAGAAAATATTGTTGTCTTCGTTCTGCGTTTGTGGGTCTGGTTATGGGCTATTTCATGGGAGGAGACAGAGGTTGCTGTGCTGCACCGCTGGGATTTTGCAGTCGGCAATGGCTTGGCCGGTATATGGAGGCACTAGTCTAGTGAGAGTTTTATTTACTAAACTGCACCTTGTAATTCCAAAGAATATCAGTAATGCCGCAGTCCAAAAACTTTTTTTTTAACCAATGAGAGTTAAAAAAACAAGGAAGAATTGTTGGTTCATAGGTCCGTCATTTTCATACAAAGGTGTGCACTATGTTTGGAACTTGCGAAAGACGAGGACACGTGAAAAAAAAAAAAAAAAAATACTGTGCTCAACGTTTGATTTTGCTATTTTCTTTTCACTATATCCTCACAAACCATAAATAAAAGAGAAATTTTCTTAATTTTCTTTCGCTTTCTTTTCTTTTCTACAAATTCCAAAACAAACCATTCGTTGGTCTTGGATGAAACAATAAACTGGCTCGTCAATCCCTTTGGTATGGAAATGGAAGTGATATTTTACAAGTTTGTCAAGAACAATTTGAATAGTTATGACTTGTGAATTTAGGCATCTTCTTTATGAAAATTTCTCATTGTGTTCAGGTCCACGGTGGGCGTGGACGATCACTAATTTGAGAAATATGCAGAAGATGAGAGTTTTCAGGTTGAATAATCTGACATGAGGCGGTTTTAAATTAGGTTAAGAAAAATACTAACCTCAACCCTTAGGGCGAAGGATATGTGTAGAAAGTGAATCAATATTCAAGAAAAGTATATAGATCTTTGTGAAACGTGTCCGTGAAATTTGAACCGATATTTTAATTTATTTGTCGAACATAATCCTCTACTTAATTAGCGGAGGTTAGCACTAAGCAAGACCTACAGCCTTGTTTGATACCAGGCTTCAGGGGTGGGATTAGGATAAACGTCGTGGGCCCTTTAAGTTGCCGTTTGGTTTGTTTTTTGAGGTCTGGGATTGATAATCCAGTGGGACTTGGAAACCCCTCAATTTGCCGCATTCACCAACCCGGGGGCTTGGTATTGTCAATCCTACACCAAAGGATTGAGTAGATAAAGACAATTACGACCTTACCTTTTTTACTTTTTACCACAATTATCCTTTGCGAGTGTATAACATTAAAAAAAAAACCCTACCCACCACCACTTCATCATTTTCTCCATAGAGCGGCTGTGGGAGAGCGAAAATTGGCGATTCATTTTCTCTGAGCTTACCGGCGCAAATCATACTCCTATGACTTCTCTTCTCTACAAACGATGGTAGTCTTCTCTTTTCTACTTAATTATTTGTCTTCTTTTTTTTTTTTGTTTTGGGTTGTGATTCTAACTAAATCTAGGGATCACTCTTTCTGTGGGTCTTTCTTGCATTCGAGATCTTAGATGTTTTTATCGCTTTTTTTATGGGGTTGTGATTCTAACTAAATCTCGGAATCACTCTTTCTGTAGGTCTTTCTTGCATTCGAGATCTTAGATGTTTTCATCCTTTACCGATGTAGTAGTTCTTGTTGTTGAATTTTATACTGAGGGCGAATAGAAAAATTTCTTTGGGCTCACCGGCGCAATTCAGGCACACTCCGGTGACTTCTCTTCTCTACAAACGACGGTAGTCTTCTCTTCTCTACTTAATTATTTCCTTGCAATTTTCGTTTTGTTTTTCGGGCTGTGATTCCAACTAAATCTAGGGATCACTCTTTCTGTGGGTCTTGCATTCGAGATCTTAGATGTTTTCATCCTTTACCGATGTAGTACTTCTTGTCGTTAAATTTTATACTAAGGCCGAATTTCTAGAAAATCCTCATTAATAATCCCATCAAAACAAGGGAAGGATTTATCTCCTCATTAACAATCTCATTGCATTATTAATGAAGATTTCTCCTTCCGCCGCATGCCCCCTCCCCTTCCTGCCCCTCCGTCCCTCTCCTCTCCTCTTTTATCATTTCCTATCCTGGATTTGCCAATAACTCTCCATGCATGGCTAGATCTGATCACCGGTTAGTTCGGGCGATCAGAATCTTGATTTTTGGACCAAGGGGAGGCCGATCTAGGCCTCTGACATTGACGGCGAGCGGCATGACAACGGCGGCGATGGCACCGGCAGTTTCCTTTTCTGCTCTTTTATTTTTTTGATTTTTTGTTTCTTATTTTGTTGTTGTTAGTTTTGTAGGCGGTTTTTTTGGCCAGCGGTTTTGTAGGCCAATGGGTTTGTTTCTGGTTGTTTTGTTTACCGGTTTTGGGCCGGTGGTTTGATTTAAATACATTTCTTTCTCTTTACCAAAAAATCTCATTACATTATTAATCCCAATCTCAATCCCACCTCATTGCCAATCCCTCCAAAACGAAATCTCGTATCAAACAGGGCCTTAGGTTAATAGATTCTTGGGGCACCAACCTTACTCCACGGGAGCCTACTCCCATAAACTTGCCAATTCAGTATACAAGATAGAGCACAACATTCAAGTGTGAATTGCTAACTCACACAATTATACATTTTCATATTTCAGTGTAGCTTATTCAATGCTAATTGGAAAAGTAGAAATCCCTTCTCTGGGCTCAACGGCGCAAATCAAGCAAACTCTGGCGACTTCTCTTCTCTACGAATAAGAAATTACGGCGACTTCTCTACGAACGACGGTAGTCTTCCCTTCTCTACTTAATTATTTCGCTGCTATTTTCGTTTTTTTTTTTAGGATGTCATTCTAACTAAATTTAGGGATCACTTTTTCTGTGGGTCTTTCTTGCATTCGAGATCTTAGATGTTTACATCTTTTACCGACGTAATAGTTCTTGATGTTAAATTTTATCTCCTCAATAATAATCCCATTACATTATTAGTCCCAACCCCACCTCATTATCTATCCTTACAAAATGACACCTCGTATCAAACAAAGCCTTAGATTAATATGTTCTTGGGGCACCAATCTTACTCCAAGGGAGCCTACTACCATAACTTGCCAATTCAGTATATAGATAAATAGAACACAACATTCAACTGTGAACTGGTAACTCAAATAATTAATTAATTCATTTTATATTTCAGTGTAGCTAATTCAATGCTAATTGGAAAAGTAGAAATGCCTGCAGGATTTTATAGCTTGTGAGGACTTGCTCAATTTTGTGTACACAATTATGAGAGACATACATCATAGATGTGATATACTTCATCTCCGTCTTCAAATCATGGAAATGGATACAATACACACCTATTAAAGGCATGTACATATGCACCTATTGTATGGTCTAGATTGTGTCACCTCATTGGCAATCGTAACATTTAATGACTTGAACAATCTTGTGTGGTAGTAGTTTATTGTGTTTTAGTATAATTTTTCTTCGCCGTTATAATAAAGATAATACAGAATTCAATTTTTATTGATCGATTTTGTATATCCTAAGTTGGTTTCGCACAATCTATAAAGGAAGCGCCATTGAAAGATAAATTTCCAACTGTCTCAATCAAGAGAAATTCTATAAATCTATATCCGGATTTAAAGGGTGCTTTGTCTAATAAACCAAAAATAATCTATTTTTTGTCTTTATTAAAAATAAATAAAACATTGTAAGTTTTTGCGTCAATTTTTTGCGGTTTATTGGTTCGTCTCAACGACGAAACTAAAAAAAGTGTAAAACTATGATCAAAATTGTTAAAAAGTTCACTGAAAACAAAAATAATCCAATTTTTTTGTGGTTTACTGGATTATTTTTGTTTTTATTTTAATTAGACATCCTGTTTGAGAATTCTACTTATGTTGTTATCCTATGGGATTTGAATACTTATGTTTACATCCCGCCATTGGATATTTGAACCTTTATACCCTTATTTATTCCATTATTTACATTATTAGTATATATATTATAGGATTGACCGATTATCTTTTCATTTATTAGTTTTGCATGTAGTCGTTTATTGTTCTCAATATTTTTGGGATTATCACATTAATTCCTAAATGGGTGGTGTCAGTTTCCTTTTTAAATGGGATTCGGTTCCTATCCCTTACCCATGGAACATAACATCACGTCCCTTTATGAATTTTGCCCGCGCATGCGTCTCCCTTAAAAAAAAATTTGGATGAAAACATAAAGAACTACGGCAAACATCATTTATGTTTTCATCCCAAAATTCTTTGCCTTTTTTGGATTAGAACTTAAAAATTTTGGATGAAAATAAAAAGAAATTTGTTTACCCTATAGGCAACAATTTTTCTTTATGTTTTCATCTAAAATTCTTTATGTTTTCATCCCAAAATTCTTTACCTATAGGGTAAAGATTAGAGGCAAAGATTTTTGGGATAAAAACATAAAGGCTGTGTTTGGTTAGATAGTTTAGTTTAGTTTTGATGATGTCATCAGGTGTAATGAGTGGAGAGAGATAGAGAGAGAAATGAGGGAAATGATGATGTCATCAAAACTAAAACTAAAACTAAACTGGGAAACGAACAGGACCAAAGAATTTTGGATGAAAACATAAAGAAAAAATCTTTTTTCATCCCAAAATTTTCTTTCTGTAGGGTAAAGATTTTTGGGATGAAAAGATAAATAATTTTTACCGTAGTTCTTTATGTTTTCATCCAAAAATCCTTGATCCAGCAATCATGTTTTAAAAATTTTAAGAGAGCCGCTGCGCGGACCAAATTTATAAATGGAAGTTAAATAATATTGAATATAGTTCATTGATTCACCATATTGGTAGATTCAATACAGTAAAAATGGTTAACCAATAAACCATGTTCCCATTTTTTTTTTCCCGAACATGGTTCATTAATTTGGTACAGTAAAAATGAAAATAAATAAACCATGTTCCCATGTCTTTTAAAAATGGTTTATTGATACAGTGAATTATTAGTTGTTTCTATGTCTTCCAAAATGTCATTATTATTTATTTTCAATTTTATTTTGAGATTTAGGTGTGAAAAGATTAGGAGAGAGAATTATAATATTAGGAAAGGGAGAGAGTTTTCACCGGGGGGGGGGGGAGAGAGAGAGAGAGAGAGAGAGAGAGAGAGAGAGAGAGAGAGAGAATTAGGAAAGATTAGGGAAATCAGGAGAGAAATATTAGATAAATTAGGAGAATGAAATGGTATTTTGGGGTTTATTTGAATTTCAAGATGTGAACATAATAATTCAAACCAATTAAGATGGAAACATAAGTAAGTTTTCTAAACAAGAGCCCTAATTAACTCTCCCAAAAATGTATGTTTGGTTAATAATTTTATACTTTTTAGATTCGAGATGAACCATTAAACCACAAAATATTAACACAAAACTAACAAATACAAAAAAAAAATTTGACCAAAGCACCCCTAAATAAACCAGTTTATTTTTTTTGTTATTATTCAAATTTTTTTGCTATTTGTTAGTTTTGTGTCGTTTTTTTTTTATGGATTATTGATTCGTTCCAATGAGAAGAAACTAAAAAGTAAAAAATTATTAACCAAGCTAAAAAAATTTGTGAATAAGGTCCAAATAATCGAATAATCTACAAAAGTTTGAATTATTTTCGTCTTTGATGAACTGTTTAAAAATTTTGATCCTAGTTTAATACTTTCTAGATTTCTCTCGTCGAGAAAAAAGATTAATCCAAAAATAAAATGACACAAAACTAACTAAATGTAATTTTTTTTGGGATAAAAACAAAAGAAAAATAAACTGATTGGTTTATTTTGCCAAAGCTAGGACCTGACTTCTTCAAACCCAGGACACATAAAACGTGACCGCTCAAAAACAAAAAGTTGAACACAACAAATGGGACAATTACCATCAATTTTCAGTTCGACATTTTACCAACTTAAAATTGTCTCTAGCAGTTCACAGAAAGTAACAAAAGGTGATCACAACTGAACATTAGAAAACTTAAAACATTGCAATGCATATAACACGAAGTTTAGACAGGTCCTCTTATTCAACATAGAGTCCTAACTATGGACTTTGATAACTTACAAAATGGAACCATTAGTAGTTCAACTATGAACAGAGGACATTTAAGAAACCATTTAACAACATCAGTAACTCCAGGGATTGGAGGGGCCTGGTGCAGCAGGTCGCGGCAGCAGAGGAGGCGGAGCCATTCCGGGGCCACGGTTTTTGGGCACGAACTTTCGCATCCACAGGTGTTTCCCATTGATTGTAAACTTCACCTTTGGCTGCCCACTGAGGATCATATCAATGGCGCCGGGGGAATAGAAGACAATCCTACTAAACAAGGACTGTTCACCCGGTTGCACTTCTTGCATGTGGAGAGACTCGATGCAATCTCCAAAGAGCTGAGTGAAGAACTCTCTGATCTCCCATTCGCCCACGGGATAACCCTTGGAAAAGGTGACAAACATGGTCCTATCATCAGGGTGGACCACTGGCGCCTGGTAGGTTGGTTTAGGCCTCATCTCAAATTCACCAATTCTCAAGCGATCGAACCCCGGTTGGACCAGGCTTGACACGAGCATCTGTGTATCAGCCAAATTCTGGGTGGAATTTCTCTCTAGGGCTTCATACATGATGTCTGAGAAAACCCTGACACAAACATCACTTATAATCTGCGAAACGCCTTGAATTGCCTTCATGCGATTTTCATGGAAGAATTGGAGAGAGATTTCACTTTTCAAGATATTTTGGGTGAGGGGGATATCGTTTGAATCGGACAAGGTGAGGAATGGGTTTGGAGCAAGACAATTGAGGCAGGTGACTGCCTCGTCTGCGAGTTCATTTATGAGAATGGGAGGTAGAGATAGAATCCTTTTTACAATCCTGGCAAAGCAGTTATATCGCTCTAACCAGAGCCACAAGGCCATGATTCGCATGCATTCCACAGGGTCGCGATTGAGGTCCTTTGTGAGTTGGGTGTAGAGCCTCCTGTCTATGCTGTGAAAAAGCTTGTATTCTTCAGCGGTAATCGTTATTGTTGTAGCCGTCAGGGAAAGAAGCATACTCGGGAACACAACCGCAGATGTATATACAAACCCAGAAGGTGTCAGAAAACCTGCTCACAGAAGCTAAAAATCAGAACAATTAGATTAACCCAGAGTTTATCAAGATCAGAAGCCAAAACAATGAAAAGATTCAAAGTAGATGAGGAGAAACACAGAATGGTGAATCCCTGCATTGCCAAAAAGTGTCATATAAGAACTAAAAGCTATCAAAAGTAAAAATAAAAGGAAGAAAGCCTAGCACATTTTAGCAACTGGGATCTAGCAAGAATTGTCAAGCGCTAGACAGGAGTGTGCCTCCATGACTCGTAACAATTGCCTCACATAGGCACAAAAAGAGGGGGGCCAAAACCAGACCTCAGAACTGTTGAGGAAAGCAAATCTGGCTTATGTGGGAGTGGCCATCTGCCAGATATAGCCCTTGAAATCTCAAAAGTGGCAGCTACAAATCAGTAAAAAAAACATCTTTGGAAAACACAAATTGAACTGAAGAGCTATCCTGTTTCTTCAATCAATTTTAGCAGTCGCGAATTTTCAGCGACATATTACATATAAACAGAACAATGAGAAAATAAAACTTTGATGTACCAACAAAGTAAGAAGAGACCTAAGGACGGTTCCATTGACAAACTTGCAGAGCCATTTACAAAAAACTCCTACAGCCACAACTAGAACTCACCACCCCACTTCAATTTATAGCAATTCAACAAATCTACGCAAACTAATTACACGAGTTAATGCGAGGAGAATCTTTTTAAGAAAGAAATCATACCAGGGAAGGTGGTAATTAATATTTTGAATGTGATTACAGCAATCCCAATTGGACTCATTCATACATCTACCGTTTCTGACAACATGAGTATCTGGCTAAAGGAAACTTTCACACTTGTACAACATGAAGAGAGGGCAAAGGAATCGAAAAGCTCGAATGGTTTGGCAACACCTTTTTCTTTAGCAACGCTAGGCTAATTACAACTGGCCAATAGAAGTTGTAACGCTCATCCTGGTTCAAAAGTTCACAACTCACTTTTCCCTTCAATCTGAAACTAAGCAGGAGTAGATTAATTTGGCTATAGAATCAACAGTCAAAAGTAAACTACACCTTATTTAGAGCAATACTTTATAACGCAATCTAGATTATATTCTTCTCGCTTGTGTGATAAATTTCAAGTTGAAAAAGATGAGGTACAAATAAGAAATCTTAACATTCTGTGCTAACATAACCACACATATACTCCGTCTTGCATTCAATATTACTAATATTTTTCCTCTTTCATTTCAAGAATCAGCCAGAAATTCGTAGTTCCCCACTCCACTGCTCATTTGAAAAAATAATCAGATTTGCCATCCTGATAAGGCAGGCAAAATCTGTGTCGGAATGTTTAAGTTAATGTAAGCTTTTGTCAGCACCCAATCTGGTAAATCTAATTGGGTTATCCGCAAAATTACTGACAAATTTGAATCCTAGTAACGGTATTTACCTCTAACTGCAACGTTAAATATATTACAGGTTTAAAAAGTTTGTTGTTATAAAACCGGTATTTTTTCGGATTCCTAACTGTTTTTTATTGGTATGATCGTTTGTCGGCGCCCAATCTGACTATCAGTTAGTGTTATTCGCAAATATACTGCCAAATGATTGGAATTTTAGTAACGGAACTGACTATATAATGCAACTTATGAATTAAAAGTTTCAAAATTTCGTCATTACAAAAGTGATATTTGTCCAGATTCAGATTTTGTCGTTACGATAAACGACCTTATGAATAAAAGGTTTCACATGTTCGCTCTTACAAAGGCGGTATATCTCCGGATTCATATTTTGTCGTTATGATAAACGACAATGGAATAGAAAAGACTGAAAAGTGCAGTCCGGGTGCTTTCTTTCCGTCTCCTTCCTGCATATTTTCCCACATCATGAGAATGGGGACTGCCCAACTTGTCTATGAAGCACGGATACGGACACCTGGACACGCTCTCTCAAAAAATTAGGACACAGACACAGAGGGATATGTTGAATAAATTTTTTTTTACTTAAAACATATATTTCCAACAGAGGAAAAGTATTTCCTATACCTCTCTTAATATTTTTTCATGTTTAATCACAAATACTAAATCTGCAGTAACAATAAAACAATTGAGAAAAATGCTCAACGTTCAAATTTCAAAACCAACCCTTCAGTTATACATGTTGGGCTGATATTCCCTTTATCAGCTAATGGTTTAAACGGTTCATTCTTAAATAGGCCTAGCTATATATTCTATGACTGGGCTTGGTCTGGACCACTTCACAACCTTATAAAAATGGGCTGACCACTTTATCTACAGAAACCTGGGCCATTTCACAACCCAAGAGAGGTATAAGATAAAACCATAGATGTTGGTTTAACAGTTTCTGCTATACATTCGAAGGGGCACATTGATTCAGCAGTTGCCGGAAACACTCTCCTCTTTGGTACGACTTTTCCTCTCCTCTTCCTCCTCCTCTTCTTCTTCTCTATGTTTCCCAAACCATAAACACTAGTCACCAAAAGAGTTAGCAAGGCGTATCCAATCCACCATGTTCGACCAAAAGTTTTTAGCGGCCCTCTCATATCCAGGACAAAAACAAAGATAAAATATTGGATATTGTCAACTGCGTGCCACATAAAAGTCCGGGATGTGTCAGGCCAAGTCGGTGTCCCAGAAGTCTAGGACACCAGTATGTGAGTCCTGTATTGAGGTGTTTCTTAGCAACGTGGCAACTCAAACAATGAATGAAAAATGAAACAAGTCTATGAATCGTCAATATATTAAAAAATGAGTAGGCATTTCAAGTTGCAAAATACTAATTTTCTGTGACAGCATAAATTATCATAGAGCATGGTCGAGAGGAAATAAACCTGAGCCAGAAAATGCTCGACTCCACATCATAGCTTGCTGGAACAATACCATTCAAGAAAACCTTCTAGAATATTGAACAAGCTAGGTTCATTAGACAAGTCCAGTTTGACCTCAGGAAGCTTCTGAAACGCTTCTGGATCGCTATTAGCCACCTTAAACTGCATTGTTTCTGTATCCTTCTGAAAATGCATACAAACGATATACTAGTTATATTTCTCTGAAACCTGAGTACAAGTATCGCAGCAGGCCCTATGGCTCCAATCACCACCACCACTTCAAGAAAGTAATGGTATGTTTCATTGAAGACGGATAATCAGCCCGAAAGGCAACCATCTTGGTTTCTATTTATTGCAGCTTAAATATATTGCATCACAACCCATGTCTGAGATCACTGCAATTCCAAGGAAGCAAGTAATGGCTAGTTGTGTTCAACAAAGATAAAACAACACTGGAGAAGTTTACTACTACCAGTACCACCCTAACAAGGCTTTCATGAAACCAGACAACACAAGTCCCACTTTTTCTATTCGCTACTTCATGCCCAAGAGGACTAATGGTTCTCGCAAAGGAATCCCTTGCAAATACCAGTCAACATGCTTTCCATGGAACTTGAAGACCACGTCTGGCACAATGCACATCTCTATCAAATTCCTTGAACTTCAACAGGGAACTGAAGTGATTTGTTGAGCAATCATAAATAAGCTTGGAAAGAAATCACAAACAGACTGCCATGTACCACCCATCAGGATCTCTACGAAACAATACAACCATTAATCCTGTCATCATGTCTCTCCGGTCACTAAAACTATGTACTGGCCAGTTGTCTCAAGGTGGATAACTAAATGAATTGAGATTTTAACATCACAACCATTGCTGCTGAGGTTATCTTTCTCTAGTCAGGCAGAAAAAGATCAGACGGAACAGGTAACCTGCATTGAGTACATCGTTTAACCACCCGAGAGGACTATAAAGCAGTTCAAGAAAATGGGCAATCAATTGATAGATAACCCATCTTCTAAACTTTTTGCCTTCAAACTATTGCAAACCGTAAAGTGAAGCGGTAAGATGACAGGATGGGAGAATGCATCAATGCTCATTGACGGGATCAAACAAAAATGCAAGACATCCATGATATGAAGGTAAGAAATTTTGGGATTTAAACCAGACTGCTGCCATTATATTCTGAAAAATGCCATGGCATTGTTTGCTTAAACTAGTACACTGGGAAGAACCACAAGATCAAACCAGGATAACATATTCAAAGCACACAAACACCATGAACATCTTCACACAAACACCATGAACATCTTCCAAACTTTGGATTCATAGATCCACAGAGTAATGTTCACTGCACTTCATCCTTATCTCCACTAATAATTTCTAAACCAGTAATACAGGGAGTTGTAGCAGCAGCACACTGCAGATCACACAGAGAAAAAGACCTCCAGGGAGAGAAATTCCGCTGAGGAGACATCATCAATGATTCATTGTAGGGTGATCTTCTACCATGTGGGTGCTGAGGAGGCTGACAGAGAATGGGTGTTGATGAGATCAAGTTGGAGTTTTCACTGGTGTTCTTGCTCTCATAGCTGCTTAGACTTGCCGCCAGAGCCATAGTACTTCTGGAACTGGCAGGTCTCTTTGACATACCGCCAAGGTTACTTTTCGGTGGATAATTGCGATTCTTGTCCCATAAAGCACCATGTGCAAGTAAATTCTTGCGTTTCCTTGTGTAAGCATCCTCAGGCTTCACAATTTCTTTAATGGAGGAACAAGAGACAGCATCTGCCAGACTAGTAAAAGACTTTGATTTGCCACCATAGAATTTGGATATTCCTCTCCTGAAAAGTTCAATTGGCATATTATGAAAACTTTGCACAAATAAAAGAAAACTAACGCACATAAGACAAAAAAAAAATAGTGATATCTAAAGCATGCTAAAATAGACGTAATCCTAAAGGGCGCCAAAATTTGACTAGAAATTTCCTCTCTGAACCCTGAACCGAAGCAAATTGTGAATTTATTAAGATTTGGTAGTAATTTCCATAACACAGAGAAAAAAAAAATACTTCAATGCATTAGCAAATCAAATATATCTCATAAATATTGGAAAGTCAAGTCTAAAAAATATCAAAAGTTCGTTTTGAATAATTATCACATATCTAATAGTTAGGACACTTGTTTCTGAGGTGAGAGGTGTGACCTGTGGGTCTGAGACCCCGATCTCCACCGTTGTCTATGATCCTATCTTGTTACGCCATGATTTGTCAAAATAACAAGAAGTTTGCTAGACAATTACACATTCACAAGAATTTTTTATTCAACAAGATTCATAGCGCTTAGTGATATTAATTAATCTTCAAAAAATACAAAATTATTTAAAGCATGTCTAGTGTATCTGATTCGGCTGTATCCTATTACCACATTTTTTTTCACACCAATGGCAATAGATAAATCAGGAAAAAAACTATTGACCTTATGTTAATTCTTATTCATTCAATTCAATAGTAGGTTCATTCACAAGGTAAGCTAATTGCTATGATTCGGAGAAAAGAGAAGAAAAAATTTAGAACCTGGTATGGGTCTATAAAATACCCTAATCACCAACAGATGAACAAATAATGCCAGAGTATTGGTTCTTTTAGTCCCAAGTTCCATTCTTCCTTTTTCATAAAAGATGGCAAAGTGGTTCAGAAATGGCCTGATGAATCAGACGCAATAGTTCAGGAATCAAACAAATGGTTAACTGTGCCCAGAATCGTCACCAGATCATAAGATTTGTCATCAATTGCAGTGTTTTATAAAGCTTAAGGCACACCGAGGCGCGATGGTCCTATGGAGCCTAGGCACGAGGCGCGGAAGGAAAATAGTGGAATTCAAATGTAGGCAAGATTGTACAATTTAAGAAATACTACTAGTCTTATAAAATACCAAATATCACAAAACCTAACAGAATCAGAAATGGAACAAGGAGGAGGAAGAGAAGGAGGGCATTGATGACAAATCTAATTCCCAAGAAGATACACCTGATAAGAGCCTCTAGAGTTCAGCAATTCTCTTCCACAATTCATGATCTGAGTGTTGATCACGTGATTGGTTATTGTCTTATGGAAAACCAGTTTTCTAGTAGGAGTTTAATTACAATGATGCAGTACCACATCTGCATGTTGTGTAAATTCTTGTGCTAGTATACTTTCTCAAAATTGACCTGTCATGGGATCGTTAATCCAATTCCAAGTCCATCGTGGTAATCAAATTAGCCATAAGGTAAATTACGTCCTAAACAAAATCCAATCAATAACTATAAGTTGTTTCATATCACACAAACCGTACTCACCAACTAATTCTAATTGCAATTGGTCAAAAAACATGGAGAACCAAAAGTATTTCATTATCTTAGTAAATTGTCCGTTAATCTCAACATAATTGAACTTTATTTTACTAAACTACCAACCAATTCATCAAAATAACGATCTAAGCAAACCAAAGAATCGTGCACTTCGAGGAAATATAAAATTATCAAATACTCCCTCCACCACAAAATGGATGCCCATCTTAGGGATTCAAAATATTTTAGAAAACACAATCGTAACTCTCTTTTAAGTTATAACTTTCTAAAATCACCCGCAATCATTACTTACTTTGTGCTTCTGATTTGATATCTTAGAAAATGTAAAAGATGGAATATATTAACTAAATACAACTGTCATAAACACAACCCTAGAGCCTAGAGTATTTCATCATCTTATTGTTTGTTTTTCTTATACTCAGCTGTCCGGATCTGCTTATGGGCACCTCAACTAATCTTGGGTGGGCGTGGGCCTCGAGTAAATTGTTCATTAACCCCAACATAATTGACCAACATTTCATTCAACTAGCAACCAATTCTTCAAAACAACGATCCTAAGAAAACCAATAAGCGTGCGTTTCGAAAGAAATATTTAAGTATTCAAACAACCAAAACCTAAAGCAGCAAATGGAATTGGTACATATATCAAATAACCAACAAAACCCCTAGAACAGAAAATGGACTTGGTACATACTTATTAATTGGCAGAACTTCCTCCAGAGCGTCCAAATTGTCCAACGGTCCTTTATACGAGCTCTGAACCTCGCCCTCGCCGTTATCGCCACCACCGTCCGACGTGTCACTATCCCTTCCGATCGACGACGAACTACTCGACTCCACCGCCTCTTCCTGTTGCACTTCCAATTGTTTATCCGCCGTTAACCGCCGATCTCCGGCGAATATACCGGCAGCCGGGATTCCTGATTCCGGCGAGTCAACTACCGTTCCGAAAGACATGCCGTGGCAAAACCCTGACCGTTCGATCCGATTACTGTCCAAGGCGATAGACATCGCCTCTCTAGAAGGTTAATTAAAACATAGAGACAAAAACAAGAAGGGTAGGAGAATCTGATCTCTTGAATATACAGAGGAATTATCGATACAGACAGAAAAGTTAGGGGGGAGAGAGAGAGAGAGAGAGAGAGTTATCGCAAAGACCAAAAATAGAAATAAATTGAGGAAGACGAATGGGGTCCTTATCCTCATCCATTCACGGTTTAAGATTATCTTCGCTTAGTACTATCTCTTTTTTTTTTTTTTTTTAAAAAGTGAGTGTCCGGACCAGTTTTTCATGCACTATATCCGGTCATGTGCGGTAGGTATAGTGCGCTGTGTTCTATGGTAAAACTACGTTATTTTGCTTATTTTTCTTGGACATCCAAGCGCCCTGTTTGGAGAGTTAATTTTGGAGTTCAATTTTAGGGGATTTAGGCTCTTTAGGGTAGGGGATAGTGGGTTTAGGCACTTCGGGTTTAGACACTTTGTAGTGATTTTTTCTTTTTTCAAACAAGGCCCTTGGAAGTTTTGGAGGTGTGCACAAAAATTAAGCAAAACGATGTATTTTTGTCTCACAACATCTACCGCATAACACCCATCCCGGATCCCAAAGACACGTCATCCACGCCGAAACTAAGAAATTCTCAAAAGAGCTCCTTCCAAGTCCGGTGATCAAAGACAGATCACCCACACTGAAACTGGAAAATTTACAAGAGAAACTCTCGCAACCTGACCCCAAAATGTTGCCATGTTTCGAACATCATCGATATCTTGTTTTACAGCGCATCCATTGGAGTTAGTATTTTAAATAAAATTAAAATTAGATTATGAAAGAAATGGATATCCTGCATCATGACCACGACAGTTAGACCTCATTTGGATGTGTTACAAGATAGCGAATCATATAATTAATTTTCTGGGCCGGCTGATATTATTGGAACACTGGAATTTTCGACACAGAGAACTTAGATCCGTGGAATATTCGAGAATTTTGTCCAAGATCTTTTAGCAAATAAAATTTTAGTAAAATGTGGAATTGGTGGAACAATAACGAATTGAGATTGAGGCGCCGGCATAGTATAAATTAAATGATACTTCTATTTTTGAAAATGAAAATATAGTAAATGAGACTGTTAGACATCGTCCGTTATTATTATCTTCTTGTGTCACGAAATATGTAACAAGATAAGATTCTTCATAATCATGTACCAACAGGATACCTATAATAACCAGCAAACTAACTAGTAATTTGAAAAGACTTATGACTTCTTTTTATTAAACATAGTTTGCAAAAATAGAATCGTAATTAAATAAATAAATAAAAAAAACTTATTGGCCAATAAAATTGACTAACCAACCAAACCATTCTCCACTTATCTCAAAAATAAAATAAAATAAAAAATTCAATCACAATGTCGGAAGAGGGGGTGCTGGTGAGCGCCCTGGTGAATGCATCTGAGTCGTTCGCATCCGACCTGTTTTTGGACGGCTTGGATGTGCTCACAAGGGGCACTCACCAACAATGTTCTAAACACCGTATCAATTGGACTACCGGTTTTTTTACTACCATTTCGGAGTTATCGCTCTAACTAGTACACCAACCATTACACTGAACTGAATATACACATAGCACTAATACATTAATGCATGATTGGATACATGGATACAATCATCCAGTAGGAGAGTGCCACATGCACATCTAGTCTAATAATTGGTACATTAGTTAGTGCCTCTAGCATTTCTCATTTGAATATCTTACCACTTCAATGGTATCCAATCTATTTTGGCAGAAAAACAAAGTGCATCAGTTCTTAATCTTTCTTCAAGACTTCAAATGTCACTTTTGGTTTTTTTCTTTCACATCAAACAACGAACTATTGTGGGCCCACTCTCCATAACTATTATATACCTTTTATTATTTTATCCATCTTTACTATTTAATCCACCCAAAACTCATTCTGCATCCAAACGAACCTTGCCAAAGTCATCCCTGGCTACTGCTCAAAAAAAAAAAAAAATTTCCGAATTTTCACCTTCAAAACTTGCATAAAAAAATAACTTTGACTGTCTCTCTTTCAAGTGGACACCACCTTCAAAACTTGTTATATATATATATATATATATATATATATATATGAATGTGTATATAAAGTGAAGTGTACATTCATAAATATAATGTGAATTTATTTTTGACGAAAAAATTGAACAATAAAATAATGGAATTTTATTTTTGCCAAAAATAATTGAAAAATTATATAATGTGATTTTGTTTTGAATAATACAGTCCGCTAACAAACTTAGAAAACGCACCTATATGTTTATTCGACTGTGTTTTTTTAATGTTTTGAACGTTCACATGAAAATTAATCGAATATCTATATGGATGTTTTCTAAAGGCCCTAAACGCATAAGTGAAGGGTACGATCAATGGGAATTTTTTTTTTTTTGGCAAAAATAATTGAAAATTTTATATGTTAATTTAGTTTTTTTGAAGAATACACCCCTACAAGGCTCACAAACTTAGAAAATACTTCTACCGGTTTTCGTTTCCGATTGAGCTGATTTTTATTCGAATATGTTTATTTAATATTTTGAATGTCCACATAAAAAATCAACTCAATCGGGTATCAACAGGGGTGTTTTTTTAATGGCCCAACAATTACAAGTGAAAGGTACTATTGTCAAAATCATCTCCCACTGTCCCTGGATTTACCACTGACAGGGGTAACCCCAGCGGTGACTAGCGACCCTTCTCCCGGATTTGAGTCACCCCGAGATGTAAATCCACCTCCACAATTTGTTACCTAAACACCTGATTAGGTGTTCAGCCAAGAGAAGCAAATCATGGTGCAAATCCATCATCCAAACAGGGCCTAAATGCTTTAGGAATAGTCAAAGGTAAAGAATCTCTTAACAAAAAACATCCATGTAATTATCTTTAGACTGAAACACAACATTTCTCCATTTCCATATGTAATCTACAAGAATAGCAGCCAACATATGATTAAAAATAGACCAGGAAGAGCATGAGAACTTAACGGTTTAGAAATGCCTTTGTATGATTATGCCTATGCTGGTTCTTTTGGAGACTATCTTTCACTATTAAAGGCCAGAGGCCTTTCAATTATCGAGATCGGGCTTTGTTTATGGTTGTCATGAAATCAAGAACAACCAATTAGAAGGGCTAAAAGCTCTAAAACAAAAAAATCACTTGTTCTTCATGCAATCAACAAGGTGATCAACTACCATATGAGCTAATTTTTCGAAAATCAAGACAATGCAAATTATAATTCTAACCAGTACTAAAGAAATCATATGACCTAACATTTTTTGAAAAACAAGTTTGGTATTTAAATCAGTATTTGAAGCCAAAAAAAAAAACCATCAAAATTATTATTTATTTCCTCCGTAGAAGTAAATAAAAACTAGTACTTGATATTCCAATCTAGAGGGGGGTGAATAGGTTTGAATCCTATAATACACAATTTTTCTTTCGCAAGTAGATGGATTAGTTCATTAATCAGATAATTAAAATAATAAACTACTCAAAATGAATAAGAAACGAGACAAAGGACTTTATAATGGACAAAGGATTTTTATAGTGATTCGGCTAATTGCTTAGTCTACTCTTCACTCTTCAGTGATGTTCACCCGAACACTCATGGGTATATATCCACTATGTTCACAGTACTTACAACAAGGTTGGATTTCACAGAAGCCAACACCCCTTTACAACAACTCCTTTGGTACACGCAGACCAACAGACAGAGTAGAAAAAATCTATAGTGAAAAGCTCTCTTTCTAAAGTCTGAAGAAGATAATCTACATTGTATATCTCAGACTTGTATTCTTTGAGTGTTGAACAATTGATTCCCTTGAAGGCTTGGATTTTTTTTTCTCCGATGAAGACTCCTCTTTAAATTGCCAATAACAAATCCAAGTGAATCTTCCAACAACAGTTCAAACGTTCACAAACTATCTTGTAATGACATTAGACAATATATGAAGTAGAGATGTGAACACAAACTTTAGGATTTACTTGAACACAAACTGGAGTGGGTAAAATCTGATTACCCTACTATTAGGCATAGCACGTGCCTATGGCGGTCACCACGAGAGGGTGAATAGCTCGGCACCACATAGGGAGTCCGTGGGCCCTGTGCCGAGCTGATCCCGGACCATGAATAAGGTCAGGATAATTAAGTAAGTTAATATATCAGGATGCACTAGCTCGGCATAAGACATAAAGGGATACCCCTGGTATGGCCGAGCTAGGTGGGCTACGTGTATAGCTTAAGTAGCATTTTGGAATACGTAAATCAGTTCGGCGAGATGAGTTGAGTTACGTACGAGTTATTCCGAGCTATGTGTAAGCACGGCACCGCCACGAGTAAGGCAGTGAGACATTCCAGAATATTCTACAGCGGCTTCTTATGAGACAAGGAGCGATCCCGTGAAAGAAGGGATTGATATGGGAAGTCCTAACATGATTAGGAGTATACCCCATATAGGGAAGAATCCTATATGGAAACGAAGACCCCTGCTAGACGAGATCTAGCAGGACATGGAGACTCGTCCCTAATAGGAAAGTCCTATTAGGAAAAGGACTCTAAAGAGAATAGGAAACAGGGGCACGAGATGCCTAATATGAAGAACATCTACACCTATAAATACAGGGCAATAACAATGACAAAAGGTACGCTGTGAAACCTATTTTCATACGCATTGTGTTTTGAGCTCTCAAGTACGTGATACTAACTTAGGCATCGGAGGGCCTTTGCCAACGAGAGGCAAAGGTGCTCTAACCCTTTTTCTGTCTTGCAGATCTAGGGTTGATTCAAGGAAGCACGTGATCCAGGGTTACGTGGATTTATCCCCGTACACAAACTTCAAGTAGCCTGACGAATATTTGCAATAATTGCGAATTCCCTTCTTTTTTTTTTGAACTTGGGACAAAAAGATAATGGCTATTCAAAT
Organism: Vaccinium vitis-idaea; assembly: GCA_963854785.1. Classification (NCBI taxonomy): domain Eukaryota; kingdom Viridiplantae; phylum Streptophyta; class Magnoliopsida; order Ericales; family Ericaceae; genus Vaccinium; species Vaccinium vitis-idaea. The sequence goes on from OY978219.1 coordinate 39,508,412, forward strand.
TAAGTCTTACAAGTATAAGAATATATCCTTCATAAATATATTCATGAAAATCCTTAAGATATGGCGTGTCCCCATATTTGAATCAACAGAGAGAGGCGAAAAGAAATAGAGATGCAAAACAGAGTATAAGAGGAGAGAGTATAACTTCTCTGGGATCCCTCCTGGAACTACACTGGGAACCCGCCTGAGTACTACCTTGGGCTCTCACCAGGCCTTCCACCGTTTTATTTAGGGGTTCTTATAGGTTGGCCCTATTCAGTAGCTTCCCTTCCAAGTCCACCTCATGTTAAAACCATTTCCCTCAAGTTCCTTTTCACACGCACCCATTGGAAATTGAGAAGTACCCATTTTCGGCAAATGAGATAGCTTTTGTCACATCACCAGCTAATCCACATGGGCATTGATTGGTGTACTAGCTACTAGGCATGTAGCTTCTCTCTCTCTCTCGCGCGCGCACGCGCACTCTCTCTCTCTCTCTCTCTCTCTCTTCTCTCTTATTTTCGATTTAAAAATAAATAACTTTTGTTACATATATTCATCTTATATAAAAATTATATATGTGAAATCTACGCGATGAAATTTTTCAAATAAGATCCATTGTAAATATGAAATTCAGTACATGTAAAAAAAGTTATTTTATACCCTTCTAAATAATTCACACCCTAAAAAAAAAAAGAATTCACACCCTTCAAATACATGATTACTCAATCTCCAAAATACACAACTCACACCCCAAAAGAAAAAATTCACATAACTGAAATGCAGAACTCACGTCACAACTCACTCTCCAAAATACAATATTCACACCACAAAAAGAAAGTATTCACACCCCTCAAATGCAGAATTCACACTTCTCAAATGCAAAATTCACATCTCACAACTTACGGCCCGAACTTGCATAGAGAGCCCCAAAAACTAATTTATAGAGAGCCCAAATAATTGGGCTTCTTACAAGTTGGTCCCATTTGAACATCCAGTGGATGTTTAGGCCCTGCGCGCGTCACAGAAAGTCCATGCATTTATTATCTCTTTCTCTCTCCTCTCTTCTTTTACTAAGTCTCTCTCTCTCTCTCTCTCTCTCTCTCTCTCTCTCTCTCTCTTATTTTATATTTTAAAATAAAATAACTTTTGTTATACACAGTTATTTACAACAAAAGTTATTTTATTTTAGGGTAAATTTAACTTACCTCCCTGAGGTTTCTGACAAATACAAAGACCTCTCCTACTTTTTTTGAAATTCCACTGCCCTCTCTTACTTTTGAAAATAATTGTCTCTTACCACCCATGCCGTTACTTCAAGGCTAACGGTGTTAACTTTTTGCGTCAAATGACCGAAACGCCCTTAGTATATATTCTCCACACTTTTTTTTAAAAAAGTAGAGTTAAAAAAAAAATCCAACAAAATTAAATCGTTTTTCATTTTGAAAAAAATAGTTTTAAAAAAAAAGTATCAAAGAATTTTTTTTTTCAATTTTTTTTTTCATTTTGAATATTTTTTGTAGGAAAGAAAAACTAGTTTTGAAAATAGTTTTTTAAAATTTGAAATTTATTTTTCAGATTTAAAAAATAAATTTTACTTTTTTTTTTCAAAATAACAATACTACGGTCTTTTTAACTACTTTCGTTTTTTAAAAAAAATGTTGAAAATGTTTTTCTAGTGAAAAAAAACTAATTTTGGAAAAAAAAAATTTAAAACAGTTTTTGAAGTGCAAAATATTTGAAAACATTTCTTGGATAAAAAAAATTAGTTTTTGGTAAACCGTTATTTTAAAAATATAAAGTTTACTTTATTTTTTTAAATCTGAAAAATAAATTTCAAAAAAAAAAGTTTAAAAACTATTTGTTTAAAAAAATTGAAAAAAAATTATTTGACACTTTTTGTTTAAAAACTATCTTTTTCAAAATGAAAAACGATTTAATTTTGTTGCAAAAAAATTTTAACTCTAATTTTTTTAAAACAAATGGGTGGAGAATATATACTAAGGGTGTTCGGTCATTTCACTTAAAAAGTTAACACCGTTAGCCATAAAGTAATGGCAGGTGAGGTAAGTGGCAATTATTTTCAAAAGTAAGGGAGGGAAGTGGAATTTCAGAAAAAAGTAGGGGAGGTATCTGTATTTGTTAGAAACCTCAGGGGAGGTAAGTGAAATTGACCCCCTTTTTTTATAAAAGGGGTAGTTAATTAGGCCTCCCATAATAATATTTACCTTACGACCGCATCCCATGCATGGCATTTGAATCTTTATGATTCCACCCTGTAATTCTTAAAAACCCCAAAAAAACCCTTGAAAATGTTTTAGACTCTTGAATATCCTAAATTATTTTAACAGAAATTTCCTAATTTGTTGGTAACAGTCCTACCGTCCCATTGCCCCTCAATTACTCTATCCCCTATTTTGTCGGGAGAGAAACTTTACCAATCTAAACTTCCATCTAAAACCCTCCCTTATCTCACCAAGTTTCAAACGATTTCATCCCTTCTTCCACCCAAATAACCGTCCCATTCCCCCCTCAATCCCGGATTCTACCGTAGGAAACCCCGATACAACAGATTCGCAACATCCCACCATCCCATTTTCCAGAGATTCACAGAAACCCATCGTGCGAAGAACATCAAGAACAAAGCTTTCTCCGGCGGCGTCCCTAATCGGAATAAACGGTGACGAACCCTAATCGGTGGACGAGGAGGAGGACCATACATGGCTCGTAAGTTCACTTCTCGGTATTTAAGTCCTCCATTTTTTTTTGGGTTTGATGAACAACCTTGATATATATGTATTATATTGATTTTCATGGAGTTTGGAGAGTGTAGATGTTGTTAAAAATGGATCAAAGTTTTCTTCCGACATGCAATCGTCTATGGTGTTTTGATGTTTGCTAGCATCTATTGTTTTCTAGAAACCCAATTAGTTGGTTTTGATGGTGTGAGGTAATACAATGTAGATTTGGGGAACATTGAGGTTGTACCATATTATTCTGGATTTAACAGGCTAATGTTGTGGTTTATTTGTGGAAAACTACTTTACCATGTTTCTCTGGTTTTCTGTGCTGTCAGTCACGAAGCGGACGATCCACGGGAAAATGGTGGACCAATAATTCACCATTTTCACTTATGACACGTTCAATTCTCATTGTGTTTTGAAAATATTTATGGTTTATCATTTTGTCATGTTTGATGTACAAAAAATCTTTAACCATAAACTTAATTAGAGATTCAGAACATGGGTTATTGGTTTTCCATGTTCATGGGTAGCTGAATAGGTGTTGTATGATCTTTTTTTTTTTAAAAAAATACTGAGAACACGTGTTTGTTTGTTTGTTTGACTACCTTTTGTAATTATTACGGGCAACCAAAATTAGGAAGGTTTGAGATGGTGGAGCAATGACTAGTACCATGACGCATCCATAATTGTTTTGCTGTTGACCTTATCACGTATCATGAACCATTGAACCATTAATGAACATGCATTGGATGAGCTTTTTATGGATAACCATTGTACTATGTTTATTATATGTTTCTTCGATTGACTCAACATTGACATGTCATTTTTTATTAGTATGAAATTATGAGTTGTTTTACATTGTTTCCAGGGGTTAAAACTATGGATGGAAAATTGGGTACGAAGCTTAAAATAGTAGAAAGGCCAAAGGTTGATGACGTCCCTCCGTCAAAAGGAAAATCCAAAAGCCATAGAGTGGCATCCTAAGGAAAATATTGAAATATGATGTCAAATTAAAAAAAAAAACCTTTAAAAATTATATATTTGAAATCTACTTGATGATATCTTTCAAATAAGATCCCATTGAATATGAAATTTTGTACATGTAAAAAAAATTATTTTGGAGTAGTGATACATGTACAACAAAAGTTTTCAACTAGGCTCCAACACACTCACATGGTGTGTGGAGCCCACACACTCTTGAGTGTGAAATGTGTGTGGCTCCACACACCCTGTGAGTGTGTTGGAGCCTAGTTGGAAACTTTTGTTGTACACTTATCATTTTTGGACTTGAAATGCAGAATTCACATACATCACAACCCTCAAATGCACACAACAGTAGCACACAATTGACACCCGTGCAACAGTTCACACCCTTTGTAACAATTCACACCCCTTGTAACAATTCACACCCCTAATAGCACACAATTAACACCCCTACAACAATTCACACCCTTAATAGCACACTTTCTATTTGGGTGTGAATTTTCTAAAAACTTTTTTTTATGTGTATATTATGTCATATTCACAATGGACCTTGTTTAAAAGATCTCATTGAGTAAATTTCAAATATATAATTTTTATAAAAACTAAATGTGTATAATAAAAGTTATTTGATTTTAAATCTAAAATGAGAAAGAGAGAGAGAGAGAGAGAGAGAGAGAGAGTGAAGGACGGATAGAGAGAGAGAAATTCAATGTGCCAGCCGTGTAGAGAGAGAGAAAAAAGAGATAGAGTGTCAGGAAAAGTGGAAGGGTGACAGGCGGCATGGCTGTATCCAATGGAAAAACCACTCCCACACGCGCACATGGCTTGAACGAAATGGGGTTTGGACGAAAGCCCCCACAAAAAGTGGGGGCGGCTTGGAATTTCCCGCAAATAATTAGAGTAAGTCCTAAACATCCAATTACATATTTGGCTCAACAAATATTACATGTAACCAGTAAAGTATATTAGTCCATAGATCATTTCTATATCAAGACCGTTTAATAAAAAAAAGACTAATAATAATCAAATTGACATTAACAGTTTTATCAATATAATTGAAAATCATTTGAACCAAACATCATCATCAAAATCAAATCCCTAAAACTACTTAAGAGTATAATCAATGGAAAAGTAGTTTGCACAGTTAAACTGTTATCACTTTTCTAGAGAGAGAATTACATGAAAAATGATACTCCCTCCGTCCCATATTTGTTGTCCACTTTCACTATTCAAGACACCTCAAAAAATTGGTTATATTTTCTAATTTATAATGTTATACTAATGTGGATCTCGTTTAATAGTTCTTGATGAGTACTATTAAACAAAGTTTTCAAAATTATAATATATTTAAATATATAAGCAATGGAAAAATGGCACGCATACCCGTAAATGGACAAGAAATTCGGAACAAAGGGAGTACTTAAATGGAGCGAAGACAAAGAGAGTAATAGAGCACATACACAAACGGTCAACATTTCTCATAGAAAACCAAAGGGAAGAACTTCTCCTTGACTATTAGTTTGTCACTGCCATTCGAGAACTTACCTTGTGAAAAGATAGAGTGGACTATCATCCTCATTTAGGGCTTCAAATTGCTTTAGTGAGTTACCAAACAAACTAAGGAGAAGGAATCTCTCAAACTATTGTTTGGTAACTCACCAAACAACTAGAATTTAGTTCTAGTTCTAACTCAGTAGGGTAACTACGAATAGAGAAAACTCTAATTCCTTTAGTGATTCTCACAAAAAAACCAAAGGAAAATGTGATAAACTCTCAAACCATTGTTCAAAATCCTAAACACCACAAATCACTTAAGATTCTACCTCAATACTATCATGGCATTAGAATGCACAAGTATTTGTAGAACTTGATAGCGTTAAAAATCATCTTCATGTAGGACCAAACTCAAATTGCTTCAGTGAGTTACAAAACTAAGGACAAAGAATCTCTCAATATTGTTTGGTAACTCGCCGAACAATTTGAATTTGGTTCTAGTTCTAACTCAATAGTGTAGTTATGTATAAAGGAAACTCTAGTTCCTTTGGTGATTCACCAAACACCAAAGGATAAGTTGATAGCTCTCAAACCTCTATTTGGAATCCTAAACAACACAAATCACCTAAGATTCTACCTCAATACTATCATGGCATTAGAATGCACAAGTATTTGTAGAACTTGGTAGCGTAGAAAATCATCTTCATGTAGGGCCAAACTCAAATTGCTTCAGTGAATTACCAAACAAAACTAAGGAGAAAGAATCTCTCAATATTGTTTGGTAACTCACCGAAGAACTTGAATTTAGTTCTAGTTCTAACTCAATAGTGTAGTTATGTGTAAAAGAAACTCTAGTTCCTTTGGTGATTCACCAAACACCAAAGGAAAGGGTGCCTCTGTTTGGAATCCTAAACAGCACAAATCACCTAAGATTTTACCTCAATACTATATATCAACCATCAGAATGCACAAGTATTTATAGAACTCGAAATTGAATCCTGGCCATTGGATTGAACTATGAACTATTCATTATGTCCATGCAAACACATACTATAAAGTATAAACCACAAAAGCCCATTGGGAAAATACATTCACCTAAATAAATCCCTTAATAGTCTATAATGTAATATAAATAAGGAAAACAATAAATATTCTCTCATTTATGTCAAGTAATTTCCAAATGAGAGATGATATGATATTTATTATTTACTCTTACTGGTAATATTCAAAAACCTAATCGTTTAAGGAATATTAATAAATGAGAGAATATTTATTGTTTTCCTTATTTATTTTACTCCATTATAGCCTCTCTCCTATTTTGGAAAATTATCTAAAGTCATATTACTCATATTTATGGCATATCACCATATAAAGAATAATATCATCATAAAAAATCATGTTTGCTACAACCATAAACACCTGCACCAACAATTGTACAAATTCCCTAACATGGAGTTTGGGGGTTCCATCACCCATATGCGGGGTCCACATATCACATATGAGAGAGTTTGTACAATTATTGGTATAAGTGTTGGTGCATATGTCTTTTCTCTATAAAAAAAAAAAAAGGGTATTTAATCAATAAATATTTACTTAGCGCATCCACTCTCAATTAAATGAGTAACCACTGGGAGATTGTAACTTCTCATTGAAGCTCAAATGTATTACGACTTCATTTTCCCATGAATCTATTTATAAGATATTGGTAACCTCACTCAATATTATATCATTCTACCATTGTTGTTTGAGTGCGAATCCATTCAAGATTGGACAGTGAGATAATACTCACAATGATGACAACAAAATGATGTTGCTATTTACAATACGAATATAGAGCTCAATAACAGCTATTTTTAGTATTCGAAGAGGAGGAACTGATATTAGTTTGGTAAATAACTATTAAATTTAACATAAGATAAGAAAAAATTATAGCTGGCATGATGGAGATAAACTAGTGAAATTCACTCTTATTGCTTGGTAACTATCGAGGCAACAGGATCTCCCTGTTGGGAGTTTGATCCACCTGAGGTTCTTCCCATGTGCGCGTAGGCCCAATCCGTTGGAGAGTATGCATAGAGTCCACCCCATCACATGGACCCAATATACATTGAATGACCCATATCCACTTAAAAGGCTAAGCCTTGTAAGTGGTGAGTCATCCAATAGTATATTGAGGTCCAACTTTTTTTCTGTTTATCCAATGTGGAACTCAATCTTTCACACATGTTTCCAACAATCTCTCCCTCATGTGTGAACCATGCATTGGGCCTATCTCCCCCTCGATTTGATCCACTTGACTCCCCTTTAATTCTTGATCTCTCTCTCCAACATCGTGTCTGAACCTGGGCTTATTTACCATACACACTCTATCAAGAGCCACCTTGCATGCTAGCCAAGTGTTGCAAGCACCAGGAATTTTTCATGCTCCATCGAGAGTACCCACTCCACCGAGAACCACCTTGCTGCCAGCCACCTATCGCATGTACCAGGAATTTTCTTGCCCCATCGAGAGTTACTATGAATTTTTCCTGCTCCTCCAAGAGTCTCCGTGCAAGCCCATAACTATCGATGCTTCCAGGAGAGTTCGCCCATAGATCGTCAGCCATCAGCTCTTCTACCACTTGTTGGGAGCCTGATCCACGAGAAGTAAACTGATTCTTCAAAATAAGACAATCCTGTGTAATCACCGCAATGTCAAAAGGTGGTACTTGTGAGGCCGAGCAGGTTTTCACAATTGCTTCTGCATCAGATTCGAGGGATATCTGAGTAAGGCGAAGAGCAATTCCCAGTTTCAATCCGTCTCGAATCGCAAGAGCTTCTACAATTCGAGACAAGTTGATTCCAAGGTGCTAAATGAGTAACAATCGATAACCTTACTGTTTGCCCCATGAGCAATAGCACTAGTTCTGACTGAATTCGTGTTTACTCCATTACCGATGGGATGTTACCGTACCAAAGCCTCCCGTTGATTCGGTCTCATTCAAGTAGGGGACACCTTAGTTTTTGCATCAAGAAACTCATAAAAATCACCCTGTGTCTTGCTACCAACAGCCTTTGTAGCCCAAACCTTTTCGTTAAAGCTAAAATCATTCATTGCTCGCCAAATCCGCCAACAGTAAGGGAGACCCAAACCCATAGAGGAAGAAAGTAAATGGTTTTGTTGGATGCATTCTTGAGTGCATTCCCACCAATTAGTCATAAATCTAAACTCAAGAAACTCCTCTGGCCTTAATCAGAAAGGGGAAAGAATCCATATCTTGATAGCATGTTCACAACGAAACAACAAATGAGTAATTGATTCCTCTGCTTTGCCTCACTATAGACAAATCGGGTTAGTCTTGATCTTACGCATTACCAAAGCTTCGTTCATGGCAACTGCATTGTTAAAACACTTCCAAACAAAGAGTTTTACCTCAAGGTGAACCGGTAGCCCCCATAATTTGTTACAAACCCCAGGTAAGATATTGAAAGCACTTGTCTGCCCATTCGGTGTAGCTCGAGGAATGCGTGAGCCTTCTTTTTCTAGATGATACGCTAACTTGACTGAAAACAAACCATTCGAGGAGGGGTGCCAAATCTTGCAATCTCTTTTGTTGGTGTGGCTGAGAGGGATTTGATAGGATAATATTTGCATCCCCTTGATTGAAAATTTCTCGAATGGTTGAGACTTTCTAGTACTTGGGTATCCGGGTCTACAAGATCAGAAACCCATTCAATGTCATCTCTCCTTGGCGTGTTGTTATTTACTTTGAAGCCCGGAGCTTTAGGAAGCCAAGGATCCACCCCAGACTCGAATTTCATTTCCCGACCGAACCTGCCACCTCCATCCTTTATCAATCAACTCTCGTGCCCATACTGTACTCCTCGACGCCGATGAAGATGTTCAAGAATTTAAAAAAAAAAAAGGTTCTACTAACCTTTTTACTTGGATTTCTTAGCTATTTATTCATCTATTTCATTGGGGCATGCACGCTTTATTTTTCCTTTTTTTGATTGATGTGGCATGCACGAATTGACACCATTAAAATAAGTGCAAATGACACGAAGAAATTAAGTTACTTTCGTGCCAAGGGGATGAAAACTAAACTTTTCAATTTACTTTGCTCACTAACTTCGAGGACAATTAGATCTAACTCAAGGTTCTCAATCAAGGTATCTGCATACAGTTGGTTATTATCAAAAGCTATATATCGGCTGGTTCATAAAGAAATAAATGGTATTCAAAGTCCAAAATCCCTCTATGCGTGTGTAAGGCATATGAACTTAAACAACATACATGTCAAAGCAATAAATACAATGGGAAAAAAGGATGATGGGACTAACCAATAACACATCCTATATCCACTTGCCCCGTGAAGTAGGTGCCCCCAATTTGGCCCTAGCAACTAGTAACCCAACCTCCACTGGCCAAATTAAGCTTTTGCGTTTCCATCTCCATCATCTTTACCTATTAGGATTTGGAGGCAAATTGGTGAAAAGGTGGCATCATCTGAGAGATTACAAATAATAAATAAGTTTGACGAGATGTACAAAATGTGAAGAGTTGTAGGTGATTCAGAAATGTATATCAAAGGCGAAAGGGGGGTTTTTGGGGCGAGGGAGACCAAAGAGGGAACAAGGTGACTAGTGATGAGAGGGAGAGGGGAAGGTAAGTCGCTAGCATGGGAGTGAAAGGGAGACTTGCGTAGGGAAAGAGGGGTAGTCGCACTACGACGAATGAATACACATAGAATCCGGGAGAGGTGTTGTGCGCCGTGTTGTGCGGCAAAACGACGTAGTTTTGTTCATTTTCTTGGTACACTTCAATAGGCCCTGTTTGGAGAGTTAATTTTGAGGTTCAATTTTAGGAGATTTAGGCTCTTTGGGGTAGGATATAGTGGTTTTAGGCACTTGGATTTAGACACTTTGGGGTTAGGCGCTTTGGGTTTAGGCACTTTGGGTTTAGGGTTTAGTCACTTTGTAGTGGCTTTGTCCTTCTTCCAAACAACGTCTTTGGAAGCTTCAGAGGTGTGCCAAAAACTACGTCGTTTTACCGCACAACACCTATCGCACAACACCCACCCTGGATCCATAAACATAGAGGGCGAATAATCCGTATTCAGTATGGTACTCCCTCCGTCCGGATTTGTTGGTCCGTTTTGGGGATTCCAACTTTTTTTCGATTACTTTTTGTATTTGTTGTTTTCACATTATCAAAAGTAATTTTCCCCTACTTTATCCTTTAACTTTTGAAAATGGACAAACGTTTTTGGACTTGAAAAAGTATGTTTGTGGACCAACAAATCCGAACGGAGGGAGTATTATTTATAAGAATCCGGAGGAGGCGCTGTGCGGTAGGTATTGTGCGCTGTGTTGTGCGGCAAAACTTCGTCGTTTTGCTCATTTTCTTTGTATATCTCAGGGGCCCTATATGGAGAATTAATTTTGGGGTTCAATTTTAGAGGATTTAGGCTCTTTGGGGTAGGGTATAGTGGGTTTAGGCACTTCGGGTTTAGGTTTAGGCACTTTGGGTTTAGGTTTAGGCACTTTGGTTTTAGGCACTTTGTAGTTGTTTTTTCTTCCTCCAAACAAGGCCCTTGGAAGCTTTGGAGATGTGCACAAAAATCAAGCAAAATGACGTAGTTTTGCCGCACCACACGGCGCACAGCACCTACCGCATAGCACCCACCCCAGATCCTATTTATAAGCATATATTATTTTATTGAAGTTTTTTGACACCGCATTGGATAAGAAAAGGTAAGTTTACAAAACTATCCAAAATAAATCAGTTTGTCACATTATTTGTTTTTGTTTTGACCCCCACAGACATTAATCTATATTAATTTTTTAAACGGACAAAATAATACTCCCTCCGCCCGTATTTGGTGGTCCAATTTGGAGATTCGTGTCATCTTTATATTATTAATATATTTAAATTTATAATACTTTTCATGATTTTGAAAACATTGAATAATAGAAATAATTGGGTGATCCATATTCTATGTATATTTTAAGACCCATATTAAAAATATAAATAATTGAAAAATGACACAGACTCCCACAAAGGACTAACAAACACGTACAAAGGGATAACTTTTTAAAAATTGACGGTTTCAAATTGAATACTGAACTATTATTTTGGTATTTCTGGGGATGGAGGGAGTGCTAATGTACTTTCGGAATAATTACTCCTACAATGCCTAGTGACAGTACGCAGAGTTTTTCCATGACATGGATTGATTTCTATGTGTATGGTACTTTCGATAAACAGATAATCGTTTTCAAATTGTATGTATATCACTTTTTATTTTTCAAAAAATCCACTTGTAACATGTCCTTCAAATAATAAAAAAATCCAATTCCAAAAACTGCCTATTGAGTAGGGCCCGCACCCTCTCATATTCCTTTTTTTTTTTTACAATGCAATTTTATCAACATCTATCCTATCCCAAGGGAAAAGGGTGAAATTAGTAGGAATTGAACTCCCGATTTGCAAGTGGTAGCTAGCTCATGCGGTAGAGTTCTTGGATGTACGTCTCACACTGCATCCCGGGATCGAGTCTCATTTCCTCCTCTCCCATGTAATAGATTAGGAATGACAAATGACAAAAAAAAAAAAACTCCCGATCTTGGAGGTGCTTTATGGGGAGTGAAAAATTAATGAATATACTTTTCTTTTGCGGTTAAAATAAAAGGAGTAGGGCCCGCACCATACCTTGGCCCAAGAGATTATTTAGCTTGCCTCACGTATTAGTGTGATCTACAGCAATGTGTAATGAGGAGAGATGCTAGAGCAAGAACAATTACTTTTCCTTCAGCCCTCCAAAAATATGGACACGGTAGGTAGGCCACTAGACCTATTTTGTTTGGAAAATTATTTTTGAGGGAGGATAAAGTACATGAAGAATTTTCCCGAAACGGTTTAGGAAAGAGAAATGAAAGGTTCTAATCGATTCACAGGAAAGAGAAGTTACACCCTTCATTTCTCTTTCCTAAACGGTTTCGGGAAAAAATTTCATGCTTCCCAACTTTTTTGTTTCTTGTTGAAAGACTCAGTTTTTGTTGTTTTGGCTGGGGAAAATATGGTGGGGTTTCGAATCAGATCACACTTGGTCAATCTATGAGTCACATTCTGATAATTCTGTCAATTAATTCAATTACCAATATATATAAGGTTCCTTCTATAATTACAACCATTGGGCTAACAATAAGGCAAAGAGAAGACAAAAACACACAAATTTCAATGTATTTTTTTTTTACTTTTCTATGCACTTTATTCACACATTCCTATACATTTTTCACGCATTTCAATATACTTTTTAAACCGTAACAAAAGCCTGGTAGGCTCACATTAGAATTTTCCAATAAATAACTGTCTGTGAGAAAAAAACTATACGGATTAATAATTACAATCCAGAGAGCTCTATTCGTTGGCTAAGAACAATAAACTTCACGAACTTCCATGAATGAAAAAACTCTTCTGAACTTGGTACATTGGCATGAGAACAATTTGTTCAACCTCGTCTTCTTCACCATCAACAAATGGAATATTTTGAATTTGTTCAACTTCCTCTTCGTCACCATCAACAAATGAAATATTTTGAATCAAACTTGGCATTTACCTGGCTACTGCCCAAAAACAAAAACAAAAATTCCCAATTTCCACCTTCAAAACTTGCATGAAAAATAAATTTGACAGTGTCTCTTTTAAGTGGACGCCATCTCCATATCTTACTCTTCTCAAAGGTAAATAATCTCTTAACGAAGAACATCCACGTAATTATCTTTAGACTGAAGCAAAACAACATTCCACACATAAACCACAAGAATAGCAGCCAACGTATGATTAAAAGTAGATCAGGAAAAGCATAAGAACTTAACGGTTTAGAAATGCCTTTGCATGTTTATGCCTAAGCTGATTTTATTGGTGACTATCTTTCACTAGTAAAGGGGCAGAGGCCTTTCAACTTGTAACTATTAACAAAGATGCATCATAAAAGTCATATAACTTAATGGTTTGGATGCTTTGTCTATGCTTGTCATGTCATCCTAGAACAACCAATTAAAAGGGCCAAAAACTCTAAAACAAAAAATCCACTTGTTCTTCATGCAATCAACAAGGTGATCAACTACCATATGAACCATCTTTTTGAAAATCAAGTGGATACAATGCAAATTAAAATTTTAACCAGTACTAAAGAAATCATATGACGTACATTTTTTAAAAGCACAGGTAGATATAGTGAAACTTTGGTATTTAAATCATTATTTGAGAACCTAGCCAAAAAAACCCAACCATTTCCTCCATAGAAGTAAATAAAAAATGCTTAAGAATTAAGAATATATACAATTAATAAGTAGCATGCACAATTAAGCTGCTATAACTTTTCGAGAGAGAGCTTTACAAGAAAAATGATACTAATGGAGCGAAGACAAAGGGAGCAATGGAGCACATACATAAACGGTCAACATTTCTCATAGAAAACCAAAGGAATCTCCTTAACAAATTAGTTTATCACTGCCATTAGAGAACTTACCTTGTGAAAAGATAAAGAGTAGATGATATCCTCATGTAGGGCCAACTTCAAATTGCTTCGGTGAATTACCAAACAAAACTAAGGAGAAAGAATCTCTCAAACTATTGTTTCGTAACTCACCAAGCAACTAGAATTTAGTTCTAGTTCTAATTAACTCAGTAGTGTAGTTATGTATAGAGCAAACTCTAATTCATTTGGTGATTCACCAAAATCCAAAGGAAAAGGTGATGAGCTCTTAAACCACTGTTTGGGATCCTGAACAACACAAACTACCTAAAAATTCTACCACAATACTATCATGGCATTAGAATGCACAAGTGTTTGTAGAACTTGGTAGCATGGAAAATGATCTTCATATAGGGCCAAACTCAAATTGCTTCAGTGAGTTACCAGACAAAACTAAGGAGAGTGAATCTCTCAATATTGTTTGATAACTCGCCGAACAACTTGAATTTAGTTCTAGTTCTAACTAAATAATGTAGATATGTATAAAGCAAACTCTAGTTACTTTGGTGCTTCACCAAACACCAAAGGAAAAGATGACGAGCTCTCGAACCTCTGTTTGGAATCCTAAACAACACAAATCACCTAAGATTCTACCTCAACACTATCAGCCATCAAAATGCACAAGTATTTATAGAAGTTAGTATCAAATCCTAGCCGTTGGATTCAATTATAACACATGCTATAAAGTATAAACCACAAAAGCCCATTGGGAAAATACATTCACCTAAATAAATCCCTTAATAGTCTATGATGTAATATAAATAAGGAAAACAATAAATATACTCTCATTTACTAATATTCCATAGACGGTTAGATTTTTAATATAACCAATAAGAGTAAATAATAAATATAATATCATCTCTCATTTGGAAATTACTTAATATCATATTTATTATTTACTCCTATTGATTATATTACAAAACCTAACCGTCTATGGAATATTATTAAATGAGAGTATATTTATTGTTTTCCTTGTTTATTGCATTATAGCCTATCTCCTTTTTTGGAAAACTATCTAAAGTCATATTACTCGTATTTATGGCATATCACCATACAAAGAATAATCTCATCCAAAAAAATATCAGGTTTGCTTTAACCAAACAAACACTTGCACCAACAATTGTATAAATTCCCTCACATGGAGTTTGGGGATCCCACAACACATATTCGGGGTCCACATATCACATGTATGAGAGTTTGTACAATAAGTATCAGATCCTGGCCGTTGGATCCAATTACGAACTATTCATCATGTCCATAAAAATTATATAACATGCTATAAAGTATAAACCACAAAAGCCCATTGGGAAAATACATTCACCTAAATAAATCCCTTAATAGTTTATGATGTAAAATAAATAAGGAAAACAATAAATATACTCTCATTTACTAATATTCCATAGACGGTTAGATTTTTTAACAAATAAGAGTAAATAATAAATATGATATCATCTCTCATTTGGAAATTACTTAATATCATATTTATTATTTACTCCTATTGATTATATTAAAAAACCTAACTGTCTATGGAATATTATTAAATGAGAGTATATTTATTGTTTACCTTAGTTATATTACATTATAGCCTATCTCCTATTTTGGAAAACTATCTAAAGTCATATTACTCGTATTTATGGCATATCACCATACAAAGAATAATCTCATCCAAAAAAATATCAGGTTCGCTATAACAAGACAAACACTTGCACCAACAATTGTATAAATTCCCTCACATGGAGTTTGGGGATCCTACCACCCATATGTGGGGTCCACCTATCACATGTGTGAGACTTCGTACAATTATTGGTGTAAGTGTTGGTGCCTGTGTCTTTTCTCTAAAAAATATTATCGACTGCAAAAACATCTAACTTTCACAAATTCTCTCAGAACACACACACACACTCTCTCTCTCTCTCTCTCTCTCTCTCTCTCTCTCTCTCTCTCTCTCTCTCTCTCTCTCTCTCTCTCTCTCTCTCTCTCACAAAATTTAAGCCAAAATCAGTGCTTTTCTGTTCATATTACCATCAATTTTTTAGCAATTCTTGGAACGCAACCTTAAATACTAGTCTGGACACGACTACACTTAGAGTTGTTTGATGCACGTTGGCCCACATAAGTCGGATTCAAATAAAGTTGTGTTTGAAAAAGGAGGAAGTGATACTATTTCGGTCAATAAATATCAAATTTAACATAAGATAATTAAAAATTTATAGTGAGCATGATGGAGATAAACTAGTGAAATTCACTCGTATTGCTTGGTAACTACAGAGGCAACTAGATCTCAACCTATACATGGATCATTTTGGACACTCCTTTGTACATTAACAAATCCCATTGTATTACAATAATGCCCTGATATGGTTGTTGCACATGGATCATTTTGGACACTCCTTTGTACGTTAACAATTCCCATTGTATTAAAATAATACCCTGATATGGTTGTTGTGTCGATGGGGCATTGTTAGTGCCGAGTTACCCAACAATTGGTTAATGCAATTACCTTTTTAACTCACAAATTCTTCAAAAAACCATTTCTTTGAATTGTTGTGGAAAAGTGAGAAGCTATTCTATATGTTCTAGAATTTACCCAAAAAATGGTTGTACTTTTTCACTTGCATTTCTTAGTTATTTATTCATCTATTTCAATGAGGCATGCACGCTTTATTTTCCTTTTTGATTGATGTGGCATGCATGAATTGACACCATTAAAATGAGTGCAACTAAGATGAAAGGGAAGAAGTTAATATACTTTCATGCCAAGGGCAGGAAAACTAAACATTTCCATTTACTTTGCTTGCTAAGTTTCAGAACAATTAGATTTAACTCAAGGTTCTCAATCACGGTATCCGCATTAAATTGTTTATTTTCAGTAGCTACATATTGGCCGGTTCATAAATAATTAAATGATATTAGAAGTCCAAAATCCCACTACGTTTGTGTAAGGCATATGAAATTAAACAACACATAAATAAAAGCAATAAATACAATGGAAAAAAATGATGATGTGACTAACCAATAACTTACGCCCTATAACAACTTGGCCCTTGAAGTAGTTGCCCCAAATCTGGCCCTAGCACCCTGTAACCCAATTGGTACTAGCCAAAGCTTTTGCGTTTGTATCTCCATCATCTTTACCTATTAGGATTTGGAGGCAACAAATGAAGAGGGAGATCATCCGAGAGATCATAAATGATGAATAAGCCTGACGAGATGTAAAGAATGTGAAGAGTTGTAGGCGATTTAGAAAGGGAGATCAAAGGCGAAGGGGGTTTGGGGTGATAGTGATCAAAGTGGGAACAATGTGACTAGTAGGGATGGCAATGGGGACGGATCGGGGCCGAAGACAACCATCCCCGTCCCCACTACGGAACCCCTCCCCCCGTCCCCATCCCTACCCCAATCCCCAAGGGTTTTTTTTTCCCACTCCATCCCGGGGGATTCGGGGAAAATCGGATGACAAAAGAACAATTTTAAAAAAAAAAGTAGAAACTGGAGAGAAAAAAAGATGGAGAGAGAACCTAGTGTGTGGCTGCGGTTTGAGATGAGGAAATGAGAGGAGTCATTTCAAAAACAATCCTCATATCCTACCCAATCCCCGAATAGATCTCTAAAACGTCGATCCATTCAGAGCAGGGATAGGATCAGATTCGAACGGGTTGGAGGAAATTGCCATCCCCACTGACTAGCGACGGAGAGGGAGAGGGGAAGGTAAGCCGCCGGCGAGGGAGTGAAACGTAGACTTGCATGGGGAAAGAGGGGTAATCGCACTACGATGAATGAATGAACATAGAGGGTGAATGCTCCGTAGTTAGTATAATATTATTTATAAGCGTATTTTTTGCTTGAAGAATTTTGAAACAGCAATTAAACAAGAAAAGGTAAGTTTACAAACTATCCAAAATAAATTAGTTTGTCACATTATTTGTTTTTGTTGACCCCAACAAGAAAAAATTCTATATGTCCTATTTTAATAATGTTTTAACTGTTGAGCATCTTTCGAGTTATCTTATGACGTTTCCTTCAATGCACAAAATTAATACGTAAAACACCTATAAATCGGATAGCCAAACAAATTTAAGCATCTTGGGTGCTGGAGTAGGTAAAATCCAACTACATAGGAAAATACCCAAGCACGTGTGGACCACACGTGCACGATCAAAACACCATGTGAGAGAGTCTCAGCTCGAAGGGACCACGTGAAGGTGCCCCGAGACATAGCAGAGCAGGTTAGGCCATGTGTACCGCTAGGACCACACCACAAGATAGTGGCAGCACAATGAGGGCGTGCGCAGGGCTAATGCCGAGCAGGTATTGGTAAGCAACTTTATACAAAGGAGCACAAGTGTGCGGCCGAACAGCGTATGGTGGTGATCTAGAAAAGAAACAAGGAGCCTATGCAATATCAAGAGGATGCCAATTTAGTTGTTTCCATCAAGGAAAAGGAGGTCGCGGGATTTGATCAAGGTTTTTGGAATCTTTCTGAAGTGGGTTTTCTAAATGAAAAAGATGTTGAGGGTATCCAGTTGTTTGTGGACCTCAATCCAACTAAGGTTGCGAAAGATGCGGGGAAAGCAAAATGGAAACAAAAGACAAATTCAAAAATGTTGGGTTTTCCTAAATCCAGGAAGAAGGGCGGTCGAAAGAAAAAAAAGAAGTGTTTTATTCAGATCTGCGATTGCTGCTGCTGCTTTATCTGTTTCTTCTGAAGGCATGAACATGCTTCATCTTGATTCGACTCAGGCTACTCGGTAAATAAACAAGATCTTGGGCGAAGATTATTTAGGGGATGATGATGAAATCATAAGAAGTTTCTCTGATGAAAGCCAATGATGTCGTTGAGGTTTTTCTTTATTTGGTTTTCCTGCTTCGTCCTCATTTGTGGAGGTCTCTTTAGGTTTTGGTTGTCTTTGTTTCAGGCGTTTGTTTGTTTCAGCTTTGGGGTTTGTTTTAGGGGTTTTGGTTGGTTTCTTGCCAGCTTCAGGTTGTTATTTTCCCTTTGGTTCCTAGCGTTAGGTGTCTTTCAACGTGAGAGTTGCCTTTTGTGGCCGACTCTTTCTCTGTCGTGATGCCTCGTGTCTAGGATCCTTTTAATCTTTGTAATTTGTTTCCAAAGATTAATAAATTTTTTGCTTTTCAAAAAAGAAAAGAATCTTACATGACAATATGTAAATCCCATGATTAAAGAGATTGGTATTAAGCTCCCATATTAGACGAGGAGTCCAATATAGATACGGAATCCTAGCAGGAAAGGGGTCCTGATTGCATTGCCATAAAGAAAAAACTATACGGATTAATAATTGCAATCAAGAGAGCTTTATTGGTTAGCTAAGAACAATAAACTTCACGAACTTCCATCAATGAAAAAGCTCTTCTGAACTTGGTATATTGACATGAGAACAATTTATTCAACCTCATCTTCTTCACCATCAACAAATGGAATATTTTGAATCAAACTTGGCGTTTACCTGGCTATTGCCCAAAAAAAACAAAAACAAAAACAAAAATTCCCAATTTCCACTTTCGAAACTTGCGTGAAAAATAACTTTAACAGTGTCTCTTTTAGGTGGACGCCATCTCCATATCCTGCTCTTCTCAAAAGTAAAGAATCTCTTAACGAAGAACACGTCCATGTAATTATCTTTAGACTGAAACAAAACAACATTCCATACGTAATCCACAAGAATAGCAGCCAACATATGATTAAAAGTAGATCAGGAAAAGAATAAGAACTTAACGGTTTAGAAACTCCTTTGCATGTTTATGCCTAAGCTGGTTTTATTGGTGACTATCTTTCACTAGTAAAGAGCCAGAGGCTATTCAACTGGTAACTATTAACAAAGATGCATCATAAAAGGCATATAACTTAACGGTTTAGATGCTTTGTCTATCCTTGTCATGTCATCCTAGAACAACCAATTAAAAGGGCCAAAAGCTCTAAAACAAAAAATCCACTTGTTCTTCATGCAATCAACAAGGTGATCAACTACCATATGAGCTATCTTTTTGAAAATCAAGTGGATACAATGCAAATTAAAATTTTAACCAGTACTTAAGAAATCATGTGATGTACCATTTTTAAAAGCACAGGTAGATATAGTGAAACTTTGGTATTTAAATCTGTATTTGAGAACCTAGCCAAAAAACCCAACCATTTCCTCCGTAGAAGTAAATAAAAAATGCTTAAGAATTAAGAATATATACAATTAATAAGTAGCATGCACAATTAAGCTGCTATAACTTTTCGAGAGAGAGCTTTACATGAAAAATGATACTTAAATGGAATGAAGACAAAGAGAGTAATGGAGCACATACATAAACGGTCAACATTTCTCATAAAAAACCACAAAGGAAAGAACTTCTCCTTAACAATTACTTTATCACTGCCATTAGAGAACTTACCTTGTGAAAAGATAAGAGTAGAATATCATCCTCATGTAGAGCCAAATTCAAATTGCTTCGGTAAATTACCAAACAAAACTAAGGGGAAAGAACTCAAAAACTATTGTTTGGTAACTCACCAAGCAACTAGAATTTAGTTTTAGTTCTAACTCAGTAGTGTATTTATGTAAAGAGGAAACTCTAATTCCTTTGGTGATTCACCAAAATCAAAAGGAAAAGGCGATGAAATCTTAAACCACTGTTTGGAATCCTGAACAACACAAACCACCTAAAATTCTACCTCAATACTATCATGGCATTAGAATGCACAAGTGTTTGTAGAACTTGGTAGCGTGGAAAATCATCTTCATGTAGGGCCAAACTCAAATTGCTTCAGTGAGTTACCAGACAAAACTAAGGAAAGTGAATCTCTCAATATTGTTTGGTAACTCACCGAACAACTTGAATTTAGTTCTAGTTCTAACTAAATAGTGTAGATATGTATAAAGCAAAAACTCTAGTTACTTTGGTGCTTCACCAAACACCAAAGGAAAAGATGACGAGCTCTCGAACCTCTGTTTGGAATCCTAAACAACACAAATCACCTAAGATTCTACCTCAATACTATCAGCCATCAGAATCCACAAGTATTTATAGAAGTTAGTATCAAATCCTGGCCGTTGGATTCAATTATAACACATGCTATAAAGTATAAACCACAAAAGCCCATTGGGAAAATACATTCACCTAAATAAATCCCTTAATAGTCTATGATGTAATATAAATAAGGAAAACAATAAATATACTCTCATTTACTAATATTCCATAGACGGTTGATTTTTAATATGACCAATAAGAGTAAATAATAAATATGATATCATCTCTCATTTGGAAATTACTTAATATCATATTTATTATTTACTCCTATTGATTATATTAAAAAACCTAACCGTCTATGGAATATTATTAAATGAGAGTGTATTTATTGTTTTCCTTATTTATATTACATTATAGCCTATCTCCTATTTTGGAAAACTATCTAAAGTCATATTACTCGTATTTATGGCATATCACCATACAAAGAATAATCTCATCCAAAAAAATATCAGGTTTGCTATAACCAGACAAACACTTGCACCAACAATTGTATAAATTCACTCACATGGAGTTTGGGGATCCCACCACCCATATGCAGGGTCCACCTATCACATGTGTGAGAGTTGTACAATTATTGGTGTAAGTGTTGGTGCCTGTGTCTTTTCTCTAAAAAATATTATCGGCCGCCAAAACATCTAACTTTCACAAATTCTCTGAGACCTCTCTCTCTCTCTCTCTCTCTCTCTCTCTCTCTCTCTCTCTCTCTCTCTCTCTCTCTCAAAATGGATGGCATAGCAATTCTAGGAATGCAACCGTAAATAATAGTCTGGACACAACTACACTCAGAGTCGTTTGATGCACGTTGGCCCACATACGTCGGATTCAAGTAAATTTGTGTTTGGAGTTGTGTTCGAAAAGCGAGG
Organism: Vaccinium vitis-idaea; assembly: GCA_963854785.1. Lineage (NCBI taxonomy): Eukaryota > Viridiplantae > Streptophyta > Magnoliopsida > Ericales > Ericaceae > Vaccinium > Vaccinium vitis-idaea. Next base: position 39,530,033 of record OY978219.1, read on the forward strand.
AAGTGATACTATTTCGTTCAATAACTATCAAATTTAACATAAGATAATTAAAAATTTATAGTGAGCATGATGGAGATAAACTAGTGAAATTCACTCTTATTGCTTGGTAACTACAGAGGCAACTAGATCTCAACCAATACATGGATCATTTTGGACGCTCCTTAGTATGTTAACAAATCCCATTGTATTACAATAATACCCTGATATGGTTGTTGTACATGGATCATTTTGGACACTCCTTTGTACGTTAACAAATCCCATTTTATTACAATAATACCCTGATATGCTTGTTGTGTCGATAGGGCATTGTTAGTACCGAGTTACCAAACAATTGGTTAATGCAATTGCCTTTTTAACTCACAAATTCTTCAGAAAACCATTTCTTCGAATTGTTGTGGAAAAGTGAGAAGCTATTCTATATGTTAAAGAACTTACCCAAAAAAATGGTTGTACTTTTTCACTTGGAAGCTATTCTATATGTTCAAGAATTTACCCCAAAAAATGGTTGTACTTTTTCACTTGGATTTCTTAGTTATTTATTCATCTATTTCAATGAGGCATGCACGCTTTATTTTTTCCTTTTTGATTGATGTGGCATGCATGAATTGACACCATTAAAATGAGTGCAACTAAGATGAAAGGGAAGAAGTTAATATACTTTCATGCCAAGGGGAGGAAAACTAAACATTTCCATTTACTTTGCTTGCTAAGTTTTAGGATAATTAGATTTAACTCAAGGTTCTCAATCACGGTATCCGCATTAAATTGTTTATTATCAGTAGCTACATATGGGCCGGTTCATAAATAATTAAATGATATTAGAAGTCCAAAATCCCACTACGTTTGTGTAAGGCATATGAAATTAAACAACACACAAATAAAAGCAATAAATGCAATGGGAAAAAAGGGATGATGTGACTAACCAATAACTTACGCCCTATAACAACTTGGCCCATGAAGTAGGTGCCCCCAATCTGGCCCTAGCACCCAGTAACCCAGTTGGTATTGGCCGAAGCTTTTGCATTTCTATCTCCATCATCTTTACCTATTAGGATTTGGAGGCAACAAATGAAGAGGGAGATCATCCGAGCGATCATAAATGATGAATAAGCCTAACGAGATGTACAAAATGTGAAGAGTTGATTTAGAAAGGGAGATCAAAGGTGAAGGGGGTTTTGGGGCGATAGTGATCCAAGAGGGAACAATGTGACTAGTAGGGATGGCAATGGGGACAGATCGGGACTGGAGACTACTATACATCCACGTCTCGATACCGAACCCTCCCCCATCCCCGTCTCGATACCGAACCCCTCCCCCATCCTCCTTCCCTACCCCAATCCCCATGGGGATTATTTTTTCCCCTCCATCCCTGGGGGATTTGGGAAAAATCGGATGACAAAAGAACAATAAAATAAAAAGTAGAAACTGGAGAAGAAAAAAAACAAACAGAGGAAGCCACAACAATTGCAAGAGGGTATAAACTCTGGGACGAGAACAATGCGCAGTACTAAAGTGCTTACCTTCACAAGTGGGGGGATATTGCGGACTGAAACAACCTACAAGAACACACACACACACACAGATGGAGAGAGAAACTGTTGTCGACTGCGGTTTGAGATGAGAAAATGAAACGAGTCATTTCAAAAACAATCCTCATATCCTACCCAATCCCCGAACAGATCTCTAAAACGTTGATCCATTCAGAGCGGGGATAGGATCAGATTCGAACGGGTCGGAGAAAATTGCCATCCCTACTAACTAGCGACGGAGAGGGAGAGGGGAAGGTAAGCCGCTGGCGTGGGAGTGAAACGTAGACTTGCATGGGGAAAGAGGGGTATTCGCACTACGACGAATGAATGAACATAGAGGGTGAATGCTCCATATTTAGTATAATATTATTTATAAGCATATTTTTTGCTTGAAGTATTTTGACACCGATATTAGACAAGAAAAGGTAAGTTTACAAAACTATCCAAAATAAATTAGTTTGTCACATTATTTGTTTTTGCTGATCCCTACAAGAAAAAATTGTACATGTCCTATTTTAATAATGTTTTAACTGTAGAGCGTCTTTCGAGTTATCTTAAGACGTTTGCCTTCAATGCACAAAATTAATACGTAAAACTCCTATAAATTGGATAGCCAAACAAATTTAAGCATCTTGGGTGCTGGAGCTAGTAGGTAAAATCCAACTACATAGGAAAATACCCAAGCACGTGTGGACCACAAGTGCACGATCAGAACACCATGTGAGAGTGTCTCAGCTCGAGGGGACCACGTGAAGGTACCCCGAGACATAGCTGAGCAGGTTAGGCCATGTGTACGGCTAGGACCACACCACAAGATAGTGGCAACACAATGAGGGCGTGCGGAGGGCTAATGCCAAGCAGGTATTGGTAAGTAGCTTTATACAAAGGAGCACAAGTGTGCGGCCGAACAACGTATGGTGGTTCGGCTCAAACGCCTTAAGGCAGTATGCCATTTTAGAAGGATCTAGAAAAGAATCTTACGTGACAATATGTAAATCCCATGATTAAAGGGATTGGTGTTAAGCTCCCATATTAGACGAGGAGTCCAATATGGATACGGAATCCTAGCAAGAAAGGGGTCCTGATTGCATTGCCATAAAGAAGCAGGATCTATATAGAAGAGGATCCCAGCAGTCAATAAGGTCTAATGCCACAAGGATTGTATTGCCTTATTGCCTTATGGAACGAATCCTATAAGAGGAAGGACTCCTAACGTTATTTAGATCCTAGGGTAACAAGGTTAATTGGTGAGCAAGTAACTTGTACCTATAAATAAAGCATCGAACCTATGAAAAAAGGTAAGTTGTGAATTGTTTTCATATGCATTAAGTGTTTTGTGAGCTTTAGTCCGAGATACTAACTTAGGCATCAAAGGGTCTTTGCCAACGAGAGGCAAAGGTGCTCTAACACTTTGTTTGTGGTTGCAGCATCAGGGTTCTGGCAAGAAGCATGTGATTGATCTCTCAAGAAAAAGGGAAACAACATACTTTGATTATTCCCCATGCATGTGTTGTTCATGTCGTCAACATGTCTCTTGGTTCGATGAGGTTTTGTCTTATTCTGGGCTTTCACCTTTTACTTCTAATTCCCATGAATCAAAAACCGGAGTCGGGCATTATCATAATTAAGTATAATAGTTAAAATTTATGGAGTGTGGGATGACAAGTCATTTTTTTGTCGTACCCAGCTGATGAAATGCAAAACCGGAGTCGGGCATTATCATAAGTATTATCGTTGGTTGATTGTGTATGTTTTACTCTTTGGGAGTTTGGCATTATAGACACCTGAAGAGGTGTATTTTGAATATCCGGTGTAACAAGCCAAATTTTGTGGAGGAGCTTATTCCGGAGGAGCCTCTTGGCCGTTGGGGGATTATTTGAGTTCATATCCCCTATTATCATGGTCGTAGCCATTTAGTTAGAACGGGTTGCTTATAATTTGAATTCCCGCAGACAGTTGTTGGAGATATTCTCTTTGGATTCCATGGGTCTGTTACAACAATTTTTCTAGTCTATCCAGAAGACACTTAGTCTGCTCTATCTATTGTGCATAGGGCAACTAAGCAGAGCAGGAGCCTTGCTAGCATGTAGCTGAAGGGAACTCTGATCTAATTAGACCAGAGTGGATGGGCATAACTTCCTTGCTCGGAGCAAGTGGATCATGTTGATTTAACCCGTAAGGACCATGGAGGCCTTGTGGAAGAGCTTATCTTAACAAAGTAGGTTGGGCAAATCAAATTTCTACTAAGAGCCGACCTATCAACTACTCCCCCATTTCTGAGTAGACTACGCGGGAGGAAATAATATCTGGCACTGAACTTGCATTTATACCGATACACGGGGTATTTATGCTTTGTAGGCTTTTGAAGGAAAGATGTCAATCATCCGAAGATTTTGAACATCCAATGGTGGAAGTTTAATCGTTTGTACTTCCACAGCCGTATGAATGTCAAGTCGTTTACAGAACTCTTGGGAGTCTACCACCCTGAGCGATTTGGAAAGGAAGGAGTTTCAATTCGGGTGTTTTTCCTCTCTTTTTGTTGAATCTTTGCTTCATGCACTTTCTAAGAAATACTTTTCGTTCCAATCCTTAGTGGATTTCTGGTCTGGTAGGACCAAGTTCTTTAGTACAGAGGCCCGTAATACCCCTCTCTTTGAATTTCTTGTCCCCATCTCGTCCCGAGAGGTAGGTTTAATCGTTATTGTGAATTCCTGCCCGTTGCGGAACGAGCCCCCTACAAAGGATGGCTTGGTGTTTGTCCTTATAGCATCAAGGTGCTCGTTACAGCACACCTGTTTGTGAGTTCAATAGAGTCGCCACTTGGTTTATGGTTCACCAAAAAACCTTTAATCGAGATTCCGTGTTTGGGAGCCAAAGTTATGGTGAGGGGAAGGTGTTAAGCACCCCTCTCCGCCAAATCTTGCGACCGGCCTTTACTTTATCTGAGTAATTCTACTTTATCCATTTGTTTTGTTTTTTACATGCATTGTTTATTAGCTATTAGACAATTATGAGTGATAAAAGCAATAAATACATGAACAGGAACAAAGAAAAGGCAAACAGAAGGTTCTACAGTTGAACCTTCTCGCGGCCGACATATTGAAGTATGTCGGCCGACACTCTAAACAACGGTTGTTGTTTTAAACCATTCAGCCAATTATGCAATACAACAACATACAATGACCGATATACATTATGGCGGTCGCTTTTCCTCGTCTTTACACCAGAAAATAAACAAACTGTGTTGTGTGTGTGAAGTGATAAAAATCCAATAAAAGCTAACCCGTGAGGGCTATGGATGATAGTTCACCTTTGGATCCCTCAGTATTCCTTTGTGGTTGCACGAGGAGTGATTTGTTTGTTACTTGAGTGACTTGGAAGCACAAAGCTTGCTGTTTCGGGTTTCGGACAGAAATCCAGATGAAAACTCGGACTTACTTATTCTTGTGACTCTGGGCTTCGGGAGCATAGTTGGGGCTTGGAACTTAGGGTGTATTTACCGAAACTCAGTGTTTTTTGGTAGGTGTGTTGAATAACAAAAGCAGAGGGTCCTTTAAATATGCTTGAGTTTTACGCTCTTGCAGTAAACGAGAGCAAGTTTCTTCAAGCACTAGAAACTTGAGGGCAAGTTTTTTTTTAAGAGAGAGGGAATGATATAGGACAAGATATGGAAGTTTCTTTATCTTTATTTGTATTGCTTTAGAATAAGATTTTGACAAGGAATATTTACGTTTAGGTTAGAATTATTATATTTTCGTATTCAGTTTGATTTTGATTTCCAATTTTATTAGGATTCTCGGTCTAGTTGAATTAAGATTTGCTTCTTCTTTAATTAGTTTGAGTCCTAGTTGAATTAGGATTTGCTTCTTCTTTAATTAGTTTGAGTCCTAGTCAAATTAGAGTTTGCTTATTATAAATAAGGATGTAACCTTTCATAATTATTCAATCAACTATCAATAATATTGAACCATGCTCTTGAGCCTGAAGATGAAATCCTCCATTGTGAAACTATTGCCACCAATCTTCGATTTTACCCAAAGTGCAACTCTGATTATGGTAAGATCCAAAATTTCATCCCATTGAGGAGTAGAAAATATATAGACCACAAAGATGACAGAGGAAGCACATCCAGATCAGATTCTTGTCATTTTTCATTCTTCACATTGATGATGCCAATGGACAAATGGAAATTAAGGGTTTTGATTCTGCCAAGATGAACCAACCAAACAAAGCATTGAATCCTCTAACTAAGCTTGAGCTTCCATGACTCTCTTCAAGACATCTAAATTCATTAAGATCAGCCCCCAAACACCATGGATCCTCTTAAGATCAAAAAAATCCTATTCCCACAAGCTTCCTCCAAAACAAAGATATCAGAGTTCCATATACATAAAACTCCTCCAGCAAACTCAATTGCATCCATGGCCATAAAATCGCAATCACAGTGACCCCAAAAAGTATCAATAAGAAATTATCTTAAATTCATTAAGATCACCCCCCAAACACCACTTACTGATGTTTGTTTTGAAGAGTTTCCGCATCAATTTCATCAGTGATCATAATCTTGCTGATGACTTCTTCATCATTACCCAGGTAGTCTTCACCAATTATCTTAGAAACTGTCCATGCTGCTTTTTCCTCATTTAGTAGTATCCGGTTTCTGTTCTTGATTCCATCTGTTGAAACTGAAAGGGCTGCAGCAGCGATGGCAGACCTGAACACAACACACTTCCTCTTATTTTTCCCTCCTTTTTTTGATTTTGGAATTCCAATGAGTTCTTCAACTGTTTTATGCTTCTTTTTGCCCTTTATGGGTATCCAATTAGATACTGATGGTGTAGATCCCCTTGAGATGCTATCATTTGAAGAGTAATTGTGGGTGGAAGAAATCTCGAGATTAGTATTACGAAGTTGGGGAATAGCTATAGAAGTGGCAGCATCAAGAGAATTAAAAGCAACCTTTGCACTTCCCATGGCTAAATTAAACTGCTCTCTTGGTTTAGTCAAAAGCGGGCCGTTGAAAGTAACCAATTGTAATGCCAACTCCTTATCAATATTGCCATCATCCCTTTGAATTTCTGGAGTTTCTTCTACAATCTCCACTTCATTGGATTGTGGTCCAGGATCCTTCTCCACGTTTGTCTATATTCTCTTCTGTTTGATTGTTGCCTGTATCCTGTTGGTATCTTGCCAACTTTTTTTTCTCCGGGTCTGAAGTGGCGATGATCTTCTAGTGGGTTGTGTTTCCCCTAGTTTTGATGCCGTTTTGCTTCTTCCCCTTTAATCTTTGCTATCCTCAGAGATTAATAAAGTTTTTTGCCTTTAAAAAAAACTATCAATAATATTTCTAGAGTTCTCTCTATTTTCCTTGTTCGCAAGATGTTTATCTTTTTCTTGTGGATTCAAGAGCCCGTCTGTTAAAACGAGATCTAATCAATTCGTCTACCAGAACGATATCTAGTCACTCATTCGTCTACTAGAACGATATCTAGTCTACTTCCGCTACAACGCTGCGTCACTTATCTCCCACTAAATCTCACCGTTAGACCAGGGGTGCTCACGGTCCGGATCGGTCCAGATTGGCATGAATCCAATCCTAATCCGTGAGTCATGGTTTTTTTTAAATACAATCCATGTCCGATCCAAAAGTCTCACGGTTCGGTTCCAATTCGAACCGCGAGTCACGGATCGGTTCCGGATTAATCCGCGGATTTTCAACTTATTCGGAAAAAACAACAAACAAAGGCAGTAAGGCACTAGCAAGTAGCAAATGCACTAAATAGAAAGTTCAAAGTTGGAAATCCCAGTAAAAAACAACAAAGACAGTTAGGCAGATAGTTATATAACTGAACAAACAAAGACACAAATTTATATTACTACAAAGGATAGCAGATAGTTACTTCCAGTTCACTCACAAAGGCAATAGCAGATAGTTATTTCCAGTTCACTCACAAACAGAGAGTATATATAGTAGCACCTGTAATACTTTACCCCCCTAGATTTTATAGAGATAACAATATTCGTACCATAACTCCTACGACAGTACAACCAAACCATAAGTCTGCTAAATTAACAATATCTATATAACTATAATTATAAAAGTGATAAAATTATATATAATAAGAATCTCACGGTCCGGATCGGTTAATCCACGGTTTCAAAATCAAAATCCGTGTCCGATCCAAAAGTCACGGTTTTTTATTTTTTGAATCCGTGTCCAGACCATTAATCCACGGTTAAAATCCAAAAGGTATGGATCGGTTCGGTCCGGACCGGATTCACGGTTCACCAGTTTTTTTTTAGCAGCCCTACGTTAGATTCATCCTTTCTCGCCATTTAAATAGCTGAGATTTTACGCCTAGCGGAGATTTTAAGGATAATGAATTGGTGTGTGTGTGTGAGAGAGAGAGAGAGGTGTCGATTTTGGAACCCCACAATTTATTCCCCACTTCTTTTATTTGGACGCATCCATGGCAGGTGTAGACATGCATGAACTCTTTTACTACTGTACTGTTTTAATTTTTGTTTCCTGCAAATTGGTCCCGACCACATTTTTAATTTGGACACATTCAACGGAGGTGCATGCCATAAGTTTTTTTACTCCCTCCATCTCTTTTTAGTGGTTGAATATTTCATTTTGGATGATCTCTTAATAAGTGCATGTTTTGAAACGTTACTGGGTAAAAATTTTGTATAGTAAATATTATTTTACCCTTTTGAAAAGTTATTGGGTAAAAGTGAAGGTGAAGGTAAAATTGATGTAAAAAAGTGTAAAGTGAAATTAAAGTTGATTTAAAAGGAGTAATGACAATTTTCTTTAATAAATTGGATTTACAGAGCAACACAAAAAGGGAAAAGGGAGTACAATTATTTTGTTTTGTTTTTCATGTGAACAGGAGTCTTAAACAGAAAAGCCAACCATATTGGTGATCACATCATGAATATGATGCAATGGCCACAGCACCTTGTGAGGTGTGGGATCACCCGACCCTATGGAATGATACTAATTATTGTTATTTTTGTTATACACAATTATTTATCGATTTGGGTCTTGTAAATCTCCAATCCGACCATCTATTCCACACTTAACTGTTGAAATATATTTATTAACTCTTAGCAATAATAATATATTAATATCAGTAAAAATACATTTGTGAATCTGAACCATCGATTGTGAGATGGACATTGGATTGGGAGGACTACAACCATGTACTTGAAAAGCTTAGTTTAAATTTTTGATGTGAGGTAGGTTGAAATTGTTCTAGTAATTATAAAATTAGGATAAACTATTGAATTTAAATGCTAACAAATAATAAATAACCAAACTTGCAAATTAATATTAATAGAGAGAAGTTAGAATAGCCTATGGGGTGATGGTCGAGGCACACAAATTAATAACGCTCTCCTTAGGAAAGATTGATAGAAAAGCACCCATTTAATCCTCTAATTTACATTTTAATAGTCCAATCATAGAGTTACTTGATGAATTATAATGGTTGAATTGTGTTTGTAGGCTTTGGAGAGTGCCGAACGATTAAAAGTGCTAATTGGAGTTGATATAAGACATGGAACACAAAGTAGACGTATAGAGTTTCGCAACGGTCCAAGAATCGCGTCATTTCGAGTTCGAATGAAGCCGGGGCGAGCCCGCGAAGTTTGGGCAACAATTTGGAATTTCCGCCCGGGCGGGAATCAAAGCCGCCCGGGCGGTTTTACCTGAGTCAAACATGGAATAGGTCGTTGACCACGTTTTTTTAGGTTTTATTATAAATAGGTCATTGCTTTGTACGTTTTGGGGGTCCTAGAATATTTTGAGGCAAGTTTAGGAGGAGAAAAGCAAGTCGTTCCATGGGTTCTTCAAGCTCTCCATCAAATCAAGCATTCATCTCCATCTCCATGGCCGGCTAAACACTTTCTAGGGGGAAGATGAAGCCCCATTCCAAGTAACTTTGTTTATGTGTAGGCCTAGGTTTTCTATTTCGAATTGATTGGTTAACTAAGAACTTGTTTTCATTACATATGAATGTAATCGTCTCAATTCTTTCTATCGATTGAGTATTTGTGCGTGCACTCTCAAATACCTAGTTAATCAATGGTTTACTTTGCTTGTACTTGGGTAACTGAGATGGATTATGCTCGTAAGACGGATCGTGCCACTGGACAGTCCGTGAAAGAGACAGTTTATGCCAGCGAGACGGTCCATGATGTGGGATAGTCCATGCCTGTTAACAACTCAATTATTTTCTTGACAAATTGTGATTCGAGTAGAAACTCTAACCTATGCATAACCTAGTTACGTGGTCGGGGTGGATTCGAAACCCTAGATCTTTCTCTCACTAGTTTTTCACCAATTTAGTTACTTGTTCTCTTAATTCATTCAGTTTCCAAAATCAATCAACCAATCCTCCTTTTACATAATTAAATTAGAAATTAATCAAAGTTAGCGTAATTTAGCCAAATTGTCTCCGCGGATCGACATTCGGACTTAGCCACTATTCTTCTGAGTAAGGGTTAATTCCTTGTTTTTACAAATTTAATTTTGATACGGTACAACAAGGTCAAAGATACATTCCCTTTTGCATGGGGTTGAATGGTGCTCTTTTCCCAAGTTACAACGACCTACGAGCCTCCTTCTGTGCAGCAAAGTAAACTCACGAACCAAATTATTTCCAGACACTCAAAATTCGTAAGAAATCAGTAGCAAATATATATACAGCAACTCGTGGTGATAACGATAAGAATATGAATAATTGAAGTAGGAATATGTACTAGAGTAACTGTATATTGGCGTTGAAAGAAGTATATATATGAATCAGAAGCTTTTGGTTTTGTTTTCTATAGATGGCATTAGGTTGAATGGAAAACCAAACGCAGTATAACATGTATCTATAGGAACAAAAGACTAACGTTAATCAGTTAGAGAAAATCCGGCTATCTTCTAATCTGTGGTGAAAGGGTAGGAAGCAGCCAACGTTATTATCTGTTAGGAAAAACTTAGTAAATTAAAACAATAGAAAGTAAATTTAGTAATAAGGATACAGAAAATAAGTAAATTTAGTAATAACTAAATTTTGGGGCAAAAAGGGGTTGGAAATTGGATTCAACCACCCAAAAGATAGCTTTGGTCCATCGTTTTACTCATTTGTGTTAGTTAAATTATCACCCTAGAATGTTCTTAGCTACAAGGAACATAGCTAAGAACAAGGTCGCCATGCTGCATAGTTTGGACTTTGGCTGAAAATCATCTTCTTAAGAATATTTGGCCAAAGGGTATGATACTATTTGTTGCGAATTGCTAATAAGGAAATTACTCAGTAAGTCAACTTTGTTTGAACATCTAAATACTATAGCTAGGAAGTAACAATAACACCTTCACTGTTACAGTATTTCGAGTGCGTCGTAGTTCATACAGATATTTCATATGCACAATAATTCATAGATTGGCAACAATGGCAAGTGATTCACCATAAAACCTTTCATCATAAAGGAAGTTTTATAAAGGGTCGTTTGTGTAGAAATACAGCTATTATTGGTAATGAGCTCGCTCGCTTCATATTTCTCTATGCACTGGCGACTCCACCCTTAGAGAGTGGGGTCAACCGACCCAGCCCACGGGAAAAAAAAATTACTACTATTATATTAAATTTTTAAAAATATTTATAAATGAACGCTCTAAATTTGATGGTGACATCACTGGATAACTCCTAAAAGTTTATAAAAAAAAATTCTTTATGTGGTTTGTTTTGTTCTTTTGATAAGGAGAAATTGATCTGCCTTGTTAGGTTAAGTATTAAATGTGATTTTTATTGGAACAAGATTTTTAATTGTCATTACTGTGATATTTTTCTTTGATTTATGGTTAATAAAATTATTTGATGCTTATGCATGACCTCACGCTTCCGAACTCCTAGAATCGCCGTTGTCTCTGTAAGAATATTGGACCAAAGACTTTCCTCTCATTTGAAAGTTTCCAACCTAGTTTCGATAAAAGAGCAAGGTTTTGATTATGAGCTTTCTTAGTCCTCCATATAAAATCATAGCTAGTGCACTCTTTGCTCCATAATAAGACTTCGAAATTTTTGAGCCAATATGTTTGACTCATTTTGAGAGTCAAATTTGACTATTTATTCAAAGAACCATATATGTTGTATTTGATTTAAATATTAGAAGGCAAATTAAATGTACGTCAAATATGTGATCTACAAAGTACGAGATATATGATGTCATGGGGTAAATTTTTTTTTTTTTTAATAACTAAGATGTCCGAACATGCTTTTGTGCACATCGACTAATCCTAAGAGAGCTCAATCTTACTACCCACATGCAGGATGTTCAATTGCAGCCCCTGGCATCAAATGAGTTGAAAACACATGATCAGTTTGGAACCTGAGACTTCAAGAGGAAGCAAACTTTTAAGTCTCGGGTCTTGACCAACAAGCCACACCTTGTGGTTTGTTAGGGGCTGTTAATCTCATGGAACGACATGCCCTATATAATTATATATTCATTCACTATTAGTCTCGTTGAATAAACTGGTCTTTGTGTATTAAAATTTCATAGACCGTGTGATTGACAATGTAATGAAAAATGCCGATACATGGTGTTATTACTAGCATTAACGACAAACCGCCTGCAAAAACACTATTACCAGCAGTAATAAAAATGCCGGTAAAGGTGGCTAGTACCGGCGGAACATCCAGTTAAAAAAAAGATAACTATAAACGGTGGTAAATCCAAAAATCACCGGTAATAATAGTGAGTTACTATAATTTAAATAATATTATTCTCCAAATAAAATCAAAAACTTTCTATAGTTGGGTTGTTAAGTGTCGGAGCTCGATATAAAAGGTCGCAGGTTTGAATCTCGGGACAAAAAAAAAATTCGAGAAAACTTTTACCGGCATTAATAAGACCGCTGGTAATAGTACGAAACTTTTACCAACATTGATAAAAACCGCCGGTAATAGTGGTTTTCCATTCTCTACCGCCGGTAAAAGTATTACCGGCAGTTTTCATGCAATGGAATCAGAATAAGTTTTAAAGAGTTTCGCTTAATTAATCAGAACAAGGGAGATTTAAGAAAGTTCAACATTGTGTGTAATACGCTTAATAGAAGGTTTGACCGATAAGGTCTTTTTTCTTTTCTTCCTTCATTTTTTAGTTTTGTCAAATGTATTTAAGTCTTCTCCACCGCGTTTGCCTGTGAACGCGGCAATATATTTTGTGTGCGTATACTGAAACAGTCAGCTTTTACTGTGCTGTGGTTGTGGTAGTTTAACGAGCAGATTCTTCGGTTGTTCAACTGAACGTACTTTCCCCCTCACGTGTACCTGAATTATGTGCATGCTCATTTTTTTTTTGGATATTTAAAGTATTTAATAATTCGCAATTTTGCATTACAATATATGTGCATGGATCTAGGAATTTTGGGTGGGAGCCTAGGAATTAACATAAAATATTGAAGTTAACTATTGATTCGTAGAATAGGAAAAACGACCAAGGATCGTTTTTAAAGGAAAATGCTAACTTGTGCCCAATAGGCACACATTAAGATTGAAAAAATGTATTGAAATGTGTGAAAAGTATATATAGAAATATGTGAAAGCGTATTGAAATGTGTAAAAAACGTACTGGAGGTTTTTTTTCCTCCTCATTGTGTGTCCATTGGACACGCATTAGCAAGACCCTTTAAGAAATATCCAATTAGCATATGTGAGCATACACGACAATTGAAAGGGGTCAGCATTTTGGTACAAGACCAAAGTTTAAACATAATCTATTAGTTTAAGAATTGGCTTATTATCCAGTTGGAATTTCAGGGGTAATCATTAACATTGCCTTTGAAATGAAATTTTTCCGGTCAACAAAAATTTAAGAAAAAGAATACAAGAAAATTGAATTGTACGTCCTGGGGTTTGGTGAAAATCCATTGAGAAGGTAAGGTGTAGTTGTTTGCTGTGTTTGGTCATCCTATATTTTTTACCTTTCAAGTACAAAATCAGCCATATCCAATTGTACATTTATAAGTACAGCTAAACAACCCCTAATCCATGGGAGAGTCTATTAGCATAATGATGGAGGGTTCAAATGAATTAATCTCTCGGTTCACAAAATGTTTTTTTTTTTTTTTCATATCAGAATTATTACTCCCTCCGTCCCATTTTAAGTGACCCTTTTGAGAAACGTGTATTTTTTTTAACGTTAAAAAATGTAATTCCATAGAATGTTTTTAAATTTTTTTTGCACCAAATTAAAGTACGTACTCAATGAGCACCTTAATTTGGTATAAAACAAATTTAAAAATGTATTTTGTAGTGGTTCGAAATTGCACGTATTCCCATACTGGCCACTTTAAATGGGATGGAGGGGAATATTTCGTCTAGTGAGGCATTTATTTAAAATTAAAGGCAAAAAGATGAATATCGGATTTGTAAATACTCTTACATTGAGAAGAATTTGAAGAAGACTATAGCTAATGAAACTATTAGAGCAAAAAACAGCAGACTGTGTAAAAATTTAGCCAAAAAACCTGGTGTACAATGCATATAGCTACCCTATCATTGTCAACACTTCAACAATACTACCTATTTTACCTATCTTTTATTAAAATATTAATTTTTTCTTTTAAAAAAATCATAATATATTACTCACACACATATATACTCATGTATATAGATTAAAAAAATCCACACCTCACAGATCCAGATCGAATTTCGACGATCCAAACCGTCCAATATGTTTAAATGGTGTTTTTAAGGGTCCTCGCGAGAAATCAGCAAAAAAACATACTGGGAAGGGCTTGATCCGAGCAATTTTTTATAAAAACTGTATATGTTCGTTTTTATGTAAAACTGCTCGGATCAAGCCCTTCCCGGTATTTTTTTTGGCTAATTTCTCTCGGGAACCCTTAAAAACACCTTTTAAACACATTGGACAGTTCGGATCGTCGAAATTCGATCCGGAAAGTGGAGGTCCGGATTTTTAAAAAATTCGGGAGCCCTGACTGGAAGTGGACTGTATATCTTGTTCTCCGTCGAACCTCTCCATCGGTCTTGTTATCCTTCGATCTTGTTCTCCGTCGAACCTCTCATCGAAGTCAATCCAAAGCTCCATCGCCGTCGATCAAAAGTCTCGTCCCATCACCGTCGATCTAGTCCTGTCCTGTCGCCGATCGAAAATCTCCCACGCCGCCGATCAAAAATCTGTTCGCCGTTGGCCTGTCTGTGGTTGTCGGGGTGGAGAGAGAGAAACAAATATTAAAAAATGGTATGAATGTTGAACAGTGCTTCGGTAGATTTAGATAGGTACTGTGCAAATATGTATGATCAACAGTGATATACCCAATCTGCTGGAGAAGGGATTTGGGGGGTTTTCTTCTCTATTATGCCCAAATATGTATTTTACAGTATCTGTTGTTCTTGCTCTTATGTAATTTTGTTTTTTCAACAAGGCAGTTATTTAAATTTATTCTTTTTTAAAAGAAAGGGGGCGGGGTTGGTGAGATTTGAACTCCCAACCTTATAGATGGAGGTGCTCGAACGGGAGCGAGCTCAAACTCAATGGTTATTTTGTTGGACATCGCCGAACAGTTTGTTATGTTTGTAGTTCGATAAGTTTAAGGTGACAACGCAGAGTGGGGGACAACACAAATAACCCATAATTTTGTGGGCCGGATACGAGATATCGGCCATTGCGGAGTGGTTGGCGAAAATGAAAGTCGCAACTGCCCATCAATCAAGATTCATTTCGAAATTTCAAGCGGTGGTGGTTATTTCTTCTTTTTGGTGCAAAAAATGAAGGTGCATATATGATATCTTGTCACTTCTTCTAGGGAGCATTGGTTCGTCACACCACATGACTCGACACCTATGGGAGGACCAAAACTAAGGCCCCACAATCAGAGACAGAGTCCAGAAATTCCCCTACAGTGAGAATCGAGAATTTACAATCAAGCGAAAACTACATACACCTACTTTTGACTGCAATGGGAAGAGTGAAGACGGTATTTTTAGTGGAAACTCAGCCTGAGGGTTGGCTCGGCTACTAACGGACGATGGCAAACAGCAATGGACGACGGTGAACGGAGAACGGCAAAGTGCGAGCAAGGGTGACGTCCTTCTCCTCCAAATCTGTGACCTTGTGTGTTTGTTTACTGTTTAGATCGCTTTTTCATAATTTCATTTGTGAAAAAAGAACTCTTGAAATTGGGTGGGGGCATGTGACACCACGTGGCATGTCTGTCCCTGCTTGTCACAAATAAGTAGTGTTAGGAATATGTTTAGCCGTAATGAAGAATCTAAACTTGAACATATGCATTAATTGTCCAATCAATCCAAATTTCCAACGAGTGAGCCAACCCCTAATTCATGTAGTAGCTAGTTGTTGAAATTCCTTGTACATTGAACTAGCCCTTGTGTTATGTGTTTTCTTTTCTTTTTTGACAGCGTTATGATGTTAAATTAGTATCCCTAGCACATTGAACATGAACATGCTTTCACCTCTTTTGATTTCTGGTGTACCAAAAAAAAATTTAAAAAAAAGAACATGAACATGCTGAGTCTATAGCATATTTCCTTGTACATTAAACATGCAGAATCTATAGCTACTTAAAGAAGACCTCAACTCAACTCATATTATCACTTTAGTACCATCTGGGTACGTATGTTTGACAACCGCCCTCTAATCCTTTGTTTGGTTTAACAAAATTAGTTTGGATTATTAATCCCCCCAAAATAATTACAGAGATGTTACTACTAATCCTATTAAATCTTTTGTTTGTGCAATTAGCCAATTATCATAATGCCCATCCTACTTCATAAGATGACATTGATAATCCCATGCATTAACTAATCCGGTGCAAAACAAACATGAAAGTTGAATTCACATTCCTTAGGTATCTACTCATTACGAATTTCAATCCTACTCTTATCGCATTGTGAATCCCCTCTCTTAAGTATATGACGGACTGACGGTTATCAAGCATGCCCTCTATCTCTTCTGAGAAAGTGTTGGGTATATGAAATGGGACATGAAAATGCATCCGACGATGATTTCACCCATCAGATGCATTTTCATGTCTCAATTTTTTATTTTTATTTTTCATGTACTCTACCAGGCCTCATCTCTTCTTCTCCATATATATGTACTTTCTTCACATATAAAACTCTATAATTTTGCAGGTAATTAAACGTTCGCATGCATTAGGATCGTTTAAGTACGGAATACTGAAGTGAGATCTTCCACGCTATCCTTTGTACTACAAAACATTAAACAACACCATTACTCAGCTCCCTGTACAATTTCATGAGTTGGATTAATTAGAACTGAATCTACTCATAACCATGATTAATTGAAAAATACCTTGTGTAATTATATGACGTATGGCCTTACGTACATAAAAAAAAATGGTCATTTTGTTGAATGCTCCTGATCACTAGCCACGTTTGTTCAGTCCATCGTTAAGTTGATGCCATCGACATTAAAGTATCTCGAACTTGAAACCAAATACTCTCTTTGTCCCCAATTTTTAGTCTCAATTAACACTTTTTACTGTGCGGAAAAAAATATTGTTGCAATTGGAAAGTGATGGGCAAAATACTAAGCATTGAGTTTACATTTTTACCCTTACTTTTTGGAATGAAGTACATGCAAGGTAAATAATAAATAAAAAAATATGACAAAAGGTAATATTCTCTTAATAAGTTATAATCTCCAAAAAGACGAAAATTGGACGGAGGGAGTATTATTGTCATGGCAATACCGTATTTAATTCCATCATTTTCTCTATTCCCATTTGATAAAAATCATCTTTCCTCATTTGCTAAAATCCACCGTAGTGATTTTACCAGCCCTCCTTAAAACTCTCAAACACTCAAGTGATTTTATCTAATGAAAACACAGATTGATTTTATCAACCCTCTTATTTTATGAAATTTCCCATAAAATCAAATGAGAAATCCAAATTCTAGTTGTGTCAGTGGTTTAATTTTCAAATAACAAAATTTTTATTAGTTACTCTCACTGTCTCACAGGATTAGATTTAGTAGTAGGTGTTGTGAGGCAAAATTGAACGCATGGGTTTTTTTTTTTTTCCTTCGAAAAAAGTCATTATTGTTAGTTGAATTAAACTCAGCCCTGGAGAAATTTTCAATGCCTCCGGGGCAAGGTTGATCAACATTGCATAGGTAGGATCATTAAGTTGGTAAGGAAAAAAGAAAAAGGTGGAAAAAACATTGATGGCATAATTGGAGCACATGATTAACTAGCGTTTGAGGCACACGCCCATGTGTGTGCAAGTGAGGAGAAAACTAGACACCACTGAGGCTGAGTTTTTCACTAAGGTACTTGCGGTATTTTTTATAATCAACTAACATTTTTAATTCTTCACCCGGTCCTTAGTTGATAACTTATTGGCAGGGGCGGAGGTATGTTGGGGCTGGGGGTGGCCCCGGCCCCTCCCAATTTCTTATTTTGGAGTATATTTTTTTACAAATTTTTCTTTAAAAGTTATAAAATTTCGAAAATAAATAATAAGAACAATTTCCATTTCAAAACACTAAATTATGATAAATGATCTTTCGGTGATGATCGATACTGTGTTCGTCAAGTCATATGATAACAACAATAGTCGAGATTAATTTTTTAATTTATCAAAATTAACCGTCCTATCAAAACTCGGCTGACTAAATTTAGTCTTGAAAAATCATGGAACCAAGATTTTTTTCATAATCTGGCCCCTCCGACTTTGATTCCTCTCTCCGGATCCGGGGGGCCTCATCCCTATTCTATTGATAATTTTCTGCATAACTTGAAAGAGCATCTTGGATGCAATTTAACAAAACTTTAGAGGGCATTTGGGATCTGCTTATGGTATAATTCATTGCCAGTGGGTCTATTTTCTGGGTGACAATCGTATTGCTGCTTCTGGATGGATCAAATCTATTGGGTTTCATCCTGTCCTGCTGCTGCAAATTTGAGCTGCTTCATTTTTTGGGATGCTGATGCTACTTTACTGCTGTATTCTCATATTGAGCTGTAGCCTTGGTGTATTAGGTGTTTGGACATTGACCATTTTGTTTTTTTTGGCATTTCATTCTTGTTACTTGTTGACTACTGGTCGACTTGTTCCGCTTTGGGTCCGAGGTGGCATATGATTGTCGTGTGGTTGGGTGTCAACCTAGTTGGGATGCTTCCTCATGTTGTGATGCCTTTTCCCTCGGTTTCCGTTAATCTTTGTAACTCAAATTCAAAGATTACTAATATTCCCTTTTGCTTTTCAAAAAAAAAAAAAAACATGCGTGTAGTGAGCTCTCTCGGCCGTCCGATCTGGGATCAACGGTCCGGATAAATTGGAGTTAAAGTAAATGTAAAAGTTCTTTTAAAGTGTAAGACGATCCGGACCATTGATCTCGGATCGGACGGCCGAGAGAGCTCACTACACGCATGTAGTGAGCTCACTCACTACCGGGCCCCCGGTTCCGCTGGCTCCGCCACTGCTTGTTAATTGGTCAAAAATACCGATGTTATCTTCTTCAAATATTAATACATTAAACTAGTGTGGCCTCGTAAAGTGGATAAATTAGGAGTATGTGTGAACTTGAACGAGAAAATCTGAAAATTTTCATATAAAAAATATCTACGCAATATGAATTGCATCTGATTGGGCCGGTCTTAACATCTAACTAAAACACGTCTGACAACAACTAGACAGACGCATGAACTTGCACTTAATTGGTACCCAAGAATATACATATTCCTTCCCATTACCGATATCTGACTTTGATGCTAATGAAGCCGTCATCGTTTTGTTATTTTCGGTATATTACAACAAACAATGTGCATTTGACTTTGCAACAATGATGGTCCCACGTACCTACTCCTTCATAGACAAATTTAAATGTTCCTAAATGGTTCTAATCTTCTAATCAAGTGTCTCCAATTTTGATATATATAACTTAGTTTGGTAAATACATTATGACTTTCTTTGAACCATATTTCCATATAATTAACTTCAAGGGTTGGTCGAGCATAAACATCACAGTAAATAATTAATTAAGAGGTTTACACCCCCGAACTCCCGTATTTGATTTTCAATAAAATGAGGGATCCCTCATTTTAAATAAAGTGAGGACCAAGTAATTTTTTCACTTTCCGAACTAAATTTTGACGATCCGAACCGTTAGATGTGTTTAAAAAATATTTTTACTGTCCACCGCGAGGATTTGTCCAAAAAAATACCCGCAAAGGCTTCATCCGATCAGTTTTTGTTAAATACCGAGAAGGGCTTTGCCTATATATATATAGGGTCAGGATCCAGTCAGGACTCCCTGACTTTGTTAAAATCCAGACCTCTCCTCTCCCGGCCATTTCCCGGCCAAATGGTCGGGATCCAAACTGTGGGATGTGTTTAAAATGTGTTTTCAAGGACCTACGCAAAAATTCAGCAAAAAAAATGACCGGGATGGGCTTCATCCGAACAATTTTTCATACAAACCGTAGGATATATATTTCATGACAAAGTGCTCGGATGAAGCCCTTCTGGGTCAGTTTTTTTGCCGAATTTCGCGTAGGCCCTTGAAAACACATTTTAAACATATCTAACGGTTCGGATCCCGACTATTTGGCCGGGGGAGGGGAGGTCCGTATTTTAACAAAGTCAAGGAGTCCTGACTTGATCCTCTCTGTATATATATGTTAAAAGGCAATGCAAGATTGAGCAATGTGCTGAAAAGCTAATTCGGATATTCGATTATCAAAAACCACGAGGAATCGGGAATCCATTATGCAGTCGGCATGAACACTGTGTTCGGTGGTGGGGCCCTCACCAACATTCGTGATAGTCCCACACTCCTCCTTACGGATACAAAAAAAAATACTCACATATATCCACGTATATCCGATTTAAATTATCTACTAATATTGATCAGATGTTTGGAGTACATGTTGAATTAATATAGATTTACAGGATACACCCTAGATGATTTGGTAATTTAGGGTTAATTTTTAGTCTAACAATCAGGCATGGGGTTGGCTAGATTAATTGTATATTGTACTGAAATTTTCAAGTTCAAGAGTTTAGCTTCTAGAAGCAATACGACTGTGGAAGCCAACCAACCTTTTTCTTGCAAAGTCTAAGGACCATCCGACTAATAGCCGGCTCTTGACCCAACCATATTATTTTATATCTATATGATCCAGGCGTGTCTGCCAATTATTGGAGTCTTAAATTTCACAATTTTTGTTCCTTACTTTCTTTACTTCTGTCTTTTCAGGGAAAAAAAAAATTGGATTCCATAACAAAAGAATCGAAAATAAGACACAATAAAAATAAATAAGATCGATTTTTTGGTGAGTTTTGACGATGAAAAGTTGTATATATCTATAAAATGTATATGAGTAAAACCAAAGGAAATAAATGACGGGAACAGATATTCTCCGATCATTTTTATTTTTTTATTTTTTTGGATTAGACCGTTTAGTTTAACTCATATATATATATATATATATATATATATATATATATATATATATATATATATATATGAGTCCTTTCAGGTTTGTTTTAATAATCGGAATTAGAGAGTTCAACGAGAACATCAAAAAGAAAAAAAAAATCACGTTGATCGGTTGTCATCTGAAATTATTTCAAAGCACATTTGCATTGGGAAAAAATTATATTGCAACACTGCCCATTTAACTCATTTATTGAAAGAAAAAAAATTTGCAATATGATCCATATAATTACTCATTTATCTCAAAAATTTACATTCTCAATTCATATTAATTATTGTCGTTAATTCAATTTTTAGTGCGGTCGAAGTACTCAACAAACTCTATAACATGAAATATCTAGGTTGTGTTTGGTTTGGGGTTTGGGTTTTGGGTTTTGGTTTTTGTAATTATTAGAGGGAGAAATAGAGGTAATAATTAAAAAA
Source organism: Vaccinium vitis-idaea (assembly GCA_963854785.1). Taxonomy (NCBI): domain Eukaryota; kingdom Viridiplantae; phylum Streptophyta; class Magnoliopsida; order Ericales; family Ericaceae; genus Vaccinium; species Vaccinium vitis-idaea. Next base: position 39,551,496 of record OY978219.1, read on the forward strand.
TAGGGGTTAATGATTAGAAAGAGATAGAGAGAAAAATGTGAATAATATTTAAAAATAAGAGTAATGATTAGATAATAATTAAGAAAACTGGGTCTTGAAAACCCAACACAAACAAGGCCCTAGATTATCAAAACGGTCCCGAAAAGAATTCACAAATTTACAAACTAGGCCGTCGAGTCCCAGCTGGAGAGGACCTGCTACCACAAAATAATACATCAATCAACTTCGAAAACTACTTCCAATCTGAAAAAAGAAAATTTAGGACTTTCGAGAAAACTACTGCTCTTCTGCTTGTGCCCATTAGGAAACTCATGAGAAACTCTGGAAACAACGTTCCTTGCACATCATTCCAAACCCTCCGAAACAAAGTCAAGGGAGGTAGCCAAGTCATTTTCCATTCAACCAAATTTGTAGACTTGAGACTCGTTACCGAGTAACATATATCCATTTTTTAATATACATCTTCCGTCCCAAATTTCCTGTTTATTTACGGATATGTGTGACATGTTTTAATTGCTTATATATATCTTAGTACAATATTTTTTGCAATTTTAAGAACTTTGTTTAATAGTATTCATCGAGAACTATTAAACGAGATCCATATTGAATATATATAACATTATACGTTGGAAAAGATAACCAATTTTTTGGGGTATAATGAATAGTGAAAGTGGATAACAAATATGGGACGAAGAAAGTAATTACCACCTTTTTTTCTTATAAACTCATGCCCGAATCTGCTAGGGGCTTTTTGGCTTTTTGACTTGATGTATTGTAACTTTTTGAGGCTTTTTCGTTGATGTATTGTAAGACAATGATCTACCTCGAAAAGTGCAATAGCTAAAAATATCCAAAAAACTCCTCAGCTGAACAGGCCTCAAGTGTATGGACTAATTTACGGACACTTCGACTAATCCTGAAAGCTCAATCTCATTGCCCACTTGCCGAGAAACCCAAATAAAACCAAGCAACATCTTAACTACGAGGCCAACCCTTGAATTAATATCTACCACCGTCATATATGTATATATTGACATAATACACTACATATTAGGGTGTTGAAAAAGTGCACATGTTGTATATAGAATGAAACACTAGTTTTAGAAATGAGTTGGAAACCTCTTTGTGTGCCTTAGAGAGAGAGAGAGAGAGCAGTTGGTCATTTGAATATTAGTCTCTCTGTATCCCCATATAAGACCTCCAAACCATAGCCCATTTCCATCACCCCAATCTTCCAAACCTCATTACCTACCTGATTATTCTATTTCACCAAATCCCTCTAAACAATTTGAAGCCCCAAACAACAACAACAACAGCACCGCGCGCAGAGTCGATGATTTTGAGCCTTTTCTCAGACAGAAGATTAAGGTGATAAGAAATGACGGTTCAGAAAATCACGTGGAGATCATGGTTACCCATTTTTTGCATTTCTGATCAGAGCCAAGAGCCTAAGCACCAAAAACCTGCCGTCTCGAAGCAATCCTCATTTCAGAGGATTTCGTTATCGGATTTGAGCTCTTCGACTCTTTCGGAGGACATTTCGAACTCGTTGGCTGGATCAAACTTACACGTCTTCACGCTTGCGGAGCTTAAAGTAATCACGCAGAGTTTCTCGTCGAGTAATTTTCTCGGTGAAGGCGGGTTCGGGCCGGTTCACAAGGGGTTCATTGATGACAAGCTAAGGCCTGGTTTGAAGGCTCAGCCTGTTGCCGTTAAGCTCCTGGATTTGGAAGGAATGCAAGGTCATAGGGAATGGCTGGTATGTTTTTGTTGCGGCTTCAATAAAATGCCCTTTTCTTCATCTACTTTTACAAAGTACTTAGTTTTTTTTTTGGCAATGAATAGTGTCCGATGAACCAGATTAATCTCTCTGGTCCCTCCCACCGTCATTTTTACACATTTGCGTGAGATGAGGTGGCTCGAAAGACAAATCGCTATTAAGGGAAATCGACCCTGCAAATTTGGGGTGGTAGGCTCCACCAAGGCAAGTTGGTTTAACCACCACCACCTCTTGGGGTGTTTACAAATTACTCCAATCGTCCGTGTTTGTTAGTCCGTTTTGGAGATTTCAACTATTTATGAGAACATCATGATTACACCTTAGAAAACATAAATTTTTCATTTTACCCTTCAATCATGAGTTATGAGGATCACATGAATTGCTAATTTGAATTTTAGAACATGGGTTAAAAGGTAATTAACATACTCTAGTCTTTTGACTTTTTGGGTCGAACAATCTGTATAGGACATAAGAAAGTATGTTTGTGGGCCAACAAACACGGACAGAGGGATTAGTTTGGTAATGAATGTTCTGGAAAATTGATTCTGAAACAAAAACCAAACTATTCACACCTCTCAAAAAATCATCTATAATTGGCCGTGTCAAACCACCTTTAAATTCAATTTTCACATTGATATGTCATCATCCAAACAAAGCATATATCTGAATCTGATTTCTGAATTCAGCCTGTGTTTTTGTTGATTGTTGAACAGACAGAAGTGATCTTTCTTGGGCAACTGAGACATCCGCATCTGGTGAAGCTAATTGGATATTGCTGCGAGGATGAACACAGACTTTTAGTATATGAATACATGCCTCGTGGAAGCTTGGAAAATCAACTATTTAGAAGTATGTTTTCCTTTTTTTCCTCACGCGCTCTTGAAAACCTTCTTTTAATTAGATTTCAAATTTGTACTACTTCAATTTTGTCTTGGTGCATCAACGGAAATGATTTTCACACTCCTCGTTTATCCATTTACGCTCTCTCTTTTTTTTGTTTTTGTTCATGTTGAAATTACTAAATTACCATTACCTTTTGAGTCTTTTTTTTTTCCATACGAAATGCATTTTGATATTTTCAATTGACTAAAGACAAAAAAGGGAAGTGAGAATGGATAAAAAGTGAGAATGAAAATCACTTCCCTTTTTCAATGCTTAGGCATATTTACTGGCTAATGTTTATGCTGTCATTTCTAAGAGACATTATTCAGTGAACCTTAAACACTGCACGTTGTACCTCGGGCTTTTTCCATTGAGAGCGGAGGCCGTGTAGTCACTACACCCTATAATGAGTAAATCTTGTCCGCCCCAAAAAAGACTGGACGGTCAAGATTCTCATTACGTACATGTCTGTAATGGGTTGATCACTACTAGCTCCTCGGTTCCTTTTCCATCACACATTTCTGAGGTGGGAAAAAGGGCCTAAGGCACGACTTGCTGGGTGCTTCATGGCATTGAATGACTTTTCCATTTCTTAATGGAATCACAGCTGGCAAATCAGTATTTTCAGCAGAAGGGGCATTACCTTTAATAGATTATACGAAAACTACTAGGAAAAGTCAGAGGTTGACTTTTGGCAAATTTGAACCGCGTTATTTATTCCCACATCTAATAATTTGATACTTTCGTGAGTCGTGACTTACCTAATTCCTTTGTTGTTGATACAATGGTACCACATTAAATATACAAATTGGCCAACCTTAATAAAAACAAGATATGTAATACTCCAAAAAATTGCCTTTGTTTTGGTCAATTAATTTTGGTGAACTAACCAGTGAATGGATTCTCCTCTATTTTTCAGGGTATTCGGTATCGCTTCCATGGTCGACACGAATGAAAATAGCTCTTGGGGCGGCTAAGGGCCTAGGTTTCCTCCACGAAGCCGCAAAGCCGGTTATATATAGAGATTTCAAGGCTTCAAACATTTTGCTAGACTCCGTAAGCTTCATTTCCTTCTTCATTTATATCTACGTAAATTAACCGTCCTCTGTTTCTCTAACTAATTAAGTTTATGTTCATGTCCATCTACAGGATTGCACTCCCAAACTCTCAGATTTTGGACTAGCAAAAGACGGACCAGAGGGAGATGAAACGCACGTTTCTACAAGAGTTATGGGCACAGAAGGCTATGCTGCTCCCGAATACGTCATGACCGGTAATTTGACAGTTTATACCTTGTATTTTCTCTTCAAATGCTCTGGGCAGCAGTAAATCGAAAGCTAACTTGTGTAATTTTCAGGTCACCTGACTGCAGCAAGTGATGTCTACAGCTTTGGAGTCGTGCTTTTAGAGCTTATAACGGGCCGAAGGTCCGTGGACAAAACCCGGCCTCGCAGAGAACAAAACTTAGTAGATTGGGCTCGGCCTCAATTAAAGGATCCGAGGAAGTTGAGACAGATACTGGACCCAAGACTCGAGGGACAATACTCAGAAATGGGGGCCCAAAAGGCAGCTCAATTAGCTTACCAATGCCTAAGCTACCGGGCCAAGGTTAGGCCCACAATGAGCGATGTGGTCAAGACATTAGAGCCTCTCCAGGACTTTGATGATGTACCAAGTGGACCATTTGTGTACACAGTTCCAAGTTCTTTGGAGAAGGAAAATGCAAAGGATCAAAGTGAAGCACAAAAGGAGATGAAGATGGAGAAAGAGGATGATGACCGCCGTCATCGGAACCACCACGGTCATCGGCACCACCGGATGAAGTCGCCGAGATCCCCAACCATTTACTCGGAAACCACGCTTAACCAAAATTTGAGAAATGGTTTGCACTCTCCCATTCACCAGAGAATTAAGAAGGCATAGACTGGCAGTAACTAGTAACTGTAAATCACAATGTAGATAGATAATTGTTTAATTAAAGTGTTTGTTCTTTTATTGCATAGTGTGGCAATTTCAAGGCGCAAGTGTAAGAATTTTGTAATTCAAGTTAGTTTTTTCAGTTTCCCTTTTGCATTACTGGAATAGTACAGTTTTGTGTTCTAATGAAAAAACACATTGGAATTTATTATATGGTCAAATTTAGACCTTTTTTAATCTTCACTTTTGACCCCTGTATTTTAACCGAAATTCGACTTTTATACTCACACTTTATTATAGATGAAAGGTGGATGGGCCAAAGTGAAACATTAGTAAAATAGTAAACTAACAAATGTAATTCAGCCCAATATATGTGGACCTGCAGGCTGCAATAGACCAGAACAAACTTGGAAATACCAATCAGACGCACCTATTAAATAGAATTGGATCCCATAACAATTAATCCCACCACAAGAAGTGTACACACTCTGTTTTTCTTTTGTCTATTTTTTTCTTATGCAATCACCTTGCATCGAATGAATTCTTTTGTCTATTTTTTCCAACGTCTTGATCCGGACAACTCTCACTACCGATTAGTCATCGTATTATGGAGGTTCTTCTAGCCAAACAAGACAACCCGAGTAATGCACGGAAGGCAGCTCGTGCACATGCACTTAACCAACTCGCTCCATATGTCATGACCGACGTCAGCTAAATGGTTACCATGCATGTCAAACTAGTCCTAGGTTGGAGGTCAAGTTAGGAGGACATTAGATGAGGTACACAACCAATCCTAAGGAGTACGCGGTTCACTCTTCCAATACTCTGTACTTTATCCTCCACAAACCTCCTCTCACATAACCTTCGGGGTGCCTTCCCGTTCAAACTCCCACTGGTCATGGCACTAACGTGGGTGTTCCCTACGCAGGCTAGGCGAAGGTCTCGAGCGAGCTCAATTCCGGACCAAAGGTTAGGTGAAGGTTCACTCTCAAGATCAGCAACCCCACAAAATTCAAACTCATTACTTCTCAGTTCTCATTGAGAAAGACAAGTGAGATAACTCTTCTTTTTTTAATTTAATATGTGTCATTTAGGACAAATAACATGTGTCTTCTCGAGAGACACCACTAGATTCTCTTTTTTTTGTCTAAATTTTGTGTAACACAAATGCTTGCGTGACCACATTTTGAATATCATTATTGGTATCATCACACACGTAGTCAATAATTGCTGATCTTCAAAACTGTAAGCCAATGTGTTGATCCCATATGAGATTGTATTCACAAAGTGTATGTATAAATATGGTCAGTATAGCATTTCCCTTAGAAACCATTAGGAAGGCAATGAGGGTGGATCCTCACTCCAAATTTGAGCAGCCAAAATAGTGCATGTAAGCTTCAATTAGTCTAGCAATAGCGAATAATTTGGGAAAATTAACCTTTTTTTTTTTTTTTGATCGGCAAGGAAAATTAACCTTTTTACGGCTATTTGCACCAAGCAAATCCCCACTATCCATCACCAGATCCAACGCCTCGGATTAATGCACTTTCTCTCTCCTCATTGTATCTCGGGATGGACAGCGGAGATTTTCTCGATGCAAACCCCCTCTTTGCGGATTATCCGTAAAAAAATTAATCCCTAATTTGGGGTTCCTGCTTGGAGGGCCGAATATAAAAAATTGGAGGGCCGAATATAAAAATGTCGGGCTAAACACATTAGGGCGAGCCCAAAGTCCATTAAAGGAGTCAGTTGACGAATGAACCAGTCTAGTGAAAACTGCTGAATGGGCTCTGTGGGAATGGGCTCACAATTGTAGGCCGAAGGGGGAATTCCCCGCCGCTCCACATTTGGGAGCTGAAGCTCCACGAACTCCACCAAAACTCTCGCAGTCCACATTACCCAATGAAACTCCTGCCCGATATTTTCCCAAACTCTCTCTTCTCTCTCCTCTTTTCTATGAAAGTGTCTAAATCTAAATCATAGAGTACCCTATGAAAGTGCATAAAATCCTAGGGTACCCTATGAAAGTGCATAAACTACTAAAAACTGTATAATAGGAAAAAGTACCCTAAACCTAAACCCTAGGGTACCTTATGAAAGTGCCTAAATCTAAACCCTAGGATACCCTATGAAAGTGCCTAAAATCCTAGGGAGAGTGCCTTAACCACTAAAAACTCTATAATAGAAAAGTGCACTAGTACCTAAACCCCAAAAAATAGTGATTGACCTTAATGGTAATTAAAAAAGAATGATTGACCTGAATGGTAATAAATTAGTATTTGTTTTTTGTACCGGCCAATAATAAAACCTAGGCCGAATCGCGTAGCCCAAATCTTGAAATGAGGACTATTCGGCGGTAAGGATAACAGGAGATTAGGGCTCATGCAACTTTTTTTATTTTTAGATAGGAATGGTTTAGAGAGCCCACTATAGTGGGAAAAAATGTGGGAATGGTTAATTTTTTATGTCACTAAATTGGCTCCAATGGCAATGCGAGGGTGTTTGGGAGCTTGGTTTTTGCATTTTCAATTTCTAGTTTTTGGCTTTTGGGTGTTTGGGAGCCTTTCACCAAAACAAATTATGGTAGAATGAGTTTTCAAATTTTCATGTTAGAGGGGAGAAGTGAAAAAGAGCTCAAGAGGAGCTTTTCAAGTTTTCATTCTACTTCTCATTTTCCCCACAAATGTTAAAAAATTATTTTACCCTCCTACATATATGTTTATGACTGTTATATTGACATTGTCATTAGGGACAATTACATAGCAGTATGCGTTTTTTTTTTTTTTTATTTAAGGAAAATATGCATACGAATGAAGTGGTGTTTTGATAATTGGAAATTATTTCTACTTTTTCCGATGGTAACAAGCCAATTGTTTAATGTTCTTGTTCAAACGAAGAAAAAAAAAATGTACAAGATTCTGGTATTGTTGAAATATGTTTTTCTTGTTATTTAAATTTGTAGCCTTAATTGGCGTAATGTTTAAGTGTCTGTTCTTTTTTAAGTTCATACGTTATTATTATTTTTGTTTATAAATGATGGTCGAAGTCCTTTTATATTTTTGTGATTAGTTCCATTTTACTTAATCTTTATCAAGTACAAAAAATAACAACGTATTGGGAGATTTTCAATTATCAAAAATATAGGAAGAACAAAAAATATTTGGCAACAAAAAACCATTAAACAGTATTAATAAATAAACAAGGGCAAAATGGTAAAAAATCAATCCATAATTCATTTTGATCATTTGTCTCCCAAACACTACTCTTGTTGCAAAATGCAATATGCATATTTCTTCCAAACACTCCTACCAAATTCAAAACACATTCTGACCATAATTCAAAAACCCAAAACCCAAAAAGCTGAAAAATGAAAAGTTGAAAATGAGGCTCCCAAACACCCCCGCATGTACAAAGTGGTTTATCCATAAAAAGTACTAATATTTGTAATTTTTCATTCAAGAGGAAAAACTACGAGTGTGATTATAAAAGAGTTGATTTTCATTTACCTTTAAACTTTTTATTCTTTTTTGTTTGGACTTACAAAAAATAAATAAACTAAATTAAAAGAAAATTAATTTAAATAATTTTTCCTAACCATACTATATACCGAAGCAAGTGACCGAGAAGAAAAAAACATTCAAAAAATATGTAGCCTATGTGTGAACTTCCTTCGAATACTTGGACCAAGTTTCATGTTTATCCCGGCTCTCATTTGTTAAAAGTACTAATGTAATTTTAGAAACTTACTTTTATCAAAAGGAGTATGTGCGAGAAAATTGGTTTTTAGTAAAATGGAAAATAAATTACTTTTGCCACTTTTATGAAAAATTGTTTTTTAGCAAATTGTGCTAAAAACAGGAAACTCGGCCTCAATCTTACATGACAACTAACATTGTATTCTTAACTTTGTAAAAGATATTAATATCTGTTTAGTACTAAAAGCGTAGACAAAAGGACGATGAACATTTTAATTAATTATGTTACCCAGGGAAAAAACATTTTAACTAATTTAGTCAAGTGATTTTCCACAACCCCTTTTTTTTATAAACATACCCCTTTTTTGTCTTTTATTAAAAAAAATATGTGCTAATGTTTCACTAAAAAAATAAAAAAGAGGAGTTGAAATCATTTACCCGAATTTAATATGACAATTGATGAAAGCTATTTGTCATTTACTCATGAAACAATGTCACAATATCTTTGTTATTTATAATTATTTGTGTATGCAATATAGATATTGTTTGATAAATCTCACTTAGTTTTAAGAAACGAAAATTTTAAAATCATAATATAAATTACCAAATAAAGATAATTTTTTGAAAAGGTATAATACAATATTTTTGGACATTATTTTTGGGATGGAGGTAATAATAAAGAGATCATTTTATAGTCAACTACTGGACTCTTATAACAAAGAAATTATAAGATGATACAATTAGAAGTGTGATTAACTGCACAAATTTCATCCTAAAGTACTTGTCCCAAAAGAAAAAAGAAAAAAAAAATCATTTAAAAGTACTTTCCTCTCTTTCGTTCTAGAAATCCGCAATCAGAAAACCGTGCCCTAGCGTTCTGTCTTTGGTTCATTCGATGGCTTCTCTCGACACCGACGTGACGATGGTTCCCGCCGGCGAGGGCCCAAGCGATGCGCCACCGTCCTCCTCCACCGCTCCATCATCCTCCTCTTCGAAGAAGGCCAAGCGATTCGAGATCAAAAAGTGGAACGCTGTCGCTCTCTGGGCTTGGGGTAATAAAACCCTAACCCTAGCTAACCTCCTTCAATATGCATCATATGTGTGATCTATGTTTCAAATTGCTGATTCTTTTTTGTTTGGTGGATGTAGATATTGTTGTGGACAACTGTGCTATTTGTAGGAACCATATTATGGATCTCTGTAAGTTTGATCTATCCTGTTCTTTCCTTATCTTGTTATTCCTGTTCGATCTCTCTTGTTTTAGTTTGATTGTTTCTGTCTTGCTGTTATTTAATGTTTTTGGCCTGTTTTTTTTTTTTGTGGTCTGATCAGGCATCGAGTGTCAAGCTAATCAAGCTAGTGCTACAAGCGAGGAATGTACTGTTGCTTGGGGTATGCATCTTCTCTGAGAGTCAACATGTTTATGGCCTTTTTATGTGTTGTGGCCCTGGTTGGGATATTTTGATTGACTGTTTGGTAGCTTGTCATGCTTTACTTCTTCTAGTAAGGCTTTAGGAAATATGATTTGGTAATGCAAACTGAATTGTTTCCCTGACAGTGTTTTGAATATTTGTGGAATTAATCTAAGCATGAGGATGGAATTAAGGATATCATGCCATGTATGATTTTTTTTACCTTGCCATTGACAACTTAATAGTATCCAGAAGTGAGAAGATTATTTTGGTGTTACTCTATAGTGTATAGTTTTTTGTTTTGCCATCCTTTCCTCTTTCCTGTGCATGGAAGGTTTGGAGATTAGTTTGAGTTGAAAGATTGCTTCATATTGATAGATGAGTACAACTGTTTGAAACTTTTCATCAGCTTGTGCTTAGTTTATTTGTTTACAGAGCTCATTTTAGTATTCGGCATTTAAGCTACTTATGAGGCTTTTGAAGAAGCATTTTGGTTATCATGTGTTCATTGTGTTGGTTGTTTAGTACTAAGTGTTGAGATTTTGGAAATTCCAACTTTCTGACAAGCTTAAGGCCTTAGGCATTGGATTTCTGTTATGATTACCTCTCCCTGCTACTACGTATCTCTCAGTGGGAGCCTGCGGGTTACTCCCATGGAGCAAAAGGTCATCTTTACTCTTAACATGGAAGTCTTACCCAAATTTTTCCCGAACCACTTGACTAGATTAGGGCTTTTTTGTGATGACTACTTTTGGTCCAGCACTCTTAATCCATCATGCATCCCCCTTGTTTCTATATCCTCTCCAATCATGTACACTCCCCAAATCCCCTACGCGACCCCCCCTTGTTCAATGCGCCCTCTTGTACCCATATGTTGCGTTTATGACTTTATGTCTCCATCTCTTCCCTTTGGTGCTGCAATTACTTGGTATGTTATCAGGCATTCAGGCCTCAGTCTCTTGTGGTTGCATGCATAGTTGTCAGAATCGTACGATTCACGATTTGATTCGTGATTCAATTTACGATTGACGCAATACAAATCTATTGGTGAATCAAGGTTCATACAAAATCGGTGGTGAATCGTATGATTCGCAATTCAATTCGTGATTCAATTCACAATTCACGCAAAAAGATACAAACCTATAGGGGAATCAATGTTTGTCACAATTGTTGCCTTCGACTGGTATGAAACCGCTTTGCAGCTTTGCCTTTAAATTTCTTGTAGAAAAACAAGGATAGAAGATCGTATATTGTTAAGTATGGAAAGCCTTGTTCCAATGGAAAATAGGTTAAGCTTTTTAATTCTTGTATCCTGTAAATCATAGACCGAGGCAGGGCTCAAAGCCTTGGACCAACCCTCATATGCTACCATATAAGCTAGTTTCCTACCTATCGTGCTACAAACTTTTATATTGTCTTAAGGCTAAACTTCCATTTTTATAATTAATCTTTAACATCTGTGTTGTGAATTTGATTTAACTATATTATTTATTTTCATGTTCTATACAACTGTATTTCCTATTGGTCCTTGAATTTAAGCTTTAACTTTTTCAATTGTGCAATGTATTATTATTATGTAGCTGCCTAGATACATTTTCAATGTATTTTAAAAAATTGGACTGAATCGTTACGATTCACGATTAAAAAAAGGGTCGATCAGATTCTTGATTTGATTCGCAATTTGACAACTTGATCGTATGGCATAGCCCGCATAGACATATTTGGTGACCACCCTGCGATAGTCGCGAGTCTGTTTATAGTTGACTTTCATTGAAGCCAGTCTCTTACTTAACTCGCCCCCCAAGGGTGTTTTTAGGCACAACACCTTGTAGATGGACGTAGAGATTATTATGTGGTGCTTGATGCCTAAATTCCTGTTTCTTCACAGTACCATGAAATATCATGAAAGTTTACTGAGTTTTTCTCACTGGAAAATGTGTTGCTCATTGCTATTTCTGTAAATAGAGCCATGAATAGGGGTGCAAGGTGAGCCAAGCTGAACCAAGCTTTGTATTGTTCAAGCTACACGCTCGTTTACTAAATGAGCCTAAAACTCAAGCCGAGCCCAGTTCATCTACTAAACAAGTTGTGCCTGTACATAGGACCGGAGCTTTTTCCAGCCAAGCCGAGCTCTAGAATGTTGAGCTTGGCTCGTTTACTGCACGAGCATAAAACTCAAGCTCAGTTTGATTGCCAAGTGAATCAACTAGCCCAGCCCTGCCCTTAATGAGCCGAGCCTTGAGCTACTCGCGAGCGGCTCAGTTCGTTTGCAGCCCTAGCCATGAGCCGGTTAATTATGCAGCAAAGTTGTGGAATGTGCTGGCATGAAAATTTCTAAGGTTTGACATCGTATTGAAAGTTTAAGCTAAAAATGGTTGTCAATAGCCAAGACAGGTTGAGGAGAACCAGACTTGTTCCTTTTATGTAGTTGGTAAAGAAGCTATTAGCGTCTTATGAATACCTTTGTAACATGCATGGGGAGATGTTTGATCTATTTTCACCTGTGGTTCCAATTTCCCACAGGCCACAGCATAGTCGTACTTTAAATCTTGGTTACTAACGTTAAGGAGTAATTTTGTTACATGTAATTCCACGAGTGTCACATAGTTCTTGCTACTTGGCTGTTCATGGGGATAGGGATTGGAGGAGGAACTGCTTTGATCTTTGGATGGTATTCCCATTGGCCCAACTTTTGGTTCGTCTTTCCTTGTTTGGATGCCCCATAATCCTTGTCCATTTTGACTAGTCGAGAAAAAATTGAACTTATTCTTTTTTCGCTTTTCATCCCTACAATTTCAAATGTAAAAGTAGAGATGTTACATTGGAGTATAACAAGTAATCATGCAAAAAGAGGGGTAGTACTTTAGCTTTCATTTCAAGTTCTTCCTCTAGTTTGCTCTATTCTCGTTCATAAAAACTGTCAAATTCCTTTATTTCAAGCAGATGATTGGAGCAAAGCCGTAAAGATATGTATTTTATTCCATTAGGTCATGGATCTAATTGCCTCTGCTTGATTTGATTTGTTTTCTTCAATTCTATGGAGTTTGATTGGCTATTAGTAGTTGTTTATTGGATGCTCGATGTAAATTTTCTTTTTACTGGTAATAAAGTTGATTTCTATTCATTCAGGGGTTTGCAACCATGCATTCCACTTTCACTGCATCAGCCGTTGGCTCAAGACACGTCAAGTGTGTCCATTGGGTAAGTCCTGTGCCCCTACACTTGCTCCTTTGATTCACATAAATGTGATGCCTTTCGATGACTTGAAATTGTTTTTTGTGTGGCCTTTGCCCATCTTGTTTGTGCAGATAACAGTGAGTGGGAGTTCCAAAAGTATGGCCACTAGAAGGATTGTGCATTTCAGCCGTTGGTCCTCTCTCCTTCTACAGCATGTTTTCAACCGGATGTTCTACCCGTTATGTTTTTACTCTTGATGCATACTCTGGGTTCAGAAATTCTGGAGAACAACTATCACATGTAATGCGTGCAATATTTAGTTAAATGATCCTTTCTTAGGAATATAATTTCTTTAAATCTCGATATATTCTGCATTGTAATTTTGTGGTTCAACCCCTTAAACCCTGGTTAAATGTCTGGTGATATAGAATTTGGATGCAATGTTGCTTTACTCTACGAGAGCTGAGTCTCTCTTTCAAAGGAAGGGAACTGTACCTTCTTTTTGTCTGGGAGCCGGCTTCTCTGTCGTTCAATTACGGTGGTTCATCTCGATCATTCATCGTTGAGATTTGCTCAAGTATCCTACAAGTAAAGGTAAGTAGAATACTTTCAGCGTATCTGGTTCATTGAAAATACTTTTTGCGTGTTTTGCTTGGTTCAAGTATTGAAGCCTATTTGTGCCCGTATTCAAGGCAACAGATGAGACTTGCTGGTGTCATTGATTTACTTTGATCGTGCTGAAGCCCTTCAAAGGTTTGTAAAATGAGGCATATCGAATCGACCCAGCTGAACCCCCAGTTCTTGTTGCACAATGTGAAGTCATCTTGTTCAAAACTTCGTACTTGAAATGAATGGATGATGCGTGCTTGAGATGGTTTAGATGCTTATTAGAGCTTCTCCAACCCTTAGCTCTTTATTTTGACTCAAATTTGAGTAAAAGTTTTGAGTTAAAGGCTTTGTTAATGGCATTCTTGTAAAAATGGAAGGCGAGAAATACGTTTGCGAAATTTGAGTCTTACTCAATTTGGTATAGGGTTTGAGCAAATGACGAGGGTAGATTTTTCTGGAGTTTTACTCAAATTTTGAGTTTTAAGTAACAAAAAAAAGGGCAAGGAGTGGAGATTTTCTTACGCACAAAATTGAGCCCAACTGTACTATTGTATAAATTCAAGCTGAAACTACTTTTAGATATTGAAATAAATTTCTGAACTAATTGTAATTCTGTTATCCAACTAACAGAGGGCCCAGTGCTGTGATAATTATTCAAGCTATTAGTGCTAAAGTTTAAAATTGAAGATACAGAAAATGGTTGGACCCTTGTACTGGAATATACAAATGGTACTCCTTCCGTCCCATTGTATTTGACCTCTACGAAAAACTCCTATGAAAACTCGTATCATTTTGTTCTTTAAAGAAAATACTTTTGAGAATAATTTTTTGACATTTTCGCACCATTCGAAAGTACTCGCTCAAATCTTTTAAACAGTGCAAAAGAATCCAAAAATTAATTCCTAAAGTATTTCATTTTTTAGGTTAAAAAGACAGGGTTCTCCGCTATAGAACTAAGGGTGCACATACCTTGAGTAGGGCTTATACTAGATACTAACGAGATTTGTGCTTGTCCAAACCCGCCCTATTAAGAATCGGGCTTCATTTTATAATCTCAAGCCCAATCCAATTAAAATTTTATTTCTCATACTCGCCCAACAAGCTTATTTATTTTTCTAAATCGTAATATCACAAACATAAATAAATTAACTACGACGATCACAAATTAGAATTCACAACTCGGAATACTTAAAGTTTATATTCTTGCAATACTATGGAATATGTTAGGTGTAGTGTCTGTCAGTTCAAAAAAAAAAAAAAAAAAAAGGTGTAGTGTCTGGAGTGCAATGTAATGTACTCCCTCCGTTCCTAAATAAGAGTCCCACTTTCTCTCTCTTACCATTTTTCAAATCAAAAAATAAAGTACTTCGAGTACTTTAATTTAGTGCGAAAACATTCAAAAAATGATACACGAAAATACTTCATCTTTTGATTTGAAAAATAACACGACTTTTCGTAGTAGACTATTAATTTGGAACAGAGGGAGTATTGTGTTACCAAGTTTTGGTGTATGATGTTGAGTGGCAATTGCCTAACTGGTCCAGAACCCAAAAATGCTGATCAAAATCGTCGCCTGAGAGATTCGAACTCTCGCGGGAAAATCCCATGTACTTAGCAGGCACACGCCTTAACCACTCGGCCAAAGCGACGTTTTTGACATTATTTTCAAAGTAAATATCTTATCACTTGTGTTTCCCTCATTCATCTGATAGAAACTTTCGAGAATAACCGATACTAGTGGAAGAAACTCCAAAGTCCATACAAACAAAGAGGAAAAAAGAACTGAACTGAACTTTCTCATCATGTTTTTACCCTTTTGCACCTCTCTATCTCTCTCTCCCTTTTGCACACCCTCCTTAAGACCTCTCTCTCTCTCATATTCACCCCCTTAGTTCAGATGCACAAGCATTGCAACAAGACACTCAATTTGAAGGACAGTACTATTAGTACATAATTTTTTGTACAAAGTTAGTTGTTTTGGGCCTCTCTTTTGGAGTTCCACAAGAATAATTGAAACCGTTCATGTTTTCATGAAAAATTAGCTAAATCGAATATTGGGAAATGCTTCATTGGATTATCCAATTTTTAGTTCTGAATAAAATACTGGAAGAACCGATGGAGCACTTACTTTTGTACAAAATATGTACATAAAAATTTGTACACACAGATTTATCCCAATTTTAAAACACGTTAAGTGACATGGCCCGCATAGAGTTGTGTTTTAAATTTGTGTTTCTTTACTTTTTGCTTTAGGGAATGACAACAATAGCTTGATTGGGCTTGTAAATAATAAGACTTCGAAATGCAAACAAAGCAATTACAAAGACATATGTTGAGGGTAAGGATAAATTCCCTCTTGGTAGTATGAACAAGAGCACTGGGAAAGAATTTACAATTCATTGAATCTATGTGACATCATCCTTGTGTAATACTTAATTGATACAACACCTATTTTTTTAGGGCGTGGTTGATAATCGTTATAGGTGATGGGTAATGAGATAGGACTGGAATCGGATTTAGAAATCATAATGAGTAGGATAAATAAGAAATTTGTGGATTCAACTTCTATGTTTGTCTAAGATGTTTTATCCCTGAGATGTGCAAAATGAATATTATTTTCGGATTTGTAGGTTCGAAGTGGAAATCGCAATATATGATTTGGAGGAATATAAACACATGGGGTAGGGGGAGCTAATCCCATTCTATGTAGAGTATTGAGTTCGTAAATTAAGTTTTACTTTAATTTGCTGGGTTAATTTGTGAATCCTAATTTGATTTGGGTCACGCTTCGTTGAGGCTTCGGGATAGGAGTACTACGGTTGGTTACTGGTATTTGTAACCCTAGGGTGTAAATAATTGCTATACGCAATAGCCGGTTTAACAATTGTACTCTTTCTTAGTTCAATACATAGTTTCCAGAAACTAGTATGAGTCTCAAATGTACCCGATCGACATTCTGTCGGGGAGTCACGTAAAATTCTGTGTAGTGCGTTTTTATTTTCGATTCTCGATTATTCTTTGCGTGTTGGGTGTGTCAGCTCCAACCCAAAGTTGACGCTGGAGTAAGAGAAGTGCAGAGTGGGTGAGGATCGTACAAAGTTGCAATGGCCTTGGGGTTATCACAATCAGTTGGTGGTGCTTCTTCAGCCCCACCCACAACTTCATGCCATCTTACTATTGAGTCAGTGCTGTTCTCGTGGTCCACATCTCCCCACTATTCACACACAGACTTTACAATTTATGCACCATATATATATATACCCTACAATATAGTGAACACATTATTTCGATTTCCAACGTCTTCATAAGGTTCACAAATTTGACTTCATTGTCACCAAAAAAACTAGTGAATGGATTGCAGATTTGTGGAGTAATTAATTCAGAATCCCAAAATTAGTCAAGTTAAGCGTAAAATGAACCGGAAACTCAAATAGAAAAAGGAAACTAAGAGCATCCACAATGGCCTAACCAAAATTGGATAACCAAAAGTTGTCACATAAGCTTTTGGTTATCCATTTAGAGGTTGCTAAAGTTAGCAATGTCAAGTCCCACATTGGCGTTTTTTGTCAGATGATAAACAAAACTTGCCACATCACTTTTTCAAACTACAAAAAAAAGTTTATGGAATTTTTAAAAAAAAATATTTTGAAATTTTTTTTATAGTACAAAACAGTTTTTCAAAAAAAAAAAAAAGTTTTTAAAAAATAAATTTTGAAAAAAACAGTTTTTAAAAACAAACTTTTGAAAAAACCGGTTTTTTAAAATGAAATTTTTAAAAAACAGTTTTTTAAATTAAACTTTTGAAAACATTGTTGAGAGAGAGAGAGAGAGAAGGGAGGAGAGAGAAGGTTTTTGTCATTTTGTGTAATGGTGGGTGTACTTGATTGAGTAGATGTGGAGTCCATTAAATTTGATTATTGGCAAAAGGTTGCTAGTTTTGGTTATTCAAGTGCCAAAATTTGGTTAGTTGCTAAGAGGTTGTTAAGTTTGGTTATTCCAATGTGAACACTTTTTTTAACAAACATTGCTAACCTTAGCAACATTTTGGTTTTGGTTAGGCCAATGTGGATGCTCTAATAGTATATCTTTGGGTGTAAAGCTAGTAACTGATCGTGTCGTGCCGAGTCAAAAATAGATATTTAATAACTAGGAATTAACTTTTATTCCAGAGAATAGCGGTTAAGTCCGAGTGTCAATCCTCAGAGACAAATTGGCTGAGTTGCGTTAATTTCAATGAACTTCTAATTTAATTCGGTAAAAAGAGGTTTGATTGTTTGTGAAATGATTGAACTAAAAAGGGCAATAATTAAAAAGGTGAAATTGTTTGGGAAAAAGATCTAGAGTTTAGAATCCGCTCATACCGCATAACCAAGCATCGCATAGATGTGATTAATATTTGAATCGCGAAGAATTATTGCTAGGGCTTGCAAACCCTAACGATAATCATCGAGAGGTTATAGAGATTGTTAAAAGGCATGGACTATCCCATAGCACAGACCGTCTCACTATCGCGGCACGGTCCGTCTTACGAGCATAATCCATCTCAGAACTCCAATCGCACCAGTGAAAACAATTATATGTTTACGGTATTTGAACACATGT
The DNA here is from genome assembly GCA_963854785.1 of Vaccinium vitis-idaea. Classification (NCBI taxonomy): domain Eukaryota; kingdom Viridiplantae; phylum Streptophyta; class Magnoliopsida; order Ericales; family Ericaceae; genus Vaccinium; species Vaccinium vitis-idaea. Next base: position 39,569,570 of record OY978219.1, read on the forward strand.
ATACAAATACGCAATAGATTGGAAGAAGAAAACCATGATTCCATTGATCATATGAAATCGAGTTCATAACATATAATCCGATCCAAGTATTAACCACAATCTATGCAAAAAAACAAGGTTACTTGGTGAAGAACTTCATCCTCCCCCTAGAAAAGGGGTTTAGCCGGACATGGTGATGATCAACATGCTTTGATTTGAAGAACATGAAGAACTATGAATTTCTCTCTCAAAGTAGCCTCACTCAATAGTTGGGAACCCTAAAATAATGTTAGGTTGTGCTATTTATACTTAGGAACTCTAATTCCTGACACCATGGTCCAGACGGGGATAAGGGTGGTCCGGACTACGGGTACAGATTGCTCTCTGAAGTTCGCGGAGCCCTTGGTCCGGACGGGGGAAAGCATGGTCCGGACCATGGTGTTAGAAAATGGCTCATTGGTCCTCTTTTGCTCCTCTTCGCATCCTTGACGCTTCTAAACCACTCCAAAGCATGTTTTCCACGTCTTTGGGCACTCGGCACCTGTAACACCATTCACCAACAAATGCTAATAAAAAACTAATCGAAATAGCTTAACAAAGTGTGAGTTAACAAGGTTTAGCGGGTGCTTTTCGGCACCTATCAGTAACCATGTAGGATAAGCCACATCGTGTTTTGCACTATCCAGATGTGCTTTGACTTTTTACTGGAAAAAGGACCCTTCCAAAACACAATCAGACAGCCGAGGGGTACACCGCAGGATACACAACACCCCGGGCTAGTTTGTGCAGTTACTTAGTATCAAGTAAGTTGAAGTTCAAGATGTGGCCAACTTTTCTGGCTAGTGTGCGTCCCCAGTCCCCACTTAATGGAATCCCCACTAGAATTGAATAGCTCACAAAAGTGCAACTTTATAGTTGTGCACATTGGAGATTCCTACCGTTGGGGCCATAAATCAATTAATAAGGGGTTCATCAATGGACAGGAAGTAATTTAACTAGTTCACTCTACTTTACTTTTTTCTCCATTAATGTAAATTTAGGTTATCTTTTATGAGATGGTAATATGAATTATTAAAATTAAAAAAAAAAAACTTAGAGAAATCGACTTCTTTTATGTAGTAACGAGGCGTTCATTGATCAAGATTTGCATTTTAAATCACGCATTTAGAGTTATGAATGTTTCGCCGCTCACTTCTCAATCGGTACCGGTTGATACGGTATGTCGGTATGAGATTGATAACTTTGATCGAAACGGATTCATTAACGCCTTGTGAAAAATTAATCGGAGAATGTAGGATTCCAAAATCATCTGTTATATTTTCATATAATATTCTCGTTACAGTTTTCCAAATAAAATTTAAAAACCAATATTTTGTAATGCGGAATTTTAAACAAATCAGTTCTCATACATAAGAAAGTTTTGGATGCCGGCTCAGTACCATATGGTGAAAGAAAGAGAGGGAGGAGAGAGATAGAAATCTGAGCAGTCTAAAATACTTTTGGATAGCCAAGATGCGTGCTCGGACACCATGTGTACGGTACCCTATTTGCATCCAAAATTTTCTGTCATACTGCCACAAGTCATAAAAGGGTAATGCATGTTATGAAAGGGTATTAAAACAAGGGAAATACAAACCACAGCCTCTACCACGATAGATACTGCTTAAATTGAATATCAAATTTTAAAAAAAATATACATATTGATATCTGTAAAAATATATTAACATTTATAAATAAATAAAAAGTGTATTGAAATTTAAACTTGTTTGTCGCACTTCTCTTTTTAAGTGTATTTACAACCATTGAAAATTCAACTCCAGACACAATTGTATCCGTCCATAACCATTTTATGCACTTGGACTCACATGCATCAAACAAATCCGACGAGTCGTTTTTTAATTTTAGAATTGTGTCTAAAACAAACAAAAACCAATTACCAAAATGAAGAGGGAACAAAAACGATAATTAGGCATAAAAGCTGCAGAAAACGCGTGACAAAAAGGGGATAACAATTAACAACCATGCGTGAGCGTGCGTTTCCCTCCTGCAGTTCCTCAAAAAGTCTGAAGAGGAGAGAGAGAGAGAGTTGGAGAAAGTTTTCTGTGGAAGGGTGACACCAAGAGGTTTACACGGTTTTGCTTACGGGTTGCCGTGTGTACATTGTGTGAGGCTCGAGGAATTGCCGTGTGTTCATGGCGTGAGGTCCGAAGCTGAGTTGGCAGCGCTGAGTGTTTGGCCAACTCGCCCTAGAGTCTCACGCCTTGCACGCACGGAATCTCGTGAGTAGAATTGTGACACCACGTCGACTCGCGACTGGTGTCACCGTTACACCTAATACCTTCTCAAGAGAATTGATGGGCTTAAATGACGCCACCATATACGGTTCAGAAAGGTGGACCCACTTTGACACTCTCACGTCACTCGTGACTCATCATGGACCACTCTGGCACCCTCTACAGAACCATAACTGCTTCAGATTATCCTTGCAACTCGCTACTCCGCCATTCATAATTCCACGCGCCACCGCTTCTTCAATGCCTACCAATAGTGGCGGAGTCAATAATCAAAGTCGGAGGAGGCCGATTTTATGAAAGAACTCTTGATTCGATGATTTTTTAAGAATAAATTCAGTCATTCGAGTTTTAACGATACGGTTTTGATTAATTTCAAGTATTGTTGTTATCATATCATTCGGCGAATGCAGTATCATTCATCATAATATCCACAAGCCACTACCCCTTTGATGTCCCAACAGTGGCAGAGTCAATAATCAAAGTCGGAGGGGGCCAATTCACTGAAGAACTCTTGGTTCGGTGATTTTTCAAGACTAAATTCATTCGTTCGAGCTTTTATAGGATGGTTTTGATTAATTTCAAGTATTGTTGTTATCATATCATTTGACAAATGCAATATAATTCATCATAACTTAGTGTTCTTGAAATGAAAATTATTCTTACTTTTTAATTTTTTTTGAAATTTTATATTTTTTTAAGAATAGCTATAAAAAAAATACAAAATATACTCTAAAATAGAAAATTGAGAAGGTCAGGGCCGCCCTCGGCCCATATATAGCTCTGCCACTGTCTACGAACACCACAATCAAACTACTGAGAACGACTAGGGGTACATATGGAGATTGTACTGATACAGGGTACGAATGACTTGTGGTGCCTTATCCTGATTTCCCACACGATTTAGGCTGAGGAAACACTACGATTTTTGATATTTTTAAATTATAAGTTGTCAAATTAATTGATGTATGTGAAGAGAATTACTCATTTTTGACAACTTATAGTCCAAAAATAGTATAATAGAAACTCAGCTTGAATGTTAGAGTAAAAGCTTAGATAATTGGATTAAACATTTATAGTTATCTTTCTCATCTGAACAACTTATAGTTAGTTTTATTTATTTATTTATTTATTTGAACAACTTATAGTTATCCAATCGAGATGATTTTCTACAAAGTTCCTGTAATAAGTATTCTAAAATTAATTAACAACTCGGATTAATCATATGAGACCATGAAGCGGATCCCACAATTCATCTGTACTCTTTCGGTACAACCTCCGTTGCCATATGTTCGACTAAGGGTGAAAAAGGGTGTTTTTTTTGCTATTTGGTTTTTTGCGGCTTTTTATGTTATGTAATATGTATTATAAGAAAATGATCTATCTTGGAAATTGAAATAAGTTAAGACTTTTTGGCTCATTTGGAGAACCAGCCAATTTTTAGTCTTACGGCAATCAGAAATGTTAGGTACACACAATTTGGTACCCACAATTTACCCAAACACACACACAAGTGTGTGGGATTGTGGGTACCAAATTGTGTGTGTGTGTGGGTCCCACACACTTGTGTGTGTGTTTGGGTAAATTGTGGGTACCAAATTGTGTATATGTAGTGTTGCTGTGCGGCAATAGAGTAGAAACCACGCGCCCCAATTTTTAGGTACTTGGGGGAACATTGTGGTCAAAAAGAGCGACAGAGAGAGGGACCGGTGCTTTAAAAATCTAGCCGTTACATTTGTAACATGCATTGGACTTTTACCTTCCCCACACGAATAAAAGGACAAATATTTGCCATATAATTTGCTCGATTCCTCCCTACCCCTATGGCCTGCGGGCTCCACTTTCATTCTCCAAAATGCCCTCATTTTCGGGGTGTTCCACTGAAAAAAGAATATTTTTTAAAAAAAATTAAAACATGTCATTCCTTCATAATATATCACATAAAAATTCGTAAAAAACAAGTTTATTTTAAAAACACTCTATTAGTTCTGCTATAGAATAGTCATGCCACCCTTCTCAAAAATAAAAAGGAAAAGTGCTACTACTTCCGTCCGATTTTGTCGTCCGTTTTCGACCTCCGTATATTTTTCAATTGCTTATATATTTCATTCTATAACTTTTTTATGGTTTTGAAACTTTTTTATAAAAAATTAATTGAAAAATATCAAATAATATGCATATTTTTTAAGATTCGTGTTGTAATATACAAATAATTAAAAATTAATACGAATGTCGAAAATGAACGAACTAATTTGACAGAGGGAGTAATGATAGGCCAATGGACAGTCAGCCTATCAATAAAAAAAATAACAAAAAAATCTGTAGGTATTAAAATACTATTTTAAAAGTGTTAAAAGTCCATCAAATACTATTCTTTTGTTTTGTTTTTTTTTTTTGTATTTTTCTTGCCATATTAAATATTAACAACTCATTAGGAAAAATGAATTAAGAAACAATAGAATAGCCATGCCAGTATGCCACCAGTTCTGCCTGTTCCTCCTTGTGTTTCCCTTGTCTTAAAAACCTGGGATATTTTAAGACATTTTCTGCCGTACAGAACATACATTGTTGAGTACAAAGCTTTCCTTGAGTTAGAGCCAATAGTGTTATACTAGAAAAAACCCTAGGTTTTCAAGAATCTTAATTTACCCCATCAAATTTGTCTTAGAATTTTTCAATATCATCAGGAAATTAATACCGAAATTTATGGATATCATCACCATATCGCAATGCAATCAATTGAAATTTATGGCCCTCGAAAGGTCAATTATATTTTATTAAGATGGAATTACCACAAATTCCATATCACTATGATCAATTTCGCAAGTAACAATGTAGGGGGTGTTCCGCTACGAGTGTTTTTAGAATAAATTGGTTTATCACGGTTTTTTCTGTGATGTATTGTGAGAAAATGAAATATCTTGGTTTTTGGTAAAAAAACTGTTTTTTGTTAGTAGAACACCCCCTTAGTTTTCACTTATGCTAGTTTTTTGTTACTTATAAAAAAGATGTTTACAAATATCATTAGGGTTTACAATGTTATACTAAATACTGAAATATGTGAACAGTAGGCAGTCTCAAAACCACGTGTTGCGTGAGATTAATGGCTATTTTTTGAGATTATGAGAATGTAAACAAGGTTACATTTTGATGGAAAAAATCAATGGGAACACTAATCTAGCTGTTAGTAATTCGATCAAGTTAGTAAATTTCATTTAACTATTTTCAATTGACCATGAACATTGTACAGAAAAACAAATAATAAGAAAATTTAACGGAACTCTGCATTCGCGTTCTTTTTTTAAAAAATTGGGTTGAAGTTTGAAATTAGCTTGGGGTGGGATCGATATGATGTATAAGTTCATGAAAAAAAAATGATTCCAACCCTAATTTTTTGTTGAAAATGAACCCATGATTACTCAATGCTCTCTTAAAAGTTCTACCACCTAATATGTTGGCTTATTGACCAAAGAGTTTTTGGTTGGTTTGCATTTAGATATTGAGATGAATGTTTTATGTTTGTAAACCTAACCCACTTGAGGGTTGAGACAATAGATTTAAAGCACTTTGTTTTATACTGTAATACTCTGATTTTCAATCAAATGGAAAATATATATATATATATATATATATTGGTGAATATTCTTAATTTCTTGAAGCAAGTCCACCATTGTGTCAAATCCTGTGCCAAACCCAAAATTTGACATTGCGAATGGTGAAACTCTCTATGTTCTTATGCCAAACTCGATGCCAAATTTTGACAACGTCATTCTTGTTGCAAATTTTAGCATCTAATTTGGCAATTGTCATACTTTGTACATCGTCCAAGCCAATTTAATTAGCATAAAAAATTAGATGAGTTTAATAATTATTTCTTGAGATTCAAGGTCACTGCACCGCCGTTAAAATAATTGATCCAAAGATCAAATTACAAAGGAAAAAATATCCAATACTACTACACTAGCGCACAACAATAACAAAAGCGCCATCAACAATGGCACAACAATGAATTTAAGATTGTTCTAAAATGACATCAAACTGAGTAGCACAAAATTTACGGAAGAGAGCATCCTGTAGTATGGTGTCGCACTACAGTGCCGTTCATTGCCGAGATGAAATCCGAGCCGTTCATTGCCGAGATCAACGGCTCGTACCGCCCTACAGGATCTCCGGATCCTTTACACCTATATCTCAATACTCCAATAGCAAGGAACCGCATCGACCCCTTCTCTATCACGGATTACGAAAAGAGTCGTGTTTTGCTGCGTAACGCTTTGTCCTTTCAAAATCCATATCCTTTTCTGTCACATATCTTTCATTTTGGACATTGGAAAATGGTTAGTTTGTTACGTATTCACTACAATGTTTCCTTTTACGAAGTATGAATGCTTTTAATTTCCCAATGTTGTTCAAAATTCAAGATAATTAGGTGTAAAAGCATTTAATTCGTGTCTATCAACAACTATTTTTGGGCTAAACGTATGTATTGATAAGAAAACATAATTTGGGTAATATTTTGACGAGAATGCTAAAGGACCGACGGAGTTTGTACCGGACATGAACTGGCGGGCACGCTGGACTCGACGGAGTTTGTACCGGACATGAACTGGCGGGCACGCTGGACTCACTCTGAGTCCCGCATGAATGAACCGAGCCGTTCAATAGTAAAAAAAATAAAAAACTGAGTGAGCATGTGGAAAATTAAGTCAAGCTGCGCAGGCCCTTGAGTGAATCCCCCTTTCCCGTCGGTTCATGGTCGGTACAAATCCTGTCGGTCCCTATAAGACGGGTTGTTCTTTTAATCAACCAATTGGGGTTGGTTGAGTTGAAGTGAAGAGTAAAAATTACTAAGTTTTTGCATCGTATGACCAAAAACATTTAATCAATTGGGCTTAACAGGCCACCTATAGTCCTATACACTCTTTCAAGTAGGAGATCGAGTAATAAATCTGTAGCGGCCGGGTTCATAGGGGTCAGCAAAGGCCCCCCTCCACATCACTAAGAGCCAAAAAGGTCACTATCTCAGAATCTGCAAAATCGAATGCAGGTCGATCCGCCTCAATGGTGCCGAACGAACGGTGCCCACGGCGGACGGTGCGGATACAGGGTCCTGGACGAATATAGGTTTGAACGATGTCTGCCGAACGTCTCGGTGCCGAGGACATGGTACTCACAGCTTGGTTCCCAGACAACCCTCGGGAGCTCCGCCGAGTGACGCGCCGAGCGCCCAGGGGGTTGGGTCGCACGCTTGCCGAGTCGGTTGACCTCGGTAACGTGGGGCTCGGATACATCCGGGTTGGTGGAAGTGTGTCGGGCACGCCACACAGTCCATGATGAGGCATTAAATGCGGCAGTCACCTACTCTGCCACCGCCGCCTGCAGCAGCACGTGGGTGATGGGGAATGTCTCGAGCTGATTTGACTACTCGAACCCACGTGCCGTGACGTCAGCCCAGGCATGGCGTCTGGGGCTGGGGTGAAGGTCATATCACCTGTCATTCCGAGCGTGAATGACAGGCGCGTGAGGGTCGCCGAGCGCGTGGGACGCACGCCCCTCAGCCTATAAATACCCAGCCACAACTACCACAATGGGTATTCCTCTCTCCTCATTCACTACCCTCATAACTCTACCTCTTCACTTCTTTCTCTAAGATTTCTGGTGCATTTCTCCCCTCCGGTGACTGACTTAATCATCGGAGTGCCTTCCCGGACCACCACCGTCCGGGCTGGGCACTGACGTGGTTATCTACGTGTGCAGGTTACCATCTCCGGCGAGCGGCAGTGGCTCAGGCGTGCATTGCCCTTTCCACCGGTGCCCTTCTCACTCCAAGAGGTTCATAGAGTTCACTCCGGCGAAGAGACCCCCACAAAATCGTTACCAAAACCAGTTTAATTTAATTCAACAATTGTATTCACCTTCTACTTGTAATATTTAAAAAATGATAGTATTCTTTTCCAGACAATAAGGGCAAGAAAACGAGTGTAGAAAATTATGAAAATCATTTCTCTCTATTTTTTATTTTAATATCTTTTCCAAAATCTGTTTATTGGCTAGTATCGTTGCCTTTGTTGGTGTAAGCTAGAATTAAAAGCTTCGTAAAAAAAAAATGATAAAAGCATAAAATATACTCCACATATATATATACATAATTACATATATATAATTTCATCCGAAAACCCGAAAAAAAAAGGCTAGCAGATCCGTTGTCCCGAACTCTCGGTCTCATCCATCCGAGCAATCAAAGGCTCGGATTCCATCTCACCCCAAACAAATCTGAGACATCCATGTTCATCTGTTAATCTGAGCCGTCGATTGCACGGATGGACGGGATGGAGAGTTTGGACAGGGTCTCAAAAAAAGACCTTTAATACATCGGAAATGCTAACGGCTGCCATAGTGTACCCATTAAGAGTACAAAAAAGTACATTTGTACTTTTGTACAAGTGTGACCCACAAAAATGTATTTTTGTATCCTTAACAGGTGCACTATGGCACCTGTTAGACCATCTCCAGCAGACTCTTCAAAACTCCGGCAAACCCATTTTGGCGACCCAAAATCGGAAAACGAAGACCCAGCAGCCTCGCCAAGCACCTCGCCATTTCCGTCGAAGCTACAGTACCTCGCCACAGGCGGTGAGGTTTGGCGATCGAAGGCGAGCTCGCTACCGGAGTATCTTTCTCTCTCCTCCCACATCGGAAAAATGACTGCACCGGAATATTTGTTCTAAAATCGATTTGATACCAGAGGATTGTAGGAAACGTTGAGACGATGTCAACGGTGTAAGATTTGTCGGCAGATCCTTCCGTCGGAGCCCTCACGCGCCGGTCAACGTACGCGCGTGTGGGAGAGTTAGATCTACTCGCGACGCGTGTGTTGCACGCGCCCGTGCGACCCTCCGTGAGCTGACGCCATTTTTTTTTTCTCTCTCTTTGAAATGGCTACACTGCTGGAAGTGTTTGAAGCTAGCCAAACGCACTTTTTCTTGCCAAAATGGAGATAGAGATAGCTAAACTGATGGAGATGCTCTTAGCGTGACCAGCGGTGGTGGCAATTAAGCAATAAAACAAAAATGGAATGGAGATGCTCTTAGCGTGACCAGCGGGTGGTGGCAATTAAGCAATAAATAAAAAATGAAAGGCCTTTATGTAATATTTTTTGCATATATACCCGACACGAGTTCGTCGCCACCATTCCCCACAGTTCACATTTCTCTCGACCCACTCCCCCCTTAAAATACTTCAACACTACCGGCATGTTTGATAAAAAGTTATAGGTACGAGGGGATTGGTAGAGAGATGTGATTAGGATTGAGATTGGCAATAAGGTGGATTAGTAATGAAAATGTTTGTTTCGCACCGGATTAGAAGATAGGATTGTTATCTAACATGTTTGTTTTACATAGGATAGGATTGGATTATAAGTATCAAATTCCATTTTCGCCCTTGTGCAAACTAATATATAAAAATGGTATATGACAATAATCCTATTGTTTCAAAAATTCAGTGTCTTGTTTAGTATGGAATTACCATCTTTCTTTCTTTCTTTCAATATATATTTTTTTTTTGGGAAATGCTAACGGGTGCCATAGTGCACCCGTTAAGAGGACAAAAAAGTACAATTTAAAAGTATAATTGTACTTTAAATACATCTTTAAGTGTATTTTAACGTACAGGTGTACTTTTTTGTACAAGTGGGACCCACAAAGTGTACTTTTTGTACCCTTAGCGGGTGCACTATGGCACCCGTTAGCATGACCTTTTTTTTTTTTTTTTTTTTTTTTACATTTTAGAAAATGGAAACAAAATAAATATTTACATGTTTTTCCATTTTCATTACTTGCATCTTTCTTCTTCTTTTTTTTTTTATTAAATGTTTTGAAAAATGAAAGAAATAAATATTTACTAATGTTAACACTCCCTCCCGCCCAAAATGGTTGTCCGAAAAATCACTAGTCATGGGTCCCAAAAAATCATCTATATTTTGTATTTATAATACTTTTTAAGATTTTAAAAATTTTGCTTAATAAAACTAAGCAAGGAGTATTTTCCTAGAGGCGTGAATAGTGATATTGGACACCCATTTTGGGACGGAGGGAATATTTACTTGCTTTTCCATTTGCGTTAAACTTTTGTGACTTATTGGTTCTCCTTAAGGAGAGGAATCAGAAAATTTTAAAAAAAAATTACGACTTTTGTAAGGACTCGTGTTTTTAAATAATTTTCCGGAAATAATCTTGGGGAAGTGGGAGGAAATGAAAATAGTGCTATATGGGGTCAATGTGAAGTTAGTAATTGCATTTGAGTGTTTGTGAAGCACATAAGAAACAAGAGGGGTGTAAGTGCTAGTGTGAGAGTGTATATAAACACATTTGGATCAGATTTTTGGTCAAAAATCACACTCCTCTCTTCTCTCAAAACTCACCCCTCTCTCTTCTTCCTCTCCTCTCAAGTTTCTTCAAAACCCTCCACAAAAACCCACCCTCCACACTCAAATACTTCAACATCCAACCAGAGATTCATCTTCTACGCGTGATTTGGAGTCCGGAACTCCGTGGTTTTTGCTTGGAGCTAACATTTTCGGTTGAGGAGCTTCAAGTGCAAGAGTTTTCCATTTTCTACCCATTTCAAGTTCAATCCTTAAGGTAGGGAACAATCTTCTACCTTCTCTAAGTGTATATTTGTTGAATGATTGCATTGTTGGTGTTCTTGTTCCCAATTTCTTGTTAAACTTGTTGTCACCATGGAAATGAGCTTGGTTTCGATTGAGTTTGGGTTTTACATGTTTAGTTGGTAAAATCATGAATTTGTTGTTGATATATCCCTCTCCTATGAGTAGTTGTTGTTTGGAACCTCAATTTTTGGCTTGGGTTGAAACCCCCTCCATTTTGGAAAAATAAAATCTGAAAATTTTGCTCGAGATGGCCTTTGTATCGATACCCCTTTAATGGGTATCGATACCAGAGTTTCTGTAAAGATTTTAGTGACCCGGTATCGATACACCTTTTCTTGTGTATCGATACCCGACTGCTTAAGGTAGATTTTGACCCAACTTTGCGGGCACGCCCCGGCTTCGTCCGAACTCCGTTTGAGGTGATTCTTGAACCGTTGGAAAGCTCAATGAGTCTACTTTCAAACCCAATTGGTCTCATATTCATATCCCTTGTATTTTGAGAGAAATGTGCTTTTTCCTATCAAGGTGTCGGGTTTTCTCGAGGTTCATAACTCCATTTTCATGTTTCTTTGCACCGGGCCTTTATTGGTCTTTCCTAAGCTTCACAAATCGACTTCTAAGCTTTGGTAGCCTATCGTGGTATGAATGATGTTTTGTTATGATCTCTCACGTTCTTGGACACATATTAACTTTGCCACAACCGACACACTACGAGCTTTCGAACTAAATGAATTACATGGATGTTTTTGGACACTTGATTGTTTGATAAACTTTTGAAAAGGATAATTTGCTTACTCTAGGGCCACCATTTGGTGCGTCCCTAGCCATGGGTGTTCGGAGCCCACGAAATCCGGCAGGGGTGTGCGGAGCCCACGAAATCCGGCAGGGGTGTTCGGAGCCCACGAAATCCGGCAGAGGGATTCATTCCCTATTTAAATATGTGGTTATTTGAGGAGATGTGAAAAATGAAATGTTTTATGAAAATGACAATATTTGGAAAGGATTGAACCTATGACATGACACGTAACGTTTCCGAGAAAATCTATAGACACTTGGGTTTGATTCGATCTTTGGGGCATCTATTGGATATTCTCTCATCAAGTCGACCTAGTTTGGTCTATTTTAGCTTATTCATTCATGTGTATCACATCTCCATGTGCATGTTTCATCTTTTATACCCTTAGCGTTGGTAGAAAAGTTTCCTATTGGGCTAGTGAGCTCAACCTATCATTTTCAGGTACTCGGCAAGGCACGTGATTGGAATGCTTGGCGTGTGGACGCATATCATGAAGCTCATTTGTCATGAAGTTATTTTATCCTCTCTATCGTTAATATATTTTGGGAGATGATCTTGTAACTTTAATTCCTTCAATCTTTTGACAAAATTTGGTTCATGTAACAACTCTTAACTATTCATTACTTATGCATGGGTACGGGTACCTCTTGTAGAAACCCGGTGTACTTTGACTTTGACCTTTCAACGGTGAAATGTATAACTTTCGATTTATCCTACGTGGATTTTATTGGTATTTGGTTTATTAAATTTGAGGGCGTGACAACTTTTACCCAGGAAAAAATTGGGTAAAGACAAATTTTAAAATTGACTTTCAGCACCGTAACTTATTTTGGAAAACTCATAATTGTTAACAAGGGGAAAAAAATGCACAACTAAGAGGGTGTTTGGCCCCCCTCTTTTTCTACTTTTCACATTCTATTTTTCTCATTTTGGGTATTTGGATAACAACCCCCAAAACACATTCTTTCAGACAAGAAAAATAAATTAAAATTGGACGGGACACGTGTGCAATAATATTTCCTAATATCATTTTAAAAAATTGGCTAAAAACAATATTCAAACACTTTTTTAATACAATAATAAAGAAATAAGGGCAAAATGGTAAACAATCTATCCATAACTCATTTTGATCATTACTCTCCCAAACACTACTCATGTTGCAAAATGCATTTTGCATATTTCTCCCAAACACTACATCCAAATTGAAAACACATTCTGACCATAATTCAAAAAGCCAAAAACTCAAAAAGTTAAAAATGAAAAGTTGAAAAGTAAGCTCCCAAACACCCCCTAAAAGTGCAGAACATACACGGCCGAGGGGTCCCTGTAGTGCACAAAATGCACTACACGGTGCAGTGCACATCATCCGGCCGTCCATTTCGACAATGGACGGCTCGGATTTAATCCAAACAATCGACGGGTGGATCCACTTCACTGCTCGGATTAAATCTGAGCCGTCCATTGTCGAAATGGACGGTCGGATGGTGCACTACACGATGCAGTGCATTTTGTGCACTGCACCATCCCCCAAGCCGAACATACACGTGGGGTTTTGTAGGATTATCACAAAATATTTTGCAATGGGGAAGTTGCGTCAATAGTTAAAGGGAGGTCATACTTGTCATTCCACAATCAAAACCCCTGGGATAGGATTAACAGTAACGCATTTACGCACCCCTCTGGGTTGGCTAATCCGGTGAAAATGGGTGGTTTCGTAAGAGCATCTCCACTCCTACACCAAATATTTCACCAAATTCAAATTTGAGTAAAAATTACCAAAAAACCCACTCCACTCCTTTACCAAATCCTTCACCAAATTTGCTCAACATCAAATTTACTCAAATTTTTCACCAAATTTGCTCAACACCAAACCCAACATCAAATTATCAACGGCTATATTTGTTCAAAGCAGGTGTACTATTTGTTCCTTGTTTTCGCAGAAGAGGAAGAAGAGGATGAAAAAGAATTTGTTCACTGCAAGTTTTGGAGCCAAAATGAAAAAAAAAAAAAACCTGTTTTTGACAAAATTTTAACTAGAATTTGGTAAAAGAGTAGTTTCCCATTGGAAGAGGTGATATCAAATCAAGTTTTTGACCAAATTTTTACTCAAATTTAGATAAAAATTTGGTGTAGGAGTGAAGATGCTCTAAGCCGGTCGAACTAGCAATCCTGCATATCAAAACCAAAACAAACATGGGTCTTGAAGGTGGCTCCGGGGGGAAAAACTGCACCATGCAGCACATCAAAACGACGTCGTTTTGATTCGTTGCAGCCCAAAAAAAAAAAGAAAAAAGAAAAGAAAAGAATGAAACGTTGTCGAAAGAATGAAACGTTGTCGAAAGAATGAAACGTTGCCGTTTTACTGCCCCTGTACCCTAGTGCTTCACACAGTAAACTCCAAACTTCACCCCTGTGATTTCCAGTGACTTAACAGAGCACTTCAACCAAAAACAAGTGCAAAAGAAGCTTTTCTATATCTCTGCATTTGTTTCAATTTTCAAGCAAAACAACACTCGTAGTATATGAATAAACCAGGGATAAACCAAGTCTACAAAACAACGTTCAGTTTTGGGCGACAATCAAAGTTTAACGAGCTTACGGTTTCGACGAGGTCGGTGTGCCATCAGAGGTTGTGGGCTGCATCGGTGCTGGTGCGCCATTAGCGGTTTCGGGCGGTGCCGGAGATGACGAGTGGTGTTGAGTTTCCATGGTCGCCGGTTGATTTGAGGGAGATCTGAGTTTGTGGGGATCTGATGCCCCCAACCTAGCGTCAATTTGGGGGAGAACAAAAAACGACAGCGTTTCATTCTTTTTTTTTTTGCTTTTTTCTTTCTTTTTGCATCAAAACTACATCGTTTTGATGCGCTGCATGGTGCAGTTTTTTCCCTGCCCTACAGGGACCCCGCTGCCCTTGAAGGCCCCACCTCCTTCATTGTCCTATCCCACCTCTAAACTCTGCTATCAAACACACCCTACGAGTACAAAAATTCTACTGTGTCTATATACACAACACACTCTTCCCACTGACCAGTATCACAACCCTGTACTCTCTCTCTCTCTCTCTCTCTCTCTCTCTCTCTCTCTAGCCATGGAGTCAGTGATCTGGCTCTGCTTCCTCTCTCTCCACCTCCTCCTCCCCTGCCTCACCACCGCCAAACAAACCTACATTGTCCACATGAACCACAATCTCAAACCCTCCTCTTTCCCAACCCACCACGACTGGTACTCCGCCCACCTCCGCTCCCATACCACCGACTCCGACTCCGACTCCGATGATTCTCTCCTCCTCTACTCCTACAACACCGCCTACCACGGGTATGCCGCCTCTCTCACTCCAGACCAAGCTGAATCCCTCCGCCGCTCCGCCTCCGTCCTCGGCGTCTACGAAGACACTGTATACTCCCTTCATACCACCAGAACCCCTGAGTTTCTCGGCCTGGACCCACAATTGGGCCTCTGGGCCGGCCACAGCCCACTGCAACTCAACCAGGCGTCGCAGGATGTTATCATTGGGGTTTTGGACACGGGGGTTTGGCCGGAATCGAAGAGCTTTGACGATACGGGCATGCCCAATTTGCCGGCCAAGTGGAAAGGCGAGTGCGAGGCAGGACCAGACTTCAAGCCCACTGTGTGTAACAAGAAACTGATTGGTGCGAGGAGATTCTCGAGGGGATACCACATGGCATCAGGATCCGACCCGATTCCGAAGAAGCAAGAGGTCGATTCCCCGCGCGATTATGACGGCCACGGGACCCACACGTCCAGCACGGCCGCCGGTTCTCGCGTGGCGAATGCGAGCTTGCTCGGTTACGCGAGTGGGACGGCGCGTGGGATGGCAATCAACGCCCGTTTGGCATCTTACAAGGTCTGCTGGACAACCGGCTGTTTCGGGTCGGATATCCTCGCTGGAATGGATCGGGCCATACTTGACGGCGTTGATGTGCTTTCTCTTTCGTTAGGCGGTGGGTCCGCTCCGTATTTTAGAGATACGATTGCGATTGGAGCCTTCACGGCGGTGGAAAAGGGCATTTTCGTCTCTTGCTCGGCTGGAAACAGTGGGCCCGGCAAAGGTTCGCTTGCCAATGTGGCACCGTGGATCATGACCGTTGGAGCAGGAACTTTAGACCGGGATTTTCCGGCTTACGCATTGTTGGGGAACGGCAAGAAGTTCACCGGAGTGTCATTGTATAGTGGAAAAGGAATGGGTGATAAACCGGTTGGTTTAGTTTACAGCACGGGGAGTAACAGTTCGGGTAATTTATGTTTACCCGGTTCGTTAGAACCGGACGTGGTGCGTGGGAAGTTAGTTCTGTGCGATAGGGGGATCAACGCGCGCGTGGAGAAGGGTTTGGTGGTGAGAGACGCGGGTGGGGTGGGGATGATTTTGGCGAACACGGCGGCGAGTGGGGAGGAGCTGGTGGCGGACAGTCACTTGTTACCGGCGGTGGCGGTGGGGAGGAAGTTGGGGGATGTGATAAGGGAGTATGTGAGGAAGGATGGGAGTACCGCAACGGCGGTGCTGAGTTTCGGTGGGACGGTGCTGAACGTGCGGCCGTCGCCGGTGGTTGCGGCTTTTAGTTCTCGAGGGCCGAATATGGTGACGCAGCAGATTTTGAAGCCCGATGTGATTGGGCCTGGGGTTAACATCTTGGCTGGGTGGTCTGAGGCTGTTGGGCCTACTGGGTTGGAGCAGGATACGAGGAAGACTCAGTTCAACATCATGTCTGGTAAGCGAATCAAACGGCTAGATTTTGTTATTTTACTCCATTTTTGGCTATTTCTGTTTAACTTCATTTTATGCTATGCTTGATTGATCCAATTGACAAATATTTATCATCCCAATGCATATTCTGCTGCTGCTTTTTTACTTCTATTAGGGCCTGTTTGATATCTGTTGATTATTGGGATTCATCACTAAGCCATTAAGGAAAAATTCATATTGAGAAATGAGAGAACTTGCTTATTTGATTTGTGATTGATGATTGATGATTGATTCTATAAGCAAATAAGCAGCCAAGTGAAGAATCGAAGAAGCGTTTTCTTTAGCAATAGAGGCAGATGGGGAACAAACGGGGCCTTTGATGGCCAAAGAATAGCCTCCCCTGCTATTCATACATATACTTAGAAAATTGGTGTGGCTATCTACTACCTGCTTCCAGTTTTGCAGGTTCGGGTTCAAGACGTGAAAATTATGCATGCACAATCAAAAAAATGGCCCGAAAAACTCAACTGTCCAGAATTGGGGTACGACTATTCTTCCCAACCCAAATGCAGAATGAAATGCTATGATTCATATAACTGCGTGGTAACAAATCCAGCTGAATCATTACGTTTAACTTTGAGTTCGAGGTGATTTTTGGTTTCAATTCTGAGACCCTAGCAATGCTATTATAATACCAGGCTACCGCCTCTTTCCTTCATGCTTGTATGCTCTACCTTTCTTAGATTTTATGGTAAATGCCTGCATTTTGAAACATAGGCTGAACATGGTCAATGGGGATAAAACTGGTCAAATTGTGCCATGTCCAAGTGTAGCATCCTGCTTGTTAATTTGGTTGGAAGTAGGTCTTGAATAATTAAAGGTAATGTAAGGCTAGCCTGAGGTTAGGACTTGGGGGAATTAGTTTTGTAGGGAGGTGTTGTAATTACTCCTTTCTGGTGGTGGGCTTGAATGTTGATTAAAGTGGCATTCTAGGATTTTAAGCACATGCGAAAAAGTAAAAAGTTGTTAGGTTTGCGTTAAAGTGATAGTGTGATTAGCAAAAAGTTATCAATATCCAGCTCAGTCACAAAAAATTAAATGTTGGTCAAGGTTTTACTTTGAAAGGTATCCAATTATTATTTATCTTATTTAGAAAGCAGCTTTTTGAAAGTTTTCTTGACTCTTTTTTCGTTGAATTCACAAACTCTTTTAAGGTCCTACCCCGGATTAAGGGGCCCTGTTGTGTCCTCGATTCGTGTTTTGTCCTGAGCTCGAAAACATAGTTCGAACGGTTCACTGTTTAGTGACATGATCCGAAAGGTTCAAATTATGTTTTCGAGCTTGGGACAAAACGCGAATCGAGGGCATAGGAGCGCGCCCTAGTCCAGTCTTATTCTATCTTCAGGGAATTGAAGGATACATATTTTGAACTAGAGCTGGTGGAGCCAACCTACCCTAGTCGTTTGCCATTACAAGGTTTCATAATTAGGTTGGAGATAATGGACGTGTCACTATTCAGAATATGTTTTGTCTGCCAAAAAATGAGGCCTTACCTTTCGGCCTTGGTCCATATGTAATGATTTCTATACAAATGCGATACGGCGATCGATGCGTATTGTTTTCCTTCCGATACGATATGAATTGTGCCATACGTCTCTCGTACTGTACGATGTTAACACCATATTAGCGGAATCAGCATTGCTAGACAGTGAAGTTTTTGTCCCAAAAAGTCATTGTGTGCTTGGCACAAACTCACTGTTTTTTGTGGATGGCCCGAAAACCTACTAGAGATTATGTGTTGTATTCATTGTGCCAATTCTGATTTTTGTTTTTTTGCAATGAAAATTTGCAGGTACATCAATGTCATGCCCGCACATAAGTGGACTAGCAGCATTGCTCAAAGCAGCGCATCCAGACTGGAGCCCAAGCGCAATCAAATCGGCTCTCATGACCACAGCCTATATCCGGGACAACACCAATTCCCCGCTTCGTGATGCTGCTGAGGGTGCCTTCTCCACTCCGTTTGCCCATGGGTCTGGTCATGTTGACCCGCACAAGGCGCTGTCTCCAGGACTGGTTTATGATATCTCAACTGATGAATATATTGCCTTCCTATGCTCCTTGGACTACACCGTTGAGCATATACAAACCATTGTCCAGCGCCCAAATATCACGTGTTTGAAGAAATTCGCGGACCCGGGCCAACTCAACTACCCATCATTCTCAGTCTTGTTTGGCAAAAAGAGGGTTGTGCGATACACTAGAGAGTTGACAAACGTGGGATCTGCAGGATCTATTTATGTGGTGGCGGTCAATGGGCCACCGGCGGTTTCTGTGACAGTGAAGCCGGCTAGACTTGTTTTCAAGAATGTAGGAGACAAGTTGCGGTATACGGTGACTTTTGTGTCTAAGAAGGGTGCAACACCAGATCCTAATTCGTTTGGTTCGCTTGTGTGGAGCAATGCCGAAAACCAAGTGAGGAGTCCGATAGCTTATGCTTGGACACAGGTTTGAGATTGATAAGTCCTGCTTTGTGAGAATGAGAATTTTGAGTCTTGTTTGAGTGGCTTGTGTAGTTTTTCTCTAGTGCCAATGTAGCAAATACAAGCTGAAAATAGCTCTCTCTGAAGAGTTAGAGATGAAAACAGAAAAAGTGAGAGAAAGAAGTTCCTCCTGAAACCTGGATTTGGTGTGTCAAGTGAAAATTAATGTAATAGAATTAGGCACATCATGTGGGATGACTTTGCAGTTTGTGTTTATGCAATGGAAATTCAATATGGTTTTTGGCAGGAAGGCCAATAATGCCTTGTTTCCTTGTGCCTTTTTTTAGAACCATCACTCCTTGGGGATTAATGATCCCCAACTACTGAGGATTAAGAATGTCTTCTTGCTTCAATCATCTTCACATTCTAACAAACACACAAGATGAACAAAAGAAGAGGATGTATCCTTTAACTTGGGCTATAGTTTTGTAGAAGCCAGAGTCGCAGTTGCAATAGTTTTCGTTTGTAGGAATGGCAACGGGGCGGCTCGGGATGGATATTGAGATATCCGTATCCGATACCCGAAAATTTAAACCTACCCGAATCTGCCTCAATACCCTTGGGTGTTTTTGGCACCACTGAATTGGAAAATGAAGATCAGCTAATGCTGATTCTGAAAAACTTTGGTCTCCAAAAAGGAAAATTCAAAATCAACCCACTGGACTGTCGAAAAGAATTAAAAAGAGTATTTAATATATGTGAAACATGAATAAAACTTTGTGAAAGTAAATTAAAAATGTAAAAAGTACACTTGGAGTGTATTTTTTGTCTTCTTGTTTGTTTTTTGAAAAGCAAAGAAAGATTTTATTAATCCCAAGGGAGCCAAAGATGAAATCAGTACAGTAGAAAAAGAAATGCATTGAGAGAGGTTTGGAGTCACTCCTACTACTTCTACTCGCAAATACTTAACCTACCTCCCCACCTCCCGATTTTTTAATAAAAAATGCACCATGTTGGTAAAATACCAACACACCTAATTTGGCCCAGTCTGAAAATACAACTTTCAATACAGCAAATTCTTGCTTGTTGTCAGCCACTGGGAGTCTGGTTTGATAATAGAAGGACCCCTCAAAAAATATAGGCCATCAAAATTCTGGGGGATTTTCCTGAGTTGTGATTTGCTGAAGGTAAGAGATATACTTAACCTGGGATTCATTTAATTGTCTGAGAGTGTATTTATAGAGTTACATCTCAAAATGACAGACCGTTAGGTCGAAAATCATGTAGCTGTCAATTCAGTAGCATTGGTTCAACAATGCAATATAAGCACTCCACAAAGCAATTTCATAACAAAATAAAATGGTACCTTGAAGAAGAAGATGAGCGCTTTCAGTGGATTATTCATTAAATCCTAGTAACATAGACAAGGGGGGCAGCAGCAGTTTTTTGTACAACAGCAACAGAGGTTTGGCTTGGGGCAACAGCAACAAAGGTTTGGCTTGGGGCATTTAGGACAAGAGCAACTACATCTACAATAGCAATCTGGGCACGAAAGACATCGCAGAGTGCAACACTTGCTGCTGCAGCAGCAGCAGCATGAGATCTTGTCAAAGCATCGTGAGCGAGGCCAGGTGCAAAACTGACATTTTGGCATTGAACAACGTATGCATGGAAGACAGTTTCGTAAACCACAATCGCAGCAGCCGCAATCGCAGCAGCGTGGCATTTTGAGATGAGGGGTGCACCCAAAACAGCACATCCATGAGAAATTAAAACAGGGAGCTCCACTGCACAAAAAAGGGTACTTCAAATGGTAAGCGAAATCCAAGCAAATTAACTCTTAGTTACCAAGTGAAACTCATTGATTGGTGAAGTGTTAGTTTCAGCCAATGGTTTTTGGGAAATACATTTACTATCTATATTGCAATGTCGCGATGCCACTTTTTTTTTTTAATTGATAGGTGAAGTGTTAAGTTGATCACTTTCAGTCGCAAGAAAAGAATGAAAGAAAAAGAAATCCTTTTGCAAAGCAAATCAACTTTGTTGCTGGAGGACAAATTACTGCATGAACTTCTCATGAGGGGTCACAGTGACCATTATCCTTTTTGACAGATCAAATTGCTGCAAAATAAAAGAGTTCTCCATATATCCAAAAAGATAATCGAAGGACGAGAAGATACCAGAGCCATTTCCAGAATCGACAAGATCTACGAATCTTCCGACTTCTGCTAGAGAAACAAATATGTTATATAATAATCTTCTTGTAAACTCCAAGAAAAAGGTTGTTGACAACATTCTTACGTAGGTATAAAAGGATCCGGCTTTGCCACCGCGAAATCAGCAACCCTACCAAATTGCAAGTCCAATCAAGTTTAGTTTTAGAAACATAACTGAATAGATGTGTCCACATAATTTAAGAGGGAACTTTTTCAGAACAAAACAGCCAGATGTTGGAATGGATGTTTAGTAACTAGATTCTATACAGTACAACACAATTGCAAGAGCAATCACATACTCTTTACAGCATCGGGAGGCAGGTGGAAGGGTTTCAACGAATTTTAGTTCCCCCTGCAGTATCAACGACATTTGCTCCGTTACAAAGAATATGGAAAGGATAACTGTAGGCATACTTTGTGACATAAATTATAATTGGTGAAAAATACCTATTCGTATAATGACTTTTTACACACAGAGGTATAACTATCTAAAATCTCTAGCATTAGCAAATAAATCTTAATTTCACAGATATCTTACATGTGACATTGTAGATGTGGTAACACAATCCAATTGCCAGCTACCATTTCACGATTATAGACATGCATGTAATATGAGAACTTTTGGCAAACAAAAACTGAAACTGATAAAACCGTTGCCTTAACATCAGATGCTCGAAAAACGATGACACCCAACATTCCACACACTAATTCATAATTCAATACTGTTGATTCGAGAAATGAGAAAATGGCATGAAAAAACACACAGTGCGAGAGATCCCTCTGAAAAACTGAAATTTCGTAAATCAAGTGGTTGGATATGACTTATGAGTAATAAAGGATCCTGTAATGTCTGCTGAACTTTAAGATAGCTGAAAATCACCAATGGCTCCACAAGAATGTTAGTTGGCCACGGATGAAAAGTCGAGCACCTCAGAATGATCAATTCTGTTTACACAATAGGACCCTTTAATAGCTGTTTCTCTTGAACATGTCATTCAAAGTTGTGCTTTGAAACTTGAGGAATACATGATCAAGACAACAGATAAACTGAAAAAAAAACGCCAGAATGCGGCCATCTGAAAATAAGCATAAGTTGGGGTAGAGCTAGCTCTGAGGTTCATTTGAACTTCTTGAATTACTTATGATGTAACGGTTTAAAAAAACATGCCAAATATGACCACTGCAAGGATATTCCAACATGGATAGGGGAGGATTCCAATCACCAATATCAGTTGTCTATATGCTTGAACTTTTTATCTCAGGATGTCCGAACCAACTTACGAGCACCTAAACTAATGACCGAGCCAGTTTACACTCACCTGAAGATTTTTCTGATAATCGTCTACATTATTGTTCTTCAAGTTATTTGATGTTCAGTTATCTTCTCGTCGGAATTATTTGATCTTAACGATTTCTCATCAACGGGAGAGTAAGGGGGTATGCATTCAAATTTCAAACTCTATGTTGGGTTTGGCGAAAACATGTTTTCGAAGAAAAAATAATTTCGTAATCCTGAAAATGATTGTCAACAAGGGCGGAGCTGTTGTGGGGCCGGTAGAAAAATGTTCTATAAAAACACGAATAACTAGATTTATTTTAAACAATCTTCTTACTAGAATTTCTCTCTCATTGTTCGGGTCCCTCAACTGTTGACCCCTAATTCTTAGACTGTACTAGTCGCTATGGTTAGTCATGGTGGTGGGGCGGCATTGGCCTGTGCCCTGTGACAGTGTGGGCCTGTGCCCTGTGACCACGCTTACTTTTGTATAATTACATTTTAGCATATGATTTTTATAGTATTTTTCAATTTATCCCTCTAAGGTTGTAGGTATTTCCTTCTAAACTCTTAGCAAACAATAAATTTTTCCCTCAACAAAACCTTTTTTGTGTACTCTTACAATGATAACTTTAGGTAAATACTGGTTGGCTATTCTTGCCCTTCTTACGCTTGCTTATTGGTACATGTTTTTATTTTATTTATTTTTTTATGTTTACAGAAACATATCTACTCTAACCTAATCTGAGGGGTAGGGAATGAGAGCTTGTGTGAACCTCGAACCTAGCGGCTTACCGCTTGAGCTACTCTTGAAGAATCTTAGCCACCCTTTATACTCATAATGTTCAAGTGTTCTTTAAATATGGTTTTGCCACACTTCATTTCAATATATGCTTAAATCTAAACATCCATACATAATCATCACTTATAATTAGATTATCTTATTTGGAATTGATTTTGGGGTCATAAAATTTTATTTTACTGGTATACATCCTCACAAAAGCAACAAAAAAATGTCGGACAAGTTCAATTTCATGTTAAGAGTTTCCCCACTCGCTTTATTTTCTGGCTACATCACTGGTGGTCGGTGAGGGGTCGTATAGTTGTAGAGCCTCTCAAGAAACATTTTCTATAAAAATCAACTAATTTTAAGTTGGGAATTAGGACCGTGCAGTGTAGGGGTGCATTATATTATAGGATGCAGTGCACGATCCGGGACGTGCATCTCTACATGTAGGGGAAGTTTTCCATCATTTCTACTCGCAAGATTAAGATATACTCAAATAAATCTTCAGTAATCCAAATGAAGAAGAAGAGCCACCACACACAGGAATAACAAACAAAAGATCACCAAATTAACCCAAAAAAAAGAAGCAAAGTTCAATTTTCAAACCATACCTCGAGAAAAGTAATCTCTCTCTCCAGCATCTGAACCTTAGCCAGCTCCCTTCTCTTCCCATACAAATCCGGATACTCCGGCGGAGACTTTGGCCGCGGCGGCGGCAACGACGGCACTCT
Source organism: Vaccinium vitis-idaea (assembly GCA_963854785.1). Taxonomy (NCBI): domain Eukaryota; kingdom Viridiplantae; phylum Streptophyta; class Magnoliopsida; order Ericales; family Ericaceae; genus Vaccinium; species Vaccinium vitis-idaea. The sequence goes on from OY978219.1 coordinate 39,593,502, forward strand.
AGAAGAAGAAGAAGAAGAAGAACTAGCCATTGATTGATCACCCAACAAAACTTCTCAACACAGCATACTATTTTAATCCCAAAACATATGGGTAGTACAAAATTTAGTTATATGGTTAAGTGACAAACAGAGTATGAAATGACAGCAGCACAGCAAATAGAAGCCATCATTAAGCACCCAATTGGGTAGGCAATGGCAGTACTAGAAGTAGAAGTAAAAGAAAAGTGGGGAAAATGAGGAGGTGAAAAAAACATCCAATGAGAAATATTGATGATGTTTACAGAAGAAGACAGGTGAAATAATTCAAGGGGATACTGACACCTGCGGGATAATTATCGGGGCAGAGTCTGAGACACCTAAAAGCTCTGCCAACAAAGCCAGAATAATGAACGCAGTAATGCACAACGCCTACACTTTAACCCCTAAGCTGTAAGTAATAAATACCTCTTGGCTACACTTCATCTCATGCGTAAGCGTGTGAAATAACTGTGAAAGTGAGCGTAGGTATTAGTTTGAAACGGGCATAGGAAACTTGCACTTAAGCTGGTGAACGGTAATTCAAGGAGTACCGACTCCCACTTACCTTGAATGAAACGGAGGGATTTTGGATCAATTATTTACCCAAGTCCAATGAAACTGATTTCTCACAAGGCTCCTCGGAAAATCATTCTAAGATGAACGGCTCGGATCGTTTGTGTGAGACACACAAGTGGGTTCCCGAGGCCGGTTGGTACATGATCGGTGCACTCCGATTTGCACCAGTAGCGGCGATGTAAAAAAAAAAAAACGTTTTTTGGGCCGACCCAGATGAACGAAAGATCTTATTGATCGAAGTAGTAATTAATTGGGGTTAAGGAATTTTATTGGTCAGGCTAAAAAAGTATAATCATGGTGAAGATGATGATTAAAGAGATGGGTTTGGAGAAATATTTTTGAGATGGTGTTTGGATGAGTTTTTAGAAAAAATAATAGTTAGAGAGAAGTGTAATAATTGAAGAGAGAAATGAGAATAATGATTGGATATAGAAGTATGAGTAGATAGAAAAATATGATTAATGATTGGAAAAATGAGAGATGGGGAAAAAAAAATTTGAATTTTTTTTTAGAAATATGGAGTGAACAAATATACTCCTATTTTTGTTTGGGGGTACAGTGGTTACTGGTAAATTTTAATCAATGAATGAATTGAAGCGTATAAAGTGAGAGAGTACTTAGTAAAACCGCTGCATTTGTCTTTCTCCCTCGATAAAACCTCACTGCCTCCGTATCTGTGCATTTCTCTGTGTGGTGTGTCTGCCCATTTTCAATCGATAGGTCGTGGTGGTGCAGAGTTTTGTACTCAGATTTTGCAGTCATCGATTGAGAGGGGCGGGAAAGTAGACACTCGTACAATCCTCGGTTGGTAAAGTAGTCTTGTCTTGGGACTAGAATTTGTTCCCGCATAAGTTTTAGGTTCGATTTTACTTATCAAAAAACTTTTTGGGCTATTTGTGTTATGTCTGGTCGTTACCTTCAAAGCTTCGAAATTAGTTGAGTTGTGCGCAAGCTGACCCGGACATCCGGTTATTAAGAAAAAGGTTGACACCCGTACCTCTCTGACCACGTGACTGCTGTGTAGGATAGAGAAGAAGTTTGGCTTAATAACATTTAGACCCTCTAAGTTTACTCACTTTCTCACATTTGTCTTTAAATAGTTTATTTTCCAATTGTCATCTCTTATTCTTATACAGTTAGACTCGAACTGTTGTTTACTAAATAGAAATTGCCACATTATAACCACTTGGTCCTACGTGGATCTGTTGCTCCAAATTACACCAAAGAAGAAATTGATTAATACTAAATTCACATTTATAAAGACAATGGGTGTAGAAACCCTAAAAGTTGGAGTTTTGAAAATTGAAACGAGGAGATGTTGGATAGCTATAACGTCAAGAAAGGATGAAATTGTAATGAATGGTTATCGCTCAATTAGTTGTGTGAGAAGGTTTAGCAAATGGTTTGAAAGTACACGACCTCCCATCGGCCTTAGCCCCCATTGTTGTGGTCATCTACTTGTATCCTCACCCATTCTCTCTTCTACTTTCTCTATTTATTTTTGTTCATGTGAGCTCTCAACATAGGGCCAATTTGGAACAAAACTCTCACTGTTTTCTATTCAAGGAAAAATAATGACCGGTGTTGTGTCTATCAGAGGGTAGTGTAAATATAGATTAGAGGTAGAGGAAGAAGAGAGGCATAAGTTTGAGGACTAGAGATCGATAACCTTGTTTCAATTTCTGATTTATACTCAAAATTGATTTATTTATACTCAAAATTGATTTATTGCACTTTACGAGACAGATCATTCTCTGATAATACATCGACTTTAAAATTGACTTAAGCTAATTCTTCAGGAATTGAAACAATGTATGTATAAAATTGATGACTAGGACTTCAGGAAGTTCATCATTATTTGACAACGGGTGTGTCAATGGGAATGGAACTGCATACAAGTACTTCATTTGAATGTTGGTATGTGTTGAATTTTAGTCCAAAGTAGGGATGCTATGTGGTGCTTAGGAACCGGGGGCACTGTAGTGGGTGGACTCATTATAGGGTAAAGTGAGCATTTGAGTCGTACATTACGATGATCAACGGTTTAGATATGTTTTTATATTTTGACAAGTAAAAATATATTTTGACCTATAAGAATTCTTAGCGAATTTAAACCATGGATTGCGAAAATCGACAGTCTCTACTACTCACTACACATCTATAGTGAGAAATGCTCACGCCCCCCCATCCTGTGGTACCTATGCTGTAATTGTCATCCAAGGAAATAACAACAATGTTATGGGTACACCAAACTTGCACCCCACATGCACACCAAGGTGATGTGGCAGATGAAAAGAAGTCCATCATTTCAGGTGGACCACACATTAGGCTTCTCCTTATCTGCCACATCACTTTGGCGTGCATGCGGGGTGCAAGTTTGGTGTACCCATATCATTTTCCAGGAAACAAACGGAAGTTAATAAATTGTGCGTGAAAATATATCAAGAATTGAAAATGTTAAAATCAACTCAGTAGGCCGTCATTAATGTTTAAAAAGTAAATTGAAATATATGAAATGTGAATAGAAGTGTGTGAAAGGAGAAATTTTTCCGTGTGAGTGTGTATTAAAAATGTAAAAGGTATATTGAAATATGTGTTTTTTTCTGTCTTATTTTTTTGTTAATTGTCAGCTCATCAGACTGATATTAGAAGGACCATTTTTTCAAAAAAAAGTGGAACGAAAATGTTTTACTACCTTGAGTTTGGGTGGTTGTGTCTAGTCCAGGGACGGATCCAAGGGGGGCATGCAGGGGCACGTGCCCCCGCTGACCCCCACCTGTCAACGTAAAAAAAAAAATTCTGGGAATAAGTTTCATATATATATATTTTTGTGTCGGATTTAGTAACATAACCATTGTGTTGCTAGTCGTAAGTTGCATTGCCTCCAAGCAGTAGGCCGTGAGTTTGGCTCCTCTCCCTTCTTTTTTAAGCCACAAAAGTTGAAATGTTATCAAATAAGAGTGATTCTTGAGGTTTGAACCCTGAACCTTTGGCTCCAAAACAAATTGCCTTCCCTTTTTGCCACTAGACCAACAACAATCTTTGTACAACAACTTGGTAGTTTTATTATATATTTTGAACCTATAATTGCAATAACAATTCCCGTAACATTTTTTTCCTGAATTTTAATTTTCTTCCTTCTTTTTAAGAAAATGGTACAAAATCATGAAAAAATTGTTTAACTTAGATATTTTTTAATATAGAGATCTTTTACAATGGTCTCTAGCTTTCAATAATTTCTTATTTGATATGAAGTTTAGAATCAATCTTACACGATTTCTTGTCCCTAACAAAATCGTTGATTAAGAAAAAAATTGCACGATTATAATTAATAAAATACCCCTGGATTGGATTTCTGGATCCGTCCCTAGTCTAGTCTAGGAGAACTTGAAAACATTCACTTGAAAACATTCACTGTCAAATCGTAGCCAAATCGTAGCGTGTGGTTTTACCGTGACAGTCACCTTTTACTCCGGTAATGGATATTTGACATTGACGCTAGATTCGGAATGTCTAATTACAGTAATTTAACTGTTTGGGTCTTGTTGTAACTTGTAAGCCAGACTTAAATACTCCCTCCGTCCGGATTTGTTGGTCCGTTTTGGTGATTCTAACTTTTTTTCATTACTTTTTGTGTTTGTTGTTTTCACATCATCAAAATCAAATTTCCTCTACTTTATCCTTTGACTTTTGAAAATGGACAAACATTTTTGGAATTGAAAAAAGTATGTTTGTGGACTAACACATCCGGACAGATGGAGTAGTAAATATAGAAAAAAGTAAAATAAACAGATTTCAAAATTATATCACTAAAACAGATCTTAGAATAAATTAATTTTTTATAATTTTTTATGTGATGTATTATAAGAGAATGACTTATCTTGATTTAAATATAAAAAAAAATTATTAGTGGAACAACCCTTAACAAAAAAAAGTCAACTTATTTAAAAGCAAATAAGCCAATAAGCCAACTCTATTGAAACACTTCCTAAAATATTTTTTGGTTTGTCTTTATTCAATTATTTATCGTGTTTTGTAGTTTTGTTTCAAACTTTTGATACTAGCCAGATACATAACTGCGATATGCATCGTCTCATTTAAGAATTATACGTATCATGTTTCGTATAATTTTTGTAAGGGTCTTGCTATTATTAGCCCACTACGCACACAATAAGCACAAAAAAGAACCAAAAAGACACGCACTTCTGTTTATCTTTTACACTTTTCAATACACTTATATACCATTTCAACATACTTTTTAAACATTAACATAAGTTCACTAGCCCTATTTTTGCATTTTCCTGTATTAGAATTCCATGGTACAATACGTCTACGATATAATTGATTATTCGAATTCAGTACGTTTTCTAAGATTATTTATTAATACAAAAAAGTATGACCTTATTTTAAGAAGAAGAAGCCCAAGTGCGTTTTAAGTCGTCTAATTTAATTATGGACCTTTAAATAAATAAAAAAAGCCAAAACTTTAATCCATAAGGCTTGAGCAAAAGAAAAACACACATTTCGATCGTGTTTTGCATGACTTAGGCTTAGTTTTCCGATTTAGCAACTCAGTTGCTAAAATCAATCATAATTTTAGCAAATGAGTTCAGGTGCTAAAATCATAGGTATTTCAAATCATAAAATTAAGTGGTTCCGTTTATCGTTTTTCGATTTTTTTTCACACCGAATTAAAGTACATGACGAGTACTTTAATTTGGTGCGAAAAAAATCAAAAAATGATACACGGAACCATTTTATTTTTTGATTTCAAAATCATGATTTTAGCACCTGTTAATCTCATTTGATTTTAGCAACTGAGTTGCTAAAATCAAACGGAAAACTAAGCCTTAGATTCTTCTTTTCTTTTCTTAATAAGGACAATAGAATGCATCAATGTTATTGACCTCATTTGAAAAGACTCGAATTTTTACATTCTAGAAACTTCTTTTGCATAATTTTTAAAGGATTTTGGTTTGTTAATTAGGTATTGAATAAACTTTCGATATGATTTTTTTTTTTTCTAATACACAATACGTATCTCGATTTGTCAAAATAGCTTGAAAGCACGAACACTCTTCCACGGTCATTGAATAAATTGTCCAATCGACTGTCCCGATAACCAAATTGTTTGACGTCCAACGCAGAATTTTTCAACTTCAATGTTGGGTGGAAACTGGAAAGTGTAGCTTCTAACAGTAACCCATGACTTAACTGATACAGTGGCGATGTCCTCAAAATCAATCACCAAGGTAGATGGTTAGGATAACTCAACTTCGAAGTGAAGCATTAACCTAAATTTGCGACATTTTGGCTAAAACGGAAGCGGGGCCTGTAGTGAGGTAACTCACTGCAGAGTTGTTGTGAGCCTTATCCGGCGGTCCATCTTGGCCCCGATGACTCAGATTTAATATAAACTCCAAATAATCTGACCCGTTCATTGTTCGAATTAAAATCCGAGCGTTCATTACCGAAATGGATGACAGATTGGTTGTAGTGAGCCTCTCACTAGAGGGATCCTGTATCCGGCTAAGACAGCTAGCTAAGTGCAACATCATAGTCTGTATATCTATCATGTTTAGCATATTCATTTTCTATGTCAATAATGCAAGAGTCACACCCTTTCAACCACGAACTAGCCACACCCGCCTACGTGGGACACCACATAAGAGGGTGTGGTTGGGGTGTTGTTGAAAGAGTGTGACCCTAGTATTATTGTTTTTATGTACAACGCAGGTGTTCGGGCACGTCGACAAATCGTGGGGGCTCATACTTACCACCCACTTGCGGGAAGCTCAATTAAAGCCGAATTTGCTCTGTTTGGACTGTCCTTAAATGAGTTGACAACACCTTAGAAGTTTTGAACTTGAAATCTCACGAAGAAACAAGCCTCTAAGGGAAGAGTAGAGCTTCACGCAGCTTTTCTCTCTCTACTTGAGAGCCTCTCTCTCTAGAGAGTTTTCTTAGGGTTTTTCCCTAGCCTTTCCCGTCGCCAGCCGCCGCCCCATCTCCTTCCCTTCCGCTGCCTGATCTTGCCCCGACCGCCCTCGTTCAACTCGTTTTCCTCCTCTGGTTCTGTTTGGAGGGGGTGAGGCGCCGCCTCTTGGCCCACCTCCCCCCGTTTTCCTCCTCAAAGTCGCACCGCCCTTTCCTCACCGTGTGCATCTCCTCAGCCAAGGTAACCCCTCCTCTCCACCCTCCACCGCTTCATCTTCACACCACTCCTCCGCCCGGTCTTCACCTGCTGCTGCCACCTCCTCCACCACCTACTGCTTCTCCGCCCCTCCCCTTGGACAGATCTGATGCTCCGGTGATGACAGTGCGGCCCGCGCACCCTCCGGCTAATAAAAGCTCCCGTGCTTCGTAGGCGGCGACTATGGAGTTCGGTTTCCAACCCCGGAGTGGCATCTCGGTCTAACTCGGAGCTTTGCGGTGACTCGGTTCAACTCAGTGAGTTGACTCGGGTGGAATCCAGTGCTTCGTTGTTCAACCCTGTTTCTTTTTTGTTTAGTTTCCTTTTAGTTCTGATCTGGTTTTAGATTTCAGGAAGTCGATTTCATTTGGGCTTATTTGTATTGGTTTGAATCGTTTGATTCTACTGAGCTTGGGTAAGACCCTAAGCAATGATCCTCTTATGGATCTGCGTCTGCTTTGCAGTATGAGTCTGAGAGCCCACGCTCGTCGTGGCTTTGTGGTGCGCTCGTGTCCGAGTCTTAGTAGTATTGGTTCTCGCCATTTTGTATTGAAATCGTGTAAGTGCCGTTTGGCTTGGCTTTATTAATGACATGTCTTCCAGTTCAAAAAAAAAAAAAAACAAGCCTCTAAGGCCTCCTTTGGGTAAAAAAATCAGTTTTTGGTTTTTTTAAAAATCATTTTGTCCTTATTCAATTTTTTTTTGCATTTGTTAGTTTTGCATCAAGATTTTGTGGTTTCTGGATTACTCTCGACGAGACGAATCTAAAAAGTATAAATTTATGGTCAAAACTCAATTTTTTTTGAATAAAGCCAAAATAGTTGGATTATTGGCCAATAATCCAAGTATGTTGGCTTTATTCAAAAAAATATTTGGTTTGACCATAAATTTATACTTGTTAGATTCGTCTCGTCGAGAGGAACTCATAAACCACAAAATCTTGACGCAAAACTAACGAATGCAAAAAAAAAAAAGAATAAAAACAAAATTGATTTTAAAAACAATCAAAAACTGGTTTTTTACCCAAAGGAAGCCTAAGTCTCCTTGCACGCGCATCAAAACTTTATATTATCCTACCGTAGTAATTAGTAATTACAGCTAGAAGTACATCTATAGCAAATTTATAGCATCGCTTTAATACATTGTATACTTGGATGGAATTTGGCCTAAAGTTTTTTTTAATAACTAGATGTCTAGGTCAATTTGCGGGCACCTCAACTAATTCAGGGGCGGTAGCGGCCGGACATAATCCTTTTGACTAATTTGGCCTAAAGTTTGCATAGTTTATTTTATTTTTATTTTTTAGAACTATTTTGGGTTATATGTCAATTTTCCATTTTAATTCTTTCTTTTTCTTTTTCTTTTTTTATCTTTGAATAATAAAGGAAGCATTTAGGACGCCATAAACACAGGCAGAGTAGCCTGTGGTTCACTCTGGCCATTCATCCAATCAGAGACTGCTTTCACGTGAAGGAGAAAGGAATACAATTAATGCATTCGTAGGCTCCACTCTTTTTTTTTTTTTCTTCTTCTTTCTTTTTACTCTTTTTACTTCTAGGAAAATCTGGGTCATTTTAGAGATACATGTACAGATGTACTGCCGGAACGCCAATTTCAACCATCTAAAAGTATTTTACTCATTTTCTCTTCTCTTTCTCAAATTCGAAACATCCAAAACACTTTGATGCGCTCTAAATACCGCCACGAAACATCCATTTTATGAGCGTAGCGAATAAGGTCGGAATCGAAATTTAATCGTCTACTTCAGAGACTCAGCTTACGCATATTTTGTATGGATTAATCCATAAAAGCTTATAGCCAGTAATAGGTTTCGAATTTAAGACAGAAAATCCTTTGCAGTTTGAAAATACGTCTTTACCCTGGAGTCCGATAAGCAAAAATACAAAATCAACATCAACACATATCATGTATGTAAAGGAAATCAGGGAGAGAAAAATTTTAAGAAAATGCAAAGGACATAAAACCCTCATACAAGTAACGTAGGGCAAGTTATAATTTTGAAAGGAATAAAAATTATAATTTGGGAAATGATTAAAATTTAATTACTGAAAAAATTTGAGATGGCCCTAAATAGGGAAGATAATCAGGAGGATTAGAATTAGCTAATACTACCAAAGAAAGGATAAGGCACTTAATTAGTTTTGAAAATGATTACGATGTTGAACCAAATCGGAGCAAGGAAACAGGGGGAAATGTATCGATTATTTATCCAGTTAGAGTTCATACAAAGAGCAATACTGAGAAAACAACTTTAAAGCACAATATCATAAACAACCGCATCTAGAGCAAGCTCAAAATCTCCTAGGCGGTCAATGCATACCGGAAAAAACCCGTCGATAGACGGGCAAGATAGGTTGTCAATAAATTAATTGAGGTATCCGTAAGCTCGCCCAGAGACCATCAAGTGAAAAAAGATAAAAAACGTACTTTCACAAACCCTAGGATTCAATTAGTGGATAGGAGCAATTCCGATAGACATCAGAAAACATTTTGGATAAGTAAAATGATGTGGACCTCAAGAATTAGCCAATCTAATTTTTCGTGCAGTATCTTTAAAGGAAATAACGTAATATTTTTCAACTAGTGGCCCTAATTCATCTTTCATTTGGTGCTGAAAGCTTCCTTTTTACGCTTTGAAATGTTTACCACAAAACCACCTTCAAGAATATGAGAGAGTGACCCCAACGTTATTCCAACATCAATTTCAACAAGATACCCCCAGCCACATGTTTTTATTTTATAATTCCTATCACTTTTTTTCACTTTGTCAATGATTTCTAATTTTCTAAGGTTCAAATATTCGCTTTTCCTTGTTTTGAGTCACTTAGGCAGCCAAATTTCAAAAAGCAAATGTGCCCTTTTTATTAGTACTTTTTCACAAATTATTAGAACTTTTGCAAGATGTAAATAAGGTTATAATAAGTGTATGTCCTCCACGACGTCGCATGTTCAAATCTCACAGATGTCAGACGTTCCAAACCTTTGGGCCACTAGAGGATTTGCCAGTCGTTAACGACTTCAAGACCCTGAAATTAGTCGAGGTGTGCACAAGCTGACCCGGACATCTGGTTATAAAAAAAGATCGAAGTTGAAAATAACGTAGATCAATGTTTCACTCAACATGATTCTTCACATGGTTATTATAGTCAAAGAATCGCCAAACATTTTGAAAACCAAGACCCACCCAACATTTCTCTCCTTCCACTTGGTCCATATATATAAACATTGATTCGATATTGCAACATGAAACTTAGATATCTGTGGGTGAAAAAATGACAGCAAAAGCAAGCAGTTTTATGCCCATAGTCAGCAAAATGTATTGCTCATCATCTCAGGTGGTTCTTGGGGTAAGGAGGAGGCCGCATGTTGTGTATGGAGGAGGTTTTGTAGTGACAGATTCTTCCCAAAAGGTTGTTTTCAGGGTAGATGGATGTGGAATACTTGGTAGAGATGGGGAGCTCGTTCTACGCGATTCCAATGGCGATTCTCTCCTTCTCATCCGTCGGAAGGTACATCTTTCTCTCAACCCTTTTTTTCCCCCAAGAAACAGGCGAATGCTGTTATGTTGAACCGGAAACACAACCTTTACGTGGCTCAAATTCATACATTAGCTAACAGTTCGTGTTGATGAGAGAAATCGAACAACGTATATCTTGTGTTTCGTGTGGTCAATTTATAAACAGCTGAACGTACTTGTTTTTGGTATTCTAGGAAGGAGTAATTGAAGCACTGAATATTAACAAACACTGGAGAGGGTATGCATTCAACTACGAAGGTTCCCAGAAGCAGGCCTTCACCTTAAGAGAGCCTAACTCATATCTTATGAAGAACAATCCAATCAAAATCTCCACTCAACCCAGGGGTTGTGGCACACATTGGGATTTTCAGGTCAAGGGTTCTTTCCAAGATCGAACTTGCAGCATCGTCGATTCCCTTGGCAACATCATCGCAGAGGTAAATTACATCCCTTCGTTTTCCGAAACACAGGAGTACCAAGAATGTACGTTTAGGAAAAAGAAGTTAGGTAAAATCTCCCCATTGAAAAAATAAATCAATGGTGCCATCAAGAAAAGCTTCAAAGTTTTCCGAAAGAAGGTAGTTGTAGTAATGAAGTAACGCGTGGATTCGTTGTTGATAATATGTTTGAATTCACACAAGCAGATTGGAATGAAGAAAGAGATGGAGCAGATGATGAGGGCAAGCAGGGATCTTTACCATGTAATTGTGCAACCCGGGATGGATCAGGCCTTTGTTTTCGGAGTTATAGCTGTTCTTGACTACATCTACGATGGATCCACCCGATGCTGATCGTTGCATCGGATGGAGATAATGCTATATTCATGAATTCTTTTCTTCATGTAATTAATAAAAATTATCTATGCTAGAGACGTATGTGACAATATCAATATAGTTCTATAAACCTAGAAGAAGCAGCAAGAAGATTAAATTTTTTGTGTGAAATTCATGCTGTTGTGTGCACGGCACTTCATTTTAGTGCATATCCTATGTTTCACTTTCTCTGCCAGTTTTCTGATAAAGATTCTGTTTTTTCATTTTTGTGGATTGACAGAAAAGGGGAACTCTGCCGTCCCCTGGGGTTGGCTGGCGTACTGACTTCATCCGGGCTGTTTGTTTTACGCATCAATGGCTCAGAACACACCTCGCGTAAGTGTATGTGTACCATCCGTTGTTTTATACGATCTGAGTCGTTGATGTGCGAAACGGACAGCGCGGGCCGACCCCTACGACAAGCAACCATTGAATTTAACTTGATTGAATGAAATTCTTATGGAAAACACTCAAATTAGAAACGTGTGAGATAAACTCAAACTTGGTCGAATGAGCTCAATAAAAATGTTATCTTTATCATCATTTTCCATAACAAACCCAATACAGACTAAAATAATAGAGAACTCAGGGTTGATCAACAAAACTGATTTATTACATTTTACGAGACAAGAGCCTCTCACAACACACCAACTTAATTTTCACTCAATAAGTTAGTTCCATCGACTTATTCAGTTTGTGTAACACCCTCTCGGGAGCAAACACATGTTCTCTGTTCAAATTTAGCATATTTGATCACTTTGAATTTGGGTTTTCTGCAACGAAAATGATAATGCCAAAACTTCAGTGCATAAGAGTATGATACAATCCTTTCATGCATTGAAGTTTTGATATTAACAAAAACAATTTTGACGTTATCACCGCCCTTTTCATGCATTGAAGTTTTGATATTAACAAAAACAATTTTGACGTTATCATCGCCCTTTCTGCAATTGTATAAAAATATTCATACACTAGAAAAACATTATATCATTATTGCACATGTCTGGGGAAAAACACAAATTTATACAACAGATGCAACAACCCATGAAAAATATTGATATATGAAATAAAAAAAAGCATCTTTATGAGCAAAATTACACCCAATAATACAGAGAGAAAGAGAAAAAGGGAAAAGTCAAGAACAAGCACAAGAGTTTTCAACAACAGCAGAATCATTTGATTGACTTTCCAAATCACCGCACCTAAACAAATAATACCCAACAAAGATCCCCAAAACAACAGACAAGAACACACCTCCGTTGAAGGACATGACGGCCAGCATGAGGGCGTAGCCAATGGCAGCGTTGACTCCGAAGAGAGCGGCGTGGGCCAGTCTCCTGAGGCTGTGGGTGGTCCGGCCGGTGGATTTGGAGAGGAGGGGAGTGGCGATCGACGACGGCGGTGGTTGAGATGGGCGATCGGCGACGGTGGTTGTGGTGGTTGAGATGGGCGATCGGCGAAGGGATTCGAGGAATTGGTAGAGGAGGGAGGAGAGGAAGCAGGCGAGGAGGGAGAGGGAGTAAGTGGGCCAGGAAGAGGTGGTCCACCAGTCGAATAAGAGGGTGAGGTCTGTGCCCCAGTACAGGGTCATGTGCATCATCTTCTCTTCTATCTCTTCTGAAGATTACACAGCGAGAGAGAGAGAGAGAGAGAGAGAGAGAGAAGATCTGGATGGATTGAATTGGGGGTAGATGGAGCGAAGAGTCGTCTTCGTGTCTGTTCAGAGACCAATGACCCCAACGCGCTCATTCACATGAAAATGCGTACCCGAAAATTATCTGGGAGTGAAATCAATAGTTCAGATAAACAACCAAGTGAATTTGAACCACTGATTTCACTCGACGTAAGTTACTTTGTCCAATTTTTTTGAATGGCAAAAGCTAGAAATCACCCTAAGGCCCCGATTGGATGAGGTATTATTTTCAGGGGGATAAGTTTTAGAGGGGGGATAAAATAAGAGGGGGTATTATTTTTGGAGGGGGGCCCAGGTTGATGTGATGTTTATGGAGGGGGGATAAAAAAGTAGATGGTTTGGATGAGGGATTAAACAGGGGGATAACTTTTGGCTTGGTTTGGATGACTTAAAAATAAGAGGGGGTGGATGATGGAAAAAGCAATCAAATGACTATTTTGCCCTTGTGGTGTACCAAACCTTATTATGCATTAATTTAATTATATAATTACAAGACTTATTATTTTTGGACAATTTGAAGTTAATTTAATTTATTTCACTGAAAATATTCTTTTTTTAATTTTTTTAAAAGAAATGTTTTTTTACAAGCCATTAGATCAAAGTTATTGAATATGGGCCATTAGATCAAAGCCTTTGATAAAAAATGAAATTATTTATTTGTATTGGATCAAAATCCACCCACCCACTAAAACCCACCCACTGTTTCTCAAAAGAGAAATGATATATGAGAAACCCACCCACCCACAGTTTATCAAACCCACCCACTGGTTTTCATTTCTTTTACTCAAAATCACTCACCGACTCTCTCTCTCTCTCTGTGAAACAAATCTTCTCTCTCTTGGACCGAAATTCCTGCACAAATCTTCTCTCTCGAAATTCCTGCACAAATCTTCCCTCTCTCGGGCCGAACTCAAACTGACGGCGACGGTCAGTAACGAAAAAGGGTATTTTTTTGATGTCTACTGTGGCGGTCATTTTGGAAGTCCGGCGATCGGATGTCTGGGGGCAAAGCACGATCCGGTTTGGTTCTTGTTTTGAACTTACTTTTGAATTTACTGTTGATTTGTAGGAAGGTAAAAAAACAAAATCAATTTTCTTGTTTTTTTTTAATCGGACTGTATGAGGAATTTTAGATCTGTTATTTGTTTGTTTTGTTGGAATTGATAGTTGAGAAAGGAGGGAATAGGCTGATGGGGGATGTAGGAGGGGGATAAGGAGGGGTGAAATGGACAAAAAGCCTCCCCTCTACAGCCGGATAATTTTTGGGGAGGTTGGGAGGTGCCCAAAAATTATCCGGGAGAAGGACCCCGGAGGGGTATAACGGAAGAGGGGGTGAAAAGTTATCCGGCTGCTTCATGGTGTTGCCAAACGGTGGATTAACAGTGGGGCCCAGGGTTTTGAGGGGGTGAAAACTAATCCGGGAGGCTTCTCCTCCATCCAAGCAGGGCCTAAGGGTGGTCAGGATTGCACCGGACGCGCGCGTTGGGCGCGTTGGTTGGCGATACCTAAGGTTACTGAGAGAACAGCTTTAGGGTGGTCAGCTTTATGGTCTCTCTCTTCTTTCGTTTTTTTTTTTTTTTTTTCACTTTAATACTCTCTCAGTTTGAAATTCATCCGTATTTCCTTTTTATGCCACTTGTCAAAATTTTGTAAACGTTGTCACAAATTCTTTCCCTTCTCTGTGTACAATGTTTATGTACTGCCTCTCTTCTAAAATTTTTGTATGGTCCGTATGACGATAACTTAAAAATAATACAAAATTTTTAAGAAAATTTCCATAATATTTTTTCTTCATAATTTATGATTTTATTTTTTGCACCAAAATAAAAAACTAATCGGGATCTTTAATTTGGTACAAAGAACTCAAAAAATTATTATCTTGGCTCAACAAGAAGAATAAAAAAGTAAAAATTAGTATGATCGAAACTCAAATTTTTTAAAGGGTCTTATTAACGGGGGTACAGGAAGGTACACTTGTTGGGTCTTACAAAAAAGTACACTTTATTGGGTCTCACTTAATTGGGACCCAATAAGTGTATTTTTTTTGTGCCCGTAATGAATGCAATGTTGCATTGGTTACACTTGTTGGGTCCCATAAAAAGTACACTTTTTGTGTCCCACTTAAATGTCCTTGTTGAAGCCCGTAACCGATGCAATATTGCACCCGTTAGCATTTATCATCTTTGAATAAAGGTTAAAGATTTTTTTCATCTCGATTTTTCTTTCCGAGACGAAAGTTTGGCAAAAATACAAAAAATAAAAATAAAAAATCAATTTTTTGGATTATTTTTGTCTTTATTCACAAAATTTTAAGTTTGGTTAACAATTTTATACTTTTAAGATTCCTCTCGTTGAGACAAGCCAAGAAACCACAAAAATGCTAACAAATGCAACAATGCTATAGGTACACCACGAGTGCACCCCAAATGCACACCACATTTGTCATTTGTCACGTCAAGGTGGTGTGCATTTGTCATTTATGCTAACTAGTTTTTTCAAAAATTTAGGGGTGATTTGGCTAAATCAAAAAAATTGGTTTTTTTTCGTTGTCTTTATTCAAAAAAAAATTGCATTTGTTAGTTTTCGGTCGATTTTTTGTAGTTTATTGGCTTGTCTCGACAAAAGGAATCTAAAAAGTATAAAATTATTAGCCAAACTTAAAGTTTTGTGAAGAAAGACGAAAAATTTTACGAAAAAACCGATTTTTTGGATTATTTTTCGTCTTTATTCACAAAACTTTAAGTTTTGCTAATAATTTTATACAGTACTTTTTAGATTCCTTTCGTCGAGACAAGCCAAGAAACTACAAAAAAATCGACCGAAAACTTACAAATGCAAAAAAAAATTGAATAAGGACAAAACGAAAAAAACTAAAAAACCAAATTAGATTATTTTTTTCTTTATTCACACATTTTAATATATTTTTAAAACCTTAATATGTATCTATTGGGCACACACTAACATTTTCTTGGGTAAAAAGAGGAGTGACCTTTCGGAACAAAGGCCAACACAGCAATGAAAGAATTAGAAAAGGTAGAACACAGTACGGAGAGCTCAGAGATTTACGCTACCTAATGTCACTATGTCAAATCAAGACTATTTTATGGTTTTCAGTCGGATAAAGAAAGAAAAAGGACATCACCCTTAGGGTGGTCTCTAGCAAGACCCTTTTTGAATTAATCCTTTAATTTTTAATGAATTCAGGTTTAAATTCTTTTGATTAATAATTTGCTGAGAATCGAAAAAGTATAA
The DNA here is from genome assembly GCA_963854785.1 of Vaccinium vitis-idaea. Lineage (NCBI taxonomy): Eukaryota > Viridiplantae > Streptophyta > Magnoliopsida > Ericales > Ericaceae > Vaccinium > Vaccinium vitis-idaea. The sequence continues at coordinate 39,609,584 of OY978219.1, forward strand.
AAATATATACTACAAGGAAAAGAACTTTATTAAAATTGAAGAAAGAAGAAAAATATACTATTGTAGTGTCTTTTAGCGGTGGTTTCCTATTAATTTTTACCCTTTGATCTATATTTTTATATTTTTCTGATTCTATAACGTAAAAGTCGATAAAAAACTTAGAAAAGTAATACCTAAAACTAAAATAACCTAACTGTATTTTTGATGCTCACAATCACAAACACACACCGCGTCTTCAGTCAGACCCAACGTAGAGAATGTAAAATCCAAGTTCTGCCGTCTTTACACTTTTCTTACTAATTTGGCTTAAATAAGTTACTTGACTTATTATTTTGTCTTTATTCAATTTTTTTTCGCATTTGTTAGTTTAACGTTTAATTTTTTTAAATTATTAATTTGTCTCAACGAAAAGAATAAGAGAAAAATTAAAAAATATGATAGAAACTCTCAATTTTTTAAACATAGATGAAAATTCAAATGACCCATGGAGTTTTCCCATGCCAACACTGATAACCCAAGGATCGACGGCTTGATTCTAGGGGAGAGAGGGGAAAAGGGTATCACGTGCTTTGAGAGTGAGGGGAAAAGGGAAATGTGTAGGTAGGACTGGTAGGTGACTTAAATTAATTTTGTATTTTTTTTATCATCATTTTGTACTATTTTAGAGTACCGGTACGTACAGTACTAGTAATGAAAACGATATGCCGTCCGTTACGAGATTGATAGCTTTGTGATTGATACAAAGAAGGAGAGAGAGAGAGTGAGAGAGAGGGGCGACCAACACAGGGCAGCGCCGACCACCACATCCCCCACCGCCTCCCTCTCTAGTTGTCCACAAGTGTTATCAAATGGGCCGGATTTTAAATATACTCTTACCTGTAGTTTATTTAAAATTTAGACCATTTAATAACACTTTTGGACGGTTAGGATGTGCCGACGAGTACGCCACGTCGTACCTGCTTGATACTGGAAAATTTCTCCCTCTTTCATTTCCATCAGAAAGTCTACATGCTTTTTTAACAGGAACAACGGTTCAGCAAAATTGATTCCCAGCTTATGAACATATTTCGCCAACATCTCATTTGCAGCAATAGAAATTGCATAAACCAGGTAAATTCTGCCCCCACAAACTCTCACCTAGCCAACGAACAAAACAAATGGTAAGTATACGACAAGAAGACCTAGTACTTTTCAAATATAATAATAAAATAAATTTAAAAACAATTGGACTCCAATTTAAAATTTGTAAAGTTCTTTTAATTGGTTGAGTTCAAAATAATTACACACGAAAAGTGAATAAAAAAACTGACACAATTTTCTTGATTTACTAAAATTATGAGATGGGAAGAGTATTCATTTTCTAAGTCTCTCATTAACGAGAAAAATTTGGTGCAAATAGGGTACCACGTGGTGACTTGCATCCAAATTGTTTTTGGACGGTCCGGATTTTAAATACACTATTGGAGTATCAACTCTTACCGGTAAAAGCTTATTTAAAATCTAAACTTTGGACAGTCTGGATTTTAGATACACTACTGGAGTATCAACTCTTACCAGTAAGAGCTTATTTAAAATCTGAACGTCCAAAAGTATTTTGGACGACCGAGATGCGAGACATTTATCGCCACGTGGTACCTGCTCAGCACCCAAGTTTTCTCATTAACAATCTTCTTCTTATTCTTCTTGTTTTTTTTTTTTTTAGAAGAGTCCCATTCAAAGTTATCAATCTCATACCAGACGACGTACAGTTTTGATTACTGGTATGGTACGTACCGGTACCGTGAAATTTCCCGGTACCGTTTTAGATTTAACGTTAAATAATTTATATGTGAAAATTTATAATACATTTATATATTAATCATTAGTTGTTATCAAGTAAATGCATCAACTTCTAAATGTTAACTTACCTATATTATAGACGTGTGCGTGTACGGTGTATTGCTCAGTATATTACATAACATTTTTAAATGTTAGCTCTCAAAGCACGTGATACCCTTTTTCCCTCTTTTCTTTACTTGCTGAAAAAGAAACCTTTTACCAAACTTATAAGTTATAACACAAACACGCATTGTTACCAATTCAACAATTGATGATATAATACTCTTAATCAACGACATGCACCATATTAAAATACTAATGATCCAAGATTACCTAGAATTGCTTAAGGATTGGTGATAAGCATCATGTTCTTGAATTCTTCAAAATCAAGCACCCCATCGGAGTTTGCATCATACCTCTTGATCATGATCCCGCAATCCCACCCACAATAATCGTTCCAATAACCTAACTGCGACAGAACGCTCTGAAGCTCCTCGCATGTAATGACACCATCGCCGTTCAAATCATACACCTTGAAAGCCTTGGCAAGATCCCTCTCCAAATCGTTACTTTCCTCGCCTTCTTGATCAGTACCCATGTTTTGCTTCAGAATGGCATCGTAGAAGAACAAGAAGTCAAGACGATCGAGACTCGTTTGCCCCACTAATAATTTGAGCTCGTCTAAGCCCGTGTTATGCACCCCAATCCGCTCAAGAAGACATCTGAGCTCGTCAAGGCTCACTAAGCCATCACCATTTAGGTCTAGCTTTTCGAAAATTCGGTACAAGTCATCGGTATTGAGAGGAGACATTGTGAGAAGTTATGGCAAAGTATTGAGAGGAGACATTGTGGTGCATGCAGAAATACATATACATATACTCCTATATAAATGAAATAAAGCAAGATATTTTTTTCTGTACGACTGTACCATTCTGTACCATTGCAGCTGCAAGTTGTTACTTGTGTATATAGAATTGGAAAAGGATGTGTATTGATTTATACTTTCATAAATAGAGAGAGGACTAGGCAAGTTGATAATATTGTTGTGGCTGAGATTAAGGAAGCTTAATTGTGGAAGGAAACTTGTGTGAAGAACATAGATTTCTACCCCACAAAAAATTGATTCCCTTCTTTGTCTAACTTCTCAAATGGGGTTGAGAAAGATTGTGGAGGACTGCTCATAACTTATACTTCTCTTGTCCGGCTCCGAATGTTTGTCCTCTGTAGTAATTTGGAATATATAAAAGTATTATTCCCTCTGTCCCTTTTTAAGTGATCCACTTGAGAAAAATGTATTTTTGTAGACGTTTAAAAATGTACTTTCGTATGACGTTTTTAAATTTTTTTTGCACCAAATTAAAGTGCTCATAAAGTACTCAATGAGCACTTTAATTTGGTATAAAACAAATTAAAAAGTTATACAGAGAAATATGTTTTTTTAGGGGTTTCAAATTATACGTATTCTTATATGGATTATTTAAAAAGGGACGGAGGGAGTAGTACCTTTTAAAAAAGTCAAAGTAAAAAGGTGTTCCGGTAAAATGTGTTACTATTATTGGCCTATTGAGAAGCAATAGTCCTCCAAGTTCGGAGTTATTGTGTAACACGCTGCTTTTTTGTTTATTAAAACGATATTCAATGCAAAAATCTGGTTAATTTGTTTGTTTGTTTATTTTTTTGAGCAAACGTACCATTAGAGTTAAATTGAATTGAAAGTATTAGGTTACTATTTACATTATTCTCAAGTTGTCGGTAGAGTTATATATTGTTTCTTAGAAGACTTATTTTGGTTGGTGAGCATTATTGATCATTGGGTGAGATAATGAGGTGTGGGGTGTGATAGTAATAGGATTGACAACAATTTATTGAGGTTGATTCAGAGCATTTGAGAATAATGTTGATCTATAGATATTTTGGAATAATTAGAATTATTATGTTACTTACTTTAATTTGAGGTAGCAAAGCCATTGATTACTTTTGTAATTATTGACGCTTAGATAAGAATTGTATTTTGAAAAAATAAGACTGAAAGTGTATAAAATACATTGTATTTTGGAGTTTTATTCTTGAAAAATTAGGATTGTTACATATTGGCTGAATATGGCTGAAAAAATATGCTAACTTTATTTGGCTTACTCGCTGAATAAGCCAATATTTCGGCTAAAAGTACTGAAAGTGGTAAATTAAAGGGCTAAATACGAATTTTGAAACCGATCATTCTCCTCATATAGTTTATAACTTTTTCTAACACTTATAACCCGTTTACCACTTTGAGAAAAAACGAAAAAACCTACCCCTTATTTTTTTAGCTAAACCAAGCCTAAGAGCACGCTATCCCATGAATCCTATTGGACCCTGTATTCCTCCAAAAAAAAAAAAAACCCTATTCTGAGGTCTCTGATTATGATGAGGATTGTCGTGATAGTGATTTCTTTAATTTTCATTGAATTTCGACAAAAGAAATACAAAAGATGTTTATGTGAATGTGTGTATACGATGTTTACTTCCGAGGTCCTCATTTTGGCTCAAAAGCGGAAACTATGCAGCCACAGGATATTGAACGACTCAGAATTAAGCCCAAATTTGTAGCATGCCTCTTTTGGGTGGATCTGGAGTATCATACGATAGGTGTTGTGCGTCATGTTATGCGAAATTATGTCGTTTTGCTTGATTTTTTAGCACACATATGAGCTTACAGGAGCCTTGTTTAGAGGAAGAAAAAATTACTACAAAGTGCCTAAACTCTAAACCCAAAGTGCCTAAACTCGAAGTGTCTAAATCCTCTACACCCTACTCCAAATAGCCTAGATCCCCTAATTAAACCTCAAAATTAACTCTCCAAAAAGAGTCCTTGGAAACTTTAAAGGTGTACCAAAAAAAAAAAAAAAACGATTTAGTTTTACCGCACAACACCTACTACACACCCATCTCGGATGCCTTTTGGGTTCATGTAAGACGATTTCTCTTTCACCCAAAGCAGGAAAAGGAAGCCATCTCAGAGGTGGTTTTTAAGGAATTTAATTAGTGCCGAAGTTCTATATCCGGAGGTATATAGGCTTGGAATGTGCAATTAATTTGTGCACAACTAGGTGTTTTTTTGGGTGGATGATGTTAAAACCTGACAAATGACTTATTTGCCCTTGTGCATGGGTCATATTAAATTTAACGATAAAATAAATACATAAATATAAGGCTAATTAAATTAATTATACTTGTCAATAAATATGATATAATAATTCCTTTTTTACTAAATATATCTCAAATTTAAAAATTTAATTATTCATTTTAATAATTATGCATACCACCTAATTTTTTGGTTTTTTTTTTTCTAATTATGCATTTTTTGCTTATATTAAATACAAAACTTAATATTTTTTTCTTATAATAACTAATTTTAATTTTATATAAATAAAAATTAATACATGTTAAAACATTTTTTAAATAGTATACCACCTAATATGTTTCAATTATTTTTAATTTACATATTAATTTAGTAATTTTTATATTATACCCCAACAATGTCAATTTATAAAGTATAATGTTTTGCAATCTTTTTTATCGAATTAAAGATCTCAATTAGTACTTTAATTTTGTGCAAAAATAAAAATAAAAAATTATACGTAAAAGTACACTTTATTTTTTTATTCGAAGGAAATTACAAGGGCTCGGAAAACACACTAAATGGGATACGGGTTTTGGAATACAGGCGAGGGAGAGGGTAAGAGGAATGAGGGGGGTAGGTAGGTAGTAATTTGGAAGGGGGTATAAAGTTATAATAAGGGGATTAAAGGATATTAAATTGGAAGTGGATGAATATCCCTCCAAAAATTTGCCAAACCAAGTATTAAAGAGGAGGGAGCAGCCGAGCAGGATAAGAGAAAGGAGATGAGTTATCCCCCTCTTCATCCCGCAGCCAAACGAGGCCTTAGGATTTTTCATTGCATCTTCAGCAAATCAAAACTAGAATGAACGATTTTGTACCGGTGAGGCTTTTATTGGGTTGAACTTTTCAATTAGGTGAATCTACTTGTATGGTGGTTTGGTTTACCAACGCATTTGATAATTGCCCATAAGATCTTGTCCATAAGATTGCCTCTTTTCCCTATCTATTGATGATTTTTCTCATAAAATTTAGAAGATCAGATCTTTGAAAATCAAGTTATGGTTTAGCAGACTTGGGGGAGTTTGCTCTGATTTTGGGTGTTTTTCTTCTCTACTGTTTCTAGTTTTTCTACGGGTTTTTTTACACCCGTCTTACAGATAAAATAAATACATAAAACTTTCTACTAGATACCGAAAAGAAGGATGTAAATTGTAGATTCTTGAGGCGAGGGCAGTGAGTGAGGTTGGCGGGCGAATGCGTACATGGGTGGCGATGAACCGGTGTCAGTAACAGAATGGAACTGAAGCTGTAGGCGCTTGGATTATGACATGCTGCAATGGAATTTTCTAATTTTCCTCAAACCAAAACGACATGCATTTTTGGACTAATAGGATGCTCGGAAAGGGGGCAAAAAGGCGTCGTTTTGCCGCACTATAGCATCCCCGTGTCTGAAAAAGAAGAAAGAAGTAAACGCCATTACCATAACACATTACTGCAGAAACTCTGTCAGTGTAGAACTACTCAATTTCAATGAAAGTTCAATGATCGACCGTACAGCTTCGAAACCCCGAAACAGAGGAAGAGAAGGAACCCTCGTTCTTCTGTGTTAGCATACCTCAAAAATATCATTTTCATAGTCATACTTCGGTTTTCAAGACCGACTCTTTCAACCGCTCAGACATCCATCTCCTTCGCGCACCTTTATGAAAAAAGAAGGGTCACCCATATCTAATCTAGTCGGTAAGACCCTACCGCCTTTCCATGACACCAATTCGTAAGAGTCCCGTCCAGGTGAAGTACGTGTATTGGCGACCCGAATGCATGCGTTAGTCACATTAGTGAGCTAAACGCGCCTACAGGATGTAGGGGTTAGTTAAGCTCTTACAGTCACACCAAAATACTAAAACAGGAGGTCCTATATGGTGTTATTGGAAGCAGATCATATGTAAGATATATCAAAATGAGACGTAGAACGAGGCAAATTAACGAAAAGTATTCAGGGAAAACATATGACCGACAAACAATCAGATTTGACTCTTAAGAGCTGGGACTATTACATGGCAATTTTTCTTGAGAAGCTGACATTAAACATTTTATGCTTACTCATGGATTTATAATCTTTTTGGCTCAAACTTCGTCCGAGTTTAGCCAAGGGAGGCAGCAGTTGCAAAGTTAGATAAGCCAATGCATAACCGAAGCATAATCCAACAGAGGAAAAAAAAAAAAAGGACTGATTCAAGAACTTTTTTTTTTTGTGGATAAAATAGCTTGAAATAGAAAAGAAGGTTAACCGAATATACAGCCTACAAGAGGCATACCCCAGGAGGAAAAGAAAGAAAAAGAAAATAGAAAATCTAAAACTAAACCACGGCAAAAAAATAGCCAACAAAGCTCAAAACACACTTCAAAGAAGTAACACCAAAACAAAAGAAGGCCAAGCTAGCTTCAAGAACTAAATTCTTGAAGCCTTTAACATCTTGATTTTTTCTTTAAGCTTCTTTTTGTTTTGATCTCTAGTAGATGAAAGAGTTGATGATTCACCCACCACCTGGTTCAAACTATGTCGAGGTCCAATGAAATCGCCTTCCAAAGGAATCCGTGGAGGCTCTCGAAACCGTGCAGACCGACGAAGAGCCACGGGGGGAGGCTCCTGTTGAGTACTACCTTGACCAAGGAGAATCGGAGTAGCATCACAAGATACAGCCCCTGCAACATCTATCTTTGTCACCTCCACTGCGGAGGCACCCGAATCGTCACATTTCTCAAGAACGCCAAACGCGTTATTTGTAGGAGAAACACTGATTCAAGAACTTCCTTTCTCTGAACTCCAGATGCTAGTCATATATCAGCAAGACATCTGCTTTTTTATTGAAGGCACATATGTTGTGAAACAATACACGTAGACAACTCAAACTTGAATATATAAAGGCTGTACAAGGATTTCTACCAATCTTAAACTAAAGAAAATGGAAAAACCAACCCGCGTCAGAAAAACGCTACTTCTGAGGGTTATAGAAATCATATAGGATTGCCTTTTTCCTTCGAAATGGCGTCAACCCGAATATCATCTGAAACCATCGAACGACAGAACTCCCGTAGCAGTGCTCAACCTGAAAGCAAGAAACACCATGTAGATGGCTGTAAGCCCAACTCCCAGCAACTTGCTAGGGCGCATGTGGTTCTGCAGTAACACTCCCAGTGACCAAACAAGCCCTAACATGAGAAACCCTATTGTGAAATACAAACTCTTATCCTGTGGAACCATGTAAGGTGCTGGTTTCTTTGACCAGGCCCCAATCAGCACTGAGATTCCCAAACCAACAAGTGTGTTGAACATGGGCCCCGCATAGCATCCGGACATGGCAATCTGCAAACCGTCTCTACCATTCATCGCCAAAGCAAGATTCGACATCAAATCACCCATGGAGTTTCCCCACGCCAACACCGTTAATCCAAGGATCGACGGCTTGATTCCAAATATCATACCAAATGTGACAAGTAGAGCAACAAGCTCATTTGCCAACATGTAGAACCAAATGATACTCATGAAAAAACCGCCACAAACCCATGGGAATAAGAACTTTTGAGGTGGTTGATCGGATCTAGTGTACAAAACTGCAAGAACACCTAGTATACCACCAATTAAAGCGCCAATAAGATATGCAATCCACCCATTTTCGACATCATCTCTGGTGTTCCAGAGGAATGCCAAAAGCGTGGGTGACAGAGAGACACTGGCCACGGCATACCCTTTTGACCACCTCTCCTCCTCAATTACAGGTATTGTCAAGCGTCTTGGAAGTGTCAAGGGCATTTCAAGCAATGCACATAACTTGGAACAAGAAAAGGATGATTGGTCATTCGCCAGCACCTCCTCCTCTTTCCAACCCCAAAGAGAGTTTGGGCTATCTTCAACAAGACCAGCCTTGACAGTCTCATTTGAATAGATTGCCACATTTGCAGCCCACATCCAACGAGGTAGTGCATCATTCTCGGCACCAAACTCGAGTAGGGAGACAGACATAGACCCATCCTCTTCATTTCCATCAGAAAGTCTACATGTTTTTTTAACAGGAAGCAACGGTGTAACCAAATTGGTTCCCAGCTTATGAACATATTTTCCCAACATCTCATTTGCAGCAACAGAAATCACATAAACCAGGTAAATTGAAACAAATGCAATTGCACCACCAACACTCACCTTGCCAATGACCAAAATGACAAGAAGGCACACTAGAGTGAAGAGTAGGAAACAAACATCTCTTATAAAACACCACTTATTGATCTGAACCTTCTGCTTCGCCACACAAAGGGAAACCGTGCCAACAACGACACAAGTAATAAACAGAGCTCCACCCAACACACAATTGAGACCCACTTCCCCCACATCCGTGCCCATAAAAGCTGCAATGCTAGCAAACACATCCGGCGCTCCATTCCCAAGTGGAAGCAGAGTAACCCCTGCCACTGTGGGGGGTAACTTCAGGAGATTCGAAAGCTTCTCAAGAGAGCAACAGAAGTAATCTGCCGCAGTATTACCCAGCAGGTAAAATAGAGCAGCCAACCAAATGGCCAGAACAATATACGCAATAGCACTGTGATGCTCACAATCACAGTAGAAGAAGCCAATGTAATTGAAGAAACCCTCAGAGGCACATTGGGGATTTGCAATCAAGTACTCACATTTGCTATTGTACCCTTTATGTTCGTACAATTGCGTGCAAACCGTCGGGTTTTTCCTACTATTCAAATCGTTAGGCACTGAACCATCAATTTTATCTCTGAAATTCGACGACTTAACACCAACTTCAGCAATTCGCCTATGGATAACCTCAACCCCATCAATTTGAGTGTGTAAACCACCTCTTGAACCCCAGTTAAAAGCCCCAAGAGAAGGGCTTTCCATAAAACTTTCCCCATGTAAGAAAATGAAGAGAAACAGTACAACCGCACAAGTTCCATTGAAAACCCCTCGAAAAGGCGAGTGCGTTCGACTATAAGATACCTTTGGATTTCCCATTTCGAACCCAACTTACCAACGCTTAATAAAAGATTGACCCTTTTTAAAACTCTTTTGGATGGGAAAATATCAAAAGCCCTGGAAAATTGAGAATTCAGAACCTGGTAGAGATTTGGGTCGGACAATTGGGCTTCACAATGAAAACTAAACTACCCATTTATGAAAATCAAGATATGAGAGGATATGGCGGTAAATTTGGGGGAGAATAGGGAGAAAAGAAGCGATTGTCACTTACAATTAACAAAATTATGGTGAAAGTACGAGGGAAACAAGAAAAACAAGAAAAGCAGCTTCTGGGTAGTTTCTTGAGATGATTGTACCCTCCTTACTTACCCCAAAAAAGGTTAACAAAAAATATTGGGATAATGAGACGCAAGATGAATAGGGCACTTACCCAGAAGAAAAAAACAGGATTCTTGTAACAGATTGTGCTAGGAAGACAGAGAGAGAACAAGGAAAGCAGCTTCTGGGTTGCTTCTTCTTGATTTCAATTGTACGATTTTGTTCTTTGGAGGAAACGAATCGACGATCGAATTCGTTTTTACAGGTGCAAGAAAGTCGGGGGAATGGTGTCCGTGTTAAGTAATCAACTGTACGCGTAGAAGGCGACGAGTGAGCTTTTTGGGCCGACGCTCACTGAAATATGGACACGACAAAGGGGTTTGGTGCTTTTTGGGTGATGACTTAAATGTTGTTTTTGTGGGAGTTGGGGCCACAAAGTGAGGAGTTTGGGGCTACAGATCTTCTGCCCCCTCTTTCCTGCCCCCATTGCTGTCCCATCCCCCATGGGCCGACATGTGTTTTATTATACCCAACCCTTTAACGCTGTTAACTTGCTTTTCCTTTTGCCGTTTTCTCACTTCTGTTGTAAGACTTCCCCTTTTCCTTTTCTGCCGTTTTCTCAATACGACTCAAGATATTCCAACGAATCTTCTCTCCAAATATCCTTTAAGTTTCTTTTCATATTCTATCTCCGAAAACCCTTTCCAAGTTGCTTACAGACTGAAATTAAGACCACCCAAAATGTGTGTGCAAGACTCAGAGCTGAGCTGGTTACTGAGGGAATGGAGGATCAAAATGTCTTGTCTTTGAATTCTGAATTGGTCCAAGCTTAGGCGGAGAATGGGGGAAAAGAGAGTTCCTGTGATTTGGGAAATTCTTTTCCTGTATGGGTTTGAATTCTTTGATCTGTTTCTCTTTCAAATTTTTTCATGATTAGTAATTGAGCTTTGATTGATAATTTTGGTGTGTATTATTCCTGTGGGTTTGCGTGATTTAGGTCAAAAACTTATTTTTTGCCTAATTTGTATGTTCCAGGATCCTTTGTCATCTTACTTAGCTGAAAGTGAGTTAGGTCTGTGTTTTCCAGTTTCAGTTCTATTTAGATATCTGATATCATGCCATTTTTTTTTTTTTTGCCATTTGTCATTCCTAATCTATTACATGGGGAAGGGGAATGAGACTCGATCCCAGGATGCAGTGTGGGGTATCCAAAAGCTCTACCGCATGAGCTAGCCACCACTTGCAGATATCATGCCTTTGAATTGTGAAAATGCATTTTTTTTTTTGTTACAACAGGAGAGAAAACGGCAAAAGGGGAAGTAAGTTAACAGCGTTAAAGGGAGTAGAATAGGACACGTGTCAACTCATGGAGGGTGGGACAACAATGGGGCAGGAAGGAGGGGGCAGAAGATCTGTAGCCGGTTTGGCTGTCTTTTTAAGTTCCCACGATTGGTGGATAAGGAGTGAACCAAACACTTCGTTATCGACCTGTGCATAAACACGTCATTACACTTGCAATTAGATAATTTAATTATATTACTAGTAAGATGGTAAGACGACAAGATAAGAGAAGTGAAGGTTCAATGGTTCATGGAATTTATACACATGCCTTTCCAAAACAAGAAATGTATCTCTACACTTTAAAATGACATGATGTAAACTAAAGGTCATCATAATTCCACTTAAAAATTAAGTTCATTAGTTTAATAAAGATGCCTTACATCAACTCAACCTTACCTTCCAAATTAAATTAGTGAGAATCCAATCTCTCTCCTTCCACGTAATAATTTTTACAATATAAAATTGAATTTTATATAAAAAAAATTGCGTTAATAAACTTTGGGTAACATTATTGGCCCAATCCGACCATTAAAATGAAATTACTTGAAATGTTTAACTACTCAGTATCTAGGTCAATAATCCAATTGTCAATCCTATTTAAAACTCAATGCATCCAACATTACACTAAGGGGTTAGCTTGGTGGCTAAGGTCTATATCTTAAAGATTTGCTTTCTCTTTCTTGCTCTCATTGTTATAGAGTTGTGTGAAAGGTCAGCGTTTGAGAAGTTTGACTAAGTCAAAAGTTGACCTTCAAATCCAGCAATAACGCGTGGCAGAGTTGGGTGATCCTCGCGAGGGAGGGGCCAATGTGTCACCTCCGCAAAGCCCACTATAACATGTGGACTTCACCATGGGCCTTCCGAACAAGAAGGAAACCCGGGACACAACATATTGGCAAGATCCAAAGATGTACGAGTGATAAGGCAAAAGGTCAATCAGCTAATACAATGCCCAAAACAATCGTCTGCTCTGGTCTTAAGGCAGGACCCGAGGAGCCCTCTAAGGCTTGGCCGCTATACTGGCATGAGTGAACAAGTTTTGACCTTACCCTTACGGAAATGGAAGGGGAGGGGTTCGCGGCGATAGGGGGCAGTAGAGCGCCCAAGCATCAAGGAGACCCTTGCGGTGGGTGATGTCACCCATGTAGTTAGGGTGTACAAAAGGGACATGTGTCAATCATGTTGTTGGGACTACCTGACGCATGAGTATTGGCCTAGGGTGCCTATAAATATGATATACTCCTTTCACAGTACCAGAGGATGATTGAATTTGACTATGTCATATTCTCAAGAGAGAAAGTTGTTAGTCACTGATTTTGGAAAGATAACACTCTTCTAAGGTGAAATTCACAAAGACCCCTCATCGATGCTCTTGGATACGGAAAAAAAAACTTGAAATGAAATAAAACCCTAACACCGTTAACAGAATGATGGAAATGTATAGACCGATATGGGTACAGACGGTTTGCGGGGCTCACTTAGGAGTCCTCCACAAATGATCTTTGTAATCTAAATGAAAAATGAGTATATCGGATCAACTAGTTGCATGTATTTTTTTGAGCTGATTTCTCGTGGGCTCGCTCGAAAAAATATTTTAAATATTTTAATGGTTTGGATCATTTGTGCGGGACTCCTAGGTGGCCCTGCAAGCTATACCCCATCGGTACATAAAAGGTCGGTTTCCTTATTCTTTTAGTTTATAAGTTCCGACGATTAGTGGATAAGGTGTTAAACCAACACTTCGTTATCGACTCGTGCATACACACGTCATTACACTTGCAATTAGGTAATAATATTGATAATAAAATGATAAAACGACAAGATAAGATAAGTACAGGTTTAATGGTTCATGCAAGTTATACACATGCCTTTCCAAAACAAGAAATGTATCTCTACACTTCAAAATGACATGATGTAGTTTATCAAAAAAATAAAATAAAAAATGACATGATGTAGACTAGGGCCCATCATAATTCCAATTAAAAATTATAAGTTCATTAGATTAATAAAGATGGCTTACTGCAGCTCAACCTTACCTTGCAAACTAAATTAGTGAGAATCCAATCTCTCTCCTTCCTCGTGATAATTTTCACAATATAAAATTGAAATTTATAATTTTTTTGCATAAATAATCTTTGGGTAACATTATTGCCCAATCCGACCATTAAAGTGAAATTACTTGAAATGCTAGGTATCTAGGTCTGTAGTCGAATTCTCACTCCGATCCAAAACTAAACGCATCCAGATATTACACCAAGAGGTTAGCTTGGTGGCTAAATTCTATGCCTCAAAGATTTGCTTTCTCCTTCTCACTCTCGTTGTTAGTCAAAAGTTGACCTTCCAACCCCGCGATGACGCGTGGCTTGTGCATCCACGCGACACGTGGCAGAGTCGCACGATCCTCACGAGGGACGGCTCACGTGTCACCTCCACGAAGGACCACTATAACATGGGCCATCCGAACAAAAAGGAAACCCAGAGACACAACAGAAAGGTCAATCAGCTAATACATTGCCCAAACAACTGTCTGCTCTAGTCTTAATGCAGGACCCGAGAAGCCTTCTAAGGCTTGGCCGCTGTACTGGAATGGGTGAACAAGTTATGACCTTCCCCGTATGGGAATGGAAGGGGATCTAGTGGTTTGGTGGCTGTGAAAGAGAAAGGGTTGGTCATGATAGGGTGGAGTAAAGCGCCCAAGCGTCGCGAGGATGACCCTCGCGTGCAATCAGTGTGTATAAAAAGGACATTTATCTTTCTAAATCTCCACTACCTTAGTCTTTTCCTTTATGCTCTAGCCCTCTTATACACCCTTCTAGCTCAGTCCATTCTCTAATTGTTGAGAATAATATGGACTAATATTTAAACCTCTCTTACATCAGTTTACTAATCTGCGGATCATTGAATCAGGTTCAATGTACAAATTTTAATTGAAAAATGAAACTGAGCATAAATTTCAATTGAAGGAGGACCACGTTCCTTCTTTTAGTGATAAGATTTTGAGGATACAAAAACAGCTTGCTGCGGAAAAGATTATTAGAGAAGTGAAAGAAAAGAAGAAAGGGAGAAAAATATCTATGTTTTTATTAAAATGAAAAGCTTTGTAAGAATATTGTAAGAAAATATAAGAGTAAAATTATGCAAGAAAGAGAAAAAAAAAATAGTACTATATATTTTTATGGTGTTTGGAGTGTAAAAACTTAGAAAATTAATTTTATCATACAATACATTTAAGCATGGTTACACAATTTTCACTTTCACGCTCAAAGCATAATAATTTTTTTTTTGGTGAAAATAATCATTTCTTACAACACTTCCTATTATACCTTTCAATTATGTCACAGTAACGGTATAAATGAAACCCTTACACTAGTTGAGATGTACATTAGTTTCGTCAAACATTTGGATTACCAAAAACGGCATCATCCATCATAGCCTACATGTACATTTTCTTCAAGAAATGAGCTTCTCTGCATTTGTGTTGAAGATTGTAGCAAGCCATTCATTTAATTTTGTCACAGAAACAGTAGAAATGAAATCCTAAGATTAAATGAGATACACATTAGCGTTCCCAGACATTTGGATACCAAAAAGAGACATCATCTGACACAGCCTACACCTACATTTACTTTAAGACTAGTGTAAGCCGACGTGCTTTGCACGTCACCGTGTACTCATTGGCTTTGAAATTCTTGTTCATTTGGTGTTGGGAATTTTGGTTGACGAGGAGATCATGTAATTAGTGTAGAGAGGGGTTAGAAATGAGAAAATAATAGATAAAATAGTCAATGTACATAGTACGTGTGGGTAATAAGAATAAAAGGGGGTGCGAATGGAATTTCCCAGTATTTTTCCAAATATATGTGAGATCAAATGTCAAAATTTGGTAAAATGATAGCTATTACTGTAAGTAAATGACGCTGAAGGTCGGTTTAGTTGGGCGCAAGTAATCTCAGGAATAAAAGCCTGGCAGCTAGTCATTTGGCGAGATTCAATAATAGCAATATACGCTTACGAAGCAGTGTGATCATGAGAGTTATCAATGCTAACATGAAGACTCGCGTGAATCTAAGGAATTCCAAACTGCAACATCAAGGGATATGGGAGATGGGATGCTGTAACAAGTCAACCATGAAAGAGTAGAAGATCAAAAAGAAACATCATCAACAAATCCCAATTAACCCATCAGAACCAAAAAAGAAGAATATGGGTCCCTGATATTACAGTAGTAGTAGCACAAGCATGTGTAGCCACCTAGGCGGTAACACAGCACAAGTATAGGCAATCCAGAATTATAGGCAACTAACTTGATGCAGCAGATATCTGATATCAACTGAGCATTTTCTCTGATTTCAAATGAAACCATCCTTCAAAATTAGCAATTAACAACGGCAACAAATAGGTGACAGCAGCAGCAGGAGCAACCCTTCCCCTCATCCAAACACTCCCGACTCCTTAACAAACACACACAATTAATCGTGGGCAACCTTGGACCCATTATGAACAATATGCTTTAGATTATGAGTAGTTGCATGTCAAATCCAGTAAACCTAAAATGCATATCCAAGAGTATTACTAACAGTAAAACCTTTACTAGGATAGCTACATTTACAAGGGTTCTAAAAAAAATGTGACTAAATTTTGCTAGAGTAGAATAGGACTGATGAGGCCTTCTAATCTGGCAGGGAACTGAATAATGTGAAGAAAAGATCAATTTGATGGTCAAGAAGCTTTAGGCCTTCTAATCTAGGGTGTCTCCTCTTGACAGAAGTTGCCTTGTGTAACATGGACATTAATATCCCCAGTACCTGTACCTGCTTATGAGACCAAAGACAAGAAGATGTAAGTTATATATAATCAGAAACTTTTTAGATAGAGATGGGAGAAGGGTTACCTAAAGCACCAATAAACAAATAAATCTTGAGTTATAGTAAACAACAAAATGACAACGAGAATGACAATGGCAATTAGAATTTGCTTCAAATTTAACAATAAAGTTCTTGCAATCAAATTTAACAATAAAGTTATCTTTTTTCTGTTTTTCCGTGTTTTACTGAACGGAAAATCAGACAACCCCCAATGCCCAAATGCTTGTTTGGATGTAATAAATAAACAAATGTGACCCTACATCTTGAATTCTTTACTTAGAAGTTACAATTCCAGCCCAACCAAACAAGAAATTTGAAGGGGAAAAAAACATCTCAAATGGAGCCCTTTATCAACAGCAAATGCTACTAATGAACTACTTGGTCTCCCAAATTTCACTTGCAACTTCTCCCAACATAAAGCATTAATAAGGCTGCCTTCCCCTTTTTTCAGAACACGTTAGAACTTAGAAATGAACAATGTATCACTTGTTCAAGACGACCAAATGAAGTTTATGGACAATTGGATACAAGAAATCAATAGGGCTTTTCATCAAACACCTATAGTCCACAAAGAAAACAACTGTACTTACCAAAACTAAATCTGGCAACGTTAAATTGAGAAGAATTTTGTTTGAATTCAAATTAGGATAGCTCTAACCGTTTTTCTCGGAATTTTCTGAAACGTGAAGAGAGATGGTGATTAAAACACGGAAAAGAGAGATTAGAGGAAACTTCTTGCTGAAGGGGAGTCCGGCCGTGCCGATTGAGAGAGGGGGTTTCTATTCGGCTTTTGAAAACCAAAAATTCATTCTTGTTTCAGAAGAAAATGCTCACGCCTAGGGCTGTAAATGAGCCTAATCGAGCCAAGCTTTAGAATGTTCAGGTTCGTTCATTAAGTTTTTAAACGAGCTCGAGCCGAGCTCGAACTCAATGAAAATTTGACGAGCCGAGCTTGCCAAGGTTTGGATCGAACTCGAACTTGTTCACGAGCCTTAACGAATAAAAAATATTAGATATATATGCTCTCATACAAGTTTAGAACTTCAAATAAATTTTTTAGTTTGTTCATAAAGAAGTCTATACATGTATAAAATTATAAACACGTGTTAAAATTTAAGTTTATAATACTTTTAGTTTATACATGTACAAATTATAAATGTTCAAGGTTATATATAAAATTCTTATGAGATATTCATATATATTCCAAGTTCGCAAGCCTAATCGAGCCGAATATTGTCAAGTTCAGGTTCGGTTCATTTATTAAACGAGCCTAATATTGAGGTTCAGGTTCAATTCATTTAGTATTCGAATCGAACTCGAACGAGCCTTTACTGAGTCGAATCTCGAATAGTTCACGACCGGTTTAGTTCATTTACAGCCCTACTCACACCCCAAGAACAGTAAAACTTCACATCTACTATATTTTCCTTGTCTGGCGTGGACTCCTACCTTTTCTTTTCTTTTTTCTGAACAGGGGCTCCTATCTTTAAATCTATTAAAATTACCCGCATCCATTCGAGAGATATCATACAAACAAATGTTCAAAATGTCAGCTAACAAATATACTATCGTTCACCTGCTTGGAGTAGCAACAACTTTTGGAGTAGCCCTAGCTTTGATGTATATTTTCAATATGAGGTCATTGTCCAGAGTCTACAGAAATTCCAAGTATAAATGTCAGTTATGGACGTATAGGCAGCAATGACAACAGTCTTCATGCATAAATCATAATACATAAATGTTATTGTAAAAGTTTATGGGTATATAATATATATAGAACCTTGTCAAGGTCCCCAGTTCTTCACTAAATTCCAACTTATCTTCAGCCAACCAGTTCTCCATAAGATTCTTCTTGTTCTGATTCACAACAAGCCATGATAATGCCAATGACTCAAACGCATTAAGCTTCCCTTTAGTCAAAAGTGTTCCAAAGTACTGCAACAAAGGTGGTGAATTTGCCCAGCTTGTACAGTAACACTCTGCAAATTAGGCACCATAGGGTAATTAAACATAATGCATCTTCAAAACAAAAAAGTCAGCAGTCAAAGACAGAACGTCCTCATCGGAACCTATAGCTGGAGAGTTACAACTCAGCAGCACAGGGTAACAGTTGCTCCATGATCAATATACATGCATTTGTTTTTACCCGAAGTAAGCCAATTCCACTAATTCAATCCACATTTTTGGCCTTAAAAGTTTGTTTCAGCTATTTTAACATCTAGACTTTTTGTTTACTTTTGTACTTCAACAAAATTCACTGCATGGTTTTAAACCAAAAGTAATCCCTGCCTATCATCCAGAATAAAGGAGCCTTCAGCTTAAGGCAGTAAGCACATTACACACAAAAAGCCCTCCAAACCTCATATTCGCATGCAAGAGATGATTGAAGGTCCATCGCAGTTCATGAGGGCCATGGATGAAGCAGAGATCACGATAGGTTATTCGATTATCTAAGGATGGACCTACATAACAACGACAACATAATAGTTTCCTAAAAAGCAGAAATCAGGGCAAATATATACCAGTCTAGAGTAAAGATAAATCAATATGTCACCACGACAAGATACGTTGCTCAACAGATTTACCAATCCGAAACAGTGTATACAGTTTGTGGAACCACTCAATGTACCAAACATCGAACAAAAATTGGACAGGTGGTACTATTGTATAATGGAGTGTGAAACTGAGACATACGAGCGACACTAATGACCAGTCTTTCAAAATATGAGGGAGGTGGCTGTAAGAGCATCTCCACCTCTTACTCATATTTTTACTCAAATTTGAGTAAAAGCTTCATTTGATATAGTGTACTCCAATGGACAACCTCAAATTCAAGTGCAAATTTGAGTAAAAGGTTCATTAATGGCAAAACTGTAAATATGAGTCTCAAATTTGCCTTCAAAATTTGAGTTTAAGTTTGAGTAAAAACTCAATTTGATACAGGCATGGGTAAGGAGTGGAGGAGTGTTTTAAGGGATTTTACTCAAATTTTGAGTTTGAGTCAGAAAGAGAGTAAGGGGTGGAGTTGCTCTAAACAACTGCCATTGTTTTTAGGTTAAGTGGCCATTATAAATGCCTGAATCAAGTTTTCAGCAGCACGCTTCTGCTTAGGTGTGCTGGATATTAGAGCCACACGATCACCCCGGTAAGATTTGGATTCAGAGATCTCTACAACTGCTCCAGATATCTGGAAGAGAAAAAAGTCACACCCTTCAGCAATTATCTCAGATTGTCTGTTCTGATAGAGAGTTGAGGAGGACAAAAGTATTGGCATCAAACAAGGCTTGAAGCATCAATAAATCAGCCCGAGATAAAATTAAAACCAACGGGATAATTTTCTTTGACAAATCAGGAATCTCAAATATCGAATAAGCAGCTGCAAACCAGGTTGGTCAATACCAACCTGCCACGCGCATCGAAAGAGCTGTGACTTTATGGCTATAAAAAGGTTTGAATAGTTAGTCTCCCAGAGTTCAAAATACACACCTAAATTAAAATCTGCACCTCAAATGGACCATAAAAAGAAATCCCTGAGATACGCATCCTAGCAAACATCAAAAGTTCTGATACGCAGCTTGAACAAACCCAAAAAAAAAAAAGGTTGCTGCACTTTAATTAACTTACTGCCACGTACAAATTGCATGCAATCCTAAATAATAGTTTTCAGCTACAAAATCCCCAATTGCAGCATCAAACATAAAATTCCAGCAAACAAAGTCAAATTCCTTCATCTAAGCTACATTTGAGGAGGTCTTAACAACCGGGTTTGGAACAAAGTACAAGAGAACTGTTTACGCACATTAGATTGGGAGCTAATGAAACAAAAGTTACTTACCAAGAAGAGCTTTCTTCGACGCGACCACCCTGCATATGAGCGCACATGAAGGCCTCAAGCTGCTCAATCTTCTTGGCTTGGTCATTTATCAATTTGGAATTGTTTTCCAACTGTTCATCATATGCACGTATCTTCTCCGCTTGCCTTTGGCACACATCCTTCCAGGTCTCAACTTGTTTCTTCAGAACTCGCACCTTTTCATGTGATGGAGCACTACTATAATGTTTAGATGATGATGGCTCCAAACCAACACCATATTCCTTCAGATTCCGCTTCATACCAGGAACTTCCACCACCATCTTCTCTTGCATGGGGACAGTCAACCCAGGCGCCTCTAAATTTTCAAAATTATCCTGCACTCCATCATATAATATAAAACAGTAAATAAGGTTAACTATAACCTTCCATAGTGCAGTAATATTTCAATTTTTTTCCTTTTTTTTAACTTGGCTTGATAAATACTCCTACATTACCGCCTTTCGGCATCCGCTTTATAAGAGCAAATAAAACATCACATTAGAATGTATTAAAACAAACATTACATTAAATATAAACATAGATATTTATAAAAGACAAGTTTAAACAGGTAGCTCCGTAGCTGTATCTTAAGGTTCAAGTTTGATTCATAAACATTAAAATAAGCATCCCATGTGATTCATAATAATTAAAAAGCACCCCAAAAGAAGAGGGAGCTCGCGAGAAGCCAACTTGACAAGAATATTTACACTAATAATGAACAAAAGGGAAACACGCATATCCCAAAACAAAAGCCTAGAACTAAATTGTCCAACTGATCAACCAACTTTACATTAGCGAGTGCTGAGTAGCATGTTAGAACTAAAATAAAAGACAGCAGGTTTGCAGCATTACCAATTGCAGTAGTAGCATATCAGTAGCGTCCACATAATAAACCTCAGAACCAGATTCATACAGCAGGAAAAGCAACATGCAGCAGCAGCAGAACCAACTCACACCACTCCACTCCAGCCAACACCACATGTATTAGACCCTGCAGAACCAACCAACCCTTTGTACTGACACAACCACCCTACCCCACGCACCCACACAACAGACTTTTTGTAACCATACATCCATCGCATTGACACTCCACCACCACCCTAAATCTAACTCAGAATTAGGCCCAGTAACATACCACTCACGATATCACTGCAACATCACATGACAATTCAATGCGTAATTCTACAATAACCTCAAACTGTTGAGTATGATGATATCCTCTACCCTTATGGCCTCACCCAACGGCCAGAGTGTCCGACATGGGTTCTTATAGGCTATCAGTCATCATCTTACAACAATCCTACATTTTAGGAAAATGCTTCCTTACTCAAGCTACAACAATCCCATGATCAAAGCAAACAATCCTACATTTTAGGTTATTTTGAACAAAATGGACAGAGACAGCGACAAAATAGTTTCCCAACATGTCGAACGTATCCCAACTGCAGACGCGGCCAGCCAACCTCTATATACCGAGACAAAGACAAAGATTTTCCCCAACATGTCGATCGTATCCCAACTGCACACGCAGCCAGCCAACCTATATATACCAAGACAAAGACAGAGATTTTCCGCAACATGTCAACTGTACCCCAACTGCAGACGGAGCCAGCCAGCCAACCTATGTATACCTTCACGGCGTCGCATTTTAACAATGATAGTGCTTAGAGCTTTATGTAAGTGCAAATCAAGATAGAGTCTAAAGTTCGTATCCAAAAAATCAGCTAAAAGTTCAGGGAAACCACTAAGTTTTATATATATATAAGCTCACAACTGTTTTCTAAACTTTTTTTTGTGAGGGAGCTCTCATACGAAACTTCTTGTGTGTGTGTGTGTGTGTGTGTATTCGCATTTAAAACCAAAAAGCAAACATCATTACTGCTGTACTCCAAATAAATTGGTCACCTAGACCACAACATAAGTTCCCCATTAAGAAAATCTGCAAATCAATTACAAGCACCACAAAGCCACCAAAACACGAACCATCGGATTTTGCGTTATCTTCTACTTGGTTACATAGAAGACCTCTTTTGTTTGGCCTTGAAATTATAATGAGGTTCTCTTATTACATTTATTGCGGGATCGTTGGTTCCCGAGGCATCAGATTTGTTTCACTCCTATTTTTATGCCGCGATTTAAATCACTGACACTTTGAGAAAATTTGCCACCCAATCGCAAACATCGCTACCAGCATACCTTGTTAGAGCTTGGTGGCAGCCTAAAACAAGCCATCCTTGGAAACGATCAAGTAGTTAAGAGCCTGGGTCGAATAGATACTATTGGTGTAAAACGTTAAGGTTAAGAACATTCAGAGCTTTTCCTTCTCCATTGTCAACTTTAGTTGTGTAAAGTCCATGACACATCAAAATGAAATTGAAAGGAAAAGAGCGAAATAAAGGAAAATCCACATACCGGGATCGGACATTTGAGGTTGGAGGAGTTGGATCCCAAATGACCATCCCTACAATCGTAGACAACTGTTAGCGATACAACCGTAAAATCCCAAGCATAAATGTACATATTTTTTTTTGATCAGTAATATTCAGTATAAAATCCAAAGCATAAATGTACATATTTTTTTTGATCAGTATAAAATCCCAAGCATAAATGTACATATGGGTGGGAGGAAAACCCTTTTGTTAGTGATGGCAATTTTCAACCCAACTCAAGAACCCACCCAAATCTACCCACCTAAAACACAACCCAGCCTACCCATTTTATAATGTCGGTTGTAAATGGGTGAACCCATATTTGCCCATATTTAGATGAGTTTATCTGGGTTCAAAATGGGTTGAAGTTGAACCCATATAAATTACAAAAGGCTTTGCTTTTCTCTCTCCTACGGGTAAATACTCCTACATGTAGAAGCTGACGTGGCGCGTAGAAGACGACCATCGTCTCAGCCCGGATCCGCTGTCCGATTATGGTGTCCAACCCTCAAATGATTGACACGTTGCGTTATTTTCCTACCCATTAACCCCGTTAGCCTTAGCCCTTTGCCACGTTAAATTAATTCTTTATTATTAGTTAACTCCTCACTTGTGCGTGCTAGGGCCGTTAGAAAACATCCCTATCGATATCCAATTGAGTTAATTTTTAACATGGACGTTGAAAATATTAAATAAACAGACTTGAATAAAAATCAGCTCAATCGGATGTTAAAAACCAGTAGGAGTGTTTTCTAAGTTTTGCAGCGAGTCTATTTTAAAAAAATAAATTCACGTTATATAATATTTAAATTTTTTCACCAAAAAAAAATTCCAAATTATATATATAATTTGGGTATATGTAAATTATATGTTGGATAAATAGAATATTTATGTTATATAAGATATGAAATAAATAATACTTGTTCCACATATATATTTCATACGCAGGAATCGGCAAAAAAATATATTTATGTTATATAATATATGAAATAAATATAATACTAATTTGGGTACCACGAGGAATTGGCAAAAAAAAAAAGAGTGACCGGTAAAGGCTTGATCTGAACAATTTTGCATAAAACTGTATATGGAATTAGTATTATGTATTTAATATATTATATAACATACATATTATATTTATCCAACATTTATATATAATGGGAATAAATCTTATTTATTTAATATATTAAATAAATATTTACATAGCGTGAATTTATTTTTTAAAAATAGACCCCTACAAGGCTATCAAACTTAAAAAAGAACTCCTACCGGTTTTCGATATCCGATTGAGTTGATTTTTATTCGAGTTTGCTTATTTAATACTTTGAACGTCCATGTGAAAAATCAGCTCAATCGAATATCGATAGGGGTGTTTTTTAACGGCACTAGCACATACAAAGTGAAGAGTTAACTTAATTTAACCGTGGCAAAGGGGCTAACGGGGTTAATGGGTTGTGGGATAATGCAACGTGTCAATAATTTGGGGGGTCGGACACTATGGTAGGACACCATAGTCGGACAGCAGATCCGCAGTGCCATCGTCTGGTCTTTAAAATCTTGCTTCGCCTAAAATTAGGCCTCTGTTCGGCTTGATTTATTTGTTGACATTTTATACTTTTTGAATTTTGTTTTTTTGATTCCTTTCGTCGAGACGAATTATGGAAATGTTTAACACAACAATAACAAGTGCGAAAAAAATTGAAAGAAACCTTAACTGATCCAAAGAAAAGGCCAAAAAACCAATAATTATTTTCACCACATCAGTTGTTCTTTCATCATTTAATTTTTTTTTTTGGTAGAATTATATGTATTAATATAGTGTGTAGATAAAATAGGAATACAAAAATCACTGTTTGAATTCTCTTATATTTTCTTTACGTCATTTTATCACGTTATGCTTTGTAAAGTAGTAATTTATTGCAAATAACATCATGATGAAAAATCACAAGCGCCTAATCACCGTTTATTATTCTTTGGTTCATCATCGAAATTCCAAATTTGTTCATGAAATCACTTTGGGAATTTGTGGGTTGAAGTTGATTTTTCAAAAAAAAAAAAAGAGGTTGGGTTGGGTTGGGTTGGGCTGGGTCGGGTTTGAATTGATCCATATTCAACCCACCCATATTCAACCTGCATACTATTGGCTCAAATTCAACCCACTCATATTCAATCCATAACCCATATCAACCCACACAAACCCAACCCAACCCACCCATTTGTCACCTCTACCTTGTCACCTCTACTATTGGCTTTAATAGAACTGAAAACTAAGTCAATGAATTGCAAATCATAAACAAAACGTTTTTTTCATTTTTTTTTCTAAATTTTCAAATAAAAAATTATTGTCGTGCAATATTTTTTGACTTTATCTACATCAATTAAAATATTTCATCAGATTTTAAACTTATTAGTGCGAAAATACTTTGTTTCTAATTCAAGTAATAAAGAATTAAAAAGGTGTTGCAAAATACTCCCTCAACCCCTTTTTAAATGTCCTATTTGGGATATTTGGGAAATGTGTATTTTTGTGAACGTTCAAAATTGTAGTTCTGTAAAATATTTTTAAATTTTTTGCACCAAATTAAAGTACTCAATTAACACTTTATACTTTAATTTGGTATAAAAAAAAATTTAAATTATGCAGAGCAATATACTTTTTGGAAGTTTGAAATTACACGTCTTAAAAATGGGAGGGAGGGAGGGAGGGAGGGAGGGAATACTGTGCAAGTATGCTGGACGGTAACTTTTTCATGGATACGTGAATAAAAGTAAAAAATTTAGTACTTATACTAGCAAAAGATATAAAAGATGATAGGTGGGTGCAGACTACTTTTTTCATCTTTTAGTTGCTTTTAGTCAGACAAGAAAGGTAGAAATACATGTAGAAGGAGTTTCACCTATGGGTTCACTGGGTATTTGGAGTGGTGTCATGTTACCATTGGTTTGAACTACAAAGAAACATATGTACTTGGTAATTTTTGCAAAACTTTTGTTTACTGGGTTCATTTGACCCCACTGCTTACTCACTGGCGTCGCCCCTGCTGGCTCCGCCCTGATTATACTACGATTTCCTCAACCTAAAGAGTCAATCCAACCAGGAACAACTAGAGTTATGGGGACACGACACCACAAAATGGATGAAAAACCTCAGGCGGTGTACCAAAAAAAAAAAAAAAAACGACAAATAATATTAAAGATGACAATAATGGCAAGATAGGATTGAGAATGAAGAGGAGTGTGCTTACACTCCAAAGCCACCGCGGAAATCCTTTGTTCCGGAAACCAAGTGAGATTGGCACGAAATGATGGAGACGTCCAAGGGAATAATTACTTCGCTATTTGGGCGAAGGTTGCCAGCAGATGTAGTCACTCGAAACTTCAGGCAATGAAGGCAAGTACTAAAGTCTTCTGGTTTGGGCAGCAAAAGAGCCTCATTGTCTCTTGGCTCCACCGGTAAGGGTGAAACCCAGAACAAACAGAACTTGCCACTACCTAAGTGAGCCAAGGAAGGCGGAAAATGAGGCTCGAAGTGGCTGAAATACTCTTCCTCATCATGGATAGGCAAACGGGCCATGGACCACACGTTGGTCAACAAATCATACGCACACAATATTTCCCCACTCCGAACAGAATACCAGTACAAGTTGTTATCAACAACAAGAGGGTGTCCACTGTCTCCTACTAAATCATGTGGGACAATACTGCTGCCCTTGATATCAAAGCTTCGGGTGAACCAACGCTGGGCATCTGGGTTGTAGATTTGGAGGACTCCATCATCAGGCGAACCAACTACAATACACGGGCCCCCCACCAATGTGCTCTTCTCCAGAGAAGCTGAGAATATAGTCCTAACCGAATAGGGACGATGCGGAGGGTCAGGTAGGGACTCCCATTTAGCTTTGTCAGGATCATAAGCCAAGGCCCACGGTCCGTCCTTGTTAACACCACCAAGGCAGTAAAGCTTGCCGCCCAGAACAAGGGCGTGCGCTGAAAATACTAAAATAGGCAAGGAATCGACACGCTCCCATTTGGGAGCCGAATTGGGACTGATGTCTTTTATAGAAATACGTTCCACCATATTGCCCCTAAACTGCTGCGTCGGACCAGGATCTCGAAAACGGTATAAGTAATTATCCAGAATAGCCCTCATAACACTCCATTTATGGTCATTTGATGCAGTCGCTATGGGTTTGAGATACACCTTCGATTCAGACTCATCGTCTTCGTGAAAAGAAGGATTAAGGCGATGGTTTGCATACCTGAGAGAAAGAGGAGGAGGAATTTGATTGAGCTTCGGATCGTCGGACACATCGAACGCGTACCACTCCAACCGCCTAGCTTGATTGTCTTGTAGATAGATAACGGCCAGTTTCTCCAGTGATGATTGAGGATCATCCTTCGAAGATGATGGTGGAGGATCATCCTTCGAAGATGATGGTGGAGGATCATCCTTCGAAGACGACAACATCTCCGATCCAAACACAGATAGCTGCAGATACTCTCTTTTCTTTCTTCCAAATCGGTTATGAGTTGAGAGAGGGGAGCACAAAGCCACAAACCCTAGATACACCGATAGTAATTGGGCGACGAATGGGTAGAATTGATTCGATTTCGATGGAAAGGAAGGAGTATATATAGTATTTTTGGGTTTTTTTTAGTACGTTTATCACCTTAGACAGCTCATCTATTTCTATTTCGTCCCTAAACTATTTAATTTCAACCTATTAAGTCTAATCCTTATATTTGTGGCACAGATCACTTCATGGGGTGCATTTTGGGATCTCAGGTGAACAATTTTTGACGTTCATTATTCTAAAAATATGTTTTCAGGTGACTTTTGTACAAAATTAACTCAATCGACTATCTCTGAGTGTTTGATCCATTCTTCAAATTTTTGATTAATTTTAAATACTTAATCAAAATTTGAATTGTAAGATCAAGCACTTAGAGTTATCCGATTAAGCAAATTTTTTACTAGGTTTTTCAAAAACATCTTTTAAAATTAATGAACGGATTGGATTGTTCATGTGGGCCACCGAAGTCGGCCCCACATTTTAATCTATGCGCATAGATCTATGCGCATAAACATTTTTTCATCCAAAAAAGTGGACGACGATTGGACTAAATGACTTGCAATCAAATAATTTAGGGACGAAATAGGTGGGATTTTAAGTTTAGGGACGAGAGAGAAAAAATATGAATAGTTAAGGGGATAAAAGTAATTTTTTCCTATTGAATATTTTATTAAAAATAAAGGAGAATGTGTTATGTCCGGAAACCATGGAGTTTCAGCCACCGCAGATTGTAGGCCCTCCTGACCTTTTACTGTAGTAATATAAACCGTTCATCTTGTAGAGCCGCAAATTAATATTTCCACGCGAACAATTAGCTTAATCAGAAAGCATAGGGTTTCCACCTCATTCGGAAGAAATTTAATATCTGAATAAATAAATACTACGGCTCTAAATTTCGTTAAGTTTTTACTGAACTCGAGCTCGCAAAAAAATTAATGAACAAACTTTTAGTAATTATGGTCGGTTCAACCGGAACCAACCCACACGGGTTAATTGATTGGGCTGGTTAGAAGGATGATAAGAGATGGACTCTTATCTCTATCTGTTAGGAGAGTTTAAATTCCACGACTCTGTGTATAAATAAAATCCTGCAGATATTAGAGAGAGACACTTGAAACAATTAGAGTTTAATATCTCTCCTTCTCCCCAAAATATTCTTGTATCAATATTCTCTCTCTAGGGTTTCCATCTACGACCCTAGGATTTGCGGTGTGGATATTTAGAGTAGCCTCTAGTAGTCTTCTCTACGCGACGAGGAGAGAAGATAGTGTTTGGGTTCTTGTTCGCGATTTCAATTTGTGTTTGTAGAGCGGGTCTCGGTTCATCAATCTCCGAAAGCTCGAAATATTCCACTGCGCTTCATTATGTAAGTCTTGTGTGATTTACATACTTTCGATAGATTTAACACAAACTTAAACATTACCATGCTTGCTTGGCTTTGCTCGATAAGGCTCGTATTCTTTCTAACGGATGAAGATTACATTACCTTTTTGTTAATTCAGAAGTAATAGGCCTCTGACACCAACGGCGAGCGGCGGCAATGGCACCGGCAGTTTCTTTTCTGCTCTTTTATTTTTTTTTTGTATTTTTTCGTTTCTTTTTGTTGTTGTTTGTTTTGGCCGGTGGTTTTGTGTTTAGTGATTTTGTATCCCGGTTTTGTGCCGGTAGTTTAATTTAATTCATTTCTATCTCTTTACCAAAAAGGAAAAAAAAAAGCAGTAATATGGTCCGATAAACAAAAACTATATTAAATTTGTATTACTGTTTCGAATGGAGGGCTTTCTTGTAGATATATGACACATGCACAATCAAAAACTTCCCCTACCATACAAGTACGAATATATGTCGTAAGAGTTCTTAAACTCTTGCTCTTCCACTAAAAAAGTAGGAATATATGTTGGCTCTGATCCAAAAAAATATATATAACTATATTATATATGTTCGTGGTCGACTCGTTAACTTAAGCAAAATAGAAGAAAACAAAACCAAAAATAGATGTTAAGCTAAACCAAGTCGGTAAAAATTTGCACAGACAATCCAGGGAAGATTAAAATGTACACGGTAAATATAACTATTGAGACGATGAGGCGATGATCGTTGTGACACCCCAAAAGATCCCACATCGGTGGGTTAGTACAAATTAAAAGAATATATATAACGAGTCGACTAACTACTGTATAACTTAAGGTTAACCTTTTGAGCCACGTGGTTAGGCTAAGAGTTAGTAGGTCGCTGGGGCGGGTCATTACAGGTGGTATCGGAGCAAATCCCAGAGTTGGAGCAAATCCCAGAGTTGGAGCAAAGTGCAATTCAGAACTAAGTGCCACACCATGGCCACCGGGGGAAGATTGCAATGCAGAACTAAGTGCCACATCATGGCCACCGGGGGAAGGTTGTTGGGCCATCCTAAGGTGGGGAGATTATGACACTCCAAAAGATCCCACATCGTTGGGTTAGTAAAAATTAAAAGAATATATATAACGAGTTGACCAGCTACTGTAATTGTGCTTAACCTTTTGAGCCGCGTGGTTAGGCGAAGGGTTAGCAGGTTAGTTGGGGCCGGTCATTACAATCGTAAACTTCCCCTTCATAACTGAAATAATCATGTATGAGCACGACAAAATTACTCAACCAGCCTCCACCAATCCAGCCAAGCCAGCTCACAAAGCCAAAACAAAGGGACATTCTCGACACTTCGAGACAAAAATCGCGCGACCAAGGGAGCTCGACTAATTCTCTTATTGTCACGACCCAAATCCAGCGGACTTGAACATTGTGACTGGCCAGTGAGTCCGTCTCACCCAAGGCCTCTATCGACCTCTTCTACTTTTTTTTTTTATATAAAAAAAACATAAATAAATACTAGCATGCGCGGAAGCGTTGTCTGATAATCATAAACTAGCAGAAAACCTGTGCTATGCACAAGTGATGAAATATTCGTCACGGTTCATAGAACTACAAAAAAAACCGTGCTAGCTAGAGTTAAATTAACCAAAATTAAAAAGAATCAAAGGGCCTCGCGGTTCATAGAACTACAAAAATAATAAAAAATAAAACGTGCTAGGTAGAGCTAATTAATATTTATCTCTACAAAAATTAAAAAGAATCAAAGTTCCTACCATTAGAATTTTACTCAAATACATGCAATATGTGCTATGGGATGTTTAAACTAAAGTGATTTTTACAGAAATATTGAAATTGAAGTAGAAAACCCTATACTTCATAAATTAATATTTCTCTCTACCAAAATTAAAAAGAATCAAAGTGCCTACCATAAAATTTTTACTTGAATCCATGCAATACATACTACTGAATGTTTTAAACTGAAGTGTTTTTTACGTGATTATTTAAACTAAAGTAGAAAATCTTATACTTCATAAATTTACCACATCACTTAGACATTTTTATGATATCCTATTTAGTGCAATCCATGTACATATGGAATCCTTCTTAATTTTTAAATTTTCAAATGTAGTTATATCGAAGAACATGATAGCCTCAACTTAATTTTGTGGTCCTTTCCGTCGAGATTGGTCATTATCGAATGTCTGAATAGTTTGGAATGGATCAAGTGATGTGCGTAGGTAAGAGTGTCTTTATAGTTTAAGCAATAATTATCAGTTTGGGTACGTGTTCTGAATTCATATAAAAGAACTTCATTTTACCCTGCGACGAAATGTCAATGGTTCGAGTCTGCTGGGTATCGGTTCTTCACAAAAAAAATGATGAACGAATTGATAAGATTCATAACATAAACCCCCCCCTAAAAAATGATTTATAATGTTCCTAATGTAAACAAAAAAAAAAAAGAATTAGAAGTATGATATTTTACATAAATGAAACAAAAACATATGGTTCCATATATGCAAAACTACAAAATTACAAAATGGAGCGATCGGAATGAAAAATGTAAAAGAAATTGATCGGAAAAGACATAAGCTTTCATGTAATGTTACTTATCACTTTTCTCCCTTTCAGAGTTTGGTTATCCAACTTTTTGTTGGGTTTTCCCTTCTTTGTTTTATTTTATGAGCCTTTCATCGTATCACTTTTGTTTTTCCTTCTCTCGATGTACCCTATCGAGCTTTTGTAAATTTCTTTTCTTTTGCCGAGCAAAAGAAAACGTGAAAGCTATCCAATCCAATGCACAAAATAATTTTGATAGCTTGCTTTTACCCTTAACAAAGCCAAATGCATAGCATCGTGCCATATAAAGAGATGTAATGGAACAAAAGAGATGAAGGTAGCTCTTTATAGCGTGGTATTTATCTTGTGGTGCATAAAAGAAGTAAAATTTGAATAACCCAATCGGTCAAGGAAAATAATTGACTACACAAAAATTTTCTATTGTCGCCATCATCTTAAAGGAAAATAATTGACCGCACAAAAATTTTCTATTGTCTCCAACATTAATGTTTCAGGTCGATAAGAAAATATGTTCATGTAAAATGAAGCTTGTCAAGTTGGTTTGTAAAGATGTGCATAGGCAGCAATTCTTGGTCCCTGTAAAAGATCCTGCAAAAAAAAAAAAAAAATGTAAGAGATCATGCATAACAATGCAATCAAAAAATGAAAAGATCTTAAATCGACTATTTTTGTTCTTATGCAGAAACCACCCACAAACTCAACCTTTATAGGTGCAAACTTCAAATTAATTGTTTGGAAACCTTGATGGAGAAAATATGGTGAAGGAAAGAAATTCAAAACTATCATTCGCAACATAATTAATTTATTTCTTTTCCTTTTGCAACCCATTAATACAGAAACTATAGTATCAAATCGCTGGGATAGCAATGATTAGTATTTTAACTTTTCCTTTTATTGTTCATTGTTTATAATCTTAGAGTTATGGTATGATTTTGTGAATGGCAGTAATTTTCTATTCCATTGTTTTTTGGAAGAGGGAAAATGTCGTTGGAGAGAGAGGCACATCAATTACCAAATATTCACCTTACCAAATCAATTGGTGTTGACTATAATTTTCTTCTTTTTTTTTTTATTTTTATCAAAGTATTGACTATAATTTTCTAGATGAATATATACCTTCTCTAATCTTAAATATGATCGATGAATCCCCATGTATCTTAATTTGTCAATATTTCTTTTTTGGTGAGTGAAAAAGTGTGTTATTCTCTAAAGCGTATATTGTTGAATTCTATTTTAAAATTTTCATTTCTATATCCGTGCAAAAAATAATATTGTCTTCTTCTAAGGTAAAGTATATTTTAGAAATTTCATTTTTGGCTTTAGCTCCTGCCATGTGTCGCATCCACAGCTCTCCTCACGAAAATCCATCCTGCAATAATATATAAGATTACTGGAGTCCCTCTATTTACTAAGCTAACAACAACTTGGTTACATTTCCCCCCATTCATTACATAGCCGTAAGTACTTTAGCTTAATAGTACTAATCCTCGGCTTGTTCCTCTAACTTTGATTACCTGAAAAGGAAAGATTTCAACAACATAAGCCACTGCTTGTGTAAGATTATGAACTATCAGAGTTACATGGTCTACCATGGAATTTTTTTTAAGAAAACTTTTCGTCAATGAAGCTGTAACCAAAATCATGGCATGATCAGTTTTTCATGGCTTCAACTGTAACCAAAATTCGTAAACAAACTTGTATATAACATAACATACCATAAACATATACGATATACCATCCGACGATTTCTGCCAGCTATGAGGGAGCGACACCCAAAGCGCATAACATGAATTGATCAATTTAGTTGGACACCTGGCTGTGCCATATCCATTATGCCCTTATAACACCGTTCCGACTGGTATCTTTAACGTCCCCAAATTCAGGGACATCGTCCGGATGTATCGATAATACTATTTTCAAAAAAACTGAGCAAAACATCATAATTCCATGGTATATTTGCTTCAAAAGAATTTCATATATAAATAACCATAGTTTAATATGAACATAAATTTTTGTAGAAAATCTCATGTAACAGGGATAATTCATAACTCACCTTTTGCGTCCGAAATCAACCACAAAATCAAGTGAAATGTACTCGCTCCTAAAATTGGACATTAACAATTAGAAATACGAAACGGCAATTTCGTGGTTAAGTAATTATATTAACTGGTTTCTATCATTCGCTACTAAAATCTAAGCTATTGTTATGACTTGATGAAAGTTATAAGATGAAGAAAATATCCTCAACAACTTATGTTCTTCGGATCCGGGGATGCTGCTGTGCACTGGGTGCACAGCAGCTGCTGCACGGCTCAAAAACGACGCCGTTTCAATGCAAAAAACGCTGAAAAATGAAGGGAGCCAAAACGACGTCGTTTTGGCTCTCATCTAACATTACACCAGAAACTGACGATGAGTAGAGATTCTGGAGAAACAAAACAAACCCTCTAATGGCAGACACGATGGGCCCTCCACAGCCGACACTTCCGGACCCTCCACAGCCGCCGATCACTGTCTTTCCTCCACAGCCAACGGCCACTGCGTCGCCGCCTACTACGGGTGATGGAGCACCACAGCCTCCCACAACCGGTGATGAACAGTAAGCCCTCTTGATGTCGACGATAAGTGATTTGTTTTCCGAACTCGATCTTGATGATTTTTTCCGATCTGTAATGCAAAGTCCTACTTTCAGAACTTCTAGGCAAAGTCCTACTTTCGATGTACGGTCCTTCTAGGCAATCTGTAATGCAAAGTCCAACTTTCGAAAATATGTGGTTATGAAAATATGTATTTTATTAAGAAAGAGAAAATAGAATCTGTGAAGCATGTGCATGGCATTGTCTTGGTTTACTATATGAAACCAAGTATAAAACTAAATGAATGAAAACATATACAAATACTTGTGATTGTGATATGCATTTTAACCTTAATGTTTATTGCTATTTATTAGAATGGAAGATGGTGGACTTCAAGAGTCTTTAAAAGAGTTGTCGAAAGAGTATGAGATATCTATTGGAATGGAGTTTGAATCGGAAGATCATGCATATAGTTTCTACAATGATTATGGAAAAATTATGGGTTTTGGCATAAGAAAAGACTACGTTACAAAAAGCAGGGTAGATGGGGTTGTGATTAATCGAAAGTTTGTTTGTAGTAAGGAAGGTACAAGATTAAAAGATAAACGATATGTGGTGGTGGAAATGCCTCGGAGTGAGACAAGAACTAAGTGTCCTGCGTTCATGTACATAACGTTGGACCGTCAAAAATCAAAATGGATTGTGAATAAATTTCAAGAAAGTCACAATCACCCTTTGCATCTACCTCAGTGTACTTATTTGTTGCGTTCTCAGAGAAAGATATGTGAGACACAAGCTCTGAATATAGAGATAGCTGTTGATAGTGGTTTATCTCTTAAGGCGTCACATGATCTTATTAGTGCCCAATCTGGGGGGAGGGACTGTGTAGGGTTCATAAAAGAGGACCACAAAAGTTATTTGCGTGGAAGAAGACAAAGGAGCTTAGAATTTGGGGAAGCATCGGCTTTGTTAGGATACTTTCATAATCATTCGGCTTTGAATCCTTACTTTTTTTACGACGTTCAATTTGATATTGAGGAGATGATTACCAATATCTTCTGGGCTGACCATGAGATGATCACGGATTATGAACTTTTTGGGGATGTTGTGTCTTTTGACACAACATTCAAAACAAACAAAGACGGTCGGCCACTTGCTATTTTCACCGGGTTTAACCATTTTAGAATGACTTGCATTTTTGGTGCGGCCCTTTTGTATGATGAAACTTCAGAATCTTTTGAATGGTTGTTTAATTGTTTCTTGCGTGCAATGGGGGGGAAAAAGCCCGTGTCCATATTCACAGACCAAGATGCCGCAATAGCCAAGGCAATTTCAATTGTCCTGCCAGATGTTAAGCATGGATTATGCACTTTTCACCTCAATCAAAATGCTTTGAAGCATTTGGGCCACTTGTACAAGGGTGGGGACGACTTTGCGAAAGCTTTAAATACTTGCATTTATGGGTATGAGGAGGAAAAAGAGTTAATTGAAGCTTGGGAAACTTTGATCAAGACATATAACTTGCATGAGAACATGTGGATGAAGAAAACTTGGGAAATTAGAGAGAAGTGGGCGCATGTATACATGAAGTGGTGGTTCACTGCGGGGATGCGAAGCACCCAACTTAGTGAGAGTTGCAATGCAAGGATAAAGAAATTTGTAAGGTTTGATCATAACATTGTTCAATTTTTTACACATTTCGATAGATTTATTGTGGACATTCGGTGTGAAGAAACGGAAGCTATATTTCAATCTAGGGAGAAGTTGCCACGACTACTATTGCAAAGATCTCCATTGTTAATTCAAGTTTCACAATTGTATACTCCTCCTCTCTTTCAATTATTCCACGACGAGGTTGATGTTGCCTCCTCTCTCATAGTGAAAACACATAATGAGCTCGATGGAGAATTCAAGTATGTGGTTGGCGTGCATCGAAGAAAAACAGAGTTTCTTGTGTCGGGCAATGTTGGATTGGATGAGTTTGGAAATGCTATTTGTCGAGATGTTCGTTGTACTTGTCGCAAATTTGAGTACTTTGGAATTCTTTGTGGTCATGCAATTAAAGGGCTTGATAGAATGGGTGTCTTGGAAATTCCTGAAAGTTATGTATTGAGTCGATGGAGATTAGATGTAAAGGCTTGTGCATCTAAGGAAACGAAAGTTTGTGTGGAGGAGGAAGATCTGAAATTGGCAAAAGCAGCTCGTTACAGGAATCTTTGTCCCCAAATGGTGAAATTGTGCGCTAAATCAAGTCAATTGAAAGCAGCACATGACTATGTGAAGGCCAATGTGGACATCATGTGTGCCAAAGTGGATAAAATGTTCCTCGAGGCGGAAGACTCCGTTGATGAGGTAATTGAAGAGGGAAATGATCCTAAGTTTGGACAAGCCAAAGGTTTAGCGAAAAAATTGAAAGCGGTCAACGGACGAAAAGGTATTCAAAGAGCGAAACCTTGGCATGAGAAGATGGCGAAGAAGAAAAAAGTTAATCCCACACCTACCCGTCTTGGTCAGGTATTAATATTGCTTAAGTGCATATTTGAAGCTATTTTTTTTTTATATGAATGTGCTTTGCATAACATTTTTGTTGTTGATTATCTTATGGATTAGGATGTTCCATTGGAAACCGCCCCATTGCCCTATGTCCCACAAATGTTGAATTGTGAATTTGATTTGTCTTCCCAAACTTCATACGAGGTGTGAATTTGATTTGTCAATTGTAGATTTGACTCGAGGCTAGTCAATATGTTATTTTTCTTTACTTGCTTCGACTTATTTTCTTCATTTTTTTCTTTTCAGGTGACGGGAGATGGGAGGTATTTACAAGACGAGGAGTTTTTTCAGTGGTTTCGTGATCCAAAACAATCTCAATAAATTTAAAAGGCAAGGAGGTTAGACATGATCTCTGCCGTGGCACCACTAAGTTTCTATTTGGAAAATTCACATTAGACAATAGCAAAGCTGTTCAATTTATTTGTAGATAGGTGGATCTCTTTTTTTGTAAAGATGGTCATAGAAGGCGTAAAAAGAAAGACGAGAGAACTGTTGGTGAAGCTCATGAAGTCAAATTGGTGGTCACTTATCGACTCGATTTTTTGGAAGAATGGTTATTGACTCGATTTTTTGTTAGAATGCGTTCGATTTTTCCTAAGAAACTCGTTGGTGGTTACTTATTGACTCGATTGTAAATCATATTGGTGGTTACTTATTGACTCGATTTTTTGGAAGAAATGGTTATTGACTCGATTTTTTGGAAGAAACGCGTTCGATTTTTCCTAAGAATGGTGGTCTCGTGTTGGCAGTGGTAATCTGTCCAAAGTTAGTTAATTACCAGTGTTGGTTTTGTGCTTTTGATTGCTGGTGAATTTCAAGTACCAATTTCCATTTGAAATCCTATCAACATTTTCCATTTTCCCTTCATCATCAGTTGAAAATCCTATGTGAAATTTGGGCTGGATTTGCTGGGTAATTGGGTTGGTCGAAATGTTACTGGATTCTGTTGCAATCTGTCCAAACGACGCCGTTTGGTTTTTTTTCTTTCTTTCCGCTTAAAACACTATGAAACGGCGTCGTTTCACCAAATCAAAACGACGTCGTTTTGATTCAATTTTTCCCACGCGTATAAGACCACGATACGGCGCCGTTTTAATTAGACTGATACGACGTCGTTTTGGCTCCGTTTTTTTTCCCGCGTGGATGGCATTGAAACGGCGTCGTTTTTGAGCCGCGCAGCAGCTGCTGTGCACCCAGTGCACAGCAGCATCCCCGGATCCATGTTCTTCTGGCTTTTGGAAAATCACTATTCCCTCCGTCCCCAAATTTTGGTCCCTCATCCTATTCTAATTGGATAAAAAGCTAGCTATAACTTTAAATTGGTAATGAATTTTATATTCAATATGGATCTCATTTGGTAGATCTCAATTAGTTCTACAAGACAATGTTTTCGAAATCATATGTAAAACAATGTAAATTACGAGATATAATCAATTGAAAAGTGGCACGAACTCCCAAAAGGGCAAATAAATGGGGACAGAGGGAGTATTTCGTAATATTGAAGTCATTCATAACATTATCGTTATACCTGGACCAATTAATCCTTTCCTAGAAGTTTCAATTAATTGGCGACTCTAATTTTGAGTTTTAACAATCAAAAGAACTTCAGGGAATTAGTAAAAAGAACTTCTATGTGCGCAAGCAAGCTAGTCTTGATCACCCCTTGATTCCGATATCATTTTTCTTCTTCTTCTGCTGATTTTTTTTCCCACATATTTGCGTAGTTTGTCACCGGTTTTACCCTCTTTTTTTTTTTTTTTTTCTTTCACTACAGTTATGTAGATTAAGATGTTTTAAAACCAATTTCGATTGCACAATAGTAGGCACCCGACAATCAAGGACCAAGCTGCGCGAGAAGCTTGATTCATGTTAGCCCCAAATCAACCTAACGGCTTTGAGGAACTAATTATGTATGATAAATTTTGCGAACTTACGAACCGAATTGATCCCGAGTTCATCTGTTGACGATCCTCCTCTTTTTTTTTTAATTTAATTAATCAACAGAATTTGCAAATATGGTATAAGACATAGTCCTAGGTGAAGATTTTTCTCTGTTAGGTACCTACGTGAAGTTTGAACCTACGTATTTGCAGTAAATATATACAAGGCATGAGTCAATTGTTGAAGGCAATTGTGGACCATCATTTCTCTTCCAGTTTGTAATGGGATTAGTAAAGGAGGAAAGAAGAAATTCTAGGTTAATTAATTCCTAATCGACTTTTATGAGTGCAAGGGTGTGTGTGTATGGAAGTTAGGACGGAGAGGGGTGTGAGAACTCACCTCTACTGATCTCTTTCATCTCTGTTTTATTTCCTCCCTTGTTCATCTCTCTCTCTCTCTCTCTCTCTCGCGTATAGTGTAAGTGTGTGCACTGTGTTGGGTGTTGAGTGAAGTCCCCCATTTATACTATAAGTCCTAGTGTCTAGAGGGGCCTAATGTGATCTCTTAATGTCTTACATAATCTCTTATATAATCTAAATAGAATCCGAGAATATCCAATCCTAATTATGGTTAGGGTGATTCTTCCATCAATAAAACGCCACCTCGCCTACTGTACGAGGATGAAATCCGCGTAGGGTCTTGAGCACGTGTTTCTTCACCGGAACCCTAAATCTGCAAAGCAGACAAGGATTAGAGCACCTTTGCCTCTCTTCGGCCCCTCCGATGCCTAAGTTAGTATCTTCCTTCATGGGCATAATGATGTATTTATAGATGTAGATGTCCGTTGATGGAGGCATCACATTGCCTTTGTTTCCTACTCGTATTAGGAAACTGTGGGAGTCTCTTCGCCGGAGTGAACTCTTTGGACCTCTTGGAGTGAGAAGGGCACCGGTGGAAAGGGCAATGCTCGCCGGAGATGGTAACCTGCACACGTAGACAACCACGTCAGTGCCTAGCCCGGACGGGGGTGGTCCGGGAAGGCACTCCGATGATTAAGTCAGTCACCGGAGGGGAGAAATGCACCAGAAATCTCAGAGAAAGAAGTAAAGAGGTAGAGTTATGAGAGTAGTGAATGAGGAGAGAGGAATCCCCCTTGTGGTAGTTGTGGCTGGGTATTTATAGGCTGAGGGGCGTGCGTCCCACGCGCTCGGCGCCCCCCACGCGCCTGTCATTCACGCTCGGAATGACAGGTGATGTAACCTTTACCCTAGCCCCAGACGCCATGCCTGGGCTGACGTCACGGCACGTGGGTTCGAGTAGTCAAATCAGCTTGAGACATTCCCCATCACCCACGTGCTGCTGCAGGCGGCGGTGGCAGAGTAGGTGACTGCCGCATTTAATGCCTCATCATGGACTGTGTGGCGTGCCCGACACACTTCCTCCAAACCGGATATATCCGAGCCCCACGTTACCGAGGTCAACCGACTCGGCAAGCGTGCGGCACAGCCCCACGGGCGCTCGGCGCGTCGCTCGGCGGAGCTCCCAAGGGTCGTCTGGGAACCAAGCTGTGAGTGCCATGTCCTCGGCACCGAGACGTTCGGCAGACATCGTTCAAACCTATATTCGTCCAGGACCCTGTGTCCGCACCGTCCGCCGTGGGCACCGTTCGCTCGGCACCATTGAGGCGGATCGACCTGCATTCGATTTTGCAGGTTCTGAGATAGTGACCTTCTTGGCTCTTCGTGATGTGGAGGTGTGGGTGGCCCTTGCGACCCCTATTGATCCGGCCGCTACAGAAACTTTTCCTAATAGGATTCTCTTATTAGGTATTACGTTCCCATGTATTGCAAGATCTCGTCTTGCAGTGGAGATCCTCTCCATATAGGATTCTTTCCTATGCGGAGTGCATTCCTAATCACGTTAGGATTATCCATATCAATCCCTTATTCTACGAGATTGCTCCTTATCACATAAGGAGCCGATTTAGAATATTCCAGAATGTCTCACCGCCCTGTACGAAGCAGTGCCGTGCTTCCTCATAGCTCGGCATAACTCGTACATAGCTCAGCCCAGCTTTGTCGAGCTGTCATTGGGTTGAACTATGTATTCCAGAATGCTGTTAAGCTATATTTATAGCCCACCTAGCTCAGCCACGTCTAGGAAATCCCTTTGTGATTCATGCCGAGCTAGTATATTCTGATTTATTTATTTACTCAATTGACCTTATTCATAGTCAACCCTGCTCGGCACAAGGTTAAGGACTCCCTATGTGGTGCCAAGCAATTCACCCCTTCGTGGCGACTAAATTGGGGCACGTGTTCGGCCCTCCCTAAGGTTAATTGGATTTTACCCACTCCAATTACTCCCCAGCTCTGCCCACTGCTGCCATTCGTCTGTAGTGTGCAGAGCTTCAACGGTCTCTAATACACGCTTTTGCACGCCTTCCCCTCACGTGGGGGGCAGGGTTTCTTTCGCATTTAATGCGAAGTGACCCATTGGTGGCTAGATAAGCCCAAAGGATAATTTGGGGTGATGTTCCTTGTACGTCATGCCCTACTTTATGGGGTTTTGGGCGGGATAATGATTATTCCTCCCTCCCAAACCCTTATATTCTCAAAAACTCTTGCTCTTCTTCCTTACTCCTCCATCTCAGTTGAAAAGTAAGAGAGAGAGAGAAAACACCATCCCCATCGTTTCAAAGCTTGTTCCCTGAAGAAACACTTCCAAACCATCCTCGCTTCCCGTCGGAATCTTTCCCCCGTTCTCGTCGGAGAGTTCTTACTTAGGCCTTCCTCTTCACGTAAGTACCCTTTCCCAAACCACCATTTCCAGTTCGTGTCTGTCCTTCTTTTTATTTTTCATCATCATTTTCTTCTTCCTGGGTTTTCACGTTGAAACCCTAATTTGTCTTAGAGATGGGTAGACATAGAGCTCTTCTTAGCACTCCTGAAAAAATAGAGGAATTCGGTAGAAAATACGAGATTCCTGCTGAGGTCCAATTCCGTTTAAACAATAGCGATGATTTAGGTTTGTGGGGTTAGTCAAGAGATAAAATCCACATCCCCCTCATATTCATCATTGAAGGTGGCTTGAGGTTTCCCCTTCACCCATTCTTCAGGGAAGTCTGCAAACGGTGCAGACTAAACCCTATGCAATTGTGCCCCAACTTTGTCAGGGTTGTTATGGGCACCGTTGCCCTTCATGAACTTCTAGGGATGCACCTAGGTTGGTGGGACCTCCACTTCTTATACAGTGTGGTGCTCACTGATGATGGCTCCTACTACTTCAAAGCTAGGAACCCTGATCGAAAACTCATCAATGACCTTCTGAACTCCTCGAAAGGAGAAGGTGATGATTATCTTGTGGTAACTGGCAATTGGGAGCCCAGGGATGCAGATAGGGATACCATTGGCTTTTTCTGCCCCACAGCTACAGGGCAAGCACGTTATTATCCTATCTATTAATTTGATTCCTTGTAGTCTTTACTCACTACATCTTTGCTGACCATTCTTTTCATCTTGTTTGCCCTAAATCAGCACGCAACATAAATCAGCACGCTCGTCTGAATCATTCACTACTTCATCGTGAAGAGATTGCATCGGCCCTGCTTTTTGACGGTTTTGAGCCTGTGCCAATAGGTCATGGCCGAGCAGCACACGTCCTTCTGCACTATACTCCATCCTATTGGGGTGGAGTCAAGAGGGACGGCGAGCGCCATACCAGGCGCCCATGGCCTCCAGTGCCCACTCCAATCATTAACCTTCCACCGACTGACAGAGGCCGAACAAAAAATCGTAGTCATAACTATAGAGACAGGATTCATCATTCCCGTGCTGCAGGTGATCCTTAGCAGCAAATCACATTTGCTTACCGCCTTGAAATTCAGACTGCCATTCCAATCATTACAATAGGAGGTTCCGAGCCGAGCACATCCGGCAAGCCAAGAGAAGAAGAAGAAGAGGACAGGTATCAAACAGCTACTGTCACGGTAGCTGAACAAGGTCAATCAGACTCTCCTGGGTACTCTCCTTCTCCTGATCAGAACATGCCTCTTCAACCGTCAGTCTTCTCGCCAAACTAAATCTTGGTATGCCCGCTTCCCGTGCTCCCCCAATCGTTCCTCCTGTTAGTCCTCCTCCACAACGATTGCTACCCCTGCTCTACAACCAATGGACAAGAGGCCTATGGAGAGCCCCCAAGATGTCCAGCCTACGCTCCAGAGGCGAAGGACAGGGGATTCTGGTCCTAGCCATCCCAGGGCTAATTCTCCTCCTCTGGTGCAGCCATGGGCCCCAGTTCTAGCACGGCTAGATGGTACCCCACTCAATATGATTGACAAAGCTTCATCTGTTGATGTC
Organism: Vaccinium vitis-idaea; assembly: GCA_963854785.1. Classification (NCBI taxonomy): domain Eukaryota; kingdom Viridiplantae; phylum Streptophyta; class Magnoliopsida; order Ericales; family Ericaceae; genus Vaccinium; species Vaccinium vitis-idaea. Next base: position 39,652,164 of record OY978219.1, read on the forward strand.
GTTTATGGTGTTGCTCGTGCTGCCCTCCTCCCACTGGACATGGAGAGGGAGAAGAGCAGCTCTTACGATGCCCTGATGAAGTCCATCTTCCAGTCCAATGTGAAGGTACAGAGGACTCTCACTTCTTACATTATGGTTTACTGCTATTTCTTGTTGTTATCCGTTCCTTTCTCGCAGATCATGCAAGAAGCTTCAGTTGGCTTCGAAAAAGCTAAGGAGGCTGAGAATGAGCACAAGAGGGAGGTAAGCTCTCTACAAAACAGAGCGGAGAGGGCCAAGAAGGAGAGTGTCGGTCATGCGCTGCAGCTGAAAAAGGCAAGGGAAGAAGATGACAGACTCAGGGGTGAGCTAGCTGAGCAGAAGAGACAATCTGCAGAGGCCGAGCAGAACCTGCGTCTGGAACTGATTGTTGCTCAGACCAAAGCTGAGGCTGAATACAACCGAGCTATGGTAGAGATAACTGACAACTACCGAGCTCAGATGCCCGCAATGAAGGGTGCTCTCTGGGAGGCGAGCTGGAAACGCTGCTATGCCAAGATGGGAGTCGCAGAGGATTCCCCTGTGTGGATTGACATGGAGCTCCCCAGTCAGATGGAGGCTTTGGCAGCTCAGGCCCAGTTGGATGCCCAGGCACAGCTCTCTGCTAGGCCCAAGTTGAACCTCCTCCGGAACAAGCTCAGACCGAAGACGCCATTGTTGACCTCACCCTGCATGATGGTGATGGTAATGCTGCTAGTGTTGAAGGTACTAAAGCCGACTCCACTCCTGCTGACAAGACTACTGACTCCTCCCCTGCCACTGATGCTCAAGAGCTCAGTGAAGAGGCTTGATGCCTATCTCAATCTTCTCCTTATGCGACTCGAATCATATTACTATTTTTGTCGGCCCTGCGTGGCCTATTCGGCCGCCTGTGGCCTTTAAACATTAAGTTACTCATGTTTTTTGTTTTATTTTACTTGCACTCTGTTTGGTAAGTATTGTCGTACTCTGCTACTTGGCCCTAGCTATGATGTTTGCTAGTTAAAAGCCTCTTCATGCTCTGCTTGCTAAGTATTTTTCATACTTAGAAATTTTTGACAATACTTTTAATTTATCCTAAGTGCAGCACCAACATTTTTGAGGCCAAAAGGCATTTTGACCCATTCGAAGGTCCCAAGGTTGCCAGGAGCTCTAAATGCAGTTTTATGAACATCTTCAGCTATACAAATTTGATTATACCCTGAATGTCCATCCATAATAGACATGATTTTGTGGCCTGCAGAACTATCCACAAGCATGTCTACTACAGGCATTGGGTATTCATCTTTAGGGGTTGCAATGTTTAAGTTTCTAAAATCAATGCAAACCCTAATCTTCCCATTTTTCTTAATAACAAGAACAATATTTGATAGCCATTCTACATATCTTGCTGTTCTAATAAAACCAGCATTTAAAAGGTTTTGAATTTCCTTTTTAACCAATGAAATGGTTTCAGGAGACTTCTTTCTTGGAAGTTGTTTGAAAGGTTTGCAATTAGATTTAATAGGTAATCTATGCTCAACTAAATCTCTATCCAAACCTGTTAATTCTTTGTAACTCCAAGCAAAGCATTCCTTGTTCTCTTTAAGCACTGTGATCAACCTTGCCTTCGAAGCAGCATCTAGTTCTTTGTTGATTTGTACAGTGTTTGGAACAATTCCTTCTCCCAATTCCACTTCTTCTAAAGGATCTTGGGAATCGACATGACCAACAAAGGCCTTATCAAATTCGAATGGTTTCAACCCCCAGTCAGATTTCTCAGCCAATAACTCTTCCCAATCATTTGTTTCTTGTAACCTTTGCTCTAATTCTAGAGCCATAAACTTAACTAAAGCCAATGAATTGGCTTCTTCGAACTCTGTCTTGGACTTACATCCAAGCAGCTTCATCTGGTAGATTGTCTGATTCATAATCAACTGCTTGTTTGAGCTTAAATTTTAACTCTGCCAATTCTCCAATTTCCAGTACATTGGATGGAGGGGTGGTAGGTTGTGCAATTTCACTTAGAGGAATGATTTCAGGTTTATACATTTCAGCTTCTGCACAATTTGCTGAAGTACTGAAAGGATGTGGGTCTGCTTTCACCTCTTCGACCCCCACTTCTTTCCCATTTTCATACTTCACAATCATCAAAGTTTGATGCATCGAAGATGGAATACAACCATTGACATGAATCCAATCCCTGCCAAGCAAAGCATTATACTTACTTGTGAATGTATCCACAACAAAATAGGCTGTATCAGTTTCCACTTGGCCAACTTTCAGGCGTATAGAAAAAATTCTTTTAGGACTTTTACTTTCACCAGTAAAGCCGGCGATGGATGTGCTTGTTGGGATCAATCGAACCTTCTCTTTTCCCAACTTCTTCAAGGTTTTAGATGGTAGAATAGTCACTGCTGCACCATTATCAACCAAAACTCTGTTCAACAAAATCCCATCAAATGATGCAGATATGTATAATGGTTTTAAATGGTTCCTCATGTCACTTGAAGGTGGCTTAAAGGGGTAAGAAATGTCAGCACAATTTAAATCAACAATCAAAGGATATTCAGAAACTGTTTCTGTTTCTGGAACAAAAACTGCTCTTTCTTTAGATGTAACTTCTGGTTCCTCCATTGCATTAACCATAATCATGAGATCTTCTTCCTCTTCCTCCTTTTGAATCTTGGAAATTAAAGCTCCCCAACCATCATTCCAACCATTGTCATATGTAAGGTCATATTCATCATCACTTGATACATCAATGACCTCCATAGGAGTCACTATTGGTTGTAATGCCCTTCGAACTGGTGAACAATTTGGCCCAAAAGGGCCAAAGTTTGCAAATGAAGGAGCAACCATATTAATTTGCACTTCAGGTAAGGTTCCAAACTGAATGGTCCTTTTTTCCTGTACTGGTACCTCTGATCCAACTTCTGCTGGGTCTCTTTTTTCAGAAAACTCTGCTACAGAAGTTTCCAAAGGAGAGAATGTTTCAACAGGAGATGAATTCATTCCTCCACCCTCTTCCAGTTCCACTATCATGGCCTCTGATAAGCCAGATTGATAGCTTGCCAAGGAATTTGGTGAAGTTGGACTATTTTGAGGTACCCCACTGTCCATTCTTGCAGCCAAACTCTCCAGTGTTTCCCTTTCTGATTGAGTAAACCCTCTTCGAAGAGATTCCTCAGAATCTTCTCTTCGAAGTCTGTTAAACCTTGGGTTGAACTTATCACTACCATTAGGATTTTCTTTAGATGCATATTCTTCCATTTGAAAACTAGTATACCTCCTTTGCAGTTTCCTTTTCTGAGTTCGTGTCAGCATAGGAATCATTTGAGGTGTTTTGGTCTTTGGATCTCGAACCACTATCCATTGTCCAACAGGAGAATTCGGAGGTTTGATCATTTTATTTCCAACCTTAGAAGGAGCTTTGTATCCCTGGAAGAGGTCTGGCTTGACTTTCTTCAAAAACCAATCAAGAACTCCCTTCACCAAGGAAAATTGTTCACCTTGCCCTTCATTTTCCTGATCCATGGGGTCCTTTCCAGTGTTAACCTTCTTCAACGGAGGATAATCTCTTTTCGAAGTTGATGGAACTGGACTAGAAGGTACATTTCTTTTAGAAACCAACCAAAGTTTCTCCTTCTTCTCATAGCTTGTGTTTACCCAAGGTTTTCTTTCATTATTCCGATCCAAAGCTTTTCTTTCCATCCTTTTTGGAAAGAAATCAACCCCTGACGATCCAAGTCTTTAAAAACCAAATAATTGGCTCTACATTACATGCATAAACATTCTAAAAAAGAAGCTTCGAGCATAGGAAGATGAGATTGCTTGAATCCTTTTTGAGATGAACTCTCTGCTGTATACTTTGGTTTACTGTTTCTGTAGGTATCATTTTGAAGTTGACCAACATTTGGTCTTCCCCTACCAAATTGCACAGAGTTCATTTCAACATGCACTTGTTTACTCTGCCACACTTCTCGAACAATCTTGGCCAAAGATGTTGGCACATTGGTGTTGGCAGTTACTTCTTCAATCTTTGGAAATGGATCAGTGTCCATTCCCATAGCTTTTCTGGAAACATGATTCTTCCCTTCTTGATCTGTTCCTGAATCCTATCACGGAAAACATTACAATTCTTAGTCGAATGAGTTCAAGAAGCATGCCATTTACAATAATTCTTTCCTTTTATTCCTTCCAAAGTTGGAAGTTTGACATTTTCAGGAAGTTTGATAAACTTTTTCATCAAAAGGTAATAAAAAATTTCATCAGCTTTAGCAACATCAAATGAATATATTTTGCTAATTGCTTTCTTGTTACTTCTTGGTGCTATAGAAGAATCTTTTCGAACCAAACATTCACACACACAAGGATCATGTTCAATAATTTCAGTAGCATCGATTTCATAAGTAGGATCTTTATAATAAGTAGAATAGGAAGAATTATTCCTATCAACATCTTCTTCTAACAAAGATTCATATCTAGATGCTTTGTAAGTTAAATCAACCAAATCCCTAAATTCAGTAGAATCGAACTTCTTTCTAAGTTCTCTACTTAGGCCATCTTGTGCTATTCTGAAAAACTCAACTTCTAGTAGTTGAAGTTTGCATTTGTTTCTAGCCCTTTTGAACCTATTAATAAATTGGGCAGCCTTTTCATCAGGTTTTTGTTTTAACCTTGCTAAATCAGCCATAGTGACCTCAGGCTCAGTTAGATAAAACTGTGCATGGAATAATTCTTCCATCCTCTGCCAATTTGGAACCGATTCCGGTGTCAAATTAGAATACCATTCGAAGGTTGTTCCTGTCAAGGAATTAGAAAATAATTTCAACTTAATGAAACCATTATTACCTAATTCCTTACATTGAGCAGTGAATCTAGCAATGTGTTCAGTGGTTGATTGTTTCCCATCCCCATGAAACAGTGTGAAACCAGGGATTTTAAATCCCCTAGGGACTTCGAACTGCCTATCTATCCATTCTGGATAAGGTTTTCTATAGGTTTGAGTTTGTACCCCCCGGTTTAGAGGTCCATAAACTTCTTGCACAAGGCCTAATATTTCATTTTTAAGGGTAGAATTTCCTCTTAAATGAATATTTGCGTTAATGTGTGGTTCCCAATTCACATTTCTTGTCGTGTGATCTTCTGGAAACCTATCAAGAGGACCATCAAAAGGCTGAGGCTGTTTGTAATCTCCTTCTTGCTTTACAAAAGGTTCATAAAGGTGATTTGAATGCACCCTTCCTGTAGACACCCCAATTTTGATGACTTGTGCATCCCCGATGATGAAAAGAGAAGAAAGCGTGAAATATACCTTGGAACGGATGGATCGAATAAACCAAAAACCCAAACCACCAGAACCGTACGGCCCAAAACCCATAAACCGTACGGCTTGAAAAACCACTTGCACCGTGCGGTGTCACTATGTGCACCGCACGGCATATCCTTTACGCCGTACGGCGCCCTTATCCCATCAACAGGATTCCCGGGAGCTCCAGCAGCTCAGAATGTATGATGATACTCAGAGCGAATGATGATATTCGGTAATGATGTGAATTCTGTTTTCGGTCTCACTCACCCTCGTCTATAAATTCCGACATTTGTCGAGCAATTTCAAAAGGAGGTTCAAGAGAAAGAGTTCAGTCAGAGAGAAAATCCGAAGAGAAACCCGAAACTTCCCGTAGAAAATCGTTCCCTTTCCAAAAATCTCGTTACTCTGTTCACATATTCATACAAAATCCACAAATATTTTGCTTGACAGACCCAGAGAGTTGCCGATCCTATTCCAATCCGTTCGATTCCGTTTCGAGGTATAAAATCCGCGATTGTATCATAGCAATCTTCTGAGGAAGGGGGGGGGGGGGGGGGGGTTCATTGGGCTTGAGGAGAGCTTCATAGCTCCTCCTTGAGTCCGAAAGGAAACATTCCAGTAAAGCTCGCGCCTCTCGGGTGAGTATTTCGGGGCATTACTCATTGTCTCGGAAAACCATCCCAAATACGAGGTACATCCATACATCCGAAAACATTTTTAAAACCTGTTGTGATTGATTCAACAATGAGCTATCTTTACGAAAATAAAACTTGTTTTCAATCGGGTGCAATCTGGATTTTGTTTTTAAAATCATCACTCACAGAGATGCCGTACGGCATCCCTTACGTACCGCGCGGTGTCATTTTGTATGCCGTGCAGTGTCTATGAAAAAACGTTTTGTGTGCTCTGTTTCAGAAAATCCGATGCTCTGTTTTTTTGTTAAAAACCAGTGGGTTTAATTACAGTAAACCCCTTCACTTTCTGTTTTCACGTTTATCTCCCCTTTCTAGTTAATTTCCTCGCATTTATATACATGATTATGTGTTATTCAATTTATTGTCATTATTGATTTCTTTTAAAGTTTATTATTTACTTTTTATGTGTTACAAAGTTTTCGATAAAATCTTTTCAAAGAATAATCCCACGAATGTTTAGTAAAGGCCGGAAAATTTCGGCCACGCGGGGTGCATTTTTCGAACAAAACCTTCCCCGCGGGTAACCGGCTCCCGAACCCAAATCTCTAATTTTCGCAGATCAAACCCTTTTTCAGCGGCACAAGAGTCATTATTTTTCTAAAACGGTTTCTCGGGTACCCAACATTCTCCAAGAATTAAACCCCGGGTGGCGACTCTAAATTTTTTCCTTTTTCCCGGATCGCCCTTTTTCATAACCAAAACTCCGTGGATAACTACTTTTTCGTAAACAAACGGAAAACGAGCGTCCACAAAATGGCGACTCTGCTGGGGATCGATATTTTTTAAATTAATCTTTATTTTGACATTTTACACTTGTAAAACGACCCTTTGAAAGCTTGACACCAAGTATGTGCTTCACGCCGTACTAGAAAGGATTGATGTCAGGGTGAAAGCCCGATCAGTCTGGACTGGAGCTTTCCCGGTTGTTTGCTTGAGTAAAATTTCAAGGTTTTGATTAATGTAAAAAGCGAGCCAAACTTGAAAAATATTTGTGGGATTTTTGAAAAGATTTTATTGCTAAACTTTTGCATTGCACGTGCATGGTTACTAGCCTCGCCGCTGCGTCTTGGTTACCCTATCCAGCTCACTGGTGTTAGGACATCCCAGGATTCTCGGCAACCTTGGACGATGATGAGTCAGCCTGTCGTTATTACCCTTGCCACGTCAGTATTCTGTGCAAAGGGGAGGCAAATATTGACTCTTGTCTGGGGAACCCCCTTTAAACCAAAACCGGCCTCTGCATATACATATCCTTAGAACTTTCCAACCTAAGACAGGAACCCACAGGGTAGGATTTCGTGATATATCCTGCTACGTGATTACTGTTTTCCTATACCCTGTCGGCATGCTGCCTGTTTATCGCTTTCCGCACATACCATACTGCTTGTCTACTGTTTTGTATATACTGCTGTCATTTTGCATGCATACACCAATTAGATTGACCCTAGGTTTTCACTTCACTCATCCGAAGATTACCCCGATAATCTCTGGTCAAGCTGAATACAAAAAAAAAAAAATCCATTTTACAAATCCCTTTGCAAATAGGCTCCACTCTTTTCCCAAATAAAAAAAAATCAGTGCTTCTCTTCTCAGAGAACAATGGCTGATCAACCGAGCAACAAGAGACTCAAGTCTACCTTCTCCACTCACCACAACGCTCCTATCTGGATCATTGAGGAAGACGAGTCCCCCAAGCCTGAAGAGAAGACCCCCGAAGGTGAAAAGCTCTACAAATGGGTTGACCAGGTCACCGAGCCCAATCAATGGAACAACACTGAAAGCCATCCGGGCTGGAAATTCCATGTCTCGCCGGACAACGGCCCAAACATGCTCCCAGACAGGATCACTGTCATGTATGAAGAAGATGATGAAAACTTCTGTCCCATGCCGCCAATCAAGTACTTTGACAAAGAAGGCCATCCGGTGTACTACTTTGCCGACCTAGTCACTGGCCACAAGTACTGGGATGAATGCAACTGTGATGGATGCTACGAAGACTACCTTCGTGACAATGAAAGCATATCCCCCCACCAACTTCAGGAACAACAGGTCAAGGAGAAGCAGGAAGAAGAGGGAGCCAAGGCTCGCAAGGGAAAGCAGAAGCTCGGTGAAGCCAATTCACCATCCACCCCAGTCAACCCAACTCATCCCATCCCGTGAAGTCACCATCTGAACAAGTTGAAGCATGCACCATAACCAGATCTGATCAAGCCGTCAAGGGCTCTTTTGAGAATAAAGCCAACATCAGTTGTCTAGTCTGAATATCAAGTCTGTTGCAGTTTGCTTATCGAGTCTGTCGTTGTTTTCTGTATGGGTTACTTACCGAGTCTGTAATGACCCGTACTTTGCTTATATAGTCTGTTTTCCGCCTGTCGGAACTCCTTTTGCATCACCCCCTGCTTGGGTGATCAATGAAAAAAGACATCTTTTTATCAAAATCTTGGGAGCCAATTTGCAGTCCCGAACTACGTCACGGCCTGATTCCTCTCCACGAGGATACGTAGGCAACTTCGGTCCGGCCGTTGTATTCAGCAAAATCAGAGAAAATTGGGGCAATCTTGCATCATGCATAACACATCATTAATTCATGTAAATAGATTGCATGTACAACATAATTTATCTTGCTCATACTATCAGTACATAACCATTGGCAAAAACAAGAGCACTCCTGCACCTGGTTGGGCTCGAATTCCCCAATAGCGATTAATTCGGACTGAGGCAAGAGAGGAACAATCGGCTATCCTTCCAGTCATGACCAAGAACACAGAGCAGACAGAGAAGACCGAGGTTCAGATTCTCAAAGAAGCTTTGGAAGAACAGCGAGCCGCCAATGGCAAACAAATGGCGCAGATGATGATATTGATCCAGGACATTACTTCCCGATTGCCTTCTGGGGAATCATCAAACAATCACCCAGAAATGGATGCCATGATGGCCAAGGTGGCCAAACTTGAGGAATCAGTTCAGAAGCAAGAAAAGATCGCTGCTATAGGCATTGACATGGAGAAACTGTGCCTGTTCCCTGATGCTAAGCTGCCTGACAAGTTCAAACCCATTGACTGGGACAAGTTTGATGGAAGCGGTGATCCAAAAGCACACTTGCAAACATATGTATGATGTGGAGAAGAATGCCATGGCGCAAATGTTCCAGCAAACCCTGAAGGGATCCGCACTCCGTTGGTTTCTCAACTTGGACAATTCAAAGAAGAAGACCTGGGAAGACATTGGGGCAGCCTTTGTGGCTCAGTACAACTACAACATCTAGTTGGAAATGACCGTTCGGGAGTTAGAATCCACGAAGATGGGGAAGAACGAATCTTTCGCCGACTTTGTCAAACGTTGGAGAGGGAAGGCACATAGATGATGGACAGGCCCTCGGAGAAAGAACAAATGAGGATTATCACTCGGAATTTGGAACCTGACTTTGCCAAACACTTGGTGGTCTTTCAAACCTCCGCCGATTTCAAGACCTTTTATGAAGCCGGCCTTGCAGTTGAAGATGCAATTCGCATTGGCATATTTGACAAAAGAGAGTCTGTTCCTCGACCCAAGTGAGTTTACTCCGGTAACAGCAGCACCCTTTTTGGACCAAGCACTTACAGTCCAGCTCAAGCCAATTCCTTCAATCCTAAACCAGTCAAAGCTGAGCCGGTTAACCAGATAGCCACCCAGCCTTCACCTATCCAAAACACCTCCCAACCGAGAAGAGAATTCTACCGATTCCCTTTCCATCTTACCACTGTCTACAAAAAGCTCCTTGAGAAAAATGCCATCAAGCCTCTTGATCCACCCAAAGAGCTTCCTGCAAATCACAACCCAAATGTCTACTGTGCCTACCACCAAATGCCCGACCATCATACCAACAATTGCATCCATCTCAAACACATAGTCCAGGACTTGGTTGATGACGGAACCATCCCAATTTCCAAACAAAAACCCAATACCATTTCCAATCCCTTGCGTAACCACAAGCAAAATATCCAAATCAGCCAAATATCCTTCAGCTCCACTTCAAAAGGCCAAAGTCCTACCCAGTTCAATCCCAGCCTCCACATCGTGCTAGTCACCGAACCAAAACCTTTCATCCCAGTGCCGGAAGATCCGGAGGTCTATGCTGTCACTACCCTTGAACACAAACTCATGTGGGGTGACCTTGCTGAAGAAGGAGAATGGCCATGAATGATCAGGAATGGGAAGATTCCCAACAAACATTGTTCGGTTCTTTGCTAATCTCTTGGGACCCGAGCCAGTACATTGTCCCCGAATTTCGTGACAAGCCAGTTGTTTACATGCCGGAAGGTCTCAATATCAACCAAGTTGAAGAAGCGGCAGTCTATGCTGACCCTTTGGACACCGTTTCACTCCCGACTCTATTTCAGCACAACCCTTCAAGCAGCTATCCACTATCTCAACTTCCCGAAGAAGAGAATTAGCAAGCGATCGAAACGGTCTTCAATGATCATGATTGGTTCCCTCAGGCGTACATTATCGGAGAATCTCTCCCATGGCCATCTGCGCCATTCCCACACTCTTCCAACATATCGGTTCTGGTCACAGATCCCCAGGCAACCACATGGAGTGAAGACGAGGTTATCGACATCCGAGTCGGCAACGACGTAGTATGGACTGGAGTGGGTAAAACGTAATTACCCTGAATGAGAGGCATAGCACGTGACCTGATCGATCACCACGAGAGGGTGAATAGCTCGGCACCACATAGGGTGACCATAAGCCCTGTGCCGAGCTGGTTGGCCATGAATAAGGCTAGAACTAATAAAGAGTAAGCTAAATAAATCAGGATGCACTAGCTCGGTGTAAGGCATAAAGGAATGCCCCTGATATGACCGAGCTAGGTAGGCTACGTATATAAGCTTAAATAGCATTCTGGAATACATAATTCAGCTCGGCGTAATGAACTGAGTTATGTATGGGTTACTCCGAGCTACGTGGAAGCACGGCACCGCCACGAGTAGGGCGGTGAAACATTCCAGAGTATTCTACAAGCGGTTCCTTATGAGATAAGGAGTAGTCCCGTAAAATAGGGGATTGATATGGGAAATCCTAACGTGATTAGGAGTACACCCCGTATAGGAGAGAATCCTATATGGAAAGGAAGACCACTACTAGACGAGATCTAGCAGGATATGGAGACTCGTCCCTAATAGGAAAGTCCTATTAGGAAAAGGATTCCTGAAGGAAATAGGAAACAAGGGGCACGAGATGCCTAAATTGATGGACATCTACACCTATAAATACAAGGCAATAACCATGACAAAAGGTACGCTGTGAATTGCTTTCATATGCATTGAGTGATTTGTGTGTTCAAGTACGTGATACTAACTTAGGCATCGGAGGGCCTTTGCCGACGAGAGGCAAAGGTGCTCTGACCCTTTTTTTGTCTTGCAGACTTGGGGTTGAACCAAGGAAGCACGTGATCCAGGGCTGCGTGGATTTTATCCCCGTACATGGACAGTCAATAAGTCCATGCTAGACCAGTCTTTCTCGCAAGATTCAGGAGTAGCAAATCTAAAGACGAAATTGGAAGTAGTTGATATCAGCAGTCAGGAAATTCCAGGCAATTTGATAGACTTGTGGTCTGAAGATCAGAAAAGGGAGGCTATCAAGGCCGGTAAGCGCAAAGTCGGTGAAGAATTTGAAGACTTCTGGGGTGAAAACCAACAACTCTGGGAGGATACAGTCAATCGAGTGACGAGAAGCGGCCGAATCTACCAGCCAGCCAACCTTCAAAGGAATGTTTCACACCAAACTCAGCCAAAAGAATTCATCTGGGATGATCCCGTTCAGGAAAATTCACCTCTGGTCGAGCCAGACGTCACTACTCAACCACCTCAAAGGAACCGAGCAACAGCGGGAGACTTGATTCAGAAACAACTTGAAAGAACTCCGGCATCAGTCTCAATTTGGGGCTTACTCTCTTCCTCCCGGGAACATCGTCAAAAGCTGATCAAAACTCTGTCCAACATGGAAGTACCACCTGATACTCCCCCGGAAACCATGGTAGCGCTGCTCACTCCCGCTCGCGCAAAGCACGTCGTTGTCTTTACTGAAAAGGATTTACCCCCAGAGGGAGCTGGTCACAACAAACCTTTACACATCACTCTCAAGTGCATGGGAAAATGGGTCCCCGTTGTTCTGCTTGACAACGGATCCGCTCTTAACGTGTGTCCTCTGCGGACAGCTTACTGTTTGGGTTTCAAGAACAAAGACTTTCAACCTTCTAGCCTCGGAGTGCGCGCATATGATAACACTCGCAGGGATGTAGTTGGGATAATCCAAATGGAAGTAGTGATTGAAGACTTCAGAACAGACATCGAGTTCAATGTACTCGACATTCCCTCATCTTTCAACCTGCTGCTGGGCAGACCTTGGCTCCATCGATCAGATATCATGGCAGTCCCTTCTTCTCTACACCAGAAAGTTCAACTCGGGCTGGCTACGGGAACTCTAACCATTCATGGAGATTCGGGAATCCGTCCCCATGTCCTTGACAATGCACCACTACTTGAAATCGCTCATGGAGAAGAAGATGTCACTCTCGGTGGCTTTTCTTTCGATACTTCAGGATCAGTTCTTACTGTCAAAATGGATGAGGAATTTTCAGTCAGCTCAACTGCCTTAGAAATGATGAGAAAGATGGAATACCTGCTCGGCCTGGGGTTAGGTCTAAACAATCAAGGGATGACTGAATTCCCTGAGTTCTCAACAAATAACCACCGCTTTGGTCTCGGTTATGAGCCAACTGACGGCGAACCAAGAAAGGGAAAGAAGATGCAAGCTGGCGCCAAGAAGAAACCCATTCAGTTTGTCAAAGCTCCAGAAGCTGCCTATCAAGGGGAACCGGAACCATTCTGGGACATGGAAACAAAGACTAAGCTGCTAGGCTTCGAAATCTTTGCAAACGACACTTGGGACAGTGACGATGAAGCCGAGAAGAGGGAAGAACTGGTTAAGGCACTTCAAGTTGACTGGATCGAAACTCTTGACTCAGGGAATCTCCAATCGTTGTTTAGGGAAGAGAGCCTGATAAGTGTGGAAGAGGAAGGCGAGCCTACTGCGATGTTGTTTGATTTGAAGCCTGACTTGGAGCTTGCCGAGGAGGTAGAGTTGATGATGCTAAGCCAGGATGCCCTTGGAGATGTCACTGCACTCATTGTGGATGCCAATGGAATTTATAAAAATTGCACTTTTGTACCTAGAATCACTTACATTAGCACTGAATTTGAGTCTAGCACTGAGTCTGAATCTTACCCCGAACATGTATCTGTCATTCCCCCCCGTCATCACTTTTCTTTTGAGTTCGAGTCCACTCTCATGTATCACGCCCCTGGGGCCCCCGCATTTGCTATCAATGAAGTAGGCTTTTCTTATCTTGCTGTATCCGAAATAAATTGTGTTGACCCCGACGATGAAGAGATTGAGTTCGAGGAAGAAATTCCAGAAGAACTTCGATCCCTAATCAGAAGGGAAGACGAAAGGCATGCTCAGCCTATAAAAGAAGAAATTATTTCTATAAATTTGAAAAATGAAAGCAATCCGCGCATGGTTCAAATTGGTTCCGGACTATCTCCAGAAGAGTTCAAAGCCCACTCGGATCTCCTGAAAGAATTCAAGGACGTTTTTGCATGGTCACACGCAGATATGCTTGGCATCGACCCCGAGATTGTGGAGCATCGAATCCCGCTTTATCCAAACGCGAAGCCTGTCAAGTAGAAGTTGAGGAAAATGAGACCTGATTGGGTGTTGGAAATTAAGAAGGAAATTAAGAGGCAAATAGACGCTGGGTTTTTAATGGTAACGGAATACCCCCAGTGGGTTGCAAACATCGTTCCTGTCCCAAAGAAGAACGAAAAAATTCGAGTCTGTGTAGACTTCAGGGATCTGAACAAGGCCAACCCTAAGGACGATTTCCCATTGCCGCACATAGATGTACTTGTGGACAATACCGCAGGACATGCACTCCTCTCCTTCATGGATGGCTTCTCAGGATACAACCAGATTCTCATGGCTCCCGAAGACCGCGAGAAAACCACTTTCACCACAGAGTGGGGCACTTACTGTTACAGGGTCATGCCCTTTGGACTGAAGAACGCCGGGTCAACCTATCAGAGGGCGGCTACAACATTGCTACATGACATAATCCACGAAGAGGTCGAAGTCAACGTGGATGACATGATTGTTAAAGCCAAGGAAAAGGAAGGACATTTACCCGCCCTCAGAAAATTCTTTGAAAGGATTCGCAAGTACCGGTTGCGTCTCAATCCTGAGAAGTGCACGTTTAGTGTCACAGCAGGAAAAATGTTGGGATTCATGATCACTACACGAGGAATTGAGATAGATCCTTCCAAAATCAAGGCTATTCTCGAAATGGAGCCACCCCGGACGGAAAAGGAAGTACGAAGCTTTCTCGGGAAGATTCAGTTTATCAGCAGATTCATCGCCAAGTTGACTTCAACTTGCGAGCCGATGTTTCGATTACTCAAGAAGGACGTACCCTTCAAATGGGACGACGGATGCCAGAAAGCTTTCGAAGCCATCAAGAAGTATCTTCAGAGCCCTCCAGTGCTGATGCCACCAACACCAGGGCAACCTCTCATCATGTACTTATCTGTTACCCCATCAGCAATGGGATGCATGTTCGCGCAAGAAAGCGAAGGCGGTAGTGAGAAAGCAATCTACTACATCAGTAAGAAAATGGCTGGATGCGAGGAGCGGTACACCTCCTTGGAGAAAGTTTGCTGGGCTTTGATATGGGCTTCCAAAAAGTTGAGGCACTACATGCTAGCCTACTCAGTGAGGCTGATCTCTCGGATGGATCCTCTCAAATACCTGTTCGAGAAACCAGCACTCACAGGTAAGCTAGCACGTTGGTTGCTCCTGTTAGCCGAATTCGACATCAAATACGTAACTCGAAAGTCTGTAAAAGGAAGAGCTGTCGCTGAATTTCTGGCTGATCATCCGGTAGAAGGTCCAGAAGATGTGAATTTTGAGTTTCCCGATGAAAATGTCATGACCACGACCAATGATGTGTGGTTGCTTTATTTTGACGGGGCTGCTAACTAGAAAGGATTCGGGATTGGAATCTTGCTTATTTCACTAGAAGGGTCACACATCCCTCTCGCTTTCAAGCTGAACTTTGAGGTCACTAACAACCAGTCCGAATACGAAGCATGTATCGTGGGGATGGAAGTTGCTCTAGAAATCGGCGCCAAAAGATTGGAAATGATCGGAGATTCCAACTTGGTGGTTTCACAAGCAAATGGCGACTGGAAGGTCAAGGAAGACAAGCTGAAACCTTACCATAAGGACCTTGACAATCTAATCCATCGATTCCAGGTTGTCACTTTCACTCATGTGCCCAGATTAAACAACCGATTTGCCGATGCCCTGGCAACGTTAGCTTCTATGGTAGAGATACCCAACGGAGTCAAGCTCCGACCAATTATGATTGAACAAAGGGACAAGCCCGTTTATGAATATGTCATGGCTATTGATGAGCCTGACGATGGTCTTCCTTGGTATCACGACATCTGGAACTTCATTGAGAAAAGCGAATATCCAACTGGAACCGACAAGAAGGACCAGATCGCTCTCCGGAAACTAGCATCTCACTACATTATCTGCGGGGGCAGGCTGTACAGAAGATCCTACTACGGGATGCACAAGTTGCGCGTGAACAGCGAAGAAGCCACCAGAATCATGGAAGAAGTACACAACGGAGTCTGTGGCCCTCACATGAACGGAACCATGCTCGCCAAGAAGATCTTGCGACAAGGGTATTACTGGTCTACCATGGAAACCGAGTGCATTGAATATGCAAGACGGTGTCACAAATGTCAGATTCATGCCAATCTCATGCACATACCACCGTCGAAACTGCATTCTATGACTTCACCCTGGCCTTTCTCTACCTGGGGCATCGACGTCATCGGCAAAATCACCCCAGCTGCTTCAAATGGGAACAAATTCATCCTAGTTGCTATCGATTACTTCACCAAGTGGGTTGAGGCTGCCTCCTACACTACCCTTACAGCGGTTCAGGTCGCTCATTTCATCAAGCAGAACATTATCTACCGGTATGGAGTACCTCATGCATTCGTGTCTGACAATGGCGTTCACTTCAAGGGTAGAGCCGCCGAAGTTCTCGAAGATTTTGGGATCCAGGTCCACAAGTCAACTGTCTACCGGCCACAAACCAATGGAGCTGTAGAAGCTGCCTGTTGTGAAATTTTAATGTACTCGCAAGCGCACGAATTGGATTGAAGCATAGCAATTCAAGTGCGAGGTCGAACCCACAGGGACTTGTGAATTTCTTTTTGATAGGAAAACTAAATAATCCAAAATTGATTAGACCCTAACCTAGTTCCCAAAAGTGTGATTGATTTGTAAAATAAAAATTAAACGAATAATGACAAAAGAAATAACTAAATTATCGCAGGAAAAATAGTGGAGATTAACGGTTGAGAAAAGTAACTAAGGTTTCGGAATCCACACCCATAAACATTTATCAATTAATCTTATGCAATGATTTTTCTTTGATTTCTACACAATGATTTAGAAGCTAATCTTATCACCGTGGAAGATATTATTATAAGCACTTTTTTTTATTTATGACAAAAATATGTTCTCACTCTGCTTCAAAGTTTAAGCCAAAATCATCCACTGTATCCGTAAGAACAAATCACAATGGATACCCCGTACTTAAATATTTGCGTTTAATAAACCAAGCAATTCGATTAATAAGATGACTTCAAATCATGGAAAAAACCCATTCATAACGATTGAATCCATACCCAAAGTTCATGCATATTAATTAATGAGTCAAGAACAATAAACAATAAACAATAAACGCACGTAGGAAAAATCAAATACATAAAATCATTCAACAAAAATTATGGGGTTTCATCCTCAACCCAAGTTCAAAAGTTTAGCCTAACATAGAGAAGAGTCAAGCCTCAAAAAAATCTCCTTTGCTCATCTTGTTCTCTAGCCGTGAACACACTTTTAATTTTCGCCGCAATTGCTGTGCTTGATATGTGATGCGTGATGCGGTGCTGCTGCTCGGAAAATCTCCCCCCGGTTCCGTAATCTCTCTTTTCTTTTTATAAGGGACTGCTAAGTGTGCGCTGCCTTAGGAAAGGCCTTCATGTTTCCTTCCTCAAAAACTAATGCTTTAGATGCCCCGAAATATCCCACGAGGAAAGTGTAATTCTTTTCTAATCAAAACACTTCCCTTTGGCAGTATATTACAACCCACGAAATCCTCTTAATTTTGTTTCCTAACACATGTGAAACTCTTGCCCAAATGCAAATTGCTTTGCACGTGCATTCTTTATTTTTAAAATCAAATCTTCTCTTTTACGGCCAGCCATAATACTTGCTATATTTGATCTCTTGATTTGCTCGTGAATATTCTCTCCCAGATTGACTTTAGATTTTTGCTTCTACACCAAGTAAATTTGACTTTGTGCTTTTTTTAATCTAACAGCTGAAATAAGAGGATTTATCATATTTTTCCTGCAAACAAATAATTCAATATAAATGAACAAGATAGATAATAAACATAGCCAATTTTGCACAATTATGGACTAACAACATATGATATGAAGCTCCTATAGATCAATATTTTGGGCTCATCAAATACCCCCAAACCTACATTTTGCTATTCCTCGAGCAAAAGAAATATTTTTAAGAAAATAATAACAATAAGAAAGTAAAGAAAAATAAAAACTAACTAATCCTTTTTCGGAGGAGTCCAATTGCATTTAGCATATGCAACAAGCCTTTAAACCCCTAGGTGGCCCTAGTGGACGAGTTATAGTCTCGTGAGGGTTTGCAGTAGTGAACACCCACAAACACGAGAGGAAAAAAAACACTCAATCGAGACCCCAAACTCAATCAATGGCCTCTCAAAGTAACTAGTACAAGTGCAACGCAAGATAGAGACAAGATACTTCATTCATTAATAGAGTTAAACAAGTGAACATTCTAATCCGAATTAGCACGAAAATTGCTCCTCTCACAGATATTTGGATAGGGAAAAATCACAAGGCATGCGTGTAAGTGAAAAGCCACAAAGATGTTCATTAACCTCGAAAACAATACACGCACCCTCAATACCTCAACAAGTCATCAAAATGCACAACTCAACATATAGCCCCTCCCTTTATTGTAATGATATATTTTTCTTTTTTTTCCTTCTACTTCTTTCTTTCTCGTTGTTTTTTTTTTATTTTTTATTGTGTGGTCGTGCAATGCCTGGATTCCTTGGGCTTTCTAGTTGACCCCTTTAGCGATCTTTAGGCCAGCTATCCCACCTTTCGGCCTTAGAGCGCTAGGTTTTAAGAGACCCCTTCGGGCTTAATTACTCGAGTAAAAAAGGCTTATCAATCCAAGCTAACCGCACATAACTAATCCGAAACTCCCCACCATTTGACGCGAACACTCACTGCTTACTGAGGCAAGAGGCCCGGTTACTAAGTAGAAAGCTCGAAAAAGCATGTATTTTATTCGCTTCTTTTTTTTTTTTTTTGGGAAAAGGGCGTTAAGTATTTCATTGAAACATCCAATTCATATTGAGACACCAAAAATTTGTGTATGGAACTCGAGGTCAAACGCAACTCTAAGTGTGACGGTGCTCGTGCAAAGGCATGTACACAAGTGATAAATTGCTATCCAAGTATAGGTGATAAAAACAAATCAAAGTGCCTCTCATCAATACTTATGTTCACGAGCTTAATTCTACCAATGAAATCATATCAAGACTCTAACCCGAGAAACAGTCAAACTAGCACTAATCAAAAACCAATAACCAAGTTGAAAGTCAAAATCGAGCATCCACCTCAAATTTTTTTTTTTTTTTGAATTTATACTTTTCTCATCATTTTTTTAACTTAACTTTTTTTTTTTTTAAATTATATTTTTTCAAATATGGTTAAAAGCGATATGTACACAGAAGCAACGTCTCAATAATAGCAAATCCTCCCCCAAACCTAAATGTGACAGTGTCCGCAATGTCTTAAATGTAAAAGCTGAATCAATGGACAATAGCATAAAAATGATAAAAGGAAGGATACACCTGGTAAGAGCAATGATGTTGAACTCTGTGTTATCTACAAAATAAATTAGGGAAACACACGAAAAAAAGGAAAAAAAAATGCACTAAAGAAAAGTAAATAAAGTGAACTGGAGCCTCTTTTTTTTTTTTTTTTTTTCACGGCCCCCGAACCTGATTGCTGCATGAATGTCAATGGACAAAGAATCGCCCACAATGGTCATAGAGCATGAGACGAAATAATTGTGGGTTAACCCATTGAAAAATGTACGCCAAGTGAAATATCACCACCAAGTTACGTCCTTTTAATCGCCTTTTATAATTAACAATATATGGATTTGCCCAATAAAAATCTTCAAACTTGCTTAATATCCATTTGAACAAATCAACAAGATTAGCCATAATTTCAACGTTATTCAAATTCAACAAGAAATCAGCATACCAAGGAAATGTTTGCTTACAGATAAGCCTCTTAAACGAAATTCCATTCGTAGGAAATAAGGGATCTACTCCAATGACAAAATCACATTTAAATTCTTTGATGTAATGTCTAGCCTCATCAACTACTATTTCCTCTTTAGTTTGATCAATATACGTAGGATTGATGATTGACATACTTTCTACTAGCTGCTCAAGTTCAATACTAGGATCGGGTGGCAAAGGTTTTAATTCAAAATCTGATGCGTGTTCATTCCATAAATTTGGAATGTTATCTACAAAACATGACTTCCATTTATCAATATCCATAAGTGGTACAGACTCTAACAAGGAGTTGACAGAATTAATCATTGAGTCTTCATCAAAATTATTGAAATGGGCAAGACAAGCTTCAAAGGGATCCTCATAGCTTGATTGAGTAAAGGGTTCTTTAACATAACTATCTATTAAGTAAACTACACTCACCTCCTCCTCACTTGGTAACTGTTTATCAATATAAAAAATACTAAGGTCAACAGTCATGTTACCAAATGATATCTTCATAACACCATTCCTACAGTTGATTTGAGCATTAGATGTGGCCAAGAACGGACGCCCTAATATAACAGGAATTTGCCCCTTTGAGTTTTGAACAGGTTGAGTGTCTAAAACTACCAAATCAGCTGGAAAATAGAATTTATCAACTTTTACCAAAATATCCTCAATTACACCTTTAGGAATTTTAATGGATCCATCAGCCAATTGAAGTCTTACAGAAGTGGGCTTTAGCTCCCCCAAACCTAGTTGCAAGTAAACTGAATAAGGGAGTAAGTTGACACTAGCTCCCAAATCTAACAGAGCACGCTCAATATGATGATTACCTATCGTGCATGAAATTATAGGACACCCTGGATCCTTATATTTGATAGGCATTTTGTGTTGAATAATGGAGCTAACTTGTTCGGTTAATAATACTTCCTTAGGGGCACTTGTTTTTCTTTTTATCGAGACTAAGTCTTTCAAAAATTTGGCATAAGAAGGGACCTGTCGAATAGCATCTAGGAGTGGAATATTGATCCTAACTTGTTTAAACATCTCTAGGATATCTCCATTATCTACACCTTTCTTAGGGGGAACTAGTCGCTCAGGATATGGAGCTTTAGGGACAAAACTCCTACATTTGGGTTCTTCAGGATGTTGAACATTGTTGGGACTCCTCTGTATTTCTTCTCTCTCGGACTCCTCTAAGTTTTTATCTGTTGGCATACTTATTTGATTGTCAACCTGTCCTGACCTAAGGGTAATAATGGATTGAACTTGTTCATGTGCGTAGGTAGATTTAGAGGGGTCACTAACAGCAAATTGCCCTCTTGGGTTAGGTATTGGTTGACTAGGGAATGTTCCCTTCTCTCTCTCCGCCATTTGACTCGCCAATTGACCCATTTGATTTTCTAATTTGGAAATGGCTTGAGTAGTGTAATTTTTAACCTCTGCAATGGCTTGAGTATTCGAGAGAGTGGCATTTTCAATTTTTGCTATAGATTGACCAGTTATTTGCGTGAATGTTCTAAAAGAGTCCTCTATGATTGCTTTAAGAGAGTCCTCTAAGGACAATTGTTGTTGTTGTGGTGCAGCAAATTGAAAGCTAGATTGAGGAACCTGATTTTGATTGAAATAATTCTGGGTAGGAAATGGTTGATTTGGAGGACAAAAACCTGGGGGAAATGGGTTTTGTTGGTGGAAAGATTGCCCACCAACATTTGTAGGGGGTTGGTCTTGTCTCCATGAAAAGTTCGGATGCTTTCGCGTATTTTGGTTGTACATGTCTGAAAAAGGACTACCAAAAGATTTTCCATAATTATTAAGTGCATTCACTTGTTCGGTAAAACTTTCGGGATATCCCACCATGGAGGTACATGTTCGTGTCGTGTGCATAGGACTAGCACAATGAGAACATACTTCACTTTGAACTTGAGTGACAGACTCCATAGTCCTACTTAAAGCTAATGCCTCGACCTTTCGTGTAAGACTATCTAGTTTTATCCTTATATCTGTATCTTCTTTCACTTCATACAATCCTCCTTTTTTAGATGATTTGTCTTGGTGAGAAGTAAAATCCCACTGTTGAGAGTTATCAGATAAATTTTCAAGAAATGCATAAGCCGCATCATGATCTTTGAGATTTAAAAAGCCACCACCATTCATGGACTCTATCATATTACGATTTGATTGAGTCAAACCGTTATAAAAGTATTGAATAAGTCTCCATGTCTCGAAACCATGGTGGGGACACTTAAGAATACAATCCTTAAATCTTTCCCAACTTTCATAAAATTTTTCATGTTCCTCTTGACAAAAATTAGCAATTTCTCTTCTCAACTCATTTGTTTTGGACATTGGAAAAAATTTGGAGAGGAATTTTTTTACAAGAATTTCCCACGAAGTTATTGTCCCAGAGGGTAAAGACTTCAACCATCCCTTAGCTTTATCCTTAAGAGAAAAATGAAAAAGTCGTAGCCTAATCGACTCATCTGAAAATTTTTGGAATTTAAATGTAGAGCATATGTCGAGAAAATCTTTAACATGCATGTAAGGATCCTCATTTTCCATACCTCGAAATGTGGGCAACAATTGAAAAATTTGCGGTTTAAGCTCAAAGTGTGTTGCATTGGTGGTGGGTAGCACTATGCAGGATGGTGGGTCTGTGGTAATTGGTGCAAATAAATCTTTAAGAGTTTTATTATTTTCGACCGTGTCTCCCATTTTTAATCGATTCTGTTTCACTCTTGGACTCTTTAAACCGCGTTTAAAGGTTCTTTCAATTTCCGGATCCAAAGGTACTAACTCTAAATTTCTCGAACGGCAACCAAACATAAACAAACTCACGGAATAATAATAATAATAATAAATGAAAGAGAAAAAGAAACTATGCAGATTGCTATACAAAAAGTAGAAGACTTTGTTTTTAAATTTTCTTATACTAATAACAATGCAAAAAATGACTTATCTTAAAAGAAAATAAAGAAAAAATAAAAACACAAAAACAAACCTGGCTGCTCGGAAACGTGGAAAAGCAACCCGAATTTAGCTACTAATGAGACAGAAGGCAAGATAGTTAGTAACAAAAACAACCGAATACTTCGAAGCACAGTAATATGAATGCAAACTATGAACTGAAAGTTATTTTTTTATTTTTTGTATATATGAGGATGCTAACTACAACTAGCAGAAGGGAAAAAACAATTCAAATATCTAGATTTCCTTTTAAAAAAAAATTAAGTCCCCGGCAACGGCGCCAGAAACTACTTGTGAAATTTTAATGTACTCGCAAGCGCACGAATCGGATTGAAGTATAGCAATTCAAGTGCGAGGTCGAACCCACAGGGACTTGTGAATTTCTTTTTGATAGGAAAACTAAATAATCCAAAATTGATTAGACCCTAACCTAGTTCCCAAAAGTGTGATTGATTTGTAAAATAAAAATTAAACGAATAATGACAAAAGAAATAACTAAATTATCGCAGGAAAAATAGTGGAGATTAACGGTTGAGAAAAGTAACTAAGGTTTCGGAATCCACACCCATAAACATTTATCAATTAATCTTATGCAATGATTTTTCTTTGATTTCTACACAATGATTTAGAAGCTAATCTTATCACCGTGGAAGATATTATTATAAGCACTTTTTTTTATTTATGACAAAAATATGTTCTCACTCTGCTTCAAAGTTTAAGCCAAAATCATCCACTGTATCCGTAAGAACAAATCACAATGGATACCCCGTACTTAAATATTTGCGTTTAATAAACCAAGCAATTCGATTAATAAGATGACTTCAAATCATGGAAAAAACCCATTCATAACGATTGAATCCATACCCAAAGTTCATGCATATTAATTAATGAGTCGAGAACAATAAACAATAAACAATAAACGCACGTAGGAAAAATCAAATACATAAAATCATTCAACAAAAATTATGGGGTTTCATCCTCAACCCAAGTTCAAAAGTTTAGCCTAACATAGAGAAGAGTCAAGCCTCACAAAAATCTCCTTTGCTCATCTTGTTCTCTAGCCGTGAACACACTTATAATTTTCGCCGCAATTGTTGTGCTTGATATGTGATGCGTGATGCGGTGCTGCTGCTCGGAAAATCTCCCCCCGGTTCCGTAATCTCTCTTTTCTTTTTATAAGGGACTGCTAAGTGTGCGCTGCCTTAGGAAAGGCCTTCATGTTTCCTTCCTCAAAAACTAATGCTTTAGATGCCCCGAAATATCCCACGAGGAAAGTGTAATTCTTTTCTAATCAAAACACTTCCCTTTGGCAGTATATTACAACCCACGAAATCCTCTTAATTTTGTTTCCTAACACATGTGAAACTCTTGCCCAAATGCAAATTGCTTTGCACGTGCATTCTTTATTTTTAAAATCAAATCTTCTCTTTTACGACCAGCCATAATACTTGCTATATTTGATCTCTTGATTTGCTCGTGAATATTCTCTCCCAGATTGACTTTAGATTTTTGCTTCTACACCAAGTAAATTTGACTTTGTGCTTTTTTTAATCTAACAGCTGAAATAAGAGGATTTATCATATTTTTCCTGCAAACAAATAATTCAATATAAATGAACAAGATAGATAATAAACATAGCCAATTTTGCACAATTATGGACTAACAACATATGATATGAAGCTCCTATAGATCAATATTTTGGGCTCATCACTGCCAACAAAACCATCAAGTCAATACTAGAAAGAACCATTCAGTCTACGAGAAATTGGCATGAACAGCTGCCGTTAGCACTTTGGGGATCCGGACATCCATCCATACTCCGACAGGGGCAACACCTTATTCTTTGGTCTACGGTATGGAAGCCGTCCTCCCTATCGAACTTGAGGTACCATCTCTGAGGGTCATGATAGAAGCTGACATCGAGGAAGCTGAATGGCAGAGCACAAGATTCGAAGAACTCAGTGTAGACACCCCAATTTTTATCCTTGAGAATCCCCAATGATGAAAACGATGGTCAGTGGTACCTTGGAATAACTTGGAACAGTTACTAAGAACTTCAGAAATTCTGGACGGAAATAACCCTAGCCGTACGGTTCACCATTCAAGCCATACGGTTCACACTTCTCCGATTAAGCCGTGCGGTGTCCTCACTTCAACCGTGCGGCTAACCACTTCAACCGTGCGGTTAAGATCAAGAAATATTCGTTTTTCTGCAACAGAAGCATCTCATCATTATTTGGCAGATATTCGTACTCAATTGTTATTCCTTTCTTCGGCTATAAGAACGCTCCTCCTCTCCCATTCTCAACACACAGTAATACCCTCTCACTCCGACGACGCGCTGATAAATTTTCCGGCCATTTTCCGACCCAAAGTTCTGTCCAAACTCCTCTAGAAACCTTAAACTCGTTCCATTTTCTTCACTCAAGATCCTCCAAAAACCTATTTGTGTGAATCAAACCCATCCTTGAGGATATCAAACCCGGAGTCTCTGAAGTTCTCGTTCGTCCAGAACAATTCCAGTAAGGTATACATCGCGTCTCTTAGCTGAGTCCGAAACTTCGACCCTTTGAGGGGACCTTCTCGAGTCGAGAGTGACTCCAGTAGTCATCTCTAGGCTTGAGAGGTTGAATCTTGTATAAAAATCAGAATCTTAAAACAAAAACTGGTCTCTGGTCGAAGAACAAAGTTTCTGAAAAAGTCTTTAAAGTCAAGCCGTGCGGTTAACTCAAATGAACCGTGCGGTTAACCTTCTGAGCCGTACGGTCAATTACAAAAGCCGTACGGTTACCTTTTTGTGGCATAAACAAAATTCTCTGATTTCCCCTGTTTTCCTGTATTCTGATGCTCTGTTTTCTGATCCTCCGGCAGTTTAGTATTTACATTTCTCTCCTTTTTCCTCCCTGTTATTATAATTAAACTCAGTTATTTGATTTTATTCCTGTTATGGTTTTGTTATTATTTCTTGTTATTTATCCGTTTACTTGTCAAAGTTTCCGATAAAAACGTTTTCCTGAAAATCCCACAAAAATTTAGTAGAGACCGGGAATTTCCCGGGCGAGCGGGGTGCTTTTCAACAAAACCTTCCCCGTTCGTAACCTGGCTTCCGAATCCAAGAATCTTTTCGCAGACCAAATCCTTTTCTAAAAACGGCACGAGAGTCATTTTATTTTCAAAAACGGTTTCTCGGGTACCAAAAATTCCTCATATAAACCCCGGGTGGCGACTCACACATTTTTCCATCTTCCTCGAGCCGCGTGGATCGGACCGTCCACAAAATGGCGACTCCGCTGGGGATTTTTAAATTAATTTTTTCTTTGAAGTTTTACTCTTGTAAAACGACCCCCGAAAGCTTGACAAAAACGAACACGCCCCGCGTGATCGAGAAAGGAATGGTGCAGTAACAGGGCAACGCCCGACCAATCCGGACTGGAGCTTTCCCGGTTGTTTGCTTGAGAAAAATTTCAAAATAAAAATTAATTTATTGGTGAGCCAAATTTGAAAAATATTTGTGGGATTTTGAAAACAGTTTTATTGTTAAACTTTTGCATTGCACGTGCATCGATGTTGGATAAGCCCCGCCGCTGCGTCTTGGTTACCCTACCCGGCTTGCCGGTGTTAGGACATCCCAAGATTCTCGGCAACCCCGGACGATGATGAGTCAGCCTGCCGTTCGACCTTTGCCATGCAGTACACTTGGCACTGGGAGGCAAATATTGGCTCTAGTCTAGGGAACCCCCTTTAACCAAAACCCAGCCTTTGCATGTAGTAAATCGTAGCACCTTCCAACCTAAGACAGGGACCCGCAGGGTAGGACTATCTGTTATATCCTGTTTACCTGTTATCCTGTTTACCTGTTATCCTGTTTATCTGTTTACCTGTACGTTCTGTTTGCCTATCAATCGTTCATACCACTCCATGAGCATACTGTCTCCATCTTGCATGCATACTTAGGGAAGCTTAACCTTAGGTCATCATATCATGTTCACATCCATAAGGATTGCCCCGACAATCACACATTGTGTTGGATAGACGAAAATTCCTCTCTTCAAAAAAAAAAAAATCCAAAAAAAAATATTAAAAACAAAAATTAAAAAAAAGAAGCTACAACTGGCTCCCTTTCCCAAAATGAAATACGCATTTCCTTTGTATTAGAGTCATCATGTCTGGAGCACCCTACAAGCGTTTCAAGTCTACGCTCACCACCCACCAAGGGGCACCCGAGTGGATAATCGAAGAAGTTCAGCCCGAGCAGCCTCCATGCAAGCCGGAGGAGCCTCAGCCAGGAAAGCTCAACATAGAAGACCATATGGGGGAGGAACTTGACGAGAAGCTTAGTCTGCTGGCTGGAGCCAACTTGCCAGGCGTGTCTCTCCAATGGAATGAAAACGAAGGGTGGAAGTTTTGCTTTCCAAAAGAACCAGAACCGATGCCAGAAAAGATCACCCTCATGATGGAACCAGATGATGAGCAATTCGCAACCATGCCACCTGTGAAATACTTTGATGCCAACGGCCAGCCCGTCTACTACTTTGAAGACCCAGTCACGGGCCACAAGTATTGGGACGAGTGTGAATGTGATGCGTGCTTCGCAGATTGCGTTCTCAACAATGATGGCATGACCCCACAGCAGCTTAGGAATCAGTACAAGCAGGAGGAAAACAAGGACCCCAAAGGAAAAGGAAAAGCTGATGAAACAGGGCCCTCCGTAGGGTCGACATCTCCGAATCATCCTTCCCCTTAAGAACGGCTTCCAAAGCCAAAAGCAATCATGCAATGAACAAGTCAAGCCAACAAGGGTTTCTTTTTGAAGAATCGAGTTAACATGCGGTTCTTGGTTTATTATCGAGTCTGTTGCTGTCAATTATCGAGTCTGTTGCCAGATGTGAATGTCCACTGACTTAATCCAGCCCGCAGGGCTTCTTTTGAAGAATCGAGCCAGCTTATGATTCTTAGTACCTTTTATTATCGAGTCTGTTGCAGTTTAATTATCGAGTCTGTTGCCAAGTCCAATGTCAGGACAGGTCATGTCAGTTTGCAAAAATTTCATGCTTTTTAAAAAGGACCTTTTGAGAAAAAGAGCCAAATTTGTAGTCCTGAACTACGTCACGGCCTGATTCCTCTCCATGGGGATACGTAGGCAACCACCGGTCCGGCCGTTGTTTTCATAAATCTTAGGAATTTGAATATATCCAACATAATAAGAAGAAATTTGGGCAATCCTTGCATGCATCATGCATCATCTCCTTGCACATACATCCTTTTCCATTTTGTACATACACTGCACAGTGCATCCCTGAGTTCTGTTTGTGCCTATCATCAGTACTAACCATTGGCAAAAAGAAGAGAAACCTCATACCGGGTTGGACTCGAATCCCCGAACAGCGATTAGTTCGAACTGAGTCAGGAACAGAACAGTCAACCGGGGGTTCAGCTATGGCAGAAGAGAAAGATGAAATTCAGCTTCTCAAGGATGCTTTGGAGGAGCAGAAAACCAACAGCGCCAAACAAATGGCCTAGATGATGCTCATGATCCAAAAACTGACTGCTCAACTCCCTCCGCCAGCAGGGGGCTCAAACAGTCAAAACATGGAGTCAGTACTGACCAAGCTAGCTAAGCTTGAGGAATCTATCCAGAAGCAGGAGAAAATAGCAGCTACAGGAATTGACATGGAAAAGTTGTGCCTTTTTCCAGATGCAAAGCTTCCCGACAAGTTCAAACCGATGGATTGGGACAAGTTTGACGGCAGTGGTGATCCGAAAGCTCATCTGCAAACATATGTGGGTACTTTATCCATGTATGACGTTGGAAAGGACGCAATGGGCCAAATGTTCCAGCAAACTCTGACTGGGCCTGCACTCCGCTGGTTTCTGAATTTGGACATCTCTAAGAAGAGGACATGGGAAGATATTGGGGCAGCCTTTGTCGCCCAATACAATTACAACATTCAGCTTGAAATGACTATCCGGGAGCTGGAGTCAACCAAGATAGGAAAGAATGAGTCCTTCGCTGACTTTGTCAAAAGGTGGAGAGGGAAAGCCTCTCAGATGATGGAACGGCCTTCAGAAAAGGAACAGATGAGAATTATCACAAGGAATCTGGAACCTGACTTCGCCAAGCACCTGGTGGTCTTTCAGACTACCGCCGATTTCAAAACTTTCTATGAAGCAGGCCTGGCAGTCGAAGATGCCCTCCGAAGCGGCATATTTGAGAAAGGTGAATCCACCCCCAAACCACGACGAGTTTACTCTGGCAACAACAACACCTTGTTTGGGCCCAGCAACTACAATCAAACCAGGCCAGCTCTTCCAATCCCAAACCAGCCAAAACTGAACCTGTTAACCAGATTGTAACCCAGTCACAATTCCAGCAAACAACTCCCCGGCCAAGAAGAGAATTTCACCCACTCCCTTTTCCCCTTGTCACAGTATACAAAAAACTCCTTGACCGAAAAGCCATCCAGCCTCTCGAGCCTCGAGAATTACCCAAAGAACTCTCCCCCAACCACAATCCAAACACCTACTGTGCCTACCATCAGATGCCCGGCCATCACACCAACAATTGCATGCGTCTCAAGCACAAAATCCAAGATCTTGTGGACGATGGAACCATCCCACTTCCCGATCAAAAGCCCAACACCATTTCCAACCCTTTACCAAATCACAAACAAAATACCCAAGCTGGCCAAATATCCTTTATCTCCACTACAAAAGACCTTACCTCCACTACATTTGATCCTAGCCTCTATATCATCGCAGTTACCCAACCAAAACCCATTGTCCCCTTGCCAGAAGATCTTGGGGTCCAGTTTCTCTCATGTGCCAGTGCAGTTCAAAATCCAAGGTGGAGTGATGTTGTGGAACAAGAAGAGTGGTCCATGAACGACCAAGATTGGGAAGAATCCCGACAAGCATTGTTTGGTTCTTTGCTAATCTCTGGAGACTCAAGCCAATCTATCATCCCTGAATCCCTTGATAAGCCTATTGTTCACATGCCCGAAGAAGTGTTAACTCCAGGCGGACGTCCATCAAGTACTGTTTCACTGCTCGCAAACTTCAGAAAAGAAGGCCGTTCTGTCATAGAGGCCACCTTCAGAAATCAAGATTGGTTCCCACAAGCATACATCATTGACGGATCTTTGCCACGGCCATCGGTACCATTCCCGCCGTCATCCAGTGTATTAGTACTAGTCACTGACCCCATGGCTACCCTCTGGGATGAAGAAGCAGTAGTTGATATCCGAGTAAGCAATGACGAGGTGTGGACTGTCAACAAAGCCATGCTAGACCCATCCTTTTGGCAAGACTCTGAAGTGGACAACCTCAAGACAAAAATGGAAGCAGTCGAAATCAAGGAACAGAGGGCCAGAAATGATTTGATGAATTTCTGGACGGAAGATCAAGAAGCAATACAGAAAAGGGAAGCTATCAGAGCGGGAAAACGGAAGGTCGATGAAGAACATATGAATTTCTGGGGTGAAAATCAAGAGTTATGGGAAGAAACAGTTAACAGAATAACCAGAAGTGGTCGAATCTACCAGCCGGCCCATCTCCAAGGTGGAAATTCCTCCAATCATGCCACAATCGGGGATTTTGTTTGGGATGATTCCATTCTCGAGGATACGACTCTTGACCATCCAGAAGTTACCTCCCAACAGAACCCGGCTGCTAGGCCACTCCCAAAGAATTCCCCGGTGACAAGTGATCCAATTCAGAAACAGCTTGAATGAACTCCAGCCTCAGTGTCCATTTGGGGTTTACTCTCTTCATCTCGAGAACATCGTCAGAAACTAATTAAAGCTCTGTCAAACATGGAGGTGCCACCCGACACTCCTCCTGAAACGATGGTGGCTCTGCTTACACCAACCCGGGCAAAACATGTTGTAGTTTTCACTGAAAAAGATTTGCCACCAGAAGGAGCCGGTCACAACAAGCCATTGCACATTACCCTGAAATGCATGGGAAAATGGGTCCCGGTCGTGTTACTGGATAATGGATCTGCCTTGAATGCCTGTCCCCTGCGTACAGCTTATTGTTTGGGTTTTAAGAATAAGGATTTCCAGCCATCGAATCTCGGAGTGCGTGCTTATGACAATACCCGACGAGATGTGATAGGGACAGTTCAGATGGAAATAATAATCGAAGATTTTGAGACTATCGTCGAGTTTCATGTACTCGACATCCCCTCATCATTCAACTTGTTGTTGGGCAGGCCGTGGCTCCACCGATCAGACATCATGGCTGTACCTTCCTCCCTGCATCAGAAAGTTCAGCTTGGACTGGCTACAGGAACCTTGACCATTTATGGGGATTCTGGAATTCGCCCGCATATCCCTGACAATGCTCCCCTACTCGAGATTGCTCATGGAGAGGAAGACATCACTCTTGGAGGGTTTTCCTTTGATACCTCTGACGGTGTACTTACTATCAAGATGGATGAAGATTTCTCTATAAAATCAACAGCTCTAGACATGATGCTGAAAATGGAGTATTTGCTCGGATTAGGGCTTGGTCGCAACAATCAAGGGGTAGCAGAATTTCCCAAGTTTCTGACAAACAACCATCGTTTTGGTCTCGATTATGAATCTGGTCGTGATGAGAAAACACGAACTCGCACCAAGAAAGGGCCTATCCACTTCACAAAAGCTTCAGAGGCTCTCTATCAAGGGGACCCAGAGCCGTTCTGGGACTTGGAAACAAGAACCAAGCTACCAGGGTTTGAAATCTTTGCTGACAACACCTGGGGTAGTGATGATGAAACAGAAGAATGGAAGGAGCCGGCTAAAATGCTCCATGTTGACTGGATCAAAGTTCTTGACTCAGGGAATCTTTTATCGCTGTTTGGGGAAGAAAGTCCACTAGGTATGAGAGAGGACGAGACTGCTGCGACGCTTGTTGATTTAAAGCCTGTTGAGGATATGGAGCTGATGATGCTGGGACAGGAAGCTCTGGAGGATGTTACCACACTCATCGTAGATGCCAATGGAACTTATAAAAATTGCACTTTTGTACCTAGAATCATTTACACTGGCACAAATTTTGAATCTGAGTCTGAGTCTAGCACTGCATCTAGTATTAAGTCTGGTTTCGAGTCGGAGCTTGAATCTGTTATTGCTCCACATCAGCACTTCTCTTTTGAGTTTGAGTCCACTCTCATGTATCATGCCCCTGGGGCCCCCTCCTTTGAAATGAATAAAATCGACTTTGCTTATCTTGCTGTGTCCGAAATAAATTGTGTCGACCCCGATGATGAGGGGATCGAGTTTGAGGAAGAAATTCCAAAAGAACTCCGATCTCTAATCGAAAGGGAAGATGAAAGGCATGCTCAGCCTGTAAAAGAAGAAGTTGTTTCTATAAATTTGAGAGATGAGAGTAATCCGCGCATGGTTCAAATCGGCTCCGGACTGTCTCTAGAAGAATTCAAAGCTCACTCGGATCTCCTGAAAGAATTCGCAGATATGCCTGGTATCGATCCCGAGATAGTGGAGCATCGAATCCCGTTATACCCCGATGCAAAGCCTATCAAGCAGAAACTGAGGAAGATGAGGCCAGATTGGGTGTTGGAAATCAAGAAGGAAGTTCAGAGGCAGATAGACGCAGGGTTTCTAATAGTCACCGAGTATCTCAATGGGTCGCGAATATTGTACCCGTTCCTAAAAAGAATGGAAAAATCAGGATCTGCGTAGACTTCAGGGATTTGAACAAAGCAAGTCCAAAAGATGATTTTCCTCTGCCACATATAGATGTCTTGGTAGATAACATTGCAGGGCACGCACTGCTGTCATTCATGGATGGATTTTCAGGGTATAACCAAATTCTCATGGCCCCCGAGGATCGTGAGAAAACCACTTTCACCACAGAATGGGGCACCTATTGCTACAGGGTTATGCCATTCGGACTAAAAAACGCGGGGTCTACTTACCAGAGAGCTGCCACGACGTTATTACATGACATGATCCACAAGGAAGTAGAAGTGTATGTGGATGACATGATTGTCAAAGCCAAGGAGAGAGAAGGGCATCTGCCTGCCCTCAGGAAATTCTTCGAGAGAATCCGCAAATACAGATTGCGCCTCAATCCCGAGAAATGTACATTCGGAGTCACGGCCGGAAAAATGCTCGGATTCATGATCACTACGCGAGGGATCGAGGTGGATCCATCAAAAATCAAAGCTATCCTAGAAATGGAGCCACCTCGGACAGAAAAGGAAATACGGAGCTTCCTCGGAAAAATTCAGTTTATCAGCAGATTCATCGCCAAGTTAACCTCTACTTGCGAGCCGATGTTTCGCCTACTCAAGAAAGGTGTGTCATTCAAATGGGACGACAAGTGTCAACAGGCTTTCGAGACCATCAAGAAGTATCTCCAGAACCCTCCAGTATTAATGCCACCCATACCAGGGCAACCTCTTATCTTGTACTTGTCCGTCACGTCATCAGCTATGGGATGCATGTTGGCACAAGAAGGAGAAGGAGGAAGTGAAAAAGCTGTTTACTACATCAGCAAGAAAATGATGGGATGCGAAGAGCGATACACATCACTGGAAAAAGTCTGTTGGGCATTAATTTGGGCTTCCAAGAAATTGAGGCACTACATGTTAGCTTACTTCGTAAAGCTGATCTCTCGAATGGATCCACTCAAATATCTGTTCGAAAAGCCAGCGCTGACAGGCAAACTGGCACGGTGGTTAATTATGCTGGCGGAATTCGATATCAAGTACGTCACTCGGAAGTCAGTAAAGGGAAAAACAGTTGCAGAGTTCCTAGCAGATCATCCTGTGGAAGGGTCGGAGGATGTAGAATTTGAATTCCCTGACGAGAATGTAATGACAACAACCAACGATGTCTGGATGTTGTATTTTGACGGAGCCGCCAATCAGAAAGGATTCGGAATCGGAGTGTTACTAGTTTCACCAGAAGGGTCACACATCCCTCTTGCTTTCAAGTTGAATTTCGAAGTCACCAACAACCAATCAGAATATGAAGCATGCATAGTAGGGATGGAAGCTGCCTTGGAAATCGGAGTTAAGAGACTGGAGGTAGTCGGAGATTCCAATTTGGTGGTATCACAAGCCAACGGAGATTGGAGGGTAAAAGAAGACAAGCTTAAGCCTTACCACCAAGATCTCGAAGATCTAATCCCACGATTTCAGACGGTCACATTCACTCACGTTCCAAGATTGAAGAACAGATTTGCCGACGCTTTAGCAACGTTGGCCTCAATGGTGGAGATACCAGATGGAGTTAAGCTCAGACCAATCGCAATTGAGCAAAGGGACAAACCTGTTTTCGAATATGTCATGATTGTCAATGAACCTGACGACGGCCTGCCATGGTATCACGACATTTGGAACTTCATCGAGAAGGGGGATTATCCGGCGGGAACTGAAAAGAAGGATCAGATTGCTCTTCGAAGATTGGCCTCTCAATACATCATTTGCGGAGGGAAGCTATATCGGCGGTCGCATTGTGGAATGCACAAGTTGTGTGTACATGGTACAGAAGCCACCATGATCATGGAAGAGATTCACGAAGGAGTCTGCGGTCCTCACATGAATGGAATAATGCTTGCAAAGAAGATTCTCCGTCAAGGATATTACTGGTCAACCATGGAAACTGAATGCGTCCAGTACGTGAGAAAGTGTCACAAGTGCCAGATTCACGCTAATCTCATGCATGTACCACCGTCAGAATTACACTCCATGACCTCACCATGGCCTTTCTCTACCTGGGGCATCGATGTCATCGGCAGAATTACACCAGCTGCGTCTAACGGGCACAAGTTCATTTTGGTGGCAATCGATTATTTTACCAAGTGGGTCGAAGCCGCTTCATACACAACTTTGACAGCAGTTCAAGTCTCCCACTTCATCAAGCAAAACATCATTTATCGATATGGTGTCCCTCAGGCTTTTGTGTCAGACAACGGAGTTCATTTCAAGGGTAGAGCCGCAGAAACTCTCGAAAATTTTGGAATCCAGGTTCATAAATCAACTGTTTATCGGCCGCAAACCAATGGAGCCGTGGAAGCAGCAAACAAAACCCTCAAGACAATACTGGAGAAAACCACTCAGTCTGCGAGAGATTGGCACGAACAACTACCGTTAGCATTATGGGGATACCGGACGTCCATTCGTACCCCGACAGGGGCAACACCTTATTCCTTGGTATATGGCATGGAGGCTGTTCTCCCGATTGAGCTTGAAGTACCGTCTCTGAGGGTCATGATTGAATCAAAAATCGGCGAAGCGGAATGGCAAAGCTCGAGATTCGAGGAGCTTATGTTGTTTGACGAAAGACGGCTCAAGGCTCTGTATCACGTCCAGGGTTATCAGCGCAGAATTGCACGGTCATTTAACAAGAAAGTAAAATCCAGAGACCTACAAGAAGGTGACATGGTTTTAAAAGAGATCCGAGCTCCGGTCTTCGATCCTCGTGGGAAGTTTCGACCAAAATGGGCAGGTCCGTACGTCATCAGGAAGATCTTGTCTGGAGGCGCAACGCAACTCATTGATCTTGACGGCAACGAATTCTCCACTTTGGTTAACATGGATCAGCTCAAGAGATATTACCCCTGAGGGAAGCTCGCTGGACTGAAAACCGCAAGGGCGGGCAGTGCCAAGCAAAATTTAGAGCAAGCCTGCTAGATCGAAAACCCACGTCGGGCGATTTAGGCAAAAGTTAAGGCAAATCAACCAAACGAGCTCGCTAGAACGAAAAACCCGAGAGGGCGGTACTAGGCAAAATTTAGAGCGCAAAAGGAGAGTGTCAACACTCGAGTGAACCCTAGCCAAATTTGTACTTTCGAACTACGTCATGACCTGATTCCTGTAAAAAGGATACGTAGGCATCCTCACCTTGAGGACCGGTCGCCATCTTTCAAAACGTCTCTTTGAGCTGATTTCTAATTTTCACGCGCAAATCAAAGATGCAACTCTCATAATTCATCTTTATTCAAATAAACTTCTTGGATTACATGGCTGAGCATGAAACTTTCAAAACATAAAGCAAACAACAGAGCATGACCCCACACGAAACATCTCGTGGGTCTAAGCAATTTATTTCGGGCACATTAAGATGAGTTCAAAAGTCAACTTTGGCTTCCATGTTCTCTTGTTTCTATGTCTCTCATTAACCATCTCACATAGCGCTCTGAAAGATTGACACTCGGATACTGATCTCTTGGAATGGTCACTCGCTCCTTCCAAGTATTCTGATAAGCTCTGAAAGTAGCAAAGTTGTGGTTAGGCATGACAAAGTTCTCTGGTGGTGGTATAGTCTGACGGACACCAAGCTGACGGAGAATGCGATTTGGAATGTAGAAAGTCCAGCTAGATAGCCCGGCCAAAATCACCCGCTGACGCCCCATGTTGCTCACGGTCATAGCAGGATTGTCAAGCCAGGACAAACGCCAAGCGATTACCTCTTCTGTAAGCTGGGAAAGCACTCTGAACCAGCCCTGCACATCATCAAAGACTTCCAGAAAGTCCCTTTGAACGAAACCCTGTGTTTCATGAATCCGCCTCCGAGGCACGGGTTCCAGCAAGTTAGCCTTGTCACACAGCCATATCTGTATCAGAGAGAAAACAAGTAAGAAACCATAGACAGCCTAAACTCGAGCGTTGAGGTAAAACGAGAATGTGGGAAAAACCGGAAAAAGGAGAGCTGAGTGAAAAACCTACCTGTAGGAGCAAAACACTACCTTCAAAAACATTGGTATCCCCGGCTCGAACCTTGTCCAATCCTATCAAAGTTTCTGCCAAAACCATCGGAGCCACATCTTTACATTCTTCAATTTGCATGGCCACGCCAACCAGTGATGAACTCGCCTGCCCGTCAGACCGGACAAACAAGAAAGCAGCAAGCAAACAAAGGCACAGTGCAAAACCTTCTGGGCGAAATTGAGCTATAATTCGCAGGATGTTGATAACACCTCCTTGGAGCATGGATTTCGCTGCTTTATTACTTATCCCAAGCTTAGCAGATAGCACATTGGCGAAGCTTACACCGTGCAGAGGTATGACCGGCGTCTCCAGATTGAATCCGCCAAGATATGCATGAAATTCCTCCACAGTGGGGCATAACTCATGAAAGCCAAAACGAAACACGTGTACTTCCGGATCCCAGAATCGAACCGCAGCATGTAAGAGCTCGGGGACGTATGGTCACATCTCGGATACGGCACAACGAAGTCATCCGGTGACCCTGAAAGTTGAGCCACCCAATACCGTCAAGTTCGTCAAGCCAAGGGCGAACCAAAGCTGAAAAACTCATGGTCAGATGACAGATATAAAGAGAACAAGAAATTTTGGATTTTCAGGGTACGAAGGAGCTGTGGAACAGAGCCATTTATGGTATGCATGGATAAGCAAATCTTTGAATCAACCGCCTCGTAAAACGTGCCAGCCTTGAGAAGCGTAGAAATCATCTCGGGAGCTTGAAAGAATCTCAAGGGAAGCAAGATCGAATGGTCTTTGAAACCACAGAACATGCAGATAACAACAGGAAAGCATGCAGGAGCCCAGAGGTCTGAAACAAAACTCAAAGTATTGGCATTTTCAGAAGTGAACCGTGCGGTTCACTAGGATTGGCCGTACGGCCCATCTCAGTTAGCCGTGCGGCTAACTTTGTGGTGTTCATGACCAAATTTTGGCTCCGGCCTCCAGAAGTTGTTTCGGGTATATTTTAGGCACTTTTCCTGTTCATACAAGTTGTAATGGGCATTTTAAAGCTGTGGGAAAAATCGGTTTGAATTTTAGACCACATTTGCATGGATGGGTACTCCGAAAGCTCAGACGCACCAAAATTGACGGGATGAAATATGTCGCATTACTTTCTAGCAAGCCACGCCAAACATTCACAAGGATATCATAGAGATATTGGGTGGATTTTACAGGAAAACTTTGAGGTCCGAAGATGCCCAAACCCGATATCACCCAAACGAGGGGAGCCAGCAGGCCGAAACGTGTCCGAGTGCCAAAAATCCTTTATTCCATCCATTTGAGCAAATCACTGCATGCATTTGTAGCCTGTTGGAAGTACCGTTTGGCAAATATCATGTAAAGTCAAGTTTTCTCGTAAAATCCCAAGTTTGTTGAGTCAGTTTGTATATACATGTGTCATCATTCCCGTTTCAATCCAAAGATACATATTTTTGTTTTCCCAGGGGCATATTTTGCATATTATCCAAATACAGTTATTCATAGAGCAATCATGTGCAAAACTTGACTTTTCTTTCAAAAAAGCGCCAGTGTGAATCATTCAAAGCATAACGAATATGTGCAATCTATATAAAAACTAAATGGCATCCATGTCACGAGCATAAATGTACATCTATCCAGGGCCAGCTAGCCTAACATCAAAAGCTACCACGGCTCGCAGGCCGTATCTATGAAAAAGAGAAAAATAGGGCAAACAGGCGCCCAAATCAAAACTGAGCACGCAGGCTCGTCCTAAAAACCACTACGTCACCTCTTCGTAGGCTGGCGACGGCCGGGTGTCAGAAATGGATCCCCCTCGGGTGTGTCCTCACTGCTGCTACCATCACCACCACTGCTCTCTGCATCTCCCTCTCGGGGAAGCCACCGCTCTCCACAAGCTGAACTCTCAGGGACACCCTCCCTCTCAACAGAAGAACGTAGCACTCTGCTGGACGCAGGAATCACCAACGGGACTGAAGACGGACCTCCACCAACATTCTTCATCAAAGGCCTCCTGCGTGGCTGTACAGAGGGAGGTACATCCTGCACAGAAAAGGAAAATTCATCAATAAAGCAGTCAAAGCATTCAGAATTTTAAAGAACAGAGCACAATGGATACCTGATCTGTCTCACTGACGGGAAAATCTCTACGGGTACGTCGAGACCTACGACGTCCACCCGACTCACTACCTCCAGTCCCGCGGTCACTGCTAGTACCGCGACCACTACTGCTGCCTCCAGCACTCCTCCCTCCACGGCGACCTCCTGCTCTGCCTCTCGGCTCACTACCTCTGCGGCCACCGTGACTGCCTCCAGTACCTCGGCCGCCTCCCCGGCCAGCTCTGCTACCTCGTCCACCGCCAGCTCCGTCATCCCCGTCATCGTCATCACCACCAGCATGGGGCACAATGCCCGGCTCTACTCTCGGGTGCACCTCTGGAGCCCCACCAATCGTGAGACTGCGAACCAAGGCCTCCAAGTCTCGCACCAGCTGAACAGTGGATGCAGCCCAGTCCGCCGGGATCTGCAGACAAAATCAAAAGCATCGGCAGGTAATATGAATAAATGCTTGAATAAAACATGAAGTCTAAATCATTTCTTATTTTCAAATTTCAGGATTACCTCTGTCGCTGTAAGAGTAACTGGTGGAGTGACCTCAGGAACCACCACATATCCCATACTCCCGTTCGGCAACATCACATCAATCTCTCTCCTCAGAACAGGCAGTACTGGACCCTCCACAGGTGCAGGGGCAGCTAAACGGGCCTCCATATCCAGATTATGAGCCAGAGTACTCACCACATAACCATCATAGTCCTCTGAGGGGCTGAAAACCAACTCCGTGTCCAGCACCGTGTACGCCTCCACCTCAGCTAAAGTATACTCCTGCGTCTTCTGAACAAACGGTGGAAGAGGGGCCGGCACTCTAAAGTGGTCTAGGCCCAAGGACTGGCGTGTCACCCTATCGCCCAAGTACCACTGCCACTCGTACGGAGACTCCAGCAGCACGCGCCCTCGCGTCACTGCCCTGCTCCGAGTCAGGTAAGGAGCACTCAACCTGCCCCACACATCCCAGTTCACCTACAAGGGAATCAAGGATTGCATTCAAGAAACCAACAGTGGAATTGAAATGCCCAAAAGAGAATTCAGAAAGCTTGATATCATACCGTCTCGCCCCTGGACTGATCCAGGAAGACTCGAAAGAATCTCAGCTGTCCCTTCCTCCCACCTTTCCCGACATGTTCTTTGGCCCACTTCACTGCTCGCGGAAGCACGCGCTTGTCTGCATAAGAGTTCTCTGGGGCTGGTACTCCGAACACCTCATAAGCCCATACCTGCATTTTTCAAAGGCATTCATCAGTAACAGGAATAAAAGCAACGATGTGAGGAGCATTTAAAGCAAAAAGGGTGACATGGTATACCTCCAGGACTCTCCAGTAGCCTCCAAGAGTATTCGCCGCTCCGCGAACCACTGAGCCCAGAAAACAGTAAAGGGTGCCCAAGGCAGCTCCACCCCAGTCAAACCGGCCAGCCGTCCTCAAATCTGCCAAAGCAGGTAACCAACTCAGGTGCACCGAGTTCTGCCTATTCGGAAATAGAGCAGTACCGAACAAGAATAGCAAATAGGCTCTCGCCATCTGTGCAGCCTCAGCAGGAGACCCTGGCTCGTGATCCCATATCAACGGCAGGTGGTCACATCGCACCATCGCCTCGTCTCCAACCTCTCTCCCCAGAAAGTGGCGCACCGCCGCCTTGTCCAAGTACAAACCTGAGTCAAAAGGTATCAGCTCACCGCCAACTCTCAACCCTGTAGTCGCAGCAAAGTCCAAAGGGGTGATCGTCATCTCCCCGAACCGAAAGTGAAAGCTATTGGTGGTGTCCCACCAATGCTCCATCAGGGCCCTCAGCAACTTCCGGTCCGTCCGAGTGGGCAGCAAAGTACCAATAAAAACAGCGAAGCCAGGCGCATCCACCAACTCCCTCACACTCGGAGGCAACCTCCTATACTGGGCCAAGCAATCAGACGGCCCGCCATATCCAAGGAGGGAACGATCCACCTGTTTCAAAAACATGGCACAAGATCAGTCAGTAAAGCAACAAAGGAAATACAATAATAAAAGCAATTCAGGAGGCAAGTATAAATAAATGGTGCGTACCAAGGGTCTGTTCGAAATATGTGTAGCTGGATCGCGCAAGATCAGGGACTCAGGGTAAAGCGGCAACTGTGGCTCATATACCTCACACCCCACCGGTACAAAGAAGTGAACTGGAGGATCGTAAGTCTCAGGGACAAAGGGCTGTCTGCTCCTTAAAGCCAGCTGAACCTCCTCAACTATGGTCACACGGACCACCTCCTCTGTCTGGACCTCTGCCTGCTCAGGCACGCCAACCGGTGGCGTCTCTCCTACCAAGACCTCACCCAACTGAGGGAACTGCTGCAAGTTCCGAGCCAAGGTCTCGTCAGTAACCCCCTCCAAGTTATCTCCCAAAGTAGCTCCCGGAGCTCGTGAAGAACCAACCCGTGAAGGGAACAAAACCGGGTCAGAGGGCTCCCCAGTGTCAGCACTCCCCTCTACAGCCCTACCAGTGCCAAGCACGCGAGTCAAACTCCTGAACACCCGAGTGACAGGAACAACAGGGGCCACCCTCTCAGCCCGTGCTCTCTCAGTCACCCCCTCAACCTGAACCCTCTCAGTATCCGCTCGTTCAGCATGTGCCTCCTCAGCACGTATCTCCTCAGCCTGACCTCCCCCAACACTAACGTCTCCACTATAAGGCATCCCATCACCCATCTCCTCATCACCACTATCCCCAGTCTCCCCGAGATCCTCCATAAACACATCCCCAGGCTGCCTAATGGTGACCGGAATCCTAACAGAAATATCATCACCACCAACCGGGTACTCTCTCACTAAAACAGCGCTCGCAACATCAGGAAAAATCTCACCGCTACCACCTACACCCTCCTCAGCAGCCCTCGGGTCGAACAAAACATCAACTCCACCAACATTCATCTCAATCTCAGGCAAAGGGACATTTATATCAAGATCAATATGCATTGAACTACTAGAAGCGGTAACGGTACTTACCGGAATATCAGCACTCTCCATAGTCGCCCAAACATCATCCATTGCGCTGTACTGTTCTATTATGGCCCTAAGAGCATCACCTCCACTCCCCGTAGTCTCAACCGGCACCGAACCGCC
The DNA here is from genome assembly GCA_963854785.1 of Vaccinium vitis-idaea. Lineage (NCBI taxonomy): Eukaryota > Viridiplantae > Streptophyta > Magnoliopsida > Ericales > Ericaceae > Vaccinium > Vaccinium vitis-idaea. The sequence goes on from OY978219.1 coordinate 39,693,580, forward strand.
CTCCACGGCCTCCATCGGCACAAACCCACCATGAACAACAGCATCCTCTGCCGCACGGTCACCCACGAGGGCCGCACGGGACACCTCAGTCCCTGATCTAGCAGCACGAGCCTCTGCATGGGCCGCACGGGCCTCCTTCTCTCCGGATCCGACCGCACCATGCTCGAAATCCCCCATGGCAACTTCAGCCGGACCAACCTCCCTCAACTCCGACGGTAATGAGCCAACCTCGACGGCACGGGCCGCCGCCTCTTCTTCCACAACGGACAACGCCGGATCACCAACACCGGACATGATAGGCGGGTTTGGGTTTTCGCTAGAATCGGCCATAACCAAACCGTGAATCTCGGTTTCCTTGCAAGATCTCGAACGGAATTTGTGTAAATCGGACGAAAAGGGGAAGTTTCTACTCTCTCACAGATTTTCGGGAATCGCCTCTCTGGGTTTTCGAACGAATAACAAGGAACCAGACAGCCCGACGGTTTTGGTTTGTATTAAAACTGCCAAATCTAGCCGTGCGGTTCATCACATAAGCCGCACGGTTTTTCCTCCTGCTTTATCCACCGCACGGTTTTGCTCTCTCAACCGCACGGCGCACCAATTGCAGCCGCACGGTTCACAGACTCGTGGTCCAGGTATGCATCCCTAAGTCACACTACTAGAACCTTTTATTTCCCATCACGCCTCTGTGTTTTATATGTTCAAACAAGTCCTCAACGGCATTTTTCCCAAGTTATCGTTTTTAAGTCCTTTACGGTATTTTCCAAAATTCAAGATTATCGTTTTTAAAAGTCCAACACGGTATTTTCCAAAATTCAAAATTATCGTTTTAAAGTCCTTTACGGCATTTTCCAAAATTCAAACTTATCGTTTTTAAGTCCTTTACGGCATTTTCCAAAATTCAAGATTATCGTTTTTAAGTCCTTTACGGCATTTTCCAAAATTCAAACTTATCGTTTTTAAGTCCTTTACGGCATTTTCCAAAATTCAAGATTATCGTTTTTAAGTCCTTTACGGCATTTTCCAAAATTCAAACTTATCGTTTTTAAGTCCTTTACGGCATTTTCCAAAATTCAAGATTATCGTTTTTAAGTCCTTTACGGCATTTTCCAAAATTCAAGATTATCGTTTTTAAGTCCTTTACGGCATTTTCCAAAATTCAAACTTATCGTTTTTAAGTCCTTTACGGCATTTTCCAAAATTCAAGATTATCGTTTTTAAGTCCTTTACGGCATTTTCCAAAATTCAAGATTATCGTTTTTAAGTCCTTTACGGCATTTTCCAAAATTCAAGATTATCGTTTTTAAGTCCTTTACGGCATTTTCCAAAATTCAAACTTATCGTTTTTAAGTCCTTTACGGCATTTTCCAAAATTCAAGATTATCGTTTTTAAGTCCTTTACGGCATTTTCCAAAATTCAAGATTATCGTTTTTAAAAGTCCACCACGGTATTTTCCAAAATTCAAAATTATCGTTTTTAAGTCCTTTACGGCATTTTCCAAAATTCAAGATTATCGTTTTTTAAGTCCTTTACGGCATTTTCCAAAATTCAAGATTATCGTTTTTAAAAGTCCACCACGGTATTTTCCAAAATTCAAAATTATCGTTTTTAAGTCCTTTACGGCATTTTCCAAAATTCAAGATTATCGTTTTTTAAGTCCTTTACGGCATTTTCCAAAATTCAAGATTATCGTTTTTAAAGTCCACAACGGCATTATCACGTTTCAGTCCTCAGTAGCATTTTTCAAATATTTTCCAAATATTTTCCAAGACATTTGTTATGTAAGTCCCTCTGAGGCATTAAAACACTTTCATAGCCCCGAACTACGATTGGTCTGATCCCTGCAAATGGGGTACGTAGGAAGCTCTGTGCTCGACCACATTCTATTTTTCTTGCACCAAGGAAGTCAAAATTGGGACGTCTTTGTCTTTGACGCAACTTGCATCACAGAATGATGATTAAGTCTCGTCAAAGAGGGGCAACTGTAGACACCCCAATTTTTATCCTTGAGAATCCCCAATGATGAAAACGATGGTCAGTGGTACCTTGGAATAACTTGGAACAGTTACTAAGAACTTCAGAAATTCTGGACGGAAATAACCCTAGCTGTACGGTTCACCATTCAAGCCATACGGTTCACACTTCTCCGATTAAGCCGTGCGGTGTCCTCAGAGGAACCGTGCGGCTAACCACTTCAACCGTGCGGTTAAGATCAAGAAATATTCATTTTTCTGCAACAGAAGCATCTCATCATTATTTGGCAGATATTCGTACTCAATTGTTATTCCTTTCTTCGGCTATAAGAACGCTCCTCCTCTCCCATTCTCAACACACAGTAATACCCTCTCACTCCGACGACGCGCTGATAAATTTTCCGGCCATTTTCCGACCCAAAGTTCTGTCCAAACTCCTCTAGAAACCTTAAACTCGTTCCATTTTCTTCACTCAAGATCCTCCAAAAACCTATTTGTGTGAATCAAACCCATCCTTGAGGATATCAAACCCGGAGTCTCTGAAGTTCTCGTTCGTCCAGAACAATTCCAGTAAGGTATACATCGCGTCTCTTAGCTGAGTCCGAAACTTCGACCCTTTGAGGGGACCTTCTCGAGTCGAGAGTGACTCCAGTAGTCATCTCTAGGCTTGAGAGGTTGAATCTTGTATAAAAATCAGAATCTTAAAACAAAAACTGGTCTCTGGTCGAAGAACAAAGTTTCTGAAAAAGTCTTTAAAGTCAAGCCGTGCGGTTAACTCAAATGAACCGTGCGGTTAACCTTCTGAGCCGTACGGTCAATTACAAAAGCCGTACGGTTACCTTTTTGTGGCATAAACAAAATTCTCTGATTTCCCCTGTTTTCCTGTATTCTGATGCTCTGTTTTCTGATCCTCCGGCAGTTTAGTATTTACATTTCTCTCCTTTTTCCTCCCTGTTATTATAATTAAACTCAGTTATTTGATTTTATTCCTGTTATGGTTTTGTTATTATTTCTTGTTATTTATCCGTTTACTTGTCAAAGTTTCCGATAAAAACGTTTTCCTGAAAATCCCACAAAAATTTAGTAGAGACCGGGAATTTCCCGGGCGAGCGGGGTGCTTTTCAACAAAACCTTCCCCGTTCGTAACCTGGCTTCCGAATCCAAGAATCTTTTCGCAGACCAAATCCTTTTCTAAAAACGGCACGAGAGTCATTTTATTTTCAAAAACGGTTTCTCGGGTACCAAAAATTCCTCATATAAACCCCGGGTGGCGACTCACACATTTTTCCATCTTCCTCGAGCCGCGTGGATCGGACCGTCCACACTCAGGCTATTTGACGAAAGAAGGCTCAAGGCCTTGTATCATGTTCAAGGATATCAACGCCGAATCGCGCGCGCTTTTAACAAGAAAGTCAGGTCCAGGGATTTGCTAGAAGGAGATATGGTTCTGAAGGAAATCCGGGCTCCAGCTTTCGATCCACGAGGGAAGTTTCGGCGAAAATGGGTAGGGCCATACATCATCAAGAAGATCTTGTCGGGAAGCGCAACTCAGCTTATCGATCTCGACGGCAACGAATTCTCTACATTGGCCAACATGGATCAGCTCAAGAGATACTATCCCAGAGAGAAGCTCGCTGGACTGAAAACCGCAAGGGAGAGCAGTGCCAGGAAAAAATTAGAGCAAGTCTGCTAAGCTGAAAACCCACATCGGGCGGCTTAGGCAAAATTCAAGACAAATCAATCAAAAGAGCTCGCTAGACCGAAAACCCGAAAGGGCGGTACTAGGCAAAAATCAGAGCACAAAAGGAGAGTGAAAATACTCGAGTGAACCCTAGCCAAAATTTGCAGTCACGAACTATGTCATGACCTGATTCCTTCTTAAGGATACGTAGGTGTAGACACCCCAAAATGAGACGTTCATATACATTTTAATCCCCGATGATGAAAGGAAATACCCGAAAGGTCTCTCGGATTGAAATTCTCCAAGTCAACTCAGTCAACAGTACCGTACGGTACTCATCTCTCACGCACGGCACAGCCCAAGTCACGTACAACACTCTTTTGAATTTTGGCGGTGGAAGTGTGCCGCACGGCACAGATAATGTGCCGCACGGCACAGTTTGTGTGTCATACGACACTGTCACTTGTCACACAGCTTTTGCAGAGTTCCCAGCAGCTCAAATTGTTGACATTCGGATCCCCATCTTCATGATGATTTCGTGCAAACAGAAGAGACTACCTCATAGCCATCATTACTTGAGTGGAGGCCAAGTTTGCGTAGTGACCAAGAGGATTCCTACGGCTATATAATCCCGACCGGTTTCGGATGAAAAAAAAGAGATCGAAGAGAAAAAATTGGTGAAGAAAAATCATGAAACCTCACCCTTGATACTCTGTGAAAACACCATTTCTTTTGCTACCTCCAATCTCCAGAAAAACCAATCCAATCCTCTTGTCCAAAGAAAACCCAATCAGAAATTCCATTCCCCTGTTTTAAGACCAAAGCCGTGAGGTTCATCTTCAAAATTTGTTCAAATCTCAGCTATCAATCATCGTAGCCACAATATCAGATTAAAAGCCAAAGTTCAGAGGAAGCTTAAGCCACGTTCACAAATCCAAGAAGGAGTATTAATCCGAGAGTTGCAAACCGAGGTACGATCCCGTTTCGCCAAACTTCTTAGCTTTGGTACCCTGAGGGGAGGGGTACCAAGTGTGGAATGATCTCCAATATCATCTCCATGTTTGGTATGCCCATGTTACATCAAGATCAGTGCGATTTCATACCTTCCGGTTGCGTCGTACGGTGAAAATATCGCCTCGTACGGGGTAACTTAGTGAGGAGGAACATCTCTTACTTAAGCACATTGTTTTCATGTCTAAAATAATCTGCTTTTTATCAAGTTTCATGCCTTGTATGAGTTTCCATTCAATCATTTCGAAAAAACCAAAGTTTTGAACTGTTTGTGAAAGAAACAGTGCCGCACGGCACTCCCCATGTACCGCACGGTACACTTGGAGTGCTGTACGGCACTCTTTTAAAAAATTTGACCGTTGGAACGATGAACAGTGCCGCACGGCACACTTTCTGTACCGCACGGTACACCTAGTGTGCCGCACGGTACACCTAGTGTGCCGCACGACACACTTTTTGTAAAATCTGAAATTTTGAAACAGTTTCCGTTATAAACAGTTTGGAGCTTTGATTTTCTGTTTTAATTCCTTACTATGACGTCTATTATCATGTTGTTTGTTATTCCCTTGTTTTCATTATTATCGTCTGCTTTGCACGATTTAAATGTTTATCTGTTAAAGTTTAGCATTAAAATATTTTCTAAAAATCCCATAAATGTTTAGTAAAGACCGATTTTTAATCGGGCGAACGGGGTGCATTAAAACCCTTCCCCGTTCGTAATCTGGCTCCCAAATCCAAAACGAATCTCTGGTTTTCAAATCGTTTTATAAATCATTTTCTCAATCATTTTTCAAAACGGTTTCTCGGGTCCTAAACTATTTTCCAAAAACCCGGGTGGCGACTCTATTTTCAAATCAAAACCGGCGCGTGGGAGGTCGACCGTCCACAGTAGGCATCCTCACATTGGGGACCGGTCGCCACCTTTTGTAACATCTCTCGAGTTGATTCATAGCCGTCATTCACATTTACAATCACAATCAATGAGAATCAAAGCAGAAAACTTTCACGATTCACTTTTTATTCAAACTGATTTCTTCGATTACATGGCTGAGCATGTTTTTTTTAACACAAAAACAAAACATTGGCCCACATGAAACATGTCATGGGTCAGCAATTTATTTCGGGTACATTAAGACTAAAGTAGATGTCAATTCTGATTTCCATTTTCTCTTGCTTCAATTTCTTGTGCCAACCATCTCTTGTAACGCCCCGAAAGCACAATGCTGGGATTCTGATCTCCGGGAATTGTCACATGCTCCCTCCAAGTATGCTGATAAGCCTGGATAGTTGCGTGGTTGAAATTTGGCACGACAAAGGCTTCAGGATACACGAGTGGTATTGATTAATCAACACCTAGCTGACGGAGAATGCGGTAAGGAATGTAAAATGTCCAGCCAGACAGTCCTGCCAGGACGACCCTGTGACGTCCCATATTGCTCACCATCATGGTCGGACGATCCATCCAGTTCAAGCGCCAAGAGATTGTGTCCTCTTTAAGCTGGGAAAACACCTGAACCCAACCAGAAACACTCCTGTGAAATTCCTGATACTCCTTTTGAACAAAGCCTCGTGTCTCATGGACCCTGTTCCGCGGCACTGCCTCCAGAAGAGCAGCCTTATCACAAAGCCAAGTCTGCATGAGAGAGAAAACAAGTAAGAAACCCTAGAAAACCTAAACCCGAGCGTTGAGGTAAAAAGAGAACGAGAGAATCAACCAGAAAAAGGAGAGCTGAGTGAGAAACCTACATGTAGGACCAAAGCACTGCCTTCGAAAACTTTGGTCCGCCCAGCATGGACTTTATCCAAACCCATCAAAGTTTCAGCCAGAACCATCGGAGCCACAACTTTGCGCTCCTCAATCTGCTTGGCCACTCCTACCAGTGCCGCACTTGCCTGATTATCTGTACGAACAAACAAGAACGCTGAAAGAATCACGAGGCACAATGCAAAACCTTCAGGTCGGAATTGGTGGATCAGGCGCGGGATGTTAAACACACTTCCCTGGATCATGGACCTTGCCGCATTTTTACTCAAGCCCATCTTTGAGGACAACACATCAGCGTAATTCACTCCCTGGAGAGGAATAACGGGAGTCTCCAGATCAAAACCTCCAAGGTACGAGTGGAATTCTTCCGCCGTAGGGCATAACTCTTGAAGACCGAAGCGAAATACATGCACTTCCGGATCCCAGAAACGGACAGCAGCATGAAGCAACTCATCGAGCCAAGGACGAACCAAAGCTGAGATGCTAACAGCCATTTGAAGGATGTGGAATGAAGGATGTGATTTCTAGGATATAAGAGTTAGCAATGCTATTTATAAGCAAAATGCCTACCTCGGGAAGCGTGCCACATGGAAGAACGTAAAAATAATTTGTAAGCTTTCCCTGAAATAAGCTTCGGTTTTACATTTCAAGGCACCTAAACGCACACACATGCATTGGAAAGCTAAAGTGGGAAATTAGAATTGCAGAAAACGGCGTAAGAAGTGGGGACCTCAAGCACCAGTGCTGCACGGCACTATGCCTGCACCGTGTGGTACCATTTTCTGCGCCATACGGTGCACTTGGCTAGTTTCGATCAAAATTCCAATTTTGACCCTCCGGGACCCATTCCAAGCTTCTTTTGGCCATTTTTCTCGTACATACAACCCAGAATGAGCATCAAGGGCTTAATGGGAGAATTGTTCCACGTTCTCAAGAACATCTCAAAGGACGGGTATGCTGAAAGACCCCGGATACAAGAGCTTCAGATGAAATTTTGCAGCTTTCTCGCAAATTCTCGGGATGTTTAGTCCAAGCAAGCATTGTTGCATACCTTCGGGATTCATCGACCGATCAAATCAAAATGTCTAGCTTCGGGGCGTTTTTCACTCTAAACTTCTCTCTCTCATCATTTTTTCCAGTTCTTCCCACAAAAAGCCAAAAGTGTCCAGTTTACATTTTGAACTCATGTACATTTCATTTCCCCACAATGTCTCGTGTCATGTATTCTCAGTGCTAGGTTTGGTTTTTAAGATTCAAATCTTTGTTAATGTAAGTCATTTTACATAATGAAAATGCGAGTTTTATAAAAACCAAAATGATATCCATGTCATAAGTAAATGTGCATCTATCCAGGGGCAAAACAGGCCCAACAATCATCAAAACTACTGCCATGGCACGTAGGCCGTATCTATGAAAAGAAAGGAAAGAACGGGCAAACAGACGCCCAAATCAAAAAGCAGGCACGCAGGCCTATCCTACCTACTCAAGCGCGAGGCCTCTTCCGCGAACGAGGCCTAAGTCCCTCAGGCTCAGAAGGACCTGTGTCTTCCTCCTCACTGCTCTCTGCCTCCCTGAAAGACCACCGTGACGGTGGAGCAGAACTCCCTGGTGCACTCCCTCCCGGCCTGTCAACAGAAGGCTGACGCCCTCGAAGTACTCTATCGGAAGGAGGAGTCGTGGGACCACCACCAGCTTGCTTCATCAACGGCCTCCTGCGCTCAGTCCTCGGAGGTGGAGACATACTCTGCACAAAGCAAAGGAATTCCCTCAGTATACAGGGATCACATACAAATCTGAAAGCGCAAAAGTTCAAAGCATGAAGAATACCTGAGAGCTCCCTCTGCCAGGAGAAGGACTAGGACCAGCTCTACGTCCTCCTCCTCTGCTGGCCCCGCCAGCTCCTCTACTAGCACCTCTCGTAACCCTGGCTGCACCTGTACTGCCAGCTCCGGCTGCACCACCTCTGTCAGCCCCCTAGGCACCTCGGCCTCTGTCGCCACCACCAGCTCCGGCTGCACCGCCTCTGTCCGCACCTCATCCTCTCTCAGCACCGCCACCACCACGGGCTCTGCCTCCAGCTCCTCGAGCTCCGCTACCACGGCCTAGTCCACCTTTACCAGGACCACCCTCTCTGAAAACCACTCCCGGCTCAGCTCGGGGACGCACCTCTGGAACGTCGCCTATCATCAAACGGCGCACTAAAGCCTCCAAGTCCAAGTTCAGCTGATAGGACTCTGACGCCCAGCTGGCAGGAATCTGCAAAACAAAGCATTTTACAGGTATCATCAATAATGCACAAGAAAACATAAACTGCAAACATGTTTTCTTTCTTTTATAGGTTACCTGAACAGAAGTAAGGTCTAGTGGAGGCGCAACACGAGGAACCTCCAACACTCCCATCATCCCTCCAGGAGTCTGCACCTCTATCTCTCTCCTCAACACCAACCAAGCTGTCTCCAAGGCTGCTATACGGGTCTCCACATCCAAGAAACTGGCCAGGTGGCCAACCAGGAAGCTCTCATAGTCTGGAGAACTGCTGAAGGGAAGCACGGTGTATCTCTCTATCTCTGCCCGTGTGTACTCTTCAGTCCGCTGTACACCAGGGGGTATACGCCCCGGTATCCTGAAATGCGCCAACCTGAGGGACTGATGAGGCACCCTCTCTCCTAAGTACCACTGCCAACCGTACGGGGACTTCAAAAGAATCCGCCCCCGTGTCAACTCCCTGCTCCTCTCCAGGTACTGGTCAGTCACTGCATCCCATGCATGCCACCTCACCTGCAAGCGAACCCAATTTCTTCAGGAAAGCTGAAAATAGAACAAAAAGCTCGAAGTTTGAAAGCAACACAAGATTCAGGATCTTACCATGCTGCCGTCAGTCTGGTCCAAGAAACGACGGAAGTCGTTCACTCTCCCTGTATGAACACTGCCTCCTCGGTGCTCTCGGTCCCACTTTGCTGCTCGTGGGATCACCTCCTCATTTTCATGACTGTTCACCGGAGGGTACATCCCCAGCACCTCCTAAGCCCACACCTGCATGGCTAAAGGGTATTATCAGCAAGCTGCAATCTACATGACAAAATCTCAGGAACTGGAAGAAAGCATGTAAAAGTTTTTACCTCAAGCACTCTCCAGAAGCCTCCAAGGCTCGTCCCGACTCCACGAGTAGCGGCACCCAAGAAACAGTAGAGGGTACAAAGAGCAGCACCTCCGAAGTCCAAGCTCGCCACTCTACCCAAGTCTGCCAGCGCCGGGAGCCAACCCAAGTGAACCTCACTCCGCCTGTTAGGGAACAGGGACACGCCAAACAAGTAAAGCAAGTAAGCTCTAGCCATCTGAGCCACCTCTGTCGGCGACTCTGGCTCGTGGTCCCACAAGGCCGGCAAGTGGTCGCACCTCACCATAGGCTCTCCATCGCCTATCTCTCTCCCCAGAAAATACCTCACAGCCGCACTGTCTCTGTATAGCCCCGAGTCAAACGGAACCGGCTCGCCGCCTACTCTCAAACCCGTGATTGCCGAGAAGTCCATTGGCGTCACGGTCATCTCAGTGAACCTCAAGTGGAAAGTGTTGATGGTATCCCACCAACGCTCAATCAGAGCTCTCAGCAGCCTGCGGTCCGCCCGCGTCGGCACCAGAAGTCGAATAAAGTCCATGAAGCCCGTGCCCTCAATCACCTCTCTCACTGCCCCAGTCAAGCTCCGGAAGCGCTCCAAGGAGTCTAACGAACCTCCATAGACCGACAAAGAGACATTTCTCTGTTTCAGGAAGACAAAGTACAATTTTTTCTAAACAACAGCAATAGAAAGCATGCACAGGAATTCAAGGCAAATACAAGCAACAAAGTACGTACCAGTGGGTGTGCAGAAATGTGGGTCTCAGGGTCCCTCAGCAAGGTCGTCTCATCATAGAACAGGTGTATCGGCGAATACACGTCAGACCCCATCGGTATAAAGAAGTGCACCCGTGGCACGTAAGTCTCAGGGTCGAACGGGGGCCTCACCCTCTGAGCTCTCTCCACCTCTGCCACTAGAGACAAGAGAGCACCCTCTCCTGTAGCCTCAGGCTCTCTCTGTCTCTCCTCAAGAAACATGTCCTGAACATGCTCAGGCACTCTCTCCTCAGCTAGAGCCTCAACAAAAGTCGGATCCTTCTGAAGGGTCCGTGCCAAGTCCTCATCTCTCACTCCCTCCAACGTATCGGCCATGGTATAACCTGGAGCCCTGGAAGAACCAACCGCAGCAGGAACAACTAGTGGGTCCAAAGCACCAACCTCCATCTCCTCGCCCCCACTGCTCGAGTCTCGAGCCTCCTCCACTACAACCTTCTCCTTCCCCAGATCCCTCCTCAACACTGGGATGACAACTGACGACTCCTCTCCTCCAATGGGCACCTGAGTAACCAAAGAAGCACTCAGGAGATCGCTGGGTACCAAACTCTCCTGAGAGCCAGTGTCTACAACCTCCCCGACAGGTCTCTGCTCGACCAAGACATGCACGCCTCCAATATCCATCTCCACCTCCGAGGCTTGGGCACCCATGTCCGGCACATCAATCTCCATGGGCCCAGGGCCACTCTCGCCACCCTGCATGGCAGCATAACCACTTCCCTCAGGCCGATTGACGGCAATGTCGCCCGCCGGCGACTCACCTGCAGTTGTGGCATCCGAACCGCCCCCAGCCGGGCTACGGGCTTCGCTCATCACCACCGACCCACCACTCGGCACCATGGCATGAAGCTCTCCGCCACTAGACCCCGCTACACAAATCTCGGTTTCAGCCATACGGGACTCAGCCCCAACCGTACGGGATGTTTCGCCTCCGATTAACACCGTGCGGTGCTCAACGCCACAAAAACTCTCTGCGACCGAACCAATTTCAGGCAATAACGAGTCATCCAGGGCTGATTGAGTAGCCGTGCCCTCCCCTCTTTGAGCCAACGGAGGGTGCTCTTCACCGGAAGAAGACGGTCGATCGTCACCACGGACAGGACTAGCCATGGATTTCAATCGGAGTGATTGAGAAATTTTTGGGAAGAAGGATATTTGACTCACCAGGGAGAAGTTGGTTTTTACTCTGAAGTATGGCCGAGTGTGATTTTGAACAAATGAACGAGAAAGGCGGAACGATTTGGCAGTTACACGACCGATCTCGGCAAAAATGCCGCTTACACCGTGCGGTGTGGTTGTCTAAACCGTGCGGCGTACAGCCCTGAACCGTGCGGCACCTCCGTGCAATATCACCAAGAAATTGCACTTCCCCCCCGGTTGTTCAAGCACTTTCAAGGAAGGCCCACTTTCCAAAACTTTCGCGGTATGATATTTGTTAAAACCTCTACGGAAATTACTATTCACAAAATTTTCTAAGTCCTCAACGGCAATTCCTGTTTCACAAAATTTTCTAAGTCCTCAACGGCAATTACTGTTTCACAAAAACTTCTAAGTCCTCTACGGCAATTACTATTCACAAAATTTTCTAAGTCCTCAACGGCAATTCCTGTTTCACAAAATTTTCTAAGTCCTCAACGGCAATTCCTGCTTCACAAAAACTTCTAAGTCCTCTACGGCAATTACTATTCACAAAATTTTCTAAGTCCTCAACGGCAATTCCTGTTTCACAAAAACTTCTAAAGTCCTCTAAGGCGATTACTATTCACAAAATTTTCCAAGTTCTCAACGGCAATTCCTGTTTCACAAAAACTTTCTAAAAAAATCTTCCACGGCAGTCATTGAATTCTTTTACGGCTTCCACAGCCTCCCAAATTATTTTACGGCTTCCACAGCCTCCCAAATTATTTGGCGGCTTCCACAGCTTCCCAAATTATTTTGCGGCTTCCACAGCCTCCCAATATTATTTTTCACGGCTTCCACAGCCTCCCAAAAAATATTATTTTACGGCTTCCACAGCCTCCTAAATTATTTCTTGTAAACATCATTCGTTTTTCCCTCGTTGAAAAATGAGGTGCCAACTTTTTCATGACGGCCCCGACGAACTACGATTGATCTAATCCTCTCATATGAGGTACGTAGGAAGCTCCGCGCTCGACCAAATTTACTGTTTTACTTGTTTTCTGCATGGTTATTTGAATTGGGATGTCCGAATCTTCAACACGACTTGCACCAACATGATGCTGACCAAGCCAAGTCGAATAGGGGCAACTGTAGACACCCCAATTTTGATGACTTGTGCATCCCCGATGATGAAAAGAGAAGAAAGCGCGAAATATACCTTGGAACGGATGGATCGAATAAACCAAAAACCCAAACCACCAGAACCATACCGCCCAAAACCCATAAACCGTACGGTTTGAAAAACCACTTGCACCGTGCGGTGTCACTATGTGCACCGCACGACATATCCTTTACGCCGTACGGTGCCCTTGTCCCATCAACAGGATTCCCGGGAGCTCCAGCAGCTCAGAACGTATAATGATACTCAGAGCAAATGATGATATTCGGTAATGATGTGAATTCTGTTTTCGGTCTCACTCACCCTCGTCTATAAATTCCGACGTTCGTCGAGCAATTTCAAAAGGAGGTTCAAGAGAAAGAGTTCAGTCAGAGAGAAAATCCGAAGAGAAACCCGAAACTTCCCGTAGAAAATCGTTCCCTTTCCAAAAAACTTGTTACTCTGTTCATATTCATACAAAATCCACAAATATTTCGCTTCACAGACCCAGAGAGTTGCCGATCCTATTCCAATCCGTTCGATTCCGTTTCAAGGTATAAAATCCGCGATTGTATCATAGCAATCTTCTGAGGGGGGGGGGGGGGGGGGGGGGGGGTTTCATCGGGCTTGAGGAGAGCTTCATAGCTCCTCCTTGAGTCCGAAAGGAAACATTCCAGTAAAGCTCGCGCCTCTCGGGTGAGTATTTCGGGGCATTACTCATTGTCTCGGAAAACCATCCCAAATACGAGGTACATCCATTCATCCGAAAACATTTTCAAAACCTGCTGTGATTGATTCAACAATGAGCTATCTTTACGAAAATAAAACTTGTTTTCAATCGGGTGCAATCTGGATTTTTTTTGAAAATCATAACTCACAGAGATGCCGTACGGCATCCTTTACGTACCGCGCGGTGTCATTTTGTATGCCGTGCGGTGTCTATGGAAAAACGTTTTGTGTGCTTTGTTTCAGAAAATCCGATGCTCTATTTTTTGTTAAAAACCAGTGGGTTTAATTACAGTAAACCCCTTCACTTTCTGTTTTCACGTTTATCTCCCCTTTCTAGTTAATTTCCTCGCATTTATATACATGATTATGTGTTATTCAATTTATTGTCATTATTTATTTCTTTTAAAGTTTATTATTTACTTTTTATGTGTTACAAAGTTTTCGATAAAATCTTTTCAAAGAATAATCCCACGAATGTTTAGTAAAGACCGGAAAATTTCGGGCACGCGGGGTGCATTTTTCGAACAAAACCTTCCCCGCGGGTAACCTGGCTCCCGAACCCAAATGTCTAATTTTCGCAGATCAAACCATTTTTCAGCGGCACAAGAGTCATTATTTTTCTAAAACGGTTTCTCGGGTACCCAACATTCTCCAAGAATTAAACCCCGGGTGGCGACTCTAAAATTTTTCCTTTTTCCCGGATCGCCCTTTTTCATAACCAAAACTCCGTGGATAACTACTTTTTCGTAAACAAACGGAAAACGAGCGTCCACACTTCCCATCTCTGGTATTCCTGGATACTTAGGAACTCCAATTTCTGGATTAGGCCTTCTCGAATTAACCTTATCAGTAAAATGGTTCCCTGCAGAATAATTGTATCCCTCAAACCCATAATCTTCATTTTTAAAACTTTTATCCCCATTTACACCATCAAAGCTAGGTTCGAACAGGATATGAGTAGTTTGCCTAAACGTTTTCTTAGGTTTGGGAATTTGCGAATCATAAATTTTTGCAGGTTCATACCAAGATTCTGGTATTTCATCTACATTGATAGGCTCTTTTCCAGGTTCTAGACTTATGTTCACTAGAACTACCCTCTCCTTTATCTTTTTTTAATGAAGGCACAGGTTCATTTCTAGATTTTGATTGTTCTTCTAATTTTTGAAACATAAGTTTCTGGGTTTGAGCCAATTCCTTAAATGTAGCAATCATTTCAGCAAATTGGTTGGATAACACACTTCCTCCGATTTCTGGATTCTTTGGGTCATCAATTTGCACCGTTTTGTTATTCCTAGTGTTCATACGAGAATTTTGGCCAACTCCAACATTTGTATCTTGACCAATACGGTTTTCTTGACCTATTTGAGGTCCTTCAACCTGTTCATTCTCTCTAGGATTAACATTATTCTCATCTTCTGGCGTTTGGCCAATTTGAGAATCGTCTGTTTGCTTCCTAAGTTTTGGAGTCATTCAACACTTTCACGTGTCCCACCGGGCATGCCAAAAAATGTTAGTGGTTTTTTTACTTCTTTGTGATAAAATTATTGAGTGCGAGCGTGCCAGAGAGTTTCAATCTCCTCCCTCAGATTAACTTTGGAAAAACCAAATGTAATCAGGCGATTGTGTTTTAATGGTTCAAATACCTCACTTAAGAGGATTTTTCTTTCAAAGTGAAGAAATGCAAACCAATATTAAAGAACAACAAAGAGACAAGAAACTTCGATTAACAAATCAAAAGTAAACTTACTTCGATATTGCCTTCAACTTCAAATACAAGGTACTGAGAACTTTGAACAGATGATTGTTACAAGAACAACCGAAATTAATTCTATCTACTTCCTAATCTACTTCCTACACTACTTCGAACTGGGTTCGAAATCCTAAAACTACTTGCCAATGAACAAACCAAGCATCATTTGTTTGATAGCTGTTTGTTGAAGATTTGTCTGGGGGCTTTTCACTCTTCAATTTCTTCTATTTATAGACGCTGTTTGCAGTTTGAACTTCCCGCCCAGTGAATTTGAACTTGGCTTGCTTCGAACTCTAACTTCTACTCTTTGAATTGGCGGTTTCTTCCTTCCTCCACGTCTGAATTTGAATTCTTCCAATTCTTCCTCTAGAATCTTTGATTTTGAATCTAAGCAGTTACTTAAAATAACTCAAATGATTACGAGTTAGGGAGATAACTGCTTTTCAAAATGTATTCCACGTGTCTTAACTGCCGCTTTGCCTTGTTTCATAAGTTTACACGTGGAGTTTTACGTGTTTAGCAGTTGATATCATGGCTTCGAAGTCCATTTTTAAATCAGCAATGGTTCGTAACTACCAATAACTGCTTTTTCCAATTTGAGAAACAATATGACATCGTATTTACTCGATTTTAATTCAATAATCCCGTATATTTTCATTGGCAGATTTTGCCAATAGTTGGCATTCATGATTACGTGTCAATTAATTATTGGATTTGTTAATTTTATATGTAAACAGGTGGGTCCCACACACCTTCTCACATGTGGTGGGTCCCACACACCTTCTCACATGTGGTGGGTTCCACTTGGGACCCACACACTCTTGGGACCCACCACATGTGAGAGGGTGTGTGGTTGTGTGTGGTTGAAAGTGTGTGGCTCTAGCATTTTTTATTCCACTTTTGTGCTTATTTTGCCTTCCGACAAAGTACGGTGTTGCCCCTATAGTTTCGAACTATTTCACTTCTCGCCCTGCCCGCTGATCTGCCCAGGAAGCTGACCGGACCCCACTCTAAGGAAAACTGGCTGACAAAATGCCTGCCACCCGTATGTGAGTGTGTTGTGTGAAAAATGTTGTATGTGTAGCTCTTTTGTATTATGTATACGTTGGACTAGAGGTTGGAGCACAAGTGATGCGTGTGGAGTGTGGACGTCGAACTTTGACACAACTGTTTGATCATGTGTTCATCGCATTATCTTTTACGGGCTGCACGGAAGAAGGCAAAATGGGCAGTACCTTTGAATTAAATGAAAGTTTGTCCTGTTCTATTTAGTATATGCAACCTAAGTAGATGAGGAGGATGAAAGTGATTGGTCAATGGCTAACCCTTGGATTATACATCTGCGCAGTACATGTAGTTGCACCAGAGAGAGAGAAAGCGTCATTGTCATACCTGTTTTAGGGCATCTCCGGTAAGTGAGATTAAGGTGAAGTTAGGGTAAGATTTAGTCAGTTTCTTTTGAGTTCAATTTTGCTCCCAATGGTGAAGTTTAGGTGGCGTTACTGCCAGAAAAAAATGTGTAAGGTTTTGTTCAGGCCATAACTGTGTTTGTACTCCTAACTTATGCAAGTGAGGAGAGAGAGAGAGGAGAAAATTTTGGGTGCGGGTATATGGGTGACGTGGTGCCAAGGTTCTGAATCTCGTACCGGACAAGGTACCGGTTTTCTTACTGGTACGATACCGGTACTGGGCAGATACCAGTACCGTTTCGAATTTAGCGCTACTAATATTACACATACTTTTTAAATTATAATTTTTCACATATCATCCAGTTAATCAAAACATAAAATTTCCTTGAACAAGAAATTTTTTACTCTTGTTGTATAATCTCGATTATATTGAAATTATCACTATAAAAATTAAAACGTTTATTTGAAATAAATAATCTACACTTTGACCACCAGAGACTTGCATCCATTTTAAATTGAGATAAGAGGGTACTTTGGTCATTACGGGTCTTTAGGGCTCACTATATACAATAAAACAAAAACACAAGCAGTTACCTTCCTTTCCTCTTTGCAGCCGACACCCTTCACTTCTTCTTCGCACAGCACATCAGCAGCTCTCTCTCTCTCTCTCTCTCTCTCTCTCTCTCTCTCTCTCTCTCTCTCTCTCTCTCTCATGGTAGACAAGGTTGCAGAGCACGGTTCGACCCCAAATCTGCAACAAACGCCGACAGCAAAAACTCCAACATCAAAAGTTAGATCTGGCGATGATGGAGGCTCCGATGGTGACGACGGCTTAGGCAACGAACGACAAAGTCTCCAACCGGAGCTGAATCTGCGAAGCTACGATTCTTTCATGGCTAACGTTGTTCTAGCTGATCTGCAAAATCTCGGACGAGATTCACGGTACCACCATCTCGGCCGGTATTACCCGGAATGACCGGTAACGACTGATAAGGACCGGAATTGTGGACGGGACGGAAATATAGGTGAGTGGAGAGAGAAAGGGAGAGAGAAATTCGTGGCAAAAAGTGGCGCAGGAAGGAGAGAGAAAGGGAGTGAATTGCCCACATGCATGACCCCACGTGTACCTTTATATGCATACATATATGTTTACATATGTATATTTTTATATTTTTTTTTACACTTTAACAACACCACTACAACATCATTACTTTAACAACACATTTTGTTATAACACCACAAAAATGGGACCCACTTTTTACACTTTTGTGTCATAACACCACATTTGTGTCATAACCAATGGAGATTTACAAGCAGAAGAACCACACTTCTGTACGTCGATCAGTTTTTTCCTGTGAAAGGAAACTGGTGGGGGACGTGTGGAATATTGCAGTCGAAGTGGAGTTTTTTACTTTCTTACCCCAAGCAGTTACTTTCTAGAGGTCGGGGCACACGCAATGCGTGTGCAAGTCGAACTTTAATTTACAAAAACTTTCAACTTATCATATTGTGGTGAGATAAATCCGCACAAGGTTACGGGTCGGATCGATGAGAGGAGACCCAGAGAGGGTTGAGCCCTCATGGGCTTAATATTGGGCTGATGGTCCAATATCAGTATGAAAGATAGACCGGAAGGCCCACATGGTGGCCTTGGGCCGAGAGCTATGTGGGTTGAGTCGTTAGGAGGAAAGGTGGTTGGGCTTTATCTCCATGGCACGGGCCGACGTGATGAGGGGGCACTTCCCCTACGTGTCTAAGTAATCGTGTGATTCACTGAGGGCCACGGGCCCAGTTTAATAAGCGATGATGTCACCGCACGTGTGTGAGCATATGCACATGTGTGAGCATGCTTATCTTGGAGAGCAAGCATATGCGAGGCTATAAATACCAAGGGAAGGACCCTAGAGGTATACACACACTCATATACATCAAAATTACTCTCTAAATTGGCTCTCTCTCTTTAGAGGCTGACTTGATTGTCGGAGTGCCCGCCGGCAAGGGGCCGGTGGGGCTTTAACGAGTCGCTACGTGTGCAGGTCATCCGAGGAGGAAGCCAGGCTCACCCGAGGAGATCCATCCGCTGAATACACCCCCCACAGTTGGTGTGGCTGCTGGGATCTAGTCTATGGTGTTTTCATGGTGGATTTCGGGGGGTCATGGAGGATTTTCAGATCTGTTTGAGGTGTTTGTTTGGTGGTCTTGTGGCAGTTTTGGAGGGAAGGGGACGGTTTGCCTGGGTGGAGATCAAGGTCGTGGAAGGACAGAATCAGACTAGCAAGGGTTGTAGATCTCACTCAGACGAGTCCATAGGTGGTTGTACGGTCGAGTTTGGTGGCCGGAACAGCGAACACGGTTGGTCTGAAGCAAGTTCGACGGAGGCGAGTGCTTTTTGTGGTTGAGCTTGGATCAAACCACATCAGAAATGAGATTAAATCATAAGGTTTTGTTCGCCTCGAGGAGATGATCACAGCCGTACTAAGATCGAGGCTGGATGATGATAGATAACGCCGAAAATAAGATTTGAACAAGGCGGCAGGCGGCGGACGAGTGGCGGAAGAACTGTTGATTACCGATCTCACTTAGAGTTGTCGGTTGCAACATATGAGCATAGGGTTTTGTTCCCCTCGACAAGACGATCACGTTGGTACTTGGAGCTTTGCCGGAGGACGCCGGGACGCGCCGGAAAAGCGGTTTGAACAGCGGCGGCAGGCGGCCGAAGGATGGCGGAGCAACTATTGAGCATTGACTTCAGTTAGATCGATTGGGTTCAAATTTTGAGAACACGATCCGATGCATCTCGTTGAGACGATTACTTTGCCACTTGGATCGTTGCCGTAGGAGGTCGCCGGAGCCGTCACGCACTGGAGAAGCGAAGCGCATGTGTCGCGCGTTAGATCTACTCTCGGGGTGCACACCACGCGCCAGGAGAGGATAGAAGAAGGTCAGATGGGTCAAGCGCGTGGTCAAATGGGTAAGTAAGGCCCATTCCGCGTGTCAAACAGTTCATCCGCAGTCCAGGGGTTTCAAATGCGTTTTAAAATGGTCAGGACGGGCTCCTGAGGGTTCACCCGCATGTCATAATGACCAAACGACTGTCCAATGGGGTCTAGCGGCTGTCAAAAGGGCCAAATAAGATTTTTTAACACCAAAAAGGCCATTTAAAGTGTTTTTTGAGGTTCAAAAATAATTGTTGGACCGGTTGGGACCATTTTGGAAGGTTCGAGACATGTTCCTAGCTAATTTCCACGTTCCGGATTCAACCGCGGCCTCCGTTTGAGGTGATTCAACACACAAATTGTTGGGTCTTAATGCCATTTAGAGGGCATTTTGAGGTTCAAAATGTTCTTCGGATCGGTTGAGACTATTTTTGGAGAGTTCAAGACATATTCTTGACTAATTCCTGCATTTCGGATCCAACCGTGGCCTCCGTTTGA
This sequence comes from Vaccinium vitis-idaea, assembly GCA_963854785.1. Lineage (NCBI taxonomy): Eukaryota > Viridiplantae > Streptophyta > Magnoliopsida > Ericales > Ericaceae > Vaccinium > Vaccinium vitis-idaea. The sequence goes on from OY978219.1 coordinate 39,713,500, forward strand.
GGTGATTCGACACCGAAATTACCAGTACGTTTTATTTCTCCGCTTTTAAAATTTTTTTGAAGTATCAGAGCATGATTTAAGAGTTTCTTAGGTTATTTTTTGCGATTATCTTGATGATAATGTGTCAAAGCATATTTAAGAGTTCTTGAAACAGTTTTTTAGCAATTGTCTTGTTGTTGAGATGCCGAATATGTGTATGATAACTAAGGTTCTATTTTTGGCTACAAACCTCACGTTTTGAAAGCCTTAAAGCAACGGCTTGTATTGAGGTTCGGCTTTATTTTGTGATTCATTTAAGTTGTGGTTGCTATGACCATAAAGCTAGAAATTACTTTGCGTTGATGGGGTAGCGAGGGGCTTGTATTGAGCTTCGGTTTTATTTGTTGAGTTTACTTATTGTGTGTAGACTTCCTCGATTCTTTACCATGAAGTTAAGAATGCGTAGTTTTAACTGTTTTAAAGTCAAATGTTAAGTGTTTTGATGGTTTTAAAAAATCGAGAAGGGGACGGTCTTAAAGTTAAATGTAAATCCCATTATTGTTATTGTTTTTGATGCTGAATACCGCGGTCCTATGCGACATTAGTTGTGTTTATTTATTTGTGGTTACTTCTTCGGTTTTTTACCAAGAAGAATAAAAGTTATTTACTGTTGATTGTTTAAAAGCCGGATATTCATTGTTTTGATGGTTTTGAAACCATGTATTGACGGCTTGAAAGATATGTGTTCATTGTTTTGATGGTTTTAAAGCAAAACCAAGTATTCACGGCGTACCGGCCAAGTGTTCTGTTTAAATGCCGAGTCTTCATTGTTTTGATGTTTCTAAAACTAAGAAGTGGCGGCTTAAAAAGGATGATTATTGGTTTTTTGTCTCGTGTTGGTTGGTTAAACCAAGCATCGAGGACTTGTTTAGCCGAGCCAGTGTTGGTGGCTGTGCCCATTATGTTGCAAATATTACTTGTTTGTTTTGCAGATTAGTTCTTTAGAAAAAGAATATAACCCGAGGTATTTCTATAATGACCGGGGGGATTGAGAAGGATTAACCTTCAGTTTTAATCTGAAAAGGGTAATTTACGATTTGGTTGATGATATGTAACCTTGAATTCTTTTTTAGAAGGGTAACCTTCGGTCTTGTTGAGAGAGCAGGGCTCTCGGTATATCAAGAGAGTGTGGCTCTCGGTCTTGTTGAAGAGAGCAGGGCTATCAGTTTAATTAAGTTGTGCAGCAGAATATACCCCGAGGTATTTTTAGACGTCCAGGAAAGAAACGATCTTCAGTCTTATTGAGGGAGTACGACTCCCGGTCTTGATTAAGAGAGCGTAGCTCTCAGTACCTTCATCAGTCTTATTGAGGGAGTACGACTCCCGGTCTTGATTAAGAGAGCGTAGCTCTCAGTACCTTCATCAGTCTTATTGAGGGAGCTTGACTCTCGGTCTTATTAAGTGAACGTAAGTCTCGGTATCTTCTATCTTGTTAAGGGAGTTTGACTCCCGGTATTGATTAGAGAGTGTAGCTCTCGGTATAACTAGGAGGAAGTGTTCCTCAGTCTAAGCATGAGTGGTAAGCTATCGGCTTATTGAAAAGGAGTGACTTTCGGTTCCCGTGAGAGGAAATGCTCGTCGGTTGAAGAACGAAGTTTAGATTCTCAACTTTTTGAGAAACCGGGGCTCTCTGTATAATCAAAAGAGTGTGACTCTTGATTCTGTTGAGAGAGCGAGGCTTTCGGTTTAATTGGAAGAAACAACAATTGGAAAGTGTCTTTCGGTTTTAGAGAGAGGGAGTGACCCTTAGACTTCATCAAAAATTGTGGAATTTTTCAAAACGACTACGTCCTAGACCAACCCAGAATGGGGGGAAGGGGACGGTTTTTGAAACCATTGATTCTGGCTTGGCCCAGACCGAGTCCTATATGGACGGTTTTCTACAAAAGTATGTATTCTATATAAAATACTCTGGCTTACACTGAGACCGAGCCCCAGCCCAACCCAGAGTGGGGGGTAGGGGATGGTATGTGGCTCTTGGAAGAATTTGAAGATGCTTGGGAAAAGAAGCATAAGCAGAAAAAAAAATTGGAATGACCGGTTGTTATGTATGAGGTCGGCCATCATGAAACAATAGCACAAACCTTGGACGCAACATGTTCCTAAGTGCTAGGAGTCGGTCCATGAAAGGCAAAGAAGTACTTGCAAAGATAAAGTACAAAGTTCATGAAGGAAAAAGAGATGAGTGAATCAGTCGGCTAGTTAAAAGCCGGAGGTTTCCTAAAAGCATTGCATGGAGTCAGCTATGGCAACAGAGCCGACGGTATTTTTGCCAAATGATGGCGCGACACTTTGGTCGAATGTAAACCTTTGAGTGCCGAAGGCTTAGTTGGTGAAAGAGATAATCAACAAAAGGTTCGTTGGGCTTGGGACCTCCGAATGCAACATTGCTGTTGAGAAGCTGAAGACTTACCTCAGCTCTCCACATTCTGTCAGCTCAGTTTTAGTGCGGCAAGAGGGGAAGGAGGACATGCCCATCTACTACACGGGCAAGACTCTTCTCGCTGCTGAGACTAGGAAGACTGATCTCTCGAATCGGATATCCAAATGAGCCGTAGAGCTTGGGAGCTTTCACATTGAGTATCAACCTCGTACGGCGATAAAGGCTCAAGTATTGGCAGACTTTGTTGCTGAATTTTCCCCGACAGAGGAGATAGACAAGACTGGAAAAGGCGTCCGAACAGAGAAAGGTGGAATGCCATGGCATGTGCTCCATGGTGATATATGGAAGCTATTTGTAGAGGGAGCCTCGAATTACAAAGGGCCAGGGGCTGGCATTATTCTGATCTCCCCTTGTGAAACGACGCATGAGCACGCTTTGAAATTGAACTTTTCAGCATCAAATAATGAAGCTGAATATGAGGCTCTTATAGCCGGTTTGAAGATTGCAAAAGGTTTGGACATTGAAGATTTGGTAGTCTACAGTGACTCCGAACTCGTGGTGAATCAGGTATCGGGCGAATATGAGGCACGGAATGTCCGAATGAAGAAAAGGTTGAGTTGCAAATCGTTTGCAACGGTATTCTCCCTAGGTAATTTGTTCGCCGAATTAGGATAATTGTTAATTAGATAAAGGAGGATTGTTCCGGTTTACAAAGAGGATGGTCCAGTTTCACATCATGGGCTTGGCCTAGAAGAGGTTGAACCACGTGAGCTAATGTTTTCTTTATAAACGTCTGCGATTATGGCTTCTAGTATCCTTCTCATCAGAAGGTAAGGAAAGGAAATTCAAAAAGATTTCCCAGTGCGGGAAACGATGCGGCACATACAGTGGTTACAGCACGGGACAAACCAGTGATGGACACGTAGCACCCTATAGTACTAGGAGTTGCGTGGGTTTTTGGCCTTGCATCCCAATATGTTCTCTGATTGACAACCAATGGAATGCCGCTTGGTATGGATAAACAACAGAGAGGGCCACTCCGGTTTGATTAGAGGACGGTCCGGTTTTATGGTGCATGATTAGGCATGTTAATACGATCAATCAATTTGAACTCAACGTTTTAGTCCTTGCAGATTGTGCATATAACTAGGAACGGGCCAACAGATGGGCAAGAGCCCATGGACAAGGCCGGATCCTTGACTAAGCAAGAGTCTACGATAAAGATAGGGGCTAGGGATCTTCTGGAAGATTAAGTAGAAAGAGGACCGCTCCGGTTTGATTGAGGACGGTCTGGTCCAACAAAAGGATTTGAGGGCCTGATGGTTCTATTAATAAAAAGATTTGAAGACCTGGCGGTTCGGAGTGACAAAAGGATTTGAGGACCTGACGGTCCAGTTTGACAAAAGGATTTGAGGACCAGGTCCAGTTTGACGAAAGGGCTTGAGGACCTCACAGTCCAGTTTTTTGAGAAGGATTTAGTCCTAGAGTTAGAAGATCAACTCCTCGTGTCCACAAGGGATGAACGAGAAGTTGAGGGGCTATTGTGGTGGGATAAATCCGCACAAGGTTACGGGTCGGATCGATGAGAGGAGACCCAGAGTGGGCTGAGCCCTCATGGGCTTAATATTGGGCTGATGGTCCAATATCAGTATGAAAGATAGACCGGAAGGCCCACATGGTGGCCTTGGGCCGAGAGCTATGTGGGTCGAGTCGTTAGGAGGAAAGGTGGTTGGGCCTTATCTCCAATGGAATGGGCCGACGTGATGAGGGGGCACTTCCCCTACGTGTCTAAGTAATCATGTGATTCACTGAGGGCTACGGGCCCAGTTTAATAAGCGATGATGTCACCGCACGTGTGTGAGCATATGCACATGTGTGAGCATGCTTATCTTGGAGAGCAAGCATATGGGAGGCTATAAATACCAAGGGAAGGACCCTAAAGGTATACACACACTCATATACATCAAAATTACTCTCTATATTGGCTCTCTCTCTCTAGAGGCTGACTTGATCATCGGAGTGCCCGCCGGCAAGAGGCCGGTGGGGCTCTAACAAGTCGCTACGTGTGCAGGTCATCCGAGGAGGAAGCCGGGCTCACCCGAGGAGATCCATCCGCTGAATACACCCCCCACACATGATTGCGTGTGCATTGCATTATCTTATTTTGACAAAATAAACAATAGTACAAAAAAATATTACACCAAACATGTTGTTCATACTTTTTATATTTATGCAATGTAATCTAAAAAATATTTATGCAATGTAATACAATTTTTTTTTTTTTGCCATTCGATATACATCAGTAGAGTTAGTTGTTTGATGTTAGTAAACCACAAGGGTGATCTCCTCTCCTAAGAATCGAATCCAGAACCTCACCCCTATAAAAGAGGCTACACGACCAACTGAGCTAACTGCCCTGGTCAAAAGATTGCACATAATCAAACAATACATTACCATGCTAACACCGCTATTCCCACCAGTTTTTCTCGGTCAACTCAAATATAATTCCTTTTCTTGATTAGTTACATTTGCCGCTTCTTTTAATTGTAAGATTTAACTGCATAATAAAGCCAATAATAATAATAGAAAAAGAGTAAAAAAGGAAGAGAAAAAAGGGTAAACGCTGGTTTTTTTCCCTATTCCTTCTATTGGTTTTTATTTTGAAGACGTGTAGGTATAATCAACGTTTTTCCTCTCAAAATAAAAAATGAAATAAAAGGTATAATCAACGTTCATTTCCTAGGACGGTTTCTTTGGGGAAATCATCCGTTGTGCATTCTCAAGAAGGTTAGGACTGTTTCTTGTCGACAGATTCTTTGTTTCTCAATACACCAAATGAAAATAAAATAAAATAGTGGAGATGAAAAATATACACAGATTCTGTTTGGGAGAACACGAATGGATGAATATTTTTTTTTATCCCTCGATCAGGGGAAAACGGAAGAAGTGCAGAATAGAGTAGTTAAATGAACATTATCTTTGGAAGTAGTAGAGAGTTAAAAAAAACACTACGTCAACATTTTTGGTAGAGCAGTGAAAAACAGAAAAAGCAGTAGTACAGAGTAACTAAAGCATGGAGTAAGAGCAAAAACAACAGCTTCTATAAAATTTTAGCCAAAAAACCTAGTGTACAGTGCATATAGCTATACTGTCAATCTCAACACTCCAACAATACTATCTATTTTACCTATCTTTTATTAAAATAATATTTTTTTAAATATCACAATATATTACTAAATATATATATATATACACATACACATACATATGTACATATATACACCCATATACCACAAGAAACTTTCAGATCTGTTCAATGTAAATACAAGTTACAACCAACAATTTTGTGAATCTCATCGTCCGATCGTCACCTCTTCACCGTCGATGGTAGCCGTCGCCGTCGATTGAAATCGATTGTGATTACAGAGCCTCATCGCTCAGATCCAAAACTATCACGATCTTAGTTAGCTGTCAATGTTGATTACAAGACCGTCGGTTCTTCACGCCATCGATCTCCGTCTCCGTCGGTTCTGGCTGTAGGGGAAGAGAGAGAGAGAGAGAGAGAGAGAAACAATAAAAATATTGGGATGGATGATGAACAGTGCCACGATATTTTTACCTAAGTACTATTCATAAATGTATGGTGTACAGTATTATACCCTAGCTGCTGCACCTCCATTTCCGTCTTCCTCTTCTCCATTTTGCGTTGAACAGCAGCTTTGTTGTAGCTGCTGTGGTTGCTCTAAGTCAAGTAGAGCATAACAGGAAAAGTGCAATATCTTTGGGAGGCTTGTCTATTCTCTTTAGTCTCTGCACAAACAGGAGAGAGAGAGAGAGAGAGAGAGAGAGAAGGGGGAAGCATTTCATACATGCGAGAAAAACAAAAGAACTGCAAGCTTGGAATGGCAGTTTTTTTTTTTTTTTTTCTGTGAAAGGAAATTTATGGGAGACATGTGGGGAATGGCAGTTGCAGCAGCGAAGTTTACCATCTTACCCCTTGCAGTTACTACACGGGGAAGATCCGGATAAGAGTAATTTATTATTGTGTTTTGGGATAAAAATGGCAAAGACTTTTGTGAAAAGGGTTCAAAAAAGGGGGACACTAAACTGGTGCGACGTGCTTTGCATGTCACATTGTGCTCATTGATGATTATGGGCTTGTATTTTTCGTTGGTATTTGAATATGTCTATTCAATTAATGAGGAACGTTTTAGGTCGACATATAATCCAAATTTTGAAAAGTCCATGCAAGAGAGCAGATTTTAGTATAACAGGTCATCCACATACCAAGCATAGATTTTGAAAGGAAAATACAGGTTTTAAAGCAGAAATTTAATTGATCTTGTCATCATATCCTAGCAAGATCGGCCTTAATGTTTGGGTTGCCCACTTACTAGTGTTAAGGTAAAAAAAAAAAAAAAAGGAAGTTACATTATACTTTTTTAGCTTGAACAGCATAAAAAAAATCACAACAAAAGGTAAACCCGGATATAATTCTTTGTGATGAGCACGATTTGATAAAAAAAAAAATTTCTTATTGCATTTTTTTTAAAGCAGATTCTTATATTGAGTCTTCATACTAACTTATGCAAGAACTCATTTTCAATTGATATCATAGCCGACTTAATCTCATATTACAAAAATTGTTTTTTTTTTTTTATCAACTTCAACTAAGAAAAACTTCTCCCCATTGAGGTAATTATAACATGCAGTACTAAACTCCTAATATTGGGTCCCCAACATCTTCAAGAGTTCTTTTAAAAAATATATAGAATACAAAAAAAACTGTGTTAGCTTGCTCATATTTGTTTTGAAAAAAATAGGAAAGTTTGCTTCATATTTTAAATATGATTTCTGTGAAAAATAAAAAACTGTGTTAGCTTGCTCATTTTTTCAAATTTTCCACTCTTGAGAGTGTTTTTTAGTCCAATATAAGAAAATATCACTTCTAATTTATTTTTGTGTTCGTTAAATGCAAAATTTCTTACAAAGTAATTTAGTAGCATGGTTTCATAAAATTGTGGAATGGAGGGATAAAAAGGAGTCACAAATAACAAGACTAGAAATATTAAAAAGGAAAAAGGCAACAAAGGCCAAAGCAAATATCACGTGCTCATTGTTTTTATATTTCGGTTATCGTTGGGACGGTTATTTTCGTATGGTTTGTGACATTCTTGATGCCTTTTCCTTCCTTCGTTTGTGGTATCTCGTTATAATGTAAATAATTACCATGTAAGACAGAGAGTTAGTAAAAAATAAAAAAAAATAGTAAGAAAGGGATTGAAACATAACTTATAACATCAGAGAGCCCACAAAATAGTAACTGAATAAGAATCTCTTAAAAAAAATAAAATTGAATAAGACATATATATGCAACGTTAGGAAGTAAGAAAGGGATTGAAACATAGCTTATAACATCAGAAAGCCCACAATTTTCAAACCCAGATTTCTGTCTAAAACATCTAAACAGAAACCACCCAACAAAATGAATAAGAACTCTGAAATTCCTAAAAATAATTTCCATGGCATATTGGCAATCACTTGACTATTTCATCTATACTGAATATCTTCGTCATATGCAGAAAAACAAAAGATAGCAATAGAGAACTTCAAGAGTACATTCATTCTTTGCCCACAAAGAAGGCTCAAATCAACAAGCGTACGGTCTTTGGGGCCAGCTACAGCAACCCTTATCATCAAATGGATTATGTTCAAAGTTGCGTATTAAGGCAACCACATCCTATTTTATCCCCTCGATCCACGGCGCAGTTGCTGACTTCATTGTTTTCTTTGTGGTTAGTAGTTACTCTAACGATCGAAGTCCAAAGCCAGCTAATCTATTTTTCAAACTTATAAGCATCTACTGATTACCGACCCCTAAACAACAGCCATGATGAACGTGAAAAATACAGAAACAATTTTCTATGTTTTGCGTAGCTGATGAAGAATACAGGAACATAAAAGCACATCGTATATGCAACGCAAGAAGCTGAGACAGTACCATATATTTACTACCTGCCAAGAAATCGTACTGTTATAGGAATGCAAATGGAGGCCCAAAAGAAATGAGGTAACTGATAGCAGATAACAATTTCGAACTTTAGCGCAAGTTATTACAAAGGAGTGGTAAGCGTTTTAACCTGTGTGTAGAGCCATCCAATAGCTGCTCTGAAATCTTTATGCCGAAACACAAGGGAAAAGAAAAATTGTACACATTTTTACTCTCTCTACTAAAAATGTGTTTTTGATTATGGACCATTGTGGGACTTCATGTTGTTAAGCTTAGCAACTCCTTAAATGGATAACCAAAAGATGAGGTGGCAAGTTTAGACTATCCCAATTTGATTATGCCATTGAAGATATCGTAAGGTCTCTGTTTTTAGTTTAAGAATGTTAAAGCATCCAACTCAAAATCAATTGACAATTAGTGAAGAGACCGCCCAGTAATTAAGCAATGTGGGACAAACTCTAGCAAAGAAGTGCACACGGTGGGAGAAATTCGTGAGGTAGATGTGACCGGGAAGTGATCCATATGTGATCACACCAATGAGGCCATGAGTGTCAACTTAGCGAGCTACCGGTTGGTCCTTTGATCTTGGAAATGGCCCACCCTAGGTATTTCGATGTATACAATTTATTTTTGTGGTTGTCTATAGCAGATTTTGACCATAGAAGCATATAAATGTAAAAGATGTAAAAGATGTAAAAGCGACACAAAATTGCGATAAAAGTTTCGAGCTTCATATTTTAACCCTGGTGGATAAGTAAGCTTAGCTAAACTACGAAACATATATAGATAGTGTCGAATGAAACAAAAAATACGTCAGTAAAGTGTTTAGGTTCACTAAACAGTCGTCGACTCTATCTCGTTACCTGTACAAAAGCGCAACAAAAAACACAATCGCTTACCATGACATCAAGCACACAACTCAAAACTGAAAATCTGACACAAGTCCTTCAAGGTCTCAACCTTATTCTCCTGTCTTTGGCACACACCCGTAAGTGTCTCAAGTTGATTCTTCAGAACTCGCACCTCTTCCTGTCAACTACTGATGATGGTTCCAAACCCACACCATTTCCTTCAGATTCGGCTTCATACCAGGAACTTCCACCGCCGTCAACCCTTGCATGGTGACAGTAAACTCGGTAATATGAATACCAGGAACTTTGATACCAGATAGAAGCTCACCACCCAAGTAGAACAAAACAGGATACAGATAATCACCATCCGAGGCGTCTAACAAGGGATACAGGACTAGGGAATGCTCACCACTCAATGGAATCCACCAAAGTGATACAAAAACATAAAAGAAGAACTAGTCTTCACAAGCTTAAAGGCTATAAATCAAACACACAACTCTCTGCTTGTTTCATTCACCATATAGGTTTAAATACGTAGTAACTTGGAACATCCCTCCAAGCATAGAAAATACAAACTCCAACTTTCCAAGACTCTAAACTTAATAAACTAAAGACTTTGACTGCTAAAAACTAGAAAGACTCATAAATATTTCTTAAAAACTTAAAAGACACTGAAAGACACAAATAAAATAATAAGCAAAAGAATACCATTATCTCAAATTCCGAAGGAGCCTTTTTCCAATAATGATTCCTCATTCCTCGAACTTCTTGGGACACTCCGGTGTCAAACTTCAAAATTTTCAAATTTATCCTGCACTCAATCATATAAATATAAAACAGTAATATAGTGCAGTAATATTTCAAATCTTTTTCATTTTTTATTCTCATATTCACTCACTTTTTGTGCCATGTTCCCGGTAAATCATCACTTTAGAACTTACTAAAACAAACGTCACAATAAAACAGACAGAGATATTCATCGTAATCTTTGTAGAGCCTGGAATATTTTTGAGAAAATTTTGCTTTGAGTGTCTTGCAAAGCCCAGGTTTCTTTTTCCATGCAGTTTTTTAGAATCTGTTTTTGATATGCTCATGAGGTATGCCCCGTTGATCCTCTTGTATCTAGTTTCGTTTTTAGTAATAAATAAATAAATAAATAATAATAATAAATAAATAAATAAATAAATTCATAAAAGACAAGTTTAAACAGGAAGCTGTAACTTAAGGTTCACGTTTGATTCACAAACATAGATGTTCACTCACTTTTTGTTCCATGTTCCGGATAGAGATGTCACCGCCTATCACCATCCTCTTTATAAGAGCAAATAAAACATCAAATCAGAATGTATTAAAATTTAAAACAAACATAGATATTCATAAAAGACAAGTTTAAATAAGAAGTTGCAACTTAAGCTTCACGTTTGATTCATAAACAGTTGTTCACTCACTTTTTGTGCCATGGAGGGACGTCACCTTCTATTGGAGATCTCGCTATACCACAAATCGATCGGTAGGCCATGCTCTAAACATGACCCTCGAAAATTCTCTCATTAAGACTCTTTCCTCCTCCTCCTTTATTAGAGCAAATAAGACATCACATTAGGATGTATTAAAACAAACATCACAATAACACAAACATAGATATTCATAAAAGAAAAGTTTAAACAGGAAGCTATAACTTAAAAGGGTTCATGTTTGATTCATAAACATTCAAATAAGCATCCCATGTGATTCATAAAAATTAAAATATGCATCCCAAGAGAAGAGGGAGCTGGCGAGAAGCCAACTCCACAAGAAGATTTACACTAATAATGAACAAAAGGGAAACACGCGTGTCCCAAAACAAAAGCCTAGAACTAAATCATCCAACTGATCAACCAACTTTACATTAGCAAGTAGCATATTAGAACTGAAATAAAAGACAATGGGTTTGCAGCATTTCCAATTGCAGTAGTTGCATATCAGTAGCAACCACAGAATAAACCTCAGAACCAGATTCATGCAGCAGCAAAAGCAACAGCAGCAGAACCAACGCACACCACTCTACTCTACCCAACACCACATATATTAGACCCTGCAGAACCAACCTACCCTTTGCATTGACACAACCACCCTACCCCATGAACACACCCACACAATGAACTTTCTGTAACCAAACGTCCCATTGCATTGACACTCCATCGCCACCCCAAATCAAAGACAGAATTAGACCCTGTAACATCCCACCCATGATATGACCTTGCAACATCACATGAGAATTCAATGCATAATTCTATAGCGTGGAAACTTTATATCCATCTCAAAATCAATTGGCAATGAGTGGAGAGGTCCCAAATGTTATTAAGTGATCATCAATTCCACTCTCAAGCCATGCAGGACTACATTGCCCTTTAAGTGCAGCCGCGTTTGAGGTCTGTCACATGTAGCCTCTTTTTGGGTCTATCATCATGCAACCTTTTTGCAGGTCTGTTGTCGTAGGGTGTGGATTGTGAATTTTTTTCAAAAAAAAAAAATGTGGGGTGGAATGAGCCCCACCGTGTGGGAACTTTATATCCATCTCAAAATCAATTGGTAATGAATGGAAAGGTCCAAAATGTTATTAAGTGATCATCCATTCCACTCCCAAGCAATGTGGAGCTACATTTCCTTAACATACAGTAGCCTCGAACTGTCAAGTATCCTTCCTAGGTGATATCCTCTACCCTTGCGCCCTCACCTGACTGCCAGAGTGTCTGATGTGGGTTCTTATAAATTAACATATGCTATCGGTCAATCATCTTACAAGATTGTTGGAGCATTGAAAGATGTTAAGCGGTTGAATTTTAGGTAAATGCTTCCTTACACAAGCTACAGCAATCCCATGATCAAAGTGAATAATCCTACATTTTAGGTTATTCGAACAAAATGGACAAAGACAGACAGTGTTTCCCCAACAAGTAGAATGTATCCCAACTGCAGGCGCGGCCAGCCAACCTATATATACCTGCATGACGTGGCATTTTAACAATGATACTGTTTAGAGCTTTATGTAAGTGCAAATCAAGATAGAGCCTAAAGTTTGTATCCAAAAAAACAGCTAAAATTTTGGGGAAAACACTAAGTTAATAAATTGGTCACCCAGACCACAACATTAATCCCCCTTTAAGAAGATCGGCCAATCAATTACAAGCACCACAAAGCCACCGAAACACCAACCATCGGATTTTGTGTGGCTTCTACTTGGTTATTTTAGAAGACCCCATTTCTTTGGCCTTCAAATTATAATGAGGTTCTCTTGGTTATGTACTTACATTTATTGCGTGATGCTTTGTTCTCGAGGCATCAAATTTTGTTTCACTCCTATTTTTAGGCCGCGATTTAAATCACTGACACTTGGAGAAAATTTGCCATCCTTGGAAATGATCAAGTAGTTAAGAGCCTACCTTGTTAGAGCTTGGTGGCAGCTTACAAGAAGCCATCCTTGGAAATGATCAACTAGTTAAGAGCCTAGGTCGAACAGATACTATTTGCGTAAAACGTTAAGGTTAAGGAATAAGGACCTTCAAAGCTTTTCCTTCTCCATGGTCAACGGTGATGTTATGTAAAATCCATGACAAATCAAAATCAAATTGAAAGGAAAAGAGCGAAATAAGGGAAAATCCAAACATACCGAGATGACGTTAGAGGAGTTGGATCCCAAATGACCATCCCTACAATTGTAGACACCTGTTAGCAAGACAGCCGTAAAATCACAAGCATAATTGTACATATGGGTGGGAGAAGAGCCCTTGTAATGCACAAAGTGATGTGTTAAGAATGAAAACTGACCCTCGGCCCACTCACAACTCATAGGTCTCTCGTACAAGGTGACAGATCTATTGGGAGTAGTCCATATTCATCTTGCGAGAAGTATTTGGTTTTGACTTATTTATCTTTTACTTTAGAGTGGCATTATACTCAATGGCAGAGCTACCATGGGGCCCGAGCCACCCCCATTTTTTTTTCCCCTTGGAAATAATTTTTCAGAAGGTACATATCTTATTTTTTGGTTCAACGGTCTGGGGTGTTTAGGCAAGCTTACTCACACCTCGACTACTCACCTCCGCTGTCTGGTTAAAGACAAGCCACCCATGACAGGTCTAAGGGATTCACAAGAAATTTCTTACTTGTGGCCTTGCCCTCACCTTATTGTATTTCTAGACTAATATCCCTTATTCGTGTGAGGTTTAGTTCACGTATATCAACTAATTATGGGGAAAAAAAAAATTACACTCAATGTCTCATAGGCACCCAAACTTTTAACAAATTTCAATTTTACTCCTAAACTTTCCTTCTGTTATTCAATTAACCCCCCGCCGTCCACTTCTGTCAAATTGAAAATAGAAAATGGTGATATGGACTTCTACGGTGGAGTAGAACTGTTGGAGGGCTTATTTGCCTCTGATATGGCATAAATTGGAGGGAATAAGGATGACTCACGAACAGAAAAATTGAAACCCATCAATTTCCTGTAATAGTAAATTCCTTTTAGGTTTTGCAAACATTCACACACTCCGGATGAAACCTATCAATTTTAATTATTGATTCCACATAGTTTAGATGCTTAAGATTCCACATGTTTGGGACAGATTCCAAAACTAGAAGTTTCTAAACCAACTAAAATTTGATCTGTGGAGAGAGGAGAGAGAGAGACAGCACAATTGAGCAATTTGCTGCAGAAAAACAATAGCAAAACGCAGCAGTAGCTGCCCAAAAAAAAAAAAACAGAGGCAAAGTGCAGCTGAAATAGCCGCGGCACAGCGGGTTTTTGCAAGGGAAAGAAAAAGAAAATGGAGAGAAAGATTAAGGGGAAGAGAGGGAGAGAAATGGGGGAGGAAGAGGGATGGTGGCGTGCCGTGGACAGCCATGGCTGCCATTGGTTTCATTCTTGGCAAAAACAGTGGTGGAGACCACAAAGTGAAGTTTTGAGTTAGGGTTTTTGGGGAGTGTAGAGATACGTACAAGTGAGGGAGTGTGGGGGTGAGACTCACGTGCGTAATTTTTCGTCCAAATAAGCCCTTAACAGTTCTCCTCCACCGTCAAAGTCCATGCCACTATTTTCCGTTTTCAATTTGACAGAAGTGGAAGGGGGTGGGTTAATTGAATAACGGAAGGATAGTTTAGGAGTAAAATTGAAGTTTATTAAAGTTAGGGTGTCTATGAGACATTGAGTGTAAAGTTTGGGGGGTATTTTAAAATTTTGAGTAAACTTTGAACATCAACAATTTATCGGTCAACTACTTAATTGTTTTAATACCCACTTTTGCATTCAGGAATCATAAACTTTGGCTATAGTTTAAACTTCATTATTTCATAGTAATACGATAGCTAAAAGAACTAACAAATGCTGGTCCACGGAGCTATTGCGGGGCGGCCCAGCCCATCCAATTTCTTTTCATTTTGAGCAATGAGCACACTAATTTCTTTTCAAAACCGTTCCGGAAAAAGTTGAATGACTTGGGTTTAGCCTTGAAAAATAACCTAACCAAATTTTTTTCACAGGTCGGCCCCCTCCGACTTTATTTCCTGGCTCCCAGTGGCGACTCTAGGAATTTCGATCAGTGGTGTCATTAAATAATTTTGTATCAAAATTAAACTTGTCATATATATCTGTAATTTTAATAGAACTGAAAACTAAGTCAATGAATTGCAAATCATAAAAAAAACGTTTTTTTTTCATTTTTTTTTCTAAATTTTCAAATAAAAATTTATTGTCGTGCAATATTTTTATTTTTGTGACTTTATCTACATCAATTAAAATATTTCATCAGATTTTAAACTTATTAGTGCAAAAATACTTTGTTTCTAATTCAAGTAATAAAATAGCTTTTAAAGGAAGACACAATAGAAAAATGAACAAAGAATTAAAAAGGTGTTGCAAAATACTCCCTCAGTCCCTTTTTAAATGTGCTATTTGGGATATTTGGGAAATGTGTATTTTTGTGAACGTTCAAAATTGTAGTTCTGTAAAATATTTTTAAATTTTTTGCACCAAATTAATGTACTCAATTAACACTTTATACTTTAATTTGGTATAATTTTTTTTTTAAAATTATGTAGAGCAATATACTTTTTGGAAGTTTGAAATTACACGTCTTAAAAATGGGAGGGAGGGAGGGAGGGAGGGAGGGAGGGAATACTGTGCAAGTATGCTGGACGGTAACTTTTTCATGGATACGTGAATAAAAGTAAAAAATTTAGTACTTATACTAGCAAAAGATATAAAAGATGATAGGTGGGTGCAGACTACTTTTTTCATCTTTTTGTTGCTTTTAGTCAGACAAGAAAGGTAGAAATACATGTAGAAGGAGTTTCACCTATGGGTTCACTGGGTATTTGGAGTGGTGTCATGTTACCATTGGTTTGAACTACAAAGAAACATATGTACTTCGTAATTTTTGCAAAACTTTTGTTTACTGGGTTCATTTGACCCCACTGCTTACTCACTGGCGTCGCCCCTGCTGGCTCCGCCTTGATTATACTACGATTTCCTCAACCTAAAGAGTCAATCCAACCAGGAACAACTAGAGTCATGGGGACACAACACCACAAAATGGATGAAAAACCTCAGGCGGTGTACCAAAAAAAAAATAAGAAAGACAAATAATATTAAAGATGACAATAATGGCAAGATAGGATTGAGAATGAAGAGGAGTGTGCTTACACTCCAAAGCCACCGCGGAAATCCTTTGTTCCGGAAACCAAGTGAGATTGGCACGAAATGATGGAGACGTCCAAGGGAATAATTACTTCGCTATTTGGGCGAAGGTTGCCAGCAGATGTAGTCACTCGAAACTTCAGGCAATGAAGGCGAGTACTAAAGTCTTCTGGTTTGGGCAGCAAAAGAGCCTCATTGTCTCTTGGCTCCACCGGTAAGGGTGAAACCCAGAACAAACAGAACTTGCCACTACCTAAGTGAGCCAAGGATGGTGGAAAATGAGGCTCGAAGTGGCTGAAATACTCTTCCTCATCATGGATAGGCAAACGGGCCATGGACCACACATTGGTCAACAAATCATACGCACACAATATTTCCCCACTCCGAACAGAATACCAGTACAAGTTGTTATCAACAACAAGAGGGTGTCCACTGTCTCCTACTAAATCATCTGGGACAATACTGCTGGCCTTGATATCAAAGCTTCGGGTGAACCAACGCTGGGCATCTGGGTTGTAGATTTGGAGGACTCCATCATCAGGCGAACCAACTACAATACACGGGCCCCCCACCAATGTGCTCTTCTCCAGAGAAGCTGAGAATATAGTCCTAACCGAATAGGGACGATGCGGAGGGTCAGGTAGGGACTCCCATTTAGCTTTGTCAGGATCATAAGCCACGGCCCACGGTCCGTCCTTGTTAACACCACCAAGGCAGTAAAGCTTGCCGCCCTGAACAAGGGCGTGCGCTGAAAATACTAAAATAGGCAAGGAATCGACACGCTCCCATTTGGGAGCCGAATTGGGACTGATGTCTTTTATAGAAATACGTTCCACCATATTGCCCCTAAACTGCTGCGTCGGACCAGGATCTCGAAAACGGTATAAGTAATTATCCAGAATAGCCCTCATAACACTCCAGTTCTGGTCATTTGATGCAGTCGCTATGGGTTTGAGATACACCTTCGATTCAGACTCATCGTCTTCGTGAAAAGAAGGATTAAGGCGATGGTTTGCATACCTGAGAGAAAGAGGAGGAGGAATTTGATTGACCTTCGGATCGTCGGACACATCGAACGCGTACCACTCCAACCGCCTAGCTTGATTGTCTTCTAGATAGATAACGGCCAGTTTCTCCAGTGATGATTGAGGATCATCCTTCGAAGATGATGGTGGAGGATCATCCTTCGAAGACGACAACATCTCCGATCCAAACACAGATAGCTGCAGATACTCTCTTTTCTTTCTTCCAAATCGGTTACGAGTTGAGAGAGGGGAGCACAAAGCCACAAACCGTAGATACACCGATAGTAATTGGGCGACGAATGGGTAGAATTGATTCGATTTCGATGGAAAGGAAGGAGTATATATAGTATTTTTGAGTTTTTTTTAGTACGTTTATCACCTTAGACAGCTCATCTATTTCTATTTCGTCCCTAAACTATTTAATTTCAACCTATTAAGTCTAATCCTTATATTTGTGGCACAGATCACTTCATGGGGTGCATTTTGGGATCTCACGTGAACAATTTTTGACGTTCATTATTCTAAAAATATGTTTTCAGGTGACTTTTGTACAAAATTAACTCAATCGACTATCTCTGAGTGTTTGATCCATTCTTCAAATTTTTGATTAATTTTAAATACTTAATCAAAATTTGAATTGTAAGATCAAGCACTTAGAGTTATCCGATTAAGCAAATTTTTTACTAGGTTTTTCAAAAACATCTTTTAAAATTAATGAACGGATTGGATTGTTCATGTGGGCCACCGAAGTGGGCCCCACATTTTAATCTATGCGCATAAACATTTTTTCGTCCAAAAAAGTGGACGACGATTGAACTAAATGACTTGCAATCAAATAATTTAGGGACGAAATAGGTGGGAATTTTAGTTTAGGGACGAGAGAGAAAAAATATGAATAGTTAAGGGGATAAAAGTAATTTTTTCCTATTGAATATTTTATTAAAAATAAAGGAGAATGTGTTATGTCCGGAAACCATGGAGTTTCAGCCACCGCAAATTGTAGGCCCTCCTGACCTTTTACTGTAGTAATATAAACCGTTCATCTTGTAGAGCCACAAATTAATATTTCCACGCGAAAAATTAGCTTAATCAGAAAGCATAGGGTTTCCACCTCATCCGGAAGAAATTTAATATCTGAATAAATAAATACTACAGCTCTAAATTTCGTTAAGTTTTTACTGAACTCGAGCTCGCAAAAAAATTAATGAACAAACTTTTAGTAATTATGGTCGGTTCAACCGGAACCAACACACACGGGTTAATTGATTGAGCTGGTTAGAAGGATGATAAGAGATGGACTCTTATCTCTATCTGTTAGGAGAGTTTAAACTCCACGACTCTGTGTATAAATAAAATCCTGCAGATATTAGAGATACACTTGAAACAATTAGAGTTTAATATCTCTCCTTCTCCCCAAAATATTATTGTATCAATATGCTCTCTCTAGGGTTTCCATCTACGACCCTAGGATTTGCGGTGTGGATATTTAGAGTAGGCTCTAGTAGTCTTCTCTACGCGACGGGGAGAGAAAATGGTGTTTGGGTTCTTGTTCGCGATTTCAGTTTGTGTTTGTAGAGCGGGTCTCGGTTCATCAATCTCTGAAAGCTCGAAATATTCCACTGCGCTTCATTATGTAAGTCTTGTGTGATTTACATACTTTCGATAGATTTAACACAAACTTAAACATTACCATGCTTGCTTGGCTTTGCTTGATAAGGCTCGTATTCTTTCTAACGGATGAAGATTACATTACCTTTTTGTTAATTCAGAAGTAATAGGCCTCTGACACCAACGGCGAGCGGCGGCAATGACACCGGCGGTTTCTTTTCTGCTCTTTTATTTTTTTTGTATTTTTTCGTTTCTTTTTGTTGTTGTTTGTTTTGGCCGGTGGTTTTGTGTTTAGTGGTTTTGTATCCCGGTTTTGTGCCGGTAGTTTAATTTAATTCATTTCTATCTCTTTACCAAAAAGAAAAAAAAAAAAAAGAAGTAATATGGTCCGATAAACAAAAACAATATTAAATTTGTATTACTGTTTCGAATGGAGGGCTTTCTTGTAGATATATGACACATGCACAATCAAAAACTTTCCCTACCATACAAGTACGAATATATGTCGTAAGAGTTCTTAAACTCTTGCTCTTCCACTAAAAAAGTAGGAATATATGTTGGCTCTGATCCAAAAATATATATATATAACTATATTATATATGTTCGTAGTCGACTCGTTAACTTAAGCACAATAGAAGAAAACAAAACCATAAAATAGATGTTAAGCTAAACCAAGTCAGTAAAAATTTTGCACAGACAATCCAGGGAAAATTAAAATGTACACGGTAAATATAACTATTGAGACGATGAGGCGATGATCGTTGTGACACCCCAAAAGATCCCACATCGGTGGGTTAGTACAAATTAAAAGAATATATATAACGAGTCGACTAACTACTGTATAACTTAAGGTTAACCTTTTGAGCCACGTGGTTAGGCTAAGAGTTAGCAGGTCGCTGGGGTGGGTCATTACAGGTAGTATCGGAGCAAATCCCAGAGTTGGAGCAAAGTGCAATTCAGAACTATGTGCCACATCATGGCCACCGGGGGAAGGTTGTTGGGCCATCCTAAGGTGGGGAGATTATGACACTCCAAAAGATCCCACATCGTTGGGTTAGTAAAAATTAAAAGAATATATATAACGAGTTGACCAGCTACTGTAATTGTGCTTAACCTTTTGAGCCGCGTGGTTAGGCGAAGAGTTAGCAGGTTAGTTGGGGCCGGTCATTACAATCGTAAACTTCCCCTTCATAACTGAAATAATCATGTATGAGCACGACAAAATTACTCAACCAGCCTCCACCAATCCAGCCAAGCCAGCTCACAGAGCCAAAACAAGGGACATTCTCGACACATCGAGACAAAAATCACGCGACCAAGCGAGCTCGACTAATTCTCTTATTGTCACGACCCAAATCCAGCGGACTTGAACATCGTGACTGGCCAGTGAGTCCGTCTCACCCAAGGCCTCTATCGACCTCTTCTACTTTCCTTTTCTTTTTTTTAAAAACATAAATAAATACTAGCATGCGCGGAAGCGTTGTCTGATAATCATAAACTAGCAGAAAACCCGTGCTATGCACAGGTGATGAAATATTCGTCACGGTTCATAGAACTACAAAAAAAAAACGTGCTAGCTAGAGTTAAATTAACCAAAATTAAAAAGAATCAAAGGGCCTCGCGGTTCATAGAACTACAAAAATAATAAAAAATAAAACGTGCTAGGTAGAGCTAATTAATATTTATCTCTACAAAAATTAAAAAGAATCAAAGTTCCTACCATTAGAATTTTACTCAAATACATGCAATATGTACTATGGGATGTTTAAACTAAAGTGATTTTTACAGAAATATTGAAATTGAAGTAGAAAACCCTATACCTCATAAATTAATATTTCTCTCTACCAAAATTAAAAAGAATCAAAGTGCCTATCATAAAAATTTTACTTGAATCCATGCAATACATACTACTGAATGTTTTAAACTGAAGTGTTTTTTACGTGATTATTTAAACTAAAGTAGAAAATCTTATACTTCATAAATTTACCACATCACTTAGACATTTTTATGATATCCTATTTAGTGCAATCCATGTACATATGGAATCCTTCTTAATTTTTAAATTTTCAAATGTAGTTATTTCGAAGAACATGATAGCCTCAACTTAATTTTGTGGTCCTTTCCGTCGAGATTAGTCATTATCGAATGTCTGAATAGTTTGGAATGGATCAAGTGATGTGCGTAGGTAAGAGTGTCTTTATAGTTTAAGCAATAATTATCAGTTTGGGTACGTGTTCTAAATTCATATAAAAAAACTTCATTTTACCCTGCGACGAATGTCAATGGTTCGAGTCTACTGGGTATGGGTTCTTCACAAAAAAAATGATGAACGAATTGATAAGATTCATAACGTAACCCCCCCCCCCCCCCCCCCCCCCCAAAAAAAAAAAAAAAAAAAAAAAAGGGGTAAAAAACGATTTATAATGTTCCTAATGTAAACAAAAAAAAATGAATTAGAAGTATGATATTTTACATAAATGAAACAAAAACATATGGTTCCATATATGCAAAACTACAAAATTACAAAATGGAGCGATCGGAATGAAAAATGTAAAAGAAATTGATCGGAAAAGACATAAGCTTTCATGTAATGTTACTTATCACTTTTCTCCCTTTCAGAGTTTGGTTATCCAACTTTTTGTTGGGTTTTCCCTTCTTTGTTTTATTTTATGAGCCTTTCATGGTATCACTTTTGTTTTTCCTTCTCTCGATGTACCCTATCGAGCTTTTGTAAAATTCTTTTCTTTTGCCGAGCAAAAGAAAACGTGAAAGCTATCCAATCCAATGCACAAAATAATTTTGATAGCTTGCTTTTACCCTTAACAAAGCCAAATGCATATCATCGTGCCATATAAAGAGATGTAATGGAACAAAAGAGATGAAGGTAGCTCTTTATAGCGTGGTATTTATCTTGTGGTGCATAAAAGAAGTAAAATTTGAATAACCCAATCGGTCAAGGAAAATAATTGACTACACAAATTTTTCTATTGTCGCCATCATCTTGAAGGAAAATAATTGACCGCACAAAAATTTTCTATCGTCTCCAACATTGTTTCAGGTCGATAAGAAAATATGTTCATGTAAAATGAAGCTTGTCAAGTTGGTTTGTAAAGATGTGCATAGGCAGCAATTCTTGGTCCCTATAAAAGATCCTGCAAAAAAAATAAAATAAAATGTAAGAGATCATGCATAACAATGCAATCAAAAAATGAAAAGATCTTAAATCGACTATTTTTGTTCTTATGCAGAATCCACCCACAAACTCAACCTTTATAGGTGCAAACTTCAAATTAATAGTTTGGAAACCTTGATGGAGAAAATATGGTGAAGGAAAGAAATTCAAAACTATCATTCGCAACATAATTTATTTATTTCTTTTCCTTTTGCAACCCATTAATACAGAAACTATAGTATCAAATCGCTGGGATAGCAGTGATTAGTATTTTAACTTTTCCTTTTATTGTTCATTGTTTATAATCTTAGAGTTATGGTATGATTTTGTGAAAGGCAGTAATTTTCTATTCCATTGTTTTTTTGAAGAGGGAAAATGTCGTTGGAGAGAGAGGCTCATCAATTACCAAATATTCACCTTACCAAATCAATTGGTGTTGACTATAATTTTCTTCTTCTTTTTTTTTTTTTTTTGATCAAAATATTGACTATAATTTTCTAGATGAATATATACCTTCTCTAATCTTAAATATGATCGATGAATCCCCATGTATCTTAATTTGTCAATATTTCTTTTTTGGTGAGTGAAAAAGTGTGTTATTCTCTAAAGCGTATATTGTTGAATTCTATTTTAAAATTTTCATTTCTATATCCGTGCAAAAAATAATATTATCTTCTTCTAAGGTAAAGTATATTTTAGAAATTTCATTTTTGGCTTTAGCTCCTGCCATGTGTCGCATCCACAGCTCTCCTCACGAAAATCCATCCTGCAATAATATATAAGATTACTGGAGTCCCTCTATTTACTAAGCTAACAGCAACTTGGTTACATTTCCCCCCATTCATTACATAGCCGTAACTTTAGCTTAATAGTACTAATCCTTGGCTTGTTCCTCTAACTTTGATTACCTGAAAAGGAAAGATTTCAACAACATAAGCCACTGCTTGTGTAAGATTATGAACTATCAGAGTTACATGGTCTACCATGGAATTTTTTTTAAGAAAACTTTTCGTCAATGAAGTTGTAACCAAAATCATGGCATGATCAGTTTTTCATGGCTTCAACTGTAACAAAAATTCGTAAACAAGCTTGTATATAACATAACATACCATAAACATATACGATATACCATCCGACGATTTCTGCCAGCTATGAGGGAGCGACACCCAATGCGCATAACATGAATTGATCAATTTAGTTGGACACCTGGCTGTGCCATATCCATTCTGCCCTTATAACACCGTTCCGACTGGTATCTTTAACGTCCCCAAATTCAGGGACATCGTCCGGATGTATCGATAATACTATTTTCAAAAAAACTGAGCAAAACATCATAATTCCATGGTATATTTGCTTCAAAAGAATTTCATATATAAATAACCATAGTTTAATATGAACATAAATTTTTGTAGAAAATCTCATGTAACAGGGATAATTCATAACTCACCTTTTGCGTCCGAAATCTACCACAAAATCTAGCGAAATGTACTCGCTCCTAAAATTGGACATTAACAATTAGAAATACGAAACGGCAATTTCGTGGTTAAGTAATTATATTAACTGGTTTCTATCATTCGCTACTAAAATCTAAGCTATTGTTATGACTTGATGAAAGTTATAAGATGAAGAAAATATCCTCAACAACTTTTGTTCTTCTGGCTTTTGGAAAATCACTACTCCCTCCGTCCCCAAATTTTGGTCCCTCATCCTATTCTAATTGGATAAAAAGCTAGCTATAATTTTAAATCGGTAATTAATTTTATATTCAATATGGATCTCATTTGGTAGATCTCAATTAGTTCTACAAGACAATGTTTTCGAAATCATATGTAAAACAATGTAAATTATGAGATATAATCAATTGAAAAGTGACACGAACTCCCAAAAGGGCAAATAAATGGGGACAGAGGGAGTATTTCGTAATATTGAAGTCATTCATAACATTATCGTTATACCTGGACCAATTAATCCTTTCCTAGAAGTTTCAATTAATTGGCGACTCTGATTTTGAGTTTTAACAATCAAAAGAACGTCAGGGAATTAGTAAAAAGAACTTCTATGTGCGCAAGCAAGTCTTGATCACCCCTTGATTCCGATATCATTTTTCTTCTTCTTCTGCTGATTTTTTTTTCCACATATTTGCGTAGTTTGTCACCGGTTTTACCCTCTCTTTTTTTTTTTTCACTACAGTTATGTAGATTAAGATGTTTTAAAACCAATTTCGATTGCACAATAGTAGGCACCCGACAATCAAGGACCAAGCTGCGCGAGAAGCTTGATTCATGTTAGCCCCAAATCAACCTAACGGCTTTGAGGAACTAATTATGTATGATAAATTTTGCGAACTTACGAACCGAATTGATCCCGAGTTCATCTGATCCTATTTCCAAACTCCAAGTCGATGCGGTACTTTAGATCCTCTGTTGACGATCCTCCTCTTTTTTTTAATTTAATTAATCAACAGAATTTGCAAATATGGCATAAGACATAGTCCTAGGTGAAGGATTTTCTCTGTTAGGTACCTACGTGAAGTTTGAACCTACGTATTTGCAGTAAATATATACAAGGCATGAGTCAATTGTTGAAGGCAATTGTGGACCATCATTTCTCTTCCAGTTTGTAGTGGGATTAGTAAAGGAGGAAAGAAGAAATTCTAGGTTAATTAATTCCTAATCGACTTTTATGAGTGCAAGGGTGTGTGTGTATGGAAGTTAGGACGGAGAGGGGTGTGAGAACTCACCTCTACTGATCTCTTTCATCTCTGTTTTATTTCCTCCCTTGTTCATCTCTCTCTCTCTCTCTCTCGCGTATAGTGTAAGTGTGTGCACTGTGTTGGGTGTTGAGTGAAGTCCCCCATTTATACTATAAGTCCTAGTGTCTAGAGGGGCCTAATGTGATCTCTTAATGTCTTACATAATCTCTTATATAATCTAAATAGAATCCGAGAATATCCAATCCTAATTATGGTTAGGGTGATTCTTCCATCAATAAAACGCCACCTCGCCTAGTGTACAAGATGAAATCCGCGTAGGGTCTTGAGCACGTGTTTCTTCACCGGAACCCTAAATCTGCAAAGCAGATAAGGATTAGAGCACCTTTGCCTCTCTTCGGCCCCTCCGATGCCTAAGTTAGTATCTTCCTTCATGGGCATAATGATGTATTTATAGATGTAGTTGTCCGTTGATGGAGGCATCACATTGCCTTTGTTTCCTACTCGTATTAGGAAACTTTTCCTAATATGATTCTCTTATTAGGTATTACGTTCCCATGTATTGCAAGATCTCGTCTTGCAGTGGAGATCCTCTCCATATAGGATTCTTTCCTATACGGGGTGCATTCCTAATCACGTTAGGATTATCCATATCAATCCCTTATTCTACGAGATTGCTCCTTATCACATAAGGAGCCGATTTAGAATATTCCAGAATGTCTCACCGCCCTGTACGAAGCGGTGCCGTGCTTCCTCATAGCTCGGCATAACTCGTACATAGCTCAGCCCAGCTTTGTCGAGCTGTCATTGGGTTGAACTATGTATTCCAGAATGCTGTTAAGCTATATTTATAGCCCACCTAGCTCAGCCACGTCTAGGAAATCCCTTTGTGATTCATGCCGAGCTAGTATATTCTGATTTATTTATTTACTCAATTGACCTTATTCATAGTCAACCCTGCTCGGCACAAGGTTAACGACTCCCTAAGATTAATTGGATTTTACCCACTCCAATTACTCCCCAGCCCTGCCCACTGCTGCCATTCGTCTGTAGTGTGCAGAGCTTCAACGGTCTCTAATACACGCTTTTGCATGCCTTCCCCTCACGTGGGGGGCAGGGTTTCTTTCGCATTTAATGCGAAGTGACCCATTGGTGGCTAGATAAGCCCAAAGGATGATTTGGGGTGATGTTCCTTGTACGTCACGCCCTACTTTATGGGGTTTTGGACGGGATAATGATTATTCTTCCCTCCCAAACCCTTATATTCTCAAAAACTCTTGCTCTTCTTCCTTACTCCTCCATCTCCGTTGAAAAAGTAAGAGAGAGAGAGAGAGAGAAAACAC
Organism: Vaccinium vitis-idaea; assembly: GCA_963854785.1. Lineage (NCBI taxonomy): Eukaryota > Viridiplantae > Streptophyta > Magnoliopsida > Ericales > Ericaceae > Vaccinium > Vaccinium vitis-idaea. Next base: position 39,739,317 of record OY978219.1, read on the forward strand.
CATCCCCATCATTTCAAAGCTTGTTCCCTGAAGAAACACTTCCAAACCGTCTTCGCTTCCCGTCGGAATCTTTCCCCCGTTCTCATCAGAGAGTTCTTACTTAGGCATTCCTCTTCACGTAAGTACCCTATCCCAGACCACCATTTCCAGTTCGTGTCTGTCCTTCTTTTTATTTTTCATCATCATTTTCTTCTTCCTGGGTTTTCACGTTGAAACCCTAATCTGTCTTAGAGATGGGTAGACATAGAGCTCTTCTTAGCACTCCTGAAAAAATGGAGGAATTCCGTAGCAAATACGAGATTCCTGCTGAGGTCCAATTCCGTTTAAACAATAGCGATGATTTAGGTTTGTGGGGTTAGTCAAGAGATAAAATCCACATCCCCCTCATATTCATCATTGAAGGTGGCTTGAGGTTTCCCCTTCACCCATTCTTCAGGGAAGTCTGCAACCGGTGCAGACTAAACCCTATGCAATTGTGCCCCAACTTTGTCAGGGTTGTTATGGGCACCGTTGCCCTTCATGAACTTCTAGGGATGCACCTAGGTTGGTGGGACCTCCACTTCTTATACAGTGTGGTGCTCACTGATGATGGCTCCTACTACTTCAAAGCTAGGAACCCTGATCGAAAACTCATCAATGACCTTCTGAACTCCTCGAAAGGAGAAGGTGATGATTATCTTGTGGTAACTGGCAATTGGGAGCCCAGGGATGCAGATAGGGATACCATTGGCTTTTTCTGCCCCACAGCTACAGGGCAAGCACATTATTATCCTATCTATTAATTTGATTCCTTGTAGTCTTTACTCACTACATCTTTGCTGACCATTCTTTTCATCTTGTTTGCCCTAAATCAGCACGCAACATAAATCAGCACGCTCGTCTGAATCATTCACTACTTCATCGTGAAGAGATTGCATCGGCCCTGCTTTTTTACGGTTTTGAGCCTGTGCCAATAGGTCATGGCCGAGCAGCGCACGTCCTTCTGCACTATACTCCATCCTATTGGGGTGGAGTCAAGAGGGACGGCGAGCGCCGTACCAGGCGCCCATGGCCTCCAGTGCCCACTCCAATCATTAACCTTCCACAGACTGACAGAGGCCGAACAAAAAATCGTAGTCATAACTATAGAGGCAGGATTCATCGTTCCCGTGCTGCAGGTGATCCTCAGCAACAAATCACATTTGCTTACCGCCTTGAAATTCAGACTGCCATTCCAATCATTACAACAGGAGGTTCCGAGTCGAGCACATCCGGCAAGCCAAGAGAAGAAGAAGAAGAGGACAGGTATCAAACAGCTACTATCACGGTAGCTGAACAAGGTCAATCAGACTCTCCTGGGTACTCTCCTTCTCCTGATCAGAACATGCCTCTTCAACCGATCAGTCTTCTCGCCGAACTAAATCTTGGTACGCCCGCTTCCCATGCTCCCCCAATCGTTCCTCCTGTTAGTCCTCCTCCATCAACGATTGCTACCCCTGCTCTACAACCAATGGACAAGAGGCCTGTGGAGAGCCCCCAAGATGTCCAACCTACGCTCCAGAGGCGAAGGACAGGGGATTCTGGTCCTAGCCATCCCAGGGCTAATTCTCCTCCTCTGGTGCAGCCATGGGCCCCAGTTCTAGCAAGTCCAGACGGTGCCCCACTCAATATGATTGACAAAGCTTCATCTGTTGATGTCGTTTATGGTGTTGCTCGTGCTGCCCTCCTCCCACTGGACATGGAGAGGGAGAAGAGCAGCTCTTACGATGCCCTGATGAAGTCCATCTTCCAGTCCAATGTGAAGGTACAGAGGACTCTCACTTCTTACATTATGGTTTACTGCTATTTCTTGTTGTTATCTGTTCCTTTCTCGCAGATCATGCAAGAAGCTTCAGCTGGCTTCGAAAAAGCTAAGGAGGCTGAGAATGAGCATAAGAGGGAGGTAAGCTCTCTACAAAACAGAGCGGAGAGGGCCAAGAAGGAGAGTGTCGGCCATGCGCTGCAGCTGAAAAAGGCAAGGGAAGAAGATGACAGACTCAGGGGTGAGCTAGCTGAGCAGAAGAGACAATCTGCAGAGGTCGAGCAGAACCTGCGTCTAGAACTGATTGTTGCTCAGACCAAAGCTGAGGCTGAATACGACCGAGTTGTGGTAGAGATAACTGACAACTACCGAGCTCAGATGCCCGCAATGAAGGATGCTCTCTGGGAGGCGAGTTGGAAACGCTGCTATGCCAAGATGGGAGTCGCAGAGGATTCCCCTGTGTGGATTGACATGGAGCTCCCCAGTCAGATGGAAGCTTTGGCAGCTCAAGCCCAGTTGGATGCCCAGGCACAGCTCTCTGCTAGGCCCAACTTGAACCTCCTCCGGAACAAGCTCAGACCGAAGACGCCATTGTTGACCTCACCCTGCATGATGGTGATGGTAATCCTGCTAGTGTTGAAGGTACTGAAGCTGACTCCACTCCTGCTGACAAGACTACTGACTCCTCCCCTGCCACTGATGCTCAAGAGCTCAGTGAAGAGGCTTGATGCCTATCTCAATCTTCTCCTTATGCGACTCGAATCATATTACTGTTTTTGCTCGGCCCTGCGTGGCCTATTCGGCCGCCTGTGGCCTTTAAACATTAAGTTACTCATGTTTTTTGTTTGATTTTACTTGCACTCTGTTTGGTAAGTATTGTCGTACTCTGCTACTTGGGCCTAGCTATGATGTTTGCTACTTAAAAGCCTCTTCATGCTCTGCTTGCTAAGTATTTTTCATACTTAGAAATTTTTGACAATACTTTTAATTTATCCTAAGTGTTTTCGTACTGAGGGAAGCATATCAAGCGTCTACGTACCTGAATTTTTGCATTAATCGCCGCAAATCTAAGCTTTTCTCGTACTTAGAAATTTTAACCAAGTGTTTGTGTACTTAGATATTTGCAATAATCGTTGCATATGTAAGCTTTTTCGTACTTAGAAAGTTTAACCAAGTGTCTGCGTACTTGGATATTTGCAATAATCATTACTCATCTAGTTACTATTTTTTTATTTCATGCTTGCAGTATTTACTGTGATGCACTGATGCTAAAAATATACTTATGCACACTTTTTGCTCCCCAATAGGAATCAGAAGAACGTAGTGTATTTGATTCGTATTCATACGCATAATGGTGAGTAAATAAGGTGAAAGTTTATTGAAATCATAATGATAACTTAACAAAGGAAACAATGTCTAACTTAGCTAATGTTGGTGATTTTACTCATAATCCCAACTAAGTAAACACAAAAAATGAATGTTTTCGTATTCATAAAGTTGTGACTATATTCGTAATCACACAAGAGGAAACAAATTACTGGTAAAACTTTCTCAGATTCTGCACATTCCATGGTCGTGGTACTGGGTCTCCATCTAGGTTGGCCAGTCGATAAGCTCCAATACCTGCAATCCCTACAATCTTGTATGGGCCTTCCCAATTTGGCCCGTGCTTCCCATCTGATGACACCTTGGTGTTAGCCAAGACTTTCCTCAGGACTAGGTCCCCAACTTTAAATTCCCTTGGCTGCACCTTCTTATTAGAGCTCCTTCGCAGCTGCTCCTGGTATGCTGCCAAAGTGATCAATGCACGCTTTCTCTTTTCCTCGGCAAGGTTGAGCTGTTTGTCAAGGGCTTTGTTGTTGCCTCCTGATTCTACTAATGTTGTTCGGTTGGTCGGCAGGCCTACTTCAAGTTGTATGACAGCCTCCGTTCCATATGCAAGTGAGTACGATGTCTCTCCCGTAGATCGTCGTGGAGTGGTCTTGTATGCCCAGAGTACAGCGGGCAGCTCGTTTGGCCACTTTCCCTTCTTGCTCTCCAATCTTTTCTTAAGACTCTTAAGAATAGTTTTATTAGAAGCTTCTGCTTGCCCATTGCTCTGCGAGTAGGCTGGAGTTGAGTAGTAATTCCTGATGCCGTACTGAGCACAGAAAGCCTTAAACCTTTTTCCAAATTGGGACCCATTATCCAAGATGATGGAGAATGGGATCCCAAACCTTGTTATGATTTTATTCCATACGAACTTCTCCACCATGGCCTCAGTGATCTTGGCCAGGGCTTCACCCTTTATCCACTTAGTAAAGTAGTCTGTGCCAATAAGTAGGAATTTCCGTTTCCCTGTTGCCATGGGGAGAGGACCCACGATGTCCAATCCTCATTGTGCAAATGGCCATGGACTTGTCAAAGGCAGGAGATCTTCTGCTGGTGCTCGGATGAGTGGTGAGTACCTTTGGCATTTTTCACAAGTCTTGACAAAGAACTTTGCATCTTCTTGCATGTAGGGCCACAAATACCCCTGGGATATTGCCCGGTGGGCGATGGACTGTCCACCTGTGTGTCCTCCACATGTCCCAGCATGGATCTCATGGAGGAACTTTTGGACCAGGGTAGGATGCACATATAACAAATAGGGACCAAGAAAGGATTTTCTATAAAGCTTACCTTCTGGAGAGCAAAAAACGTACAGACTTGGTTTTGATCTTGTGGGCCTCTCTCTCTTGTCCTCTGGCAAAGTCCCGTCTCGTAGGTATGTCATTATTGGGTCCATCCAGCTTGGCCCAAGCTTCGTCTCCATCACCAGTTCAATTGCTCGGCCAATACTTGGCTCACTCAGATAATCTATAGCTACTGTTCGGCGGTATTTCGTTTGATTGCTGAGCCCAAGCAAGCCAGTAAATCTGCATGTGCATTCTGCCCCAAGCTGATTTGCTGGATGTGGACTCTGTCAAATTTGTCAAGCAGATCTTTGGTAAGTATCCGACCATCTTTTCGCTTTTTGCAACGTATTCCCCCGAAAGTTAATTTACAACTAACTGTGAATCACAAAACACCCATAATTACTTACTTTGAGGTCCAATGCATTCCTTAATCCTGCAAGTAAGGCTTCATATTGAGCTACATTGTTGGCGACGCTGAATCCCAATCTTAGAGCTTGTTCGAGCACCAAACCTTCAGGTGAAAAAAGCACTACTCCTTCTTCTGAACCTTTATTACAAGCTGACCCATCAACATATAATTTTCATTCGTCTGGGTCTAGTTCGGCCACTCTCGTTGGCTGCTCTGGAGCGTTGCTCTGTTCCTTCTCTTGCAAAGCAGGTGGTGGTGGAGCTACAGTTGGGGTAAACTCGGCCACAAAGTTAGCGAAAACCTGCCCCTTAATTGCCGTCCTGGGTTGATAGTCCAAATCAAACTGGCTTAATTCAAACGACCACTTTAAGATTCTTCCAGAGAAGTATGCTTTTCTCAATAGAGCCTTCAATGAATACTCAGTAAATACTGTAATGGGATGAGCCAAAAAATAGTGTGGCAACTTCCTTGAAGCTATGACGAGGGCATACACCAATTTTTCCAAAGGTAAATATCGTGTCTCAGCATCCAGCAAAGTCTTACTTACAAAATAAACCGGAGTCTGTTCTGTCGCCCTTATTCGCAAAAGGGCCGAGCTAACAGCATGCTCGGATACTGGTAAGTATAGGATTAATCGCTCCCCAGCTTCTGGGGTAGAGAGTAGGGGTGGTGATGACAAGTAAGCCTTTAACTCCTGGAAAGCCTGCTCCTGCTCGGCTCCCCATTCATACCCTCCTATCTTTTTCAGAAGCTGAAAGAATGGTCTATAACAATCTGAGGATTTGCGAATAAAGCGATTTAGTGCGGTCGCCATTCCTGTCAACTTTTGGACTTCTTTCGTGGCCCTAGGGCTTTGAAGGTTCTGAAGAGTTGTGATCTGATCTGGATTGGCCTCAATTCCCCTCTTGGTCACTAAGTGACCCAAGAATTTTCCCAAGCTGACCCCAAAGGCATATTTCGAGGCATTCAGCTTCAACTTATATTCCCTTAAGATGTCAAAAGTTATCTTCAGGTCTGCTAGGTGGTCAAGCTTCATCTTACTTTTTACTACCATGTCATCTATATAAACCTCCATGGTTTTGCCGAGCTGATATTTGAACATCTTAGTGGCTAGCCTCTGATAGGTGGTGCCAGCATTCCTTATGCCGAATGGCATAACAATACAGACCTCTCGGCGAGATGAAAGATGTTTTCTCCTAGTCTGGTTCATACATGACTATTTGATGGTATCCTCGATATGCGTCAAGGAAGCTCATCCTTTCATACCCTGCAGTGGCATCTACCAGCTGATCAATTCGGGGAAGTGGAAAGCTGTCCTTAGGACATGCCTTGTTGAGGCTGGTAAAATCTACACAGACTCTCCACTTCCCATTCTTTTTCTTAACCACCACAGTGTTGGCCAACCATTTCGGATAGCTCACTTCTCGTATGGCATCCGCTTCGAGCAACCGCTCTACCTCTTCAATTATAGCGTCGGCGTGCTGTGGTGCTGACGTCCTTTTCTTTTGTGCAACAGGTTTATGTTGTGGATCCACATTCAAGTGATGGCAAATCACCTCAGGGTCTATCCCAGACATCTCCTGGGGTGTCCAGGCAAAAACATCAATATGGTCTTTTAGAAAAGTGACCAGTTCTTTTTCTTCCTGCTCGTCAAGGGTTTCACCGACCAGGAAATACCGTTCTGGATCATCTTCTTTGATCTGAATCTTCTTCAATCCCCTCATCTTCTTGGTGGGGTCACCACCAACGTCCTCAAATGTCGACTGATCTTGAACCTCAACCGTCTGCACATGCTCGGCCCTTGGGGATTTCCTTATGATCATATTGAAGCATTGATCAGTGACTTTCTGGTTACCCCTAATGCATTCAATTCCATCCACCCCTGGGTACTTGATCATCTGATGATACGTTGAGGAGATAGCCTTTATCTTGTGCATCCATGTTCTTCCTGCAATCACATTATAGGAGGACGGGATATCTACTACTAGGAAGTCGGTTTTTAGAAACACTGACCCTACTCGAACGGGCAGTGTGACCTTTCCCATAGGCCATACTGTTTGGGCATTGAAGCCGACCAGTGGGATCAGACACTTCTGCAATGAGCTCGGCGGGAGTTCCATCTTTTTGAAGGTGTGATAGTACATGATTTCTGTGCTCGCCCCTTGATCTACTAAGATCTTCTCCACATCGTATTCCCATATTCGTAGGGTAATCACCAATGCGTCATTGTGTGGTACTATTATTCCATCCAAATCGTCATCGGAGAAAGTAATGGGAACCTCCATCACCCCCTCTGTCCTTGGCCTCTTCTGGCCGAGCTTCAAGACTTGTTTTGCCTATCCATTGACCCTCTGAATATGCCTAACTTCGTTGTGGGTGTACGGGGCCACCAATCCATGTATCATATGGATCGTGCCCTTTGGACCTTTTTCGTAATCCATCTCCTCCACCTGCTCGGCTTCTTTCTGATCATCTACCAGAAACTCCTTTAAGTGTCCTTCTGCCACCTTCTCATCCAAAACTTTTTGTATTCTACACAGTCCTCCGTCATGTGGCCCCAATCCCTATGGTAACTGCAATGCTGGTTAGTAGCCCTCCTCTTTTCTGGATTTCCTGTCATCTTAGGGGGCCTTCTAAACCATGGCTAGTTCTTAATCCTATAGAGCGTCTTGTAAATTGGGATATTAAACGTTGCCATAATGCTAAAATTGGACTTGGGGTTTGGTTCAGCTTTATCCTTCCTCTGTTGTGTATAGTCCTTTTTTCCCCATCGTGTACTCCTTCTTGTATACCTTGGACTCCACTGCTTTCTTTTCGAAAAGCTGAGGCTGTCCTGCCACAATCTTCCCACCTGCCTGCAAGATGTCATCCTCCACACGAGCATACTCCTGTATCCTCTCCATAAGTTTAGCCATAGTTTTTACTAGGTGCATAGTAAGTGATTCTCGTAACTTACTGTGCACGGGTAAACTCATCTTAAAGGTAGCTAGGGCGTACTCCTTGATGCAGTTCTCAATCTCGTTGAAAGTTTTCCAGTAGCGTTTGGAGTACTGCCTCAGTGTTTCATCACCCCTCTGTCTCATAGAGGTCAATGCATCAAAGATCTTTGGAGCTGTTCGGCTTGTCAGGAACCGAGCAGTAAACTCTTCAGCCAATTGAGCCCAACACAGGATTGATCGCTCTGGGAGCTTATGATACCAACTCAAGGCTACCTTTCCCAAACTGGACCGGAACATTTTGCACAACAGAACGTCATCTTCAACGTGCATAAACATGGTTGTTGATAGTGCTGAATGTGGGCCACCGGGTCTGTGTTGGTCTCATAGGGTATGAACGTCGAATGCTTCACCCTATTCGAGGCTTTCTCTGCTCGGATTCAGCGAGACAGGGGTGACTTAGAGATTTGGCCCAGGGCTTCCTTAGCTGCTTCCCGTGCTGTCTTAGGACCTCCCTCTGCTCGACTTGTCTCTCTCCTTCTCACATATTGCTTGGAGGATTACTCATTGGAGTCAGATCTCTCGTATCTATCCCTAGTATGCTTTCTTTTTTCTGCAGAATTACTTCTGTCTCTCCTTTTTCGTGGAGAGGCTATTCTTCCAGTAGAGACATCGTCATGATGATGGCTCCTTCTTTCCCTATCACGCTGCATGGAACGCGTCCATGAACGCAGGTCTTTCTTTAGGTCCTGAATCTCTCGTTCACGTCAAGTGACTTCACGGGCCAGCTCTTCCGCCTTCTGTTCTCTTCGATCGAGGTTGTCTCCACGCTCGCGATCTCTTGTTCGCCTATGATCCTCCTTCGAAGGGGGGCTTCTCCCCCGTTCACGGCGGGGAGAGGTTCCCCTATCTCTTGGTGGTGTTTTTGAGCGTCTTCACCGCTCTTGTGATCCAAGAGTATCGTAGATTACTAGTCGCCTATCTCTGTACCTGGAAATCTCGAGGAGATTACCCAGATAAAACCTTTTGGCAGCAGACTTCTTTTGTGGCGCTTTCGAAGCCATAGGAGTCTTGTCTGTCCTTGCACCTTTTTTCGTAGCATGCACAGGAGTTGTCTCAACGCCGTCTTCTACTTCACCTTGTCGTGGGGTACGTAGGATGGGTTCTGAGGCCACCATTGTTGATCGATACCTTCTGGAAAAGCTTTTCGTAAGTTTTCCCACAGACGGCGCCAATTGTACGGGGATGAGATCTGCGTAGGGTCTTGAGCACGTGCTTCTTCACCGGAACCCTAAATCTGCAAAATAGACAAGGGTTAGAGCACATTTTCCTTAGAGCACCTTTGCCTCTCGTCGACAAAGGCCCTCCGATGCCTAAGTTAGTATCTTGTACTTGAACTCACAAATCACTCAATGCATATGAAAGTAATTCACAGCGTACCTTTCTTCATGGGCATAATGATGTATTTATAGATGTAGATGTACGTTGATGGAGGCATCACATTGCCTTTGTTTCCTACTCGTATTAGGAAATTTTTCCTAATAGGATTCTCCTATTAGGTATTACGTTCACATGTACTGCAAGATCTTGTCTTGCAGTGGAGATCCTCTCCATATAGGATTCTTTCCTATACGGGGTGCATTCCTAATCACGTCAGGATTATCCATATCAAGCCCTTATTCTATGGGATTGCTCCTTATCACATACGGAGCCGATTTAGGATATTCTGGAATGTCTCACTGCCCTGTACGAAGCGGTGCCGTGCTTCCTCATAGCTCGGCATAACTCGTAGATAGCTCAACCCAGCTTTGTCGAGCTGTCATTGGGCTGAACTATGTATTCCAGAATGCTGTTAAGCTATATTTATAGCCCACCTAGCTTGGCCACGTCTGGGACATCCCTTTGTGATTCATTCCGAGCTAGTACATTCTGATTTATTAATTTATTTACTCAATTGACCTTATTCATAGTCAACCGTGCGCGGCACAGGGTTAAGGACTCCCTATGTGGTGCCAAGCAATTCACCCCTTTGTGGCAGCTAAATTGGGGCACGTGTTCGGCCCTCCCTAAGGTTAATTGGATTTTACCCACTCCACCTAGTTTCCGGAAAACTTTTGCTTGGGCCCCAAGTCACCCAATACTAGGATGCCACCTCGCCTATTTCCGGATAATCCTTGCTTGGATCCTAAGGCTAAAGACATCTAGAATTGTCTAACTTATCCTAATGAATCTAATGTGATCTAATGTACTTAATGAATATCAGAATATTCCAGTGCCATTCTAGGGATATCTATGGCATGAAAATTTTATGGTGATCCACCTCATAATTGAACGCCACATAACTCATTCTGGATTATTCTTTACTTGGGTACCAAGTCTCTCCGCCTCGCGGTGACTTGTGCCTCACTCTTGCTCCACGATGCTGCTGACAGGGTTGAAACGATATCTAAAACTAGGGCTGCTCAAAAAAACCGGTGAACCGTGAATCCGGTCCGGACCGAACCGATCCGTACCTTTTGGATTTTAACCGTGGATTAATGGTCTGGACACGGATTCAAAAAATAAAAAACCGTGGCTTTTGGATTGGACACGGATTTTGATTTTGAAACCGTGGATTAACCGATCCGGACCGTGAGATTTTTATTATATATAATTTTATCATTTTTATAATTATAGTTATATAGATATTGTTAATTTAGCAGACTTACGGTTTGGTTGTACTGTTGTAGGAGTTATGGTGCGAATATTGTTATCTCTATAAAATCTAGGGGGGTAAAGTATTATAAGTGCTACTATATATACTCTCTGTTTGTGACTGAACTGGAAGTAACTATCTGCTATTGCCTTTGTGAGTGAATCGGAAGTAACTATCTGCTATCCTTTGTGGTAATATAAGTTTGTGCCTTTGTTTGTTCAGTTATATAACTATCTGCCTAACTGTCTTTGTTGTTTTTTATTGAGATTTCCAACTTTGAACTTTCTATTTAGTGCATTTGCTACTTGCTAGTGCCTTACTGCCTTTGTTTGTTGTTTTTTTCGAATAAGTTGAAAATCCGCGGATTAATCCGGAACCGATCCGTGACTCGCGGTTCGGATTGGAACCGAACCGTGAGACTTTTGGATCGGACACGGATTGTATTTTCAAAAAACCGTGACTCGCGGATTAGGATTGGATTCATGCCAATCCGGACCGATCCGGACCGTGAGCACCCCTATCTAAAACTTTTTAAGAAAATTGACACAGAGAAAAAAAAATTCTGCTATTTCAATTCTTGTTCCCTTCTCGGCAGGTTTTAAGCTGCAAATATATATGCTTCCTAAATCCTAACGGTAAGCGGCTGCTAAGTGTTAAAATCACCTTTTTATAATTCTTTTTATCGTTCGATCTGTTAATTAAAGTCGGGGTGTGACACTTATACTACACACCGTGTGGATAACTATTGATGCATGCCATGAGAATGCAGGGCAATGAAACTAAAAGGAAGAGAAACCATTTCTTTGAAATCCATCATTCCACTCAATTATATGGTTAGTTTTTGGAACCTCAGATTACTTTACGTTAGGCCTTGCTAATCACCAATCAAATCAAACAACCTAATAAGACAGCAAGAAGATTGAAGTACCAGTAGAAGACACGGCCATTCTATGGAAGAAATGGCCAAAAACATGTTTGAGATGCCATGGTTTGTCACTGCTAAAACTGTAGTAAGTGAATTTGTGGACAAAGAATTACAGAGAAATAAGCCAAAAGATAGCTATGCATTACAAGGTTCTACACACAAGCTGCTTCATCACTTGAGAAAGAACGCAAAGATGAACAAGCACAAAATTCTACATTCTGCCAAGCCACCATATAGACATTAGACAATAAACAAACATATAGAAATGTTACAGAGCTTCTTGTTCCAATATAGCTAGAGGAAAAGCTGGTACATGGTTTAATTGAAGACGACAATTACAATCCATGAGCATAAAGCATATGAAACTTGGAAGTAAGTGAACTTTGTTACAAAAGTCAAAAACCTTTAAAAGAGAGGGGGAAAAAAGCTGGATGATGTGTGGGCTATAGTTAATTGTAGTAAAATAACGCTTCCTTCATTCTTGAAGTGTTGGTATGCTAACTTATTACTCCATCCTTGTTCAATTTCACTATTTTGGATATCACAAGAGATTGTCTAATTTTTTTATAATTTGTTGTGTTTTTATGGTCTTTTCTCAGTCTTCATGTATATACTTGTTTCCATTTTTTGATTGGTGAAAGAAAGATATAAAGTTTTTCATGAAAGTACATTAATTATGGATCCGATTAGAAGTCAAATATGAGGACTGAGGTAGTAATTTCTAATATCTCGTCATTTCTATTTGTTGGCAAGGTTTAGGTGCCTAAAGTATTGGTTGAGTGGGGAAGGCAAAGGGAAAACATAGATTTTTGGATTGCACTGCTTCAGGTATTAAACACAACTAGTTAGACGGATGACAGATAATTGCTTCCGAATTTTTCGTAACAGACTCCACAATCTAGCAAAATCTCTTGGCAAATTTACTGTATTTGGACCTAACTTGAGGGTTGTCAATCACAGTTAACCTCCGGCGGGTTGGAGTATGTTCAGACTTCCAAGGCACTGGAGCATTTGGTTGCAACATTTCCCAGATTATTAGAGCAAGTGAAAGGCATGCATACGAAAGCACCGGTTGTCAATGTTGCTACTGACGGCATGATAATTAGGAGTTTCGATGATCCTGATGGGTCCGTGATGTCGTTTGTAACTTCAGCCCTGGCGTTCGAGGATCATCTCTACTTAGGAAGTCTCAATTCAAACTTTGTTGGGAAACTGCCATTGAATGGTGCAAAATAAGCGGAGGAAGAACAATTCCAAGGATGATTGAAGACTGTCTTTCAGTTAAAAAAAAAAAAGGATGATTGAAGACTATCTTTCAGTTTAAAAAAAAAAAGGATGATTGAAAACTTGCTTGTCTATTTTCTTTCTTCTCTTGAAAATTATCTGGCCAAATGAGGAACAGTTGAATCTAAAACACATTTTCCTTGGGTACAATGGCCCGAATGCCCATCCGAGGGAACTCTTATTATCCTTACAAAGCCAGTGAGGGCATTTTGGTCTTAGAGGTGATATTGATTTCCATTGAGGTTTTCATATGCTTCTTGTTCTTCTCTAATTCTCTCTCTCTCTCTCTCTCTCTCTCTCTCTCTCTCTCTCTCTCTCTCTCTCTCTCTCTCTCTCTCTCACCATTAAGCATCCAATTGCTTCCACAGTTTCAGTTGTGCAACATTTTTAGTAGCAATTGCGTCGTAAACACCCAAACTAAAACAAAAATATGACTTCAATATGACAATCATGTTAATCAATGAACAGTTGAAATATCTACCAATGATTTAAGTACATTTCAATGACCAAAAAACAGTAACAGTAACATAGAAAATATACATGTAGACTTTTTGAACTTTATATTTGTGTGGTTACCTGGAGAGGATCGGTATTAAGGAATGAGTACATAGTCTTGCCCAGAGAGAGAGAGAGAGAGAGGGAGAGTGGGAGAAGTAACAGAGAATCCAAATTCAGTCTAAAATGCTAAATGAATCAATTTGCATGATATGGCCCATTAAAGAACTGAAAATAGATTTTCAAGTTTTAGCTCAGCTTACCAAGTTTGAAATCTCTTAAACTCTTGTGTGATTTATATGAGGTGTTGTCTCGGCTTCAATCAAATTAAATCAAATTCGGGTAATGGACGGAAAAAGAATAACAATATTACAATATTATGTGAATCATTAACATATTTTTGGATCAACATGAAGTCAAACAGATGGATCAACATGAACTCAAACAGATGAAATACAAATGAAATACCTGCATAAATACGTACGTAGCCAATACAGTTGAAACCACCTACCACCTCATAAAGGACAATCAATACCACAAGACAAAAGGACCAGAAAAAACACAATCATAAAGGACCTGAAAAAACTCCATAGCTTGTAGGATTCGTAGTTCATGCAACTAAATTTCTATATCCATTGTAACAACGAGAGAAATAAACAAATAAAAAGGCGAGGAAAAAAACTAGGACTAAAATCTCGTCAAATGAACCAACATTTCAACTACAAAAACTAAAATGCCGCATCTCGCAAGAGAAGTCAAGTCCATAAAACTTAAGTTAATTGCTATCATCTGATTTACAGACCAAATAAATATGAAGGAAATCAGCCCAAGGTCTCATTGGACTGCCACTTGTCTAACAAATATATCATTTGCGGAGAAGTTAGTGTAGGCATTCTTAAATCACAGAAAACAATTTGATCTTAAAAATGACAATCTAAAGTGTTTCATCTTTTCATCCTCTTTATCAAACATCGGTCATAAGCTGTTTTTATCCTGGGTAAATGTACAAATAACCCGAACAAATTGGAGTGGGAGACTGAACCATTCGAAGAAAATGACTAAAATGTTTTAAAATACTTACCTCGACAAGTACTCTTGCTTTCTTCTTCTTCAACTTGGCATTAGATTCATCTTTCTCATGCTTTGAATGTCTTTTCACTCTTTTCCGATAAACTGCCACTGCCTCTTCATCCTCGTCATCCACTCCTACAAAAACCGGAATGATGTTAAAATACAATTTTCCGGTACATTAAGGTGCTTTCCAAAACAAACACAAGGACATCATAACCAGCCAAGTAGGCATGAGAAGCACATGATTCACGAAATATGTTTGAGAACCTCCTCACATTCAACATTCGTTTATTTTTCCTCACATTCGACATTCATTATTTGTCCCTAAATCCCCAATTACATCACTACGATTTCTGACAGGCAATACACAGGTAAGCAACTATTAACCAGAAAGATTAATGGAATTAGCTTATGATGGAATACAAATCAGGCATATATACAGAAATCTGACAATAGCAGCAATCCAAAAATTCTATGAAGCTGCACAATTTTAATGTTAAAAAAGCTTTACCATCATCGACGTCTATGTGAGACTTTCGAATTGCAAGACCACCAAAATCTTCTATATCATCTTCCTCTTCAAGTTCTTCGTAGCCTGCAACATATTCTATCTCCTGCATTTTTTACTCCCATATCAAATAGCAAATCCTTTTCTGATGACTGCAAATTTATCTTCCATCAAGTTCATAACAGAGAGTCACAAAGCAATACCTCCATTTCATCATGACCATCAAGAACTTCAGGGTATTCCTCTACAGTAGGATAAATGTATATGTCACCATAAACTCCTTTCTTAAGCCGCTCAAGCAATTCTCTGTCAATACTCTGCAGAATTGTTAACAACTTTAGCAACACCTATTTTATTTTTTATATACGTAACTTGCATCAATACCACAAGACAAAAGGGTTCAACATTCAGGACTGCTGCTCTCTCTCTCTCTCTCTCTCTCTCTCTCTCTCTCTCTCTCTCTCTCTCTCTCTCTCTCTCTCTCCTAGGGGTTGTCATTATCTTTTCCCTGGAGACAACAAAAACAATGGAACATGAAACATACCATTGATGGAAAAGAACCTGATCCTTGGCTGTATATATTTCAATCCACAAAGCGCAAACATCGGTATAAGCAACATAAAGAAATGTACTCATAGCTAATGTAGGCATACATCAACATTACATATAGATTATACAGTACGGAGTATGTGTTATGGATTATCACGAACACCTGTTCAATCCTACAACGCCCCTACGGATCTTGGGAACAATGAATCACAGAAAAGACAAGCAAATAAGTGTGTAATGAAAAACGGAAAGAAAAACGAGACACAAGATATACGTGGAAAACCTCAACGTGAGGAAAAACCACGGGAGCCACACCAGTCCACTATGAAATCGAATCAAAGAGTACAAGTCTTCTCACAATCTCTCTGAGATTGGTTTTCTCTCGCCTCTCACAGTTTTTCACGCTCTGAAAAACTGATTCACGATCTACCAAAACACACAGCCGGCCAAAACCCTAAAAGAGGCTTTTAAGGCTCTCGGTAGCGCTACAGGGAAACACCTGTAACGCTACAGAACGCTCTGTCCAAAAGTTAGTCTTTCGGTAGCGTTACACCAAAATCATGGTAGCGCTACAAATCCCTCTAGATGCATTCTGGTTGCTGCTGAAGGTTGTCTGCACCCCAACAATCTCCCACTTGAAGATAACCTGAAGCATCCGCAAACAAACAACTGCAAACTCAAATGATCTCAATCAAAACGTGGACGTAGTCATCTGACCCCTCTTGGTGTGACTCCAGGCCCATCATCTTTTCAAACATGAAGGCCAACTGAAGTTGAACACAACTTCAGTTTCTGAACACTAACAGACTTGGTCAACATATCTGCCGGATTTCGATCCCCCAAAATCTTCTCTAGCAACAAATCCCCATCCTCTAAAAGCGAACGAATGAAATGGTACCTCAAATCAATATGCTTCGTCCTGGCATGGAACACTGGATTTTTGGCAAGGTGTATAGCACTCTGGCTGCCACTGAAAAGAACGCAGCTCTCTTGCTTCAAACCCAACTCCTCCAAGAAGCCCTTCAACCAAATCATCTCCTTTGCAGCCTCAGTCACGGCCACATACTCAGCTTCTGTCGTGGATAGTGTCACTAATTTCTGCAGACGTGAGACCCAGCTCACCGCTGTTGAACCCATAGTATAGATATAACCTGTGGTGCTTCGCCGCGTATCCTGATCACCGGCAAAGTCTGCATCCACATATCTCTGCACTGTCAATTTCCCTTTCCCAAAACAAAGTGGCAAATCAGTGGTACCTCTCAAATATCGCATGATCCACTTTACTGCTTCCCAATGCTGTTTCCCTGGATTGCTAGCAAACCTGCTCACAACTCCCACTGCATGGGCAATGTCTGGTCTCGTGTTCACCATCGCATACATCAGGCTACCCACGGCCGAGGTATACGAAACCTTGGCCATGTACTCTCTCTCTGCATCTGTCTTGGGTGATTGCTCCTAAGAAAGTTTGAAATGACTTCCCAAGGGTGTGCCAACTGCCTTAGCACTCTGCATGTGCCAACTGCCTCTGCATATTGAACCTCTCCAGAACACGTTCAATATACTCAGTCTGACTCAACCGCATGGTCCCCTGAGCCTTATCTCTGCTGATCCTCATCCCAAGTATCTGCTTAGCTGCACTCAGATCTTTCATAGCAAACTCCGTTGCCAACTGTTGGTTCAACCTGTTGATCTCCCTAACACAGGAACCTGCTACAAGCATATCATCTACGTAGAGCAATAAAATGATGTAGCTAGACTCAAACCTCTTGAAGTAACAACAGTGATCTCCATTGCACCTTGTGTAGCCACTGCGCTGCATGAAACCATCAAACTTTCTGTACCACTGTCCGGGAGCCTGTTTCAAGCCATACAGACTCTTCTTGAGCCTGCACACCTTCTATTCCTTGTCTTTCACAATGAAGCCAACAGGCTGCTTCATGTAGATTTCTTCATCCAAGTCCCCGTGAAGAAAAACAGTTTTAACATCTAACTGCTCAAGGTAGAGATTTTCAGCAGCAACCAAACTCAACACCACTCTGATAGTGGCCATCTTCACAACCGGCGAAAATATCTCTGTATAATCGATCCCCTCCTTCTGTTGGAAGCCTTTTACAACCAATCTTGCCTTGTACCTTTTCTTGCCATCACTCTCCTGCTTAAGTCGAAAAACCCATTTGTTCTGCAAGGCTTTCTTTCCTGCGGGAAGCTGAGCTAACTGCCAAGTATCGTTGGAATGAAGAGAATCCATCTCTTCCTGCATCGCAGTCTTCCACTTAGCTGACTCGGAAACCTGCATAGCCTCATCATAGCACTCTGGTTCTCCACTGTCCGTCAAAAGCAAGTAATCAAGCGAAGAAATATATTTTGGATTCGGCTTGTGTACTCTGGTTGTCCTCCTCACACTCTGACCGCTGAACCAGTCCCTGTCTCTGGAGCTACCTCATCTGAAACTATCCCCTCTGAAACTGTCTCATCTAAAGCTCTCTCATCTGCCTGACCAGACCTCTGTTCAACCCCATTGTCATCTGGAAGATCCTCCAACCCAAAGTACTTGGACGTATCTCCATCCGAGGTGGTACTCCCACTGCTCTGTTTGCTGTCCCTGTCTTTGTACATCACCTTTTCATCAAACACAACGTCTCTGCTTCTGATTATCTTCCGGTTCTTGTCATCCCAAAAACGATAACCAAACTCATCTCCGCCGTACCCAATAAAGGTGCACTTCTGTGACTTAGCATCAAGTTTATCCCTGTCCTTGTCGCTAATATGCACATAGGAAACACAACCGAAAACACGTAAGTGTGAGAGATTTACCTCTTTACCACTCCAAACCTCCTCTGGTATGCCAAAATTCAACGGAACTGATGGCCCAAGATTGATCAAATATGCTGCTGTGCTGACTGCATCTGCCCAAAACATCTTGGGCAACCCTGCGTGTATCCGCATGCTCCTAGCACGCTCAGTCAAGGTCCTGTTCATCCTCTCTGCAATGCCATTATGCTGCGGAGTCCCTGGAGGTGTCCTCTCTAAACGAATCCCGAATAGAGCGCAGGCTTTCTTGAACTCCCCCAACTCATACTCTCCGCCGTTGTCGGACCTCAACCTTTTCACCTTCAAATCTGTTTCATTCTCAACCATGGCCTTCCACTTCTTGAAGACTTCAAAGACCTCTGACTTGTGCTTCATGAAGTATACCCATACCTTCCTCGAGTGATCGTCGACAAAGGTAACATAGTAATAAGAACCGCCAAGAGAAGACACTGTAGCTGGACCCCACACATCTGTATGGACAAGCTCTAGCTTCTGAGCCCTGGGAGGCCTGCCGCCTTTCTGAAAGCTAACCCGTTTCTGTTTCCCGAAGATGCAATCCTCACACATGTCAATATCCACTGACTCTAAACCCGGTAGCTTCCCATTCGACTGCAAAACCTTCATTCCCTTCTCACTCATATGCCCCAGTCTTCTGTGCCACAGATTTCAAAAACTCTCCTTAGTGTATCGCTACCATGTGAAGTCAAGTAAAGTGTACCAACTTTCTTGCCTTTAGCCGCCACCATGGTACCGTTGGAGACTTTCCACGTGTCCCCTGTGAATGTCGAAGTATAACCTGCTGCAAGCTGTCCGACAGAAAACAAGATTCCTCTTCAACTTCGGAACGTGCCTGACATCTTTCAGACACCATCTGTACCCCTGCGTCGCAATCTGAACATCACCTCCTCCCACTATACTGCAAGGCTCGTCGTCCCCCAAGTATACTTTCCCAAAGTCCCCTACTACATAGTTCTGCAGAACCTCCCTATTAGCAGTGGCGTGGAATGAGGCACCCGAATCAATCACCCACGATTCGGCGTCGCTGTTCATGGCAAGAATAAGTGCATCGTGCACAACATGAGCCTCTTGCCCACTGTTATTCTTCTTTGGTGCTTTGCAAGTTTGTGACATATGGCCTGTCTGACCACAATTCCAACATTCACCATTAATAGGCCGAACCTGAGATTTGGCCTTATTTCCCTTACCCTTGGATTTCGACCTGTTCCTGTTCTGATTTTGACCACCCCTGGTCTGGCTTCTGCCCCTCTGCTCAACACTTAGAGCTGAACCTGAACTACCTGAACCATCGATCGAACCCCTTCTGACCTCCTCAGTCAAAATCAAACTGACAACCTCACTCAGTTTCAACTTTTCTTTCCCTGCCGAATTACTGACTGCAGTAACTGTACCCTGCCAGCTCTCTGGCAACTGAGACAGAATTAACAAGACTTGAACCTCATCATCAAACTTGATATCGACAGACGTAAGTTGATCAACTATCATATTGAACTCACTGAGATGTGACATAAAGGAAACCCCTTCAGCCATAGACAGGTTGAAAAGTTTTTTCATAAGATGTACCTTATTTGCAGCAGACGGTTGCTCGTACATCTTCTTCAGTGCTTCCATAAGCTCCTCCGTCGTTTTCTCCTTCAATATGTTGTGTGTGACTGACTTGGAAAGAGACAGGCGAATAACCCCTAACGCCTTTCTGTCAAGAACTTTCCAATCATCGTCGCTCTCTGCAGCTTTCTTCCCCTTTTCTTTACCCTCCAACGGCCGGTAAAGATCCTTCTGATACAGATAGTCCTCTATCTGCGTTTTCCAAAACGCGAAGTCTGACCCATCAAACTTGTCGATCCTCTGTTTGCCTTCTTCAGAACCCATAGCTCCCACTGAAACCCTAGCCTGCCCGAACGAGATTAAACCCTAACCTGTCGAACAAAACCTACCGCAACCGCGGCTCTGATACCAGTTGTTATGTATTTTATCGCGAACACCTGTTCAATCCTATAACGCCCCTACGGATCTTGGGAACAATGAATCACAAAAAAGACAAGCAAATAAGTGTGTAATGAAAAACGGAAAGAAAAACGAGACACAAGATATACGTGGAAAACCTCAATGTGAGGAAAAACCACGGGAGCCACACCAGTCCACTATGAAATCGAATCAAAGAGTACAAGTCTTCTCACAATCTCTCTGAGATTGGTTTTCTCTCACCTCTCACAGTTTTTCACGCTCTGAAAAACTGATTCACGATCTACCAAAACACACAGCCGGCCAAAACCCTAAAAGAGGCTTTTAAGGCTCTCGGTAGCGCTACAGGGAAACACCTGTAGCGCTACAGAACACTCTGTCCAAAAGTTAGTCTTTCAGTAGCGCTACACCAAAATCATGGTAGCGCTACAAATCCCTCTAGACGCATTCTGGTTGCTGCTGAAGGTTGTCTGCACCCCAACAGTATGGACTTACTCGATAGTATACAATGTTAATGACACGTTGCCACAAACTGTTCAAGCTCACACGTACCCCAAAACACACTGCAAAGTTCTCCATTTCTCATGCATATTCCAGATTGAAACTGCAACTTCCCAAACATTACTCACGAAAGAACTTCCAAAGTGGAAGATCAAAGTCCCAATAAAAAAACTGTTGGTAAAAGGCAGCTCAAATCTGACGAAATGTAGAAGGCTAAAAGCATATTATTACACTGTCGAGTTAGCGGACAACAGGCCCTATACTACTATGAGAACAATGAAAATGTAAAATACTCGTTGAAGTTAGGGTCACTAGGATTATATATAAGCCATATATCGCTATGAAACCAGCCATCTTCCATGCAAACAAGGACTCAGATATAAGAAAAGAAATGAGACACTAAGTTTTACTCCATATCCAACTCCAACCCAGAAATGATGCCACCTAAATGCATATGATTCATATGCAAAATGACATAAATCAAAATTGAAGGATAATTAGAAGTTAGAACCAGTCAGGCATATACATTTTTCTCAGTGTATGTCACCACCCTCACATGATAATTGAACAATGTATTCATCCGTAAAAGTAAATAATGAATACAAACATGCAGCGGAGCATCATCTAGCTTGTCGTAGAATTTTTTTTCCGTGTATGTAAAACGGAAAAAAAAAACAGTAAGCATATCAACCTACCATGCATATGTTAGTAGCGAAACAATGGAGAAAGAGAAGTGTGAACCTGGTTTTCAGAGTAAGTTTCCTCTTACGTATCTGCATCTGAGTCATTTTGGTCAAACTTTGTTTTGTTTTGTGTACAAGATACTTAGGCCAATACATCTGTCAATATCCATCAAGAGAGTACTAAGAAAAGGATAATTTGAATTATTACTCCTGCCAGGATGCTAGAACAAGCTAGATCTCTAATACCAGATGCTTGTCAATGATTTCAAGAGCTTTCTCGTAGTTTCTTGGAAGCTTAACTCTTTCCCACAATTTGTTTGGATGAGCCCTGTCAAAGGTTTTCATATATAAGTAGAAGACTCCTGCAGAAACTCAGGGAAAAATTCCATGACAGTTAAACGCACATTCAACTATGCACAGAAATGCAGATCCATGGCATGTCTAAATGATTCATTCCAGAAATAGACGGAACACCAATTATATGCAAGTCGATCTTGATGAAAATATGGACAATAGCTTGCGGATTATTGTTTGATTTTTTGTAATGGCGTATTGACAGATAAAAAACAACAAACTGAACATCGATTAAGAACAAACATACATTGGTTGGAAACTATGCGTGAATGCCAATTATATGCAAGTCGATCTTGATGAAAATATGGACAATAAGCTTGCGGATTTTTGTTTGAAATAATCCAATAAAGTAGACCAAGACAGATTGCAAAAAAGAAAAAAGAAACCAAACAACATAACATATATACACACACACGAGGAATATTGGAAGGGTGAAAAATAATTTTGTAAAACTAATGGTCTTGGTGATTTAACATTTAGTTCTGACACTGCATTCAGATGGTGCAGCCAAATTCAGGTATGAAACAGGCACAATCCCCAAACAAATATATCCTGCAAAGTGAACTCACGTAATAAATACCAAGACAGTCAAGACACCTCTTTTCCCACATGGTGTAGTTTTCTTTTGTAGTTCTGTTTCATAGCTTGCCTCAACTTTGTTTATGCTCAAAATCACACATGGCAAGAGCCAGAGAAGGCAAAACAGGAATTCAACTTCTTTTTCCAGAATTTTTATCTATAAACACCGAAGAAAATTATTAAAACCAACTTTTTCCTTCCTTCCGTGGATAAGAGTGATTCACATATTAAGATACGCATGTACGTGTTGTGAGAAATAAATGTTTGCTTGGTTGGGAGAAAACAAATTACAACTTGACTAGGTAATAAAGAATCACTTCTATTCCAAATGGAGAATTAGAGTTTCAAATTCGAGTATGATGGACTCGAATCTCGATGTAACTAATTGATAGGATATTAGGATTGATATTTAATACTTCATGTGCAGGCTGCCAGGATAGTTGTTCTACAAGGATTCTTGTAAATGACATATCTTGTAAACAAAGCCACATATGTCCAAACAAAGCCAATAAGAAGGAGAGACGAGAAAATAGTACCATCGTGGTGGCGAATAGTAGCATCATAACGACTGTTAGCAAGAGGGCAAGAGCTCCGATTACAAAAATCCCAGTCACGTTATAATGGTTAATCGAACACAAAGAAATCAACAAGAAAAAACCAATCAAACATTCAAGATCAAGAAGAACAATGGTTGTGGTCTGATAACTTGCCATATGACCTCGTCGTGTTGCATCTTCAATCAATCGCAGTTTACTGTAAGCTGTCTCTGTGTTGAATGAATAATACTATGTAAATATGCTCGAAGGGTTGAAGATGAGAAAGGCGAGTTCTAGGGTTTATGTCTTTATTCTCAATTTACAGACTTTTAGGCCATGATAAAAGGGGTGGAGGATGGGCCTTTTGGCATGCATGGGGAAATTCAGAGTGGGCAGTAAAAACATCAGAAGAGTTTGGTGACAGGAAAAGTCACCCCAAAAATCTCCCCGAAAAAAAAATCTACGGGTGTTATTCACCCGGTGTAATGTGTGCCTATTACACCGGGTGAATCACACCTGTAAATTTTCTATTGGGAAGGTTTTCGGGGTGGTTTTTCCTATGATGTATTAATCCTCTAAAAACATATGGGAAACAAATCTCTTTTGGAATCCTCAGCGAATCTAAAGTTGTTACGTGGGCGACGGCAGTAAGCCGTGGGTCGGGCTAATGTGTTCAAACGTGTTTTTAAGAGTCCAAGGTAGGAGTCATTAAAAAAAAAATGTTCGGAAATAGCTTGATCCGAGTAATTTTTTATGAAGTTTTCGTTTTGTATTTACAGAGAGTTGATAGTCCAAGGATAGAATTCAGGCACTGTCCCCCCACCCCTTTTGTTTTTGAGATTAACTACAGATCTTTTTTTCTTTTTAATTAGTTACAGATTAGTCCCTGGATTGTGGATTGGGCTCAGTTCCGACCAAGATTTGAATGGATTGGGCTAAAAAAAAATTATGGGATGGGCTAAATTGTATTGGGCTAAAAATTTACTCATAAATTTTATTTATTTATTTATTTATTTATTTTTGTTCCACCTGGGCTCAAGCCCACCTTAGCCCAAGGTTGGCTCCGCCCTTGCTAACATGGTTTAGAACCGGAAACCGAACCAAACCGGACCGATCTAATGGTTTTGTGTGGTTTGGTTTCATATTTGTAACGGTCTAGTTATGGTTCTCAATCCTTTGGAACCGTTAGATATAATTCGGTTTATGAATTTCTACAAACCCAGTCCAAACCGGACCATGTACACCCCCACAGCTTCTCCCCGGCCAGTACCCAAGTTGGGATTGAAATGATGAGGAACCAAACCCCCAGTTTCTCAATAGTGTATTATTTTTATTTTTACCTTCACTTCGTCTCAAACACAAAGCCTCAAAAGAATTTAGCGATCAAACTAGACACTAAACTGGTACTCGATCGGTTGAAATCATCAGTGTGCAACATTTTAACCAACCTCCATAGCAAGGAAACGGCACAATCAGCCACACCCACAAAGTCCATATATAAAATTTAATGTTGGTAAACATAAGTAGTTAAATTCTTCGACTTAAACATAATAATAATATGAAAATGTCCTAAAGATTCAAAAGGCGGTTCGCAGCTGTGCCACATAACTAATTAATTACCTACGCATATTAACTCGGAAAATAATAAAACCGTTAGCTAAAAGTTCAACGAAGGATAAAACATGTAACCCCAAAAAAAAAAAATCCAAGTTAAAATGGCATATGTAAATAGTTCTCGATAGACAACAAAAAATAGTTTTGGATCCATGCATGGTAGATGGGTCAATAATGTCATCGAGAACGAGAGATATTTTCGGATGGGAGTGGGGGTTCTGTAGTGACTGAGGGTGTAGTGAATGAATCTGAGGTATTAAAAGTGTATTGTGATCAACTACATGAATTTTTTTAATTGATTTATGCCAAAAGCAACTTGTTCACTTAGACCCAATGGACTTGTGTATCGTACTACAACATCCAATGTCAACTTGGGTCTTCCCCTTCCCGTAGCATTACTTCCCAAAACTATCATATCAGTTCTCTTAACTACTACAAGTCTACAACTATAGGCCTACGTAAACATACTCAAATCACCGTAGTCTATTTTCTCTCAATTTCTCTACTATAGGTACTACACCTACCCTCTCGCGAATGAACCGTTTCATTTCTTTGGTTCCCATGTTATTGCTGCATATTGTTGTTTCGGCACATCAACCGCGAAAATAACCAACGGGTATCGAAACATAATAATCCCTCCGTCCGGATTTGTTTGTCCACAAACATACTTTTTCAAGTTCCAAAATATTTGTCCATTTTTAAAAGTCAAAGGATAAAGTATGGGAAAATGAACAAACTCAAAAGGTAGTGGAAAAAAAGTTGGAATCCCTAAAATGGACTAACAAATCCGGCCGGAGGGAGTACTACCAATTAAATCTCAAAGAAGAACTTCTTGCCTGACAACATTGTAAGCAATTTAAATACGTTTAATTAACTTCAAAAATTGTGATTAATTTTATTTTTTATTGGCAAAAAGTTTATTAAAGAAAACAACAAATGGTACATCAAGTCAGTGGCGTAGCCAGGATTACATGCGAGTGTGGGCACTGTAAACAAGAGTTCCGACAATAACCTACTCACCACGAGTTGGTGATTTTTGACAATACGATTGTCGCTTGCCTTTGCGGCTTGAGAAAGAAATGAGAATTTCAGACTTGGTTGACTGTTATTTAGTTCACTTACCTAAAAAGACGAAAAATGCTCAAATTGCGGTTGTCTACATTGAGTTATTATTTTGACAATAAAAACACATTCAGTTTGTAGGGCTTGATATTTAAACAATTCAAGAAGTGCAAAGAGAGGACATTCCTATATGACAATGTATTTGATCAAATAACACGTATCTTGCTTTATAATTTGGGTTAAAATTTTAGACAAAAAATATTGCATCCTTTGATCTAGCATTTACGAATATGCAATTCGTATGATTACCGCTAGATTAGATTCATATAATAAACGTTTCGATCAATAGGGGGATCCAATATAAGTCCCAACTAAAGTAGGTAATGTTATTTTTTTTTTTCCAGTGAACAAAAGATCATGGGGTATGTTATTTGTGAGCGAAAAATTGTCTAGATAATAATAATTATTTTGTTCTGAAACTACAATTTGCGAAAGATCCAAACATCCAGAGTTCAAAACTTGACAACTACTTGGGGCCAAGTCACAAGAGAGAAATCTCTTTTGAATCTCCTAGTCCCAGCATCGATGACCTGCCTTTGACTAGAGAGGAAAATCAAAATGCATGAAGCAAGTCCGAACAACCTCTGACTGTAAAACCCAAAAAAAAAAATTTGTGAAAATAGAGAACGCCAGTGTGGGCACGTGCCCACACTGGCCTAAGAGTGCCTCCGCCACTGCATCAAGTTAGGAGAGGGGAGAAGAATACAAGAAAGAAAAGATGACCATACCAATACTTGACGAGTTATCAAAATAATAATAACATTACAGTAGAAAATGAATCATTAACTTGTTTTTGAATCAACTGATGAACATGAAGTCAAACAAAAGGTATACAAATGAAATACCTGCATAGAATACGGACATGGCCAATGCAGTTGAAACTACCTCGACGGAGGGCTATTAGAATAAATGGAACAAAGCCAGTGAATACACCAAGGAAGATGGAGATAAAAACACAATCACAAGGGACCAGAAAAAAAAACCCATAGCTTGTAGGATTCCTAGTCCATGCAACGAAATGTCTAAATCCCTTGTAACAAGGAGGGGAAAAAAAAAAAAAAACTGGAAAGGCTAGAAGACAAAAAAATAGGACCAAAATCTCGTCAAATGAACCAACATTACAACTACAAACACTAAAATGCCGCATCTCCTTAAGCAGCATTTACCTGTCAACCAGGCCATTTCGAGAGAAGTCGAGCTGATAAAACTGAAGTTAATTGCTATCATCTGGTTTACAGATCAAAGAACTGTGAAGGAAAGCAACCCCAAGGTCTCATTGTACTACCACCTGTCTTTCATCTGTATCTTCACGCTCAACCTAACAAATAAATCATTTGCAGAGAAGTTAATGTCAATGAAGAAAAACCATGTGCAATATCTCATCAGTTCAAAAAATAAAAAAAGGGAAGTTCCACTTCACTAGAAGTAAATACACCCGGGCATAATCAAGTGAATAGCATTTTGCCTAGGAAAATAATTTTATTGTAAAAATAATAATCTAAAGTGTTTCATCTTTTCATCCTGATTATCAGCATCGGTCATAAGCTATTTTTATCATGGGTAAATGTACAATAACCCGAACAAATCAGAGTGAGACTGAACCATTCGAATAAAATGACTAATATGTTTTGAAATATTTACCTCGACAAGTACTCTTGCTTTCTTCTTCTTCTTCAACTTCGCATCAGATTCATCTTTCTCATGCTTTGAATGTCTTTTCACTCTTTTCCGATCAACTGCCACTGCCTCTTCATCCTCATCATCCACTCCTACACCAACCGGAATGATGCTAAAATACAATATTCTGACACATGAAGGTGCTTTCCAAAACAAACACAAGGACATCATAACCAGCGGCCAACAAGGCATGATAAGCACGTGATTCACAAAAGATGTTTGAGAACCTCCTCACATAGGACATCCATTATTTTCCCCTCAATCCCCAATTACATCACTACAGTTTTTGACATGCAATACGCAGGTAAGCAACTATTAACTAGAAAGATTAATGGAATTAGCTTACGCTGGAATACAAATCAGGCATATATACAGAAAATATCTGACAATCGCAGCAATACACATCATTGTAATGTTAAAAAAGAGCTTTACCATCATCGACATCTATGTGAGACTTTCGAATTGCAAGACCACCAAAATCTTCTATATCATCTTCCTCTTCAAGTTCTTCATAGCCTTCGACATATTCAATCTCCTGCATATTTTACTCCCATATCAAATCTTTTTCTGACTGCAAAGTTATCTCCATCAAGTTCATAACTGAGTGAGACAAAGCAATACCTCCTCAATTTCATCTTCACTAGCAGCTTCCATATCAAGAACTTTATTGTATGCCTCTACAGGATAATTGTATATGTCACCATAAACTCCTTTCTTAAGCCGTTCAAGCAATTCATTTTCAATGCTCTGCAGAATTGTAGACAACTTTAGCAACACCTCTTTTATTATTGAGATACTTAACTTGCATCAATACCACAGGACAAAAGGGTTCTACAACCTTATCCAGGACTGCTGCCTTTTCAGCCTTCTCCCCTCTCCTAGCCTCTCTCTTTATCTCTTTCCTAGGGGTTGTCATTATCTTTTCCCTGGGAGACAACAAAAACAACAGATCATGAATCATACCATAGGTGGAAAAGAACCAGATCCTTGGCCATATATATTTAAATCCGTTAAGCACAATCAGCAGTATAAGCAACATAAAGAACTGTAATCATAGCTAATGTAGGCATACACCAACATTACACGTAGATTATACAGTACGGAGTGTGGAGTGGACTTACTCGATAGTATAAAATGTAAACATGTTGCCACAAACTGTTTAAGCTCATACAGTACCCCAAAACACACTGCAAAGTTCTCCATTTCTCATGCATATTCCAGAATCCAAATTGAAACTGCATCCCAAACAGTACTCACGAAAGAACTTCCCATGTGGAAGATCAAAGTCCAAATACAAAAACTGTACGTAAAAGGCAGCTCAAACCCAACGACATGTAGAAGGCTAACAGCATATTATTACCTGTCGAGTTACGGGACTACAGGCCTTGTACTACTATGAAAACAATGAAAATGTAAAAGGAGAACTACTCGGTCAAGTTAGGGTCATTAGGATTATGTAAGCCATATATCACTATGAAACCAGCCATCTTCCATGCAAACAAGGATTCAGATATAAGAGAAGAAATGAGACTAATTTCTATGACCCAGAACCAATTCCCCCTAAATGCAAATGATTCAAACTCACAAAGAGTGCATCAAGCAAAAATTGAAGGATAATTACAACCAGTCAGGCATATACATTTTTTTCAGCATTTTATTTTTTATTTTTTTTTATAGGCGATGGGGTCAAAATTTTGATGTTCTTCTCATATTTTGTCTGTTAACGACTGTAGAAACATCAAACTCATGGTTTTTAAAACCCAAAATGACAAATATACAGAAAAAACAGTTGTGCTTAAGACTCTCATTTATGCCCATTTGATCAATAGCTTGCTTCATCATCTTTCTCAATCCGGGTTTAGGCCACAAAATCAACTACTCAATTGTCTACCTTGGGAAAATATGATTTCACATTTCACAGCTCGTTAGCCAGCTTAGAATCCAACAAGAAGATGATCAAAATAGCTGCATCAGCATACCAAATAGTACTCTGCCAGATAATTATTGAAACCTTTTCCAGTGCAAATCAAGAAGCAGAGAAAGAAGAACAAAGGAAAATGGAGGGAAATTCTATCATTAACTTTGGGAGAATATCACTTGGGAGTTCTTTTGTGGAGCCAAATATATTAGTATTTTTACAGGCTCTTTCGAAGATTACATCCCGGCTATGGAGTGTCAACCAATTCATGCTTGAAATCGGCATGATAGTCAAACACATGCCTGTTCCTCTCTGGTCGCCATTGGATACTAAGAGAAATAATCAAAGCAAGAGACTGGAAAAAAAGGGGGAAGAAACATCACATAATTGGAAGGAAAAAGGAAATTAAGTAGAAACAAAAGTGAATCTGTATAGCAGAGTTGATGCCGCTTTGGGATAATCTTTCGGAATGCTGCACAGGGAACAACCACCAACACTAGTTATCATAAGGCGCCGAGAGTTTTGTATTGAATTCAACAAACAACTTCAGTTCTTCTGAAATTCGCCAGCATGAAAACACTTCCCGTATTTACCACATTGATTCATCTGGCCTAGTCCAAACTCAGAAGTTGACAGGATTGAAGATTCCAGTCACCACTCGAAAAGCTCATCAAATAAGTTGGTTAGACTAATCTGCAACTACAAGTACAAAAAATGGCTCAAATATCTGCGGGCTCCTTCATCCCTTAGTTTTCTCAGAGCTTTTAACGTCACTACCTCACAATTCACATGATAACTGAACAATGTATTCATCCGTAAAAGTGAATAATGGACGCAGTGGATCATTATCTAATCTGTCATAGAACTTTTATTCCGTGTATGTAAACGGAAAACCATGCACTGAGCATATCGACCTACCATGCATATGTAAGTAGGGAAACAATGGAGAAAGAGAAGTGTTAACCTGGTTTTCAGAGCAAGTTTCCTCATTCGTATCCGCATCTGAGTCATTTTGGTCAATCGTTGTTTTGTTTTGTGAACAAGATACTTAGGCCAATACATCTGTCAATATCGATCAAGAGAGTTAGCTAAGAAGAGGATAAAATGAACTATTACTCTTGCCAGAACGCTAGAACAAGCTAGATCTTTAATACCAGATGTTTGTCAATGATTTCAAGAGCTTTCTCGTAGTTTCTTGGAAGCTTAACTCTTTCCCACAATTTGTTTGGCATATGAGCCCTTTCTATTGTTTTCATATATAAGTAGAAGACTCCTGCAGAAACTCAGGAAAACATTCCATGACGGTTAAACGCACGTTCAACTATGCACAGAACTGCACATCCGTGACATGTTTAAATGATTCATTCCCGAGATAGACGGAAATAATCCAATAAAATAGACCAAAATACAGATTGCAAAAAAGAAATAAATAAACTAGACAACATAACATAAACACACACACACACACGAGGAATATCAAAAGGCTGAAAAATAATTTTGTTAGACTAATGGCTTGGTGATTTAACATGTAGTTGACACTGCGTTCAGATGGTGCAACCAGATTGAGGTATGAAACAGGCACAATCCCCAAACAAATATATCCTGCAAAGTGAACTCACATAGGAGGCACAAATTGCAGATTTCCATTTTCACCATACGAAATAAATACCAAGACAGTCAAGACACCTCTTTTCCAGCATGGTGTAGTTTCTTTTTGTTTCATAGCTTGCCTAAACTTTGTTTATGCTCAAAATCACACATGGCAAGAGCCAGAGAAGGCAAAAGAGGAATTCAACTTCTTTTTCTAGAATTTTATCTATGAACACTGAAGAAAATTATTAAAACCAACTTTTTCCTTCCTTTCATTGATAGAGTGATTCGCACATTAAGATAGTTATGTACGTGTTGTGGGGAATAAATGTCTGCTTGGTTTTGAGAAAACAAATTACAACTTGACTAGGTAATAAAGAATCATTTCTATTCTAAATGGAGAATTGGAGTTTCAAATTGGATCATGACGGACTCGGTGGGACTAATTGATAGGATTAATAGTTAATACTTCATGTGCAGGATAGTTGTACTACAAGGATTCTCGTAAATAACATATCTTGTACCTCTACTCTTATCTTCCCCTTCCATCTTAGACAATAGTGTCATAAGTCACCTATTAACCTCTTATATTACTGTTGAAAGCAGACACGAAATCCCTTTCAATGAATGAATCCACATCTATCCAAACAGAGCCTATAGAAAGGAGAGACCAGAAAATAGTACCGTCATGGTCGCGAATGGTAGCATAACGACTGTTAGCAAGAGGGCAAGAGCTCCGATTACAAATCCCAGTCACGTTATAAGGGTTCCGACAGAAATTCCCGGTCGTTATTCTAACACAAAGAAATCAACAAAAAAAAAAACCAATTAAACATTGAAGATCAAGAAGAACAAAACAAAGTCAATCAAATAGGTTTCGACTTCGAAACATCCACTGACGAAAAGAATAGGTTGTTGAACTGGTGAGACTTACTTGGTCATGAAACTGCAATGGTTGTGTCTGATAACTTGCCATATGACCTCGTCGTGTTGCATCTTCAATCAATCGCAGCTTCCTATAAGCTGTCCTCACTGTGTTGAAAGGAAATGGATATTAGGGTGATATGCTCGAAGGGTTGAAGATGAGAAAAGCGAGTTTTAGGGTTTAAAGCCCAAGCTACTTACAACCATATAAGGAAGAAAACGTGTTCTTCAAACACGCCTCCAGAAAGCGTGTTTACCACACACGTTTTTAAGTCGAATTATGATTAACTTAATTGCTTCGCTTAATCCATCTTAAACCACAATAAAGGCGTGAAATGCAAATATGTTTTCCAGTTAACGTGAAATGCAAACACATTTTCACGTATCTTGGAAATAAAGGGGTGGGAAGGTTTTAGATCGGGCTGATTAACCGTTTCACGTTTTTTTTACAACTTTATTAATTAAATCGGTGTTTTTTTAACTTTATTTTGAAAATACGTTAAATCGTGTTTAGCAATCACGTTTTTTAGAAAGCGTGTTTGCGAAGCACGCTTGTATTGTTAATTAGCAGGACGATTAATTTAAACCGAAAGTGTTTTTAGAGAACATGTTTCTACAAGGCGTGATTGGGAATCACGCTTTTACAGTGAATTTTCTGTTTTCGTGTTTTCGCACTTCGGGATTTTTATAGAACCGCTTTCGCAAGATAAGGGACCGAAGGAGATGGAGTTGCTTCAATGTTTTCAGTAGATCTCTCATTAGATGCAATCATGGGGCCTCCTTGTACGAAGAAAGATTGAGTTTTGCTCGGAGATATCTGAGTGCTGACGCCAAATAAGTATTCTGTGGTTAACACCATCTCTCTGTGTGTGTGTGTGTGTGTGTGTGTGTGTGTGTGTGTGTGTGTCACACACACACACACCATTTAGAAACCTAAATCACCAATTTTCCCTAAATTGAATCAACCCAACTCATCCGATTTCAAGAACCATTTTAATCAATCAAGTCACTGTGCGTTCCTTGGCTTCTGGTTTGGACCAGAGAGAGAGAGAGAAGAGAAAAGCCTACTGGGTTTTAGATTAGAAGGCTACCCAAAAAAAACTTCCATTTGATTTGTTCCACCATTTGATAACGAGCTCTGTGATGCCGACGAGTCTCAATTGCACTGCCTAATGGCCAGGGATTTTGATTTTGCTTCAAAATTCTACATCTTTAAAAGCGTGATTTTCAATCACGTTTTTAGAAAACGTATTTCCGAAGCACGCCTTTAGCAAGCGTGTTTTCTAAACATGTTTTTGCTTAATTATTAACAGAAAGTTAATTATGTCATTA
Organism: Vaccinium vitis-idaea; assembly: GCA_963854785.1. Lineage (NCBI taxonomy): Eukaryota > Viridiplantae > Streptophyta > Magnoliopsida > Ericales > Ericaceae > Vaccinium > Vaccinium vitis-idaea. The sequence goes on from OY978219.1 coordinate 39,772,247, forward strand.
TTTGCAGAGAAGGCGTGATTTGCAAACACGTTTTGGTAAAAGCATGTTTAGTAAATGCGATTTAATGCATTTTTGGAATAAAAGTTAAAAAAACACGCGATTTAATTAATAAAGTTGTAAAAAAACGTAAAACGGTTAATCAGCCTTTAGATCGGGTATTGGGTAACAGTGAGTTTAGAAGTATTTCACTTTGGCCCCTTAACTGTTGTACTTAGGGGTGTCCACGCAACCGTTTTTTGCAGTTCCGGTTGGAACCGGAACCAAACCGCTAATGGCAGATTTTCATTTTCAAGATCCGCAACCGTCTGTGAGTGATGCGGTTGCAGACCGATTCGGTTGAGGATTGAGCGGATCAGTTGTGGATTGGTTTGATGGTTTGTAAAAACATGCGGATGAGAGCCGAAAAACATGTAAAAACATAAAAGTCAACATGTAAAACCAATTCTCATGAATCTCTCCAACGTTAATTATATTACTTGTCATGAGTAGGGTGTCCATGGACCGGTTCTTGGCGGTTCCGACCAGAATCGAACCACTTATAGCGGATTTTCATTTTCAACATTCGCAACCGTCCGTGAGTGATTCGGTTGCGGATTAAACGGTTTGGGCAGTTTGGCGGATCGGGTGATCCGCTGGGCACCCTAGTTGTACTGGTCTCGTTAATTCAGGTTTTGTATCAGAGCTAGTATGTTTTAACTTTTGAAAAAGTCAATTTGACTTTTTTTTGTCTTTGATTAATTTTTTTTTGCGTTTATTAGTTTTGCATCATTTTTTGTGAATTATTTGTTCGTCTCGACGAGAGGAATCCAAAAAAGTAAAAGATTATGATTAGAACTCTCAATTTTTTGAATAAGATCGAAAAAAGTGTAAAATTTTTTTTTTTTTTACTTATTTTTGTCTTTATTCAAAAATTTAAGCTTCGGTCATAATTTTTTACTTTTTTGATTTCTCTTATCGAGACGAACTAATAGTAATACACAAAAAGTTGATGCAAAACTAAAAAAAACGAAAAAAAAATAAATAAAGACGAAAAAATAAGCCAAGTGACTTTTTAGACCAAAACACATCGTAATCGTTCATCAACCCCTTTTTTCTTTTTTTCAAACCAGGAAACATAAGACATCCATTCATTAAACACGATTACTGGAGAGATTATCAACCCCTTGTTTTTGTTTAGTGGACCTAAGTCCTAACTACAATTACTGGATGTGCTATAATGCATATTTATATTCAAACCGACTACAAGTTGTGAAACGTTATTGTTGATGAAAACGCGCTCCCCTACCAAAACCGTGAATGGGCAATAGTTCCAAAAGAGGAAAAATAACAGAATGCGAATTATATTATAGGGATTCTACTTTTTTTTTTTGGAAGAGTTAATTAAGTCTTTTTCGGAGAACGAACTTATGTTTTCATTCTAATTGGTTTGAATCATTATGTTTACATCCTGAAATTCAAATAAACCCCAAAATACCCTTTCTATCTACTAATTTTCCATATCTCTCTCTCTGTCTCTCTCTCATGAAAAAGGTTTGTTAAGGGTTGAGTCTGTTTGTAAATGAGCTGAGTCAATCTCAAGTTTTAGACTAAATAAGCAAAGTTAGAGCACTACAAAGCTTGGCTCAACTCGGCTCATTTGTGCCCCTAGAATTGGTGGCTCAACCGTCTCTTTATCAGACATTTTTTCGTGCTCGACATTTATGATATGATCGTTTTGTCATCTCCGAGTTTTTAGTTAGTGGAGAGTCTGGAGACTTATATTGCGGATAACTTGCACTTTGTGTTACATCGGTATATTCCAGATGTTTCAGTTATGCATTCAACGGCTCCACTTCAGTTTTCGAAACCACCCCAATGATCAGAATCATTTACTTTTACAGATCTCATTGAGAACATTAGTCACACTAAAAATTATGTTAAACGGGTATTGTTTGGTACTAGGGAAATGCCTATTGCCTAAAGGCACGGGACATTTTAGCTCAACTTGATGAATTACCATTTTGCTATTTACAACCGTAAACATTTTCCAAAAAAAAAAAAAAAAAAGAGTTGAATATAATAACTGAAGGCAAAGGTAAACATAAAATTGAATCATAAATACTATGCACAGAACCGCACATCCATGACATGTTTAAATGATTCATTCCAGAGATAAACGGAAATAATCCAATAAAATAGACGAAAATACCGATTGCAAAAAAGAAAAACATAAGGCTGAAAAATAATTTTGTTAGACTAATGAACTTGGTGATTTAACATTTAGTTCCGACACTGCGTTCAGATGGTGCAGCCGGATTGAGGTATGAAACCGGCACAATTCCCAAACAAATATATCCTGCAAAGTGAACTCACGTAGGAGGCGCAAATTGCAGATTGTCATTTTCACCATACGAAATAAATACCAAGACAGTCTTTTTTTTTTTTTTTTGTCAATCGATAGAAGAGATCAATTACAACACATATGAAGTACAAAGTACCAACCCGGGACACTACATGAATTGTGAGGGTCCACGAGACAACCAAGCCCAACAACTTAATCAATACAAGAAATAAGCCCATTACAGGGTAGAAACAGAGAAATAAACAAATAAAGGAAAAGCCCCTGCACGCAGGCAGGAAGATTCGAACTCCTGATCTCCTAGTGAGATGCAAGAGCCCTGGCCAACTGAGCTAGCCCCGTTGGTTAATACCAAGACAGTCAAGACACCTCTTTTCCTCTTATTTACTGTTGAAAGTAGACACGAAATCCCTTTCAATGAATGACTCCACATATATCCAAACAAAGCCTGCAGGACGGAGAGACGAGAAAATAGTACCGTCATGGTTGCGAATGGTAGCATAACGACTGTTAGCAAGAGGGCAAGAGCTCCAAATCCCAGTCACGTTATAAGGGTTCCGACAGAAATTCCCTGTCGTTATTCTAACACAAAAAAAAATCAACAAAAAACCAATCAGACATTGAAGATCAAGAAGAACAAAATCAAAGGTTTCGGCTTCGAAACATCCACTGACAAAAAAATACTGTTGTTGAACTGGTGAGACTTACTTGGTCATGAAACTGCAATGGTTGTGTCTGATAACTTGCCATATGACCTCGTCGTGTTGCATCTTCAATCAATTGCAGTTTCCTATAAGCTGTCAATGTGTTGAATGGAAATGGATATTAGGTTGATATGCTCGAAGGGTTAGAGATGAGAAAAGCGAGTTCTAGGGTCTATGATTTTAATTTCCAGACTTTTAGGCCCTGCGCCGCGATAAAGGGGTGGGAGGGTTTTAGATTGGCTATCCGCTATTGGGTAACAGTATTTCACTTTGGTCCCCTAACTGTACTGGTCTCGTTAATTCAGTTTTTGTATGCTTCTTGTTCAGTTGACCGTCTATGAAAATGGGACGGATAGAATATTTAATAGCACCAGACCATTGGCTATAACTCTCACTCATTTGTTCAATATATGTTTAATTTAAGTTGCAGATATTTTATCAATATATATTTAATTTAAGTTGCTGATATTTTATCTTAAATACGAATATGTGGTAACGTTGGTTGTATTGTCGATTAGATAATTATGGTGAAACTTAAGACTAGTTAAGGAGCCTAGTATTTTGATTAATTAATTCACTCAAAGCATAAGTTCTGGTAATCCTGAAAGACCTTTTCAATTTTGGAATTAAAACACGGGCGAGGGAAGGGGAAGGGAGGAGGGAGAAGGGAAAAAATCTATAAATTAGTACAAAACAGAATTAGCCTCTCTCTGCATGCTGATTGGGTCAGCTTGCGAAAATTAATATCCTCATAAGCAAACAAAAATGGAGCCTCATGGGAAAAATCTAATTGAATTCAGAAAATAAAAGTGGGTCAATTATAATTTTTTCCAATTGTTTTGTACTACACTAGGCACATCAGATAAAGATTACTCTTCCAATTGTTTTTCCAATTGTTTTGTACTAGACTAGGCACATCAGGTACAGTACGTAGTACGGGAAACATGTTTTCTTCTCTTTGTAAGCAGATGCAAGATCTTCAGGTGGCCTCGTAACTATTGTGAACAATCTCTCTTTCAAGATTCAGACCCTTGGTTTGTCTCATTATCCACGTCTACCGTTACACTTACTTCAGCTGGGCGGAGTACCCGATCATGCAGCACGTATCCTGGCTGCAGCACAAAAAGCACATTATATCATTTTCCTTGTTATTGACCATTGTACACAACTAGTAAAATCTACGCATTCTGAATTGCTAAATGCAAAATTCCAATTGGTTGTGTCTTGTGTGCGACATAGTGTGAATCAACGATATAAGCAACTGCAGAGAGATGCAGGTGAGGTGACTGATTTCACCAGTGTGTACCTTGTGAAGAAAGTTACAGTATTTTCTCAAAGATCCAAAAAAAAGCCCATTTTCAAGATAATGGAGCAAAAAACTTGGGAGATTTAGAGATGATGGTTCATATCTCTGAGAAATTGGCAAGCTTGATTTATTGATCACTAAGAGGGAGAAAAGAAGTTTACCTTCGAAACGACAGCTTTAGAAGCATCTGGAAAATGGAACGCTGCATTATGCCTGTTAGGCTCAAATTGCTCATTTGTCGGGTCATATTTTTCCACTCCGGACTTTTTGAATACCTGAACCAAATAAGTATTCAATAAACCCAAAAAAAATCTTACCTTCCTACAAATGTGACAGTGTTTATATAAATCGAATTCAAACTAACACAAATGATAGCATAAAGCAGCAACTATAGTTCACACTTCTCCGGATGGGGCTGCAAGAAATTCAGCCACTAGTATGGAATGCAGTTCAGATGAAATACAAAGAAACACACATATAAGGGTAAAGAAACACATGATATCTAACCATAATTGCTTTGAAGCAGTATCCACTATCCAGTAAACAATCTAAGAGATCAAATATCATATACCTCTAGAAGTTGTTTGTTGGTCATGTCAACACCTTCAAGAAGTGTCTTGAGAGGGGGCACTGCTCCGGCCAGCCACTACAGCAAATCAGGGAATTCCCAGCGTTTTTCAAACGCCGAGAAAGGTACTACAAACGCCGGCAAAAGTCAATCCCGGCGTTTAAACGAGTGGCCCCGATACCGCTGTCAGGAATGCTTCCCGGCGTTTATTAAACCCCGGGAATGGTTCCCGGCGTTTGATAAAACCCCGGAATTGATTTTCCGTCGAGCTAAAATCCGGTGCCGGTGACCCCATTGCCGGCGTTTAGCAAACCCCGGGAATATTACCAGCGTTTTTAAAAACCCCGGGAATGGTTGTGATTAACACCGGAAAATCTTCCAATTTGACCCCATTTCCGGGGTTTAACAAACGCCGGGAATAGCTTTTTCCCACCAGATTTTTTTCCCTCGCTTTCTCTCATGTTTAGCCAACAATTTACATCCAATACAATATCCGTGGCATTAAAAGATCTCAAAATACATTCACCATAAGTTCACAATTAGCCAAATACATTCCAATATCACCATAGAGTAACACATAAACCACCTTACATAATGTCTCCAAAAATCTACACTACATCTACTTATAAACATTTCTCAAAAGTCGTTACACAATGTCTATTTCTTCTTAATACCTCTGCAGTAAGAACATAACCGATGATAGAGCTTTCAGAGCATATATTCCATTTTGAAAGTTCATTGACTCTTCACGGAAAACTCTTAAGCTGACCACGTTTGCAGCAACATACTGACCAACATTCACATGTCTTGGGGGCTGGTCTACCTGGACAAAATTAAGTAGCTACCTGGATAAAATTAAGTAGCAGGGTCACCATATTGGAAAGCCCTCCTGGCCATGTGACCAGTGTCCATTGTCACCTACACAAAACAAAGTCCAATTCAAGGCAAAACTTATGACAGGAAAATCAAAGACAGTAGTCTAGGAGATGTCTGCAAAAGAGGTACTTTCATTGGACAATTTAGTGGAATGAGAACCACATCCCATCACCAAGTGCTTACCAAGAACTAATATCGACTAAGTGAAAGTGAAGTGGTGGGCCTCCCTATCCCAACCAGGGGTATGCTGGGATTTGCGAAGAGTACCGAAATGGTTTATTCGAGTTAGTGAATTACCTCCATTACTTTTCTCTAAGGAAAACACAAAAGAGATCAGAATTTACCTCCATTTGTGTATATTCAATATTTACCTACTACTAGACTGAGGTGAAAAAGAACAATCATTCAAATCAGGTAAGGGCTAGAGCAACAAAGCATGCAAAAAGAAAAAAGTATGCGTAGGTTTATGTGTTGCCTCATCTAACCACACTGTGCACTCCATGAAAGTAAATTTGTGTACTATATTCCCCATCGTACTGAACACAGTCATAGAAAAACCTTGACTCCGCAAAGCTTGTTCAAATTGGCTAGCTCCAACAAATTGACATTCTTTTTTCTCCAAATGCAAAAACCCTTAGAAGATACACAATACAAGCAGAACAAGAATTTTCTTCAGTATAAGGTTCAAAACTTAGAACAGAAAATGGAATATGTCCATCAAAAAGCTAGCACAAATAGACGTTTCAAATAGCACCCTTAAGTAAGCCTATGTAGAAGCACAATCCAGTAAGGGTAGTAGTTACTCCGAATGCAGGACATACAAAATCTATCCTATTTTGTGCTATGGGCATTCAAATTTCTAAGTAACTCAAATAAAAAAAAATGGAAAAGTAATTGCAATTGTGTAAAAGAACAAAATATTCAAAGATATACAGACATCTCAGAATTGTAACAGAATTTATGAACACTTTTCATCTATACTGATCCTGTCTTTGACATCAGTATTATATGGTACTTACAAGTGGATCCTAGAACTATTACAAAAATTATTGGCTTTTAACTTTTAAGGTCCCAACAGAGAATGATTCACAAGTACAACCAAAGAACAGAACCAATCCAATATTATATGGAATCTAAGACCGATAGTAGAACTAGTGACAAACTACGGCCCCGAAAGTTAGCTCAATCCAAAATAAATTACCAACTTTCATAACTAAATTAGAGTTCAAGGGGGTTACCAGCATAATATGTACATACCTCAATATATAAACTTCCCGAGCAAACTCCCTCCGTACGTCTGCATTAAGAAATTCAGCCGTAAGAACTTTGATGGCCACATCCTGACTACCATAAGTACCTTTATACCTGAGTCAATGAAGAGATACTACTGAGCATGACACTTAAAATTATTTACATGATCCACCAGCAATTAAGTATTCAAATTTCAACAGATTGGGATCAAGTTCCCAGACATCAATAGGCACCTCAACATAACCATTGCATTACATGGATGATAATTTCTTAACTGAAAAACAGTATGTAGAGAAGCTACCTCAATCTTAGGGCCTCTCCAATACATCTCTAAGATGCTCCGTTCCCTAAAATTTTCCACCAGAGAAACGCGTCAAGCAGTTTGTAATAAATACCAATAGAGAATAAACTATTTCAACTTCCCCTTCAAACCCTGGGAACACATGAGAATCTGGCAATTTGAACATAAATAAAAACAATGCTATGTGAATAAGATGTAGGTTAAACTATATATCAAACAAATATCAACCAATTTACCTCAAGTCGCTTTTACATTTAGGCAAAAACAACTCACGAGTTGCACAGAGAAAAAAAAAAAGAGGAAGGAAGAAGTACTAAAATCTCACTACACCAGTAATAATGTAATAAAGGAGGAAGGAAGAAGTTCTAATGGTTGCATGAGTTTTTCTATGGACTAGGTTAACAAAACCTTTTCATAATGGTTTCCATTGTTCTTGTAAAAACAACATAAAAAATGAAAGACATGGACTAAACAGCCAACCACCCTCTGGAATTGTGTTTGACACGTTGAATTGGACATGTGTGGGATGTCGATGCTTGCCGTTAGCCACGAGTATTTGACTCCTCTGATTGGAACTACTTTGATTAATACTGAAAAAGGGTCTTAACAGTAGTGTAGATTGGGTAGTGAAAAACACAGCCATGAATTATAACCTAAATAAAGAAGTTACATGAATAGATGCATTACCAGCTTCCTATGACAAACCCTCTGAAAGTGACCTAGTCTCGCCTTGAGAGAACGAACTGAGGATGCTTCCAAGATGTGGTTATAGAGGGCACATGCAATGAAAACCATACAAATCTGAATCAAGTAGCCAGCATTTCAATTTCAAACCAAAAACCTACAATCCATATCCCCATCTCTCCACTCTCAACATTCAAGACAAGTAAAGTATGCAAGAGAATTAAGCATAGACCAGAAACTAGAAAAAAAAAAAACAAAAAACAAAAACAAAAACAAAAATGGTCAAAGCCAAGGTTCCTAATTTCATTGTTTCACCACTTATAACACAAATTCAACTTTGATTATCACTTTCTGCACTTATACTCTTAATTTCAGGTGATTATCACTTTCTGCACTAATACTCTTAATTTCAGCATTCAAGCATGTAATACAGCATATGGGTTTCACTTTCAGCACATATAAGTACCCAACACCTTATTCCAGCAGTTACAGAGGTTTTTTTAGCCTTAAATCAACATTTTTAGCCCTTAATCACAGTTTCCAGCAATCAAGAATCAAATTCCTGCTTCTAAAACACAGCTTCAGCTTTAAAATCACATTTCTAGCAACTAAGCTTGAGTTTCCAACAAGTTTCAAGACTTAATTAACCTATATTGCACCAAATCCTGCAGCTAAATTATCAAAATTACATGAAGAATTCCAGCCTAGTTCTTAAATAGGTTTTGATACTTTGATATTGAGTAATTAAGATTCCAGTTCCACACGACCATTGAAGTAGAGAGAGCCTTGGTACTGTAGTTTGTGTGAAGGGAAAAGAAGTAGGAAACAGCCATTGACAAACAGCACAGTCCCACACGACCTACTAGTGAGTCCAAATCAACAAACAAGATTTCTGTCTCTGCACTCGGCGTTCCCGCTGCATAGATAGTCTTTACTTTTGCTTGCTTCATGACAACTGATATTTCCAATCCCCCAATCAAATACCGTACGGATAGGATACCGATACTCTATGTTATCACCACTAGAATTAGAGATCCTATTGAACAGGCCATCAAACTTGGAGAATTTCTAGTCAACAACGAATGCAACAATAGACAGGTTTTCAGTCCAGACACTTGTCTCAATATTTACGCTATAGACTCCTGCTCCTACCTCAAATGGGTTAATGGTTCGTGGGAGAACCGTTTCACAGTAACCTCTACCAGCAGAAGGAGAGATGGACTTCTGTATCACATGGTTTGTCCAAGTTCTTAATGGCACAATTTTTACATCCAAGAGATCTAGGATTATATAGTGCCCTGTTTATAATGTGAATCACAAGACTTTCAACATATCAAAGGTGGCTTATGACCAAATTGAACCAATTATTTCCATGTCTTAAGGTATGATCCACCACCATCTAAATGATCTTTGTGTGCTCTAGATACAATACACTCCTAAAGCAGTTCACAAGTAATTTCCTCACACTGAAAAAGTGACAGACAAATCCTCGTATGTGACAAGATTTGTCTGGGTTGCTCTATATGCACTCGGACAACAAGATTGCAGCAGATCATTGACAACTTGCAAGCAATACTTTCAACATTCAGCTTTTGAACTAAGAACTACTCTACATTTTAGTGTATTTTTTTTTTATAATGACAGCAAATGGTCTCGCTGCCTAACAGCAAGCAACTATCATCAGCAACTAACACCAAACAACTAACAGTCGCCTAAGAAAGGTTCGAAGTAAATACTTTTGTGCGCACATTCATTTTATTTTCCTCGCCCTGAGCATTAGGTCGTGGATTTAGTTGTGACAATAGTGCTGCTTCCTGCAACTGGGACTCTTGATATCTCTCTTCCGCATTGTCTTGGTGATTATCAGTCGTCATTTGCCGGTGCACACTAGAGGCATCTGGAGACTGTTAGAACAAACAACTTAACGCAGTTAAATGCACATAAGACCTAGCCTGGAAAAGAAAATCTGACACTCAACAAAGGCAATAGAATAAGGAAAATCTCCTCCAATCATTGCAGCAACACTTCAGCACTAACAGGTGTATTTTCAGCACTAAGGCTCCGTTTGTTTGGGTGTAAAATATTTTCCTGTAAAATGTTTTACCTATTTTCTATTGTTTGGATAAAGAAAACATCTAACACCCACACGCCAATACGTACACTATGCACCAGCTCCTCCGACCAATTAGCTCAGCCAGATTAAAAACCAGACACCAAAAAAATGTCATTTAATCAATTAACAAACCAAAAAAAAATAACCACTAGATTTTCCCCAAATACATATTTCTGCTGAACCGGAAACCAAAAGGAAAAGAAAGACGTTTTAAATCATTCCAAACAAGGCAAAATTAGGGCATTTCAACTGATTTTATATCAAGTATCCAAGAAAATCCCCAAAAATAAAGGGTTGATTTTTACCAGGCAAATCCCAGGGTTTTTCTTTACAGAGATCAAACTCCCGAATACCGTTGACTGCCTCTTCATTGCCGTTGATCTTATTTCTTAGGTAGTAATCGACGAGTTCATTGTCCGTGACGGAATAGATCTCATGCTGGCAGAGAGCTCAAGGGCAAAGTAGCCATCAGCTCTCCTCGACAATCAAAGAGACCGAAAAATCATAGTATATACAAGAGCTTCTGATGTAAAAAAGCTGGTCTTGAACCAAACCCAATCGAGATCCTAGCCGTTTGAAACACATCACCAAACCCTAAATCCATTAAAAATTGGCTTAAGCGAGAGAGCTACAAACTATATGAGTGGATTTCACACCTTTAATGGTCGGATTTCGCGAGAGAGCTAAAAATCGTCCCCTTAATGGTTGGATTTTGCACCTTCAACTACTGGTGTTTTGGCCAAGGCCCTACAGAACCAAGTTGAGAGAGAGAGAGAGAGAGGCCATACCTGAGCATAGGAGCGGCAGAGAGTGAGAGATACACTGGCAAAAGTGTAGACAAAGGAAAATAAGGGGGAAAGTGAAAGTATTTGGGGGAAATAAACGCGCCTTCTTTTTACTCCGGCGCCGTGCGAAATTAAAAGATTTCCTTGGGTTTTTTAAAAAACGCAGGGAAGGGAATGCCGGGAAAGCCCGGATTTGTTGTAGTGAGCAGTGTCTTTAGATTCATCAATCTTTGAGAAACTGTTTTCAACAATAAAAGTATCTCTACTCAGATTATCTGCAACATCTAGTAATCTCTGTGCAAAACTCTACAGCATAGTTTGCAAACAAAGAGCAAGTAAGACTCACATATCGGGCCAAAGCACAAGAAAAGCCGAGGGTCAGACCAACTTAAAATTACACAGCATTTTTTTAAAAGGACACAAACCTGTATAGCAAATTTTTTGGAGTTTTCTGCTTCACATCTCGTCCTTTCCTTGACATTCTCCATTTCAGCATCAGTCGCGAGAACTTTTTCTTGCACTATCTCAATTGCTTTGTCCTTCTCTCTTAGGAGTTCTTCCTTTTCCGCCAGAACTTTCACCAGATCCTCCCTGGATAACTCGCTCTCCGAATCTGAATAATAAAAGGCAGTTCGTTTAGTACGTCTTCTCCTCCTTTTGATAGATTGAGATTCCGTATTACAATCTGAGTACTTTTCTTTCTTAGTGGTAACATTTTATATATTCCGAGCTGGAAGCTTCTTTTTTTATCAGGAATAGTGGTATCTTCACTTGCTCTAGCGCGAGTACCATTGTTTTCAGGAGACACGGTGACCACAATCCAAGTCATTGCAAAGCAGATGCGTTGAGGGGCGAGTGCTGGAATACAATTTGGGCAGGCTAAGTCTCAAGAATCAGTCTCTTTCTTTCTTCCTCAAAATTAACCTCTAATACATACAGCAGTGTACGTACATGCAACGTGGCTCTGAGGGATCCTAACCGTGATACACGCTCCATGAGGGTTAACCAATGCATTGTGGTAACAACCTTCCCTCGCAGTACGAGGACCAGAAGCTCCATAAGACCCGAGTTCTACGAGGCAAGACTTGGACCTGTCATTAGCACCACAGGAAGGTATGGAAGGTTCACTTAGGTACTGTACCTGAGGTGGGACAATGCACATTCCCAGTCACAATTGAGGCTACATCACACATGGCAATAAGCCAGCTAAAATGCACATTCCCGGTCGCAATTGAGGCTTTATCACACGCATTGCAGTACACCAGTTAACTAACTTGAGCAATTGCCTAAAAACGAAGGTGGCCTTGGCTTGAAATCCCTTAAGGAATGGAATAAAACAACTATGTTGAGACATCTATGAGCTGTATGCAAGAAGGAAGAAACACTATGGGTAAAATGGATTCACAGTTATATTATTAAAGATGGTATATGAAAGCTCCATTGGATTGCTCGTGGACGATGAGAAAGCTTTTCAAGCTCAGGACAATAGGCCAGCAGTTTGTGAAACATGTACTCCATTGGCAATGGACAAGACACTTATTTTTGGCTAGATAATTGGTTTAATACTGGTCCCTTGTATGAGTTGCTGGATGATAGAACCATATCTATCCTTGGCAGAGCATTATTTGCTAAGGTAAGTTCTATGATACGAAATGGTAATTGGCTTTGGCCTAGGCCTAGAATTCGCAGGATTCATCAAATTTAGAACTCTATTTCTGATTCTATGTTGCCTCAAGTTTAGAAGGATGATGAAGTGGTTTGGATTAGCTCTCCTACAGGGAAATAAATTACCAAACACACATGGGAAGCTGTGCGAAGTAAGAGAGAGACGGTTCCTTATGCTCATGTGGTTTGGTTCTCTAATAATGTTCCTAAATGGGCCTTCATCCTATGGTTAACTTGTTTAAAGAAGCTTTCAACCAAAGACAGACTTAGACGATGGGGGATGGGAGTGGACCCAATTTGTGTTCTCTGTAATCAAACCGAAGAAAGTATCCAGCATTTGTTCTTTAAATACAGCTATTCCGGAAGAATATGGGAGACTATTTTGGCTAGATTTCAGATCTTTTAAGTGGTAGAGGAATGGGATAATGAAATTGCTTGGGCCATTGGTTTCTGCAAAGGGAAGAGCTTCAAATCCTTGTTGTTTCGACTGGCCTTTGCTGGAGCTGTTTTTCACTTATGGATTGAGCGAAATTCACGAGTGTTTGGAGGTCGCCATAGCAGCTCTGAGGAGGTCTTGGCTTGTATTGAGGAGAATATTCGATTGAAGATGCACATGGGGAAGTTCCCTAACTAAAGGGAAAATAGGAGTATATGTGATTTTTGGCATGTTTCTCACAGAATCTTAGAGCAAGTTGTAAATAGGACCTAGTGGGTTGGAGTAGTCTGTATAGGATTTCCTTCTTTGGAATAGCTTGTATTGAGAGCTTGCCCTTTGGTTGTTTTCTTTTGGTTGGTTATAAAATTTACTCTTACCAAAAAAAAAAAAAAAAAAATTGAGCAATTGGTTCCATACAGACCCTTTTCTATCTTCCCTCAGTCATCCTCAGCATTGTGGCTCCATACAGGCATTGTTGGCTTGTAATAACTAATACTCCAGATAACACACCGTCCTAAATCTTAATACACATTATGGGTCTATATAACTTCCCAACTTCAAGTCCTAATGAAGGAAAACATGTTTGTTAACTCTATCTCAAACTCGAACTACCGGGCTAGCACAGCCGGTGAGTTCACCTCTCCCCTCAGTGGAGGCGGAGGTTCGAGCCCCATGAGGGGCGCGGTTTACTAACTCTACTAACATTACTAACCCCCCTTTCCCGCTAATGTATTTCGACTAGCAAAAAAAAAAAAAAACTCTATCTCAAACTCTCAAGCATTAGAAAAAAAAAATTGTGAAATGGAGAAGAACATGCCAACTCCCACACCATTCTTAAAATCTGGCATGCATGGTCATCGTTAAAATTCCAACTCTATGTAGTTCCACAAATTCTTTGAATCCAATCTTCTCTGCTTGATAACTATTCTGGTTTACTTCTGAACCGAAAAATTGCAAAGTGATAGGATTCCATGATACAACTTTCAAATAAAAACCATAAAAACAAACTACTACAACAGTACAATAAGGAACATTCATAATAGACACATATCCAAGACCCAAGGGCTTATAAAAGAGAGAGCTCTTCAATTTTTTGTTTGGTTATTTGCCACATTTGCCCAATTTTGCCCTCTGATTTTGGATGGTGGCTGTTGGTTTAGCTGTGGTTTAGATGGCATTTCATGTCCTTTTTGGTCTTTGCATGTTGTTGGCTAAATACAAATTTAGTCCCTAAAGTTTGCTGATATAGTGTTTTGGTTTTTTGGTCTTCTTTGTACAGAGATATTTGTGGGCTGTGTAAGAAAGTTTGGCAAGAATTTTGCCTTGGTCAGAGTGTCTAGATGTGGAGAGGTTTGTTTTTGAACTTGCCATCTAATCTTGTGTAAAGTAGCTATACAAGCATGGTGAATTAATGGATGTATATAAAATCTTAACTAAACGACTACTTCTCTTTTGATATGAATGATCCCTCTGGTTTATGGCAATATAACTAATGCCATTTATTGTTAATTACGATCATTGTGTCATGTGATGCTTGATCTATGAATGCATAGTTTATGCTTGGCCGTGTGATGCTTACTCTGTGACATAACTAATGACCATTACTGTTAGTTCAAATATAAGCTAATTCATTTACATTTCCATTAAGATAATGGTATTAAAATTTTCTTGTGTTCTTTTTGTTAAAGTACAATAGTTATGTAAAATGATTTCATACAAGTATTCAGAGATTTGATGCACAAACTACAAAAATGCACTAATATCTACTTTGCTTATTAAAAATATTATTAATACAACACTTGTAAAGGTAAACTGAAGTTGCAAAAACTTAGGTTGATTGAATATACTCAACTCATTTAAGAAGACTTAATTTAGCTCAATTCAATACACTCAGTTTAATTAAGACCAAACCAAATTCACATTGGATTTTTGGTTTCATTTATTTAACGAGTTGAGCTCGAAGAACACAAAACTTGAATTAGCTTGACTTGACTCGAACCTTAACACCAAAATAATCTATTGATAAAAAGTCATCATTTTTTTGGATACTATATGAATATAACATTTGTATTGTTTTATTACATTTCCCAATTGCTAAGAAACTGTATCAATAAATATTATTAATTAATAATATCTTTGCTATCAATAGCAACTTTTTGTTATAAATTCTTTTCCTAAGAAAAACTTGAGCATGGATACAAATGGAAAGTAAAAATATGTAAGTGTATTTTGTACATATATCTAACAAAGTAAAATTTCTTTACCATTTATTTTGCATAAAATCCCTCTCGATCATCAATCTCATTTGGCCATGAATGATTATAAAAAGCATAAAATCTAAACTAATAGTCACAATCCAATTCTACAAAGATTCACATTCAACTAACCCGACTATTTTCCCATTAAAATCATATCTAGACTACCAAACAAAAGTCTACCAAATCTATGTGCTTGATAGTTACTTCTTGTCAAAATATCTAAAACCCAATGGTTTGAAAGAAACTTGTACTGCCTATATATGTAGCTTACCAAAAATATCTCAACTTTTGAGAAACTAAATATCAGAATATAATAATAAATTTAAAAAGGTTAATATATGTAATACAAATTATAAAAGGTTCTACACGTTTGGTTCAATTCAGTAAGTTCTTTCTTTACCACAGGAAAAAACAGCAGTGAGCTATAAGCAACAGGTCGTGAACATTGCAAGTGCTTCTTCTTCATCTGCAGCTTTATGAAATATAAACCCTTAATTTCTGCTTCTAATTTTGGCTTCCAACTATTTCTATTTAGATTTGATTCAGGCATTTCTTTAGAGCAGTTATTTTGTTCTGTTATTTTTATCACCTCTGTTGCTTTATAGTGGCTGTGTTTGGTTAGATAGTTTAGTTTAGTTTTGATGATGTCAGCAGGTATAATGAGTGGAGAGAGATAGAGAGAGAAATGAGGTAAATGATGATGTCATCAAAACTAAAACTAAAACTAAACATGAAAACGAACAAGGCCAGTAGCACCTAACATCTCTTCTTCTACCTTAATGTTTGCAGGCATGGCTCCCAATCAATTGGATTTCAGTCAGATAAAACCTGGTATCAAATACTACAAAACATCAGGCATGGTGATTGAGAAAGCACTCCCTCGAACACTTGGAAGAACAACCACAGTGTTCCAAAGAATTGTTCTTCAAAACTCCAAGGTAATTCACAAAATCCCTTGATAAAGATAATTTTTACTAACATTCGCTAACTGATTTTAAAACCTTTGTACAGGGAGAAAAAATGCAGGCTGGAATCTACGGATCAAACATCCAGGTTCTAGAGAAAAATCTCAAGCTCTATCACTGTTATTCGATAACAAATGCAACTATTGCACAGATATCCGAAATATATCGCTACTTCAAAATCCCCTACCAGCTAACACTCAGCGCAAAAACTCCAATAGAAGAGATACAAATTGATGGTCTAAGCATGAGATCTCTGAAGTATAACTTCACGCAGCTAGGTGACCTCAAGAATATAACAGAATCTGGTCCTAAAATAGGTAAGATCACAGTTCATATACCACTATAAACATAATATCAAATTGCCAAAGTTGATAATGTCGATCAACACCTAACATTAGCATTCTAAATAATTGTATAGATGCTCTCTTTGCTATTCTAGAAGTTGGACCACGTCGCAGACCCAAAAGCTCCTGGGTAGCAGATGTCAAAATAATTGACCAGAGGTATAATCCATATTACTGTCATTTTCAAAATCACTCATTATATATCTAATATCACCTTGCTTCCTATCCTAACAGCATGCGACCAACAACTATCTCTCTTTGGGATCAATTCAGTGAAATTGAAGCACAGGCAATGGCTACTCTACCTGGCACATTCCCAATCGCAATCGCACTGCATCTGAGGATAGCATCATACTACGGTTAAAACATTAAAAATTGACTACTAATTATTCTTTACTATTTTATAAAATTCAATGATGAAAATAACATTGAATATTTCAGGTATTGGGCTTGGAACTCACAACTCAACAATTTTCATCTTCAATCCACCAATTCCACAAGCTGCAGACCCACAAACATGGTAAACTTTATCAAATTTATGAGCAAACATAGATACTTCTACACTGAAACACATCCATGCAGGTGCTTAGCAAACGCTGCAAACATCAAAGCCTTACCTCAGGCAGGACAACAGAAGGCATCAATGCTTAAGCTACCACCACCAAAGCCAGAAGAAATAGTCAACGTTATTGATCTGCCAACTTCAGTTGACAAGGTATGGAAACACTTCCAAATACAATTCTTTCTCATCTATACTATAGGCTAATATTCACAAGATAAACACATTACTTCTATCGTGGTACAGCCTGAGATGCGAAGTGTTAATGCCGTCATTCGTGTTGCTGACCTACACCAAAAGTTCTACTACCTAGCTTGCTCTCTCTGCAATAACTCAACAAAGAGTTCTGATGATAGTGAATTCTTTTGCAACTATTGCGATCTGAAGGTTTCCGCTTTACCAAAGTAAGCAAAATATGCAACATAACTAAATGCACCATCAGATAATAAATACTGATCATAGTTTTCTTAATATTCACAGGATCAAATTCCAAGTCAAAATCTCAGACCTCACAGACTCCATTGATGCAATGGTTTTTGCTGCAGTTTCAGAACAATACTATGGCCTAACAGGGAAAGATATAGATACTTCAGCAATGGATGTAAAAATTCTTCTTATATGACTAAATTATTAATTATCTTATATTTCCAATACTTATCCTGTAAATTGAAACACTTTCTAAGCCTAAAGACTGCAGCATCCGCCTGAGGGCTGAAATGAGTAATTTTGGTGGACTTAACCAATGCAAATTCATCGTGCAAGCCATCTATGACGCTGAAGAAAACCAGAATACAACAAGGTCTAAGCATTTCCTGGAGCTTAATCCATCTACACCACAGAAAAAATGAAAAAATGAAAAATACATGGCAGACACCTCAGCAATCAGATCAAGTAGCCAATCACCTGAGCCCAATGCTTACATGGATACTGAAGGCACCCATCTAATGAAAGCCAAATAAGATTACGCCTGCAACAACAACATATTTTGAAGCCAATTTCGTATCCAAGAAGTCTTGCACGAGTATATTTTAGGATGAAGATTAAGCAGGAAGTAAATCTTTTGTTATCTATAATTTGCTTCTTGATTACTCTTCACTCCTTTACTTTGATTACTCAATGCCAACGTTATAAAAACACTGTGTAATTTTGTAATATTATGTTCTAGCTACCAAATACTCTACTTGATTGCACGTTCAAGCAATCCACATGTTACTCTGACAAATTAGAATTCTTTCTCCACCCAAAACTTGCAAGTAAACTTCCTTCTTCAATCCAGCCACATAAGCAATTGATATTCAATTTTCTTACTCCACCCACAAAGGTACTTTCCCCAGCTCAATCAACTCCTAATATATCAATCTGCACTTCTTCCCATGCTTTCAACTACAACACAAAGAAATGCAAATATATAATCAATGTTTTAGGCCAATATATTATAGAATAAACTACCTCTCATTTTCTTTCACCTTCACGGGCATCAAAGTCGTGCACAGCACGACGCTTTTAACCTAGTATACATAAAATGAGAATAAAAACATTGGGAACTTCAGCTCCAACATTCGTTATTTCTTCTTCTTCTTCCTTTGTGTCTGTATTGCAGGACTTCAAAACCTACGCTTTGATGCCCACAAGTTCTTTTTGAGTAAATAATACAAAAAAGACTACAACTTCATAGAAGCAATGAAGAACTGAGGCCTTAAACCCTATTGATACCCATACGATTTTGCTGAAAATTAAGGTGGCACGTGGCCGAAAATGGGTCCGGAATGCAGTTTGCAAGTCCGTATAAAAAGTTATAAAATTTCCCGTCCGGAGCCGAAAATGGCTGCCGGCGGGCCCCGGGATATATCCGGTACAGTTTTGAAAAGTGGAAGTGAATACAAAAGATATCATGGTTTTATTGAGAAAAAGTTGAAAAATCAAGTCTGGAGCCCGAAAATGGCGTCCGGTGGTCCACGATAAATATCCGGTACAGTTTTAGACGGTAAAAATGAGTACAATTGACTCAGTTGACTTTTTGGTAAAAAGTTGAATTTTGACTCCCGGGGCCGAAAAATGGTCCTCGGCAGGTCCCGGGTCATCCCCGGTAGGGTTTACGGGTTGAAAATAGTTCCCCGAGCTACGAGGGGCGTTTTGGTAAAAATTGGGAAAATTTGGTTTCGGGGGTCCGGATGATTATCGGCGGGCCCGGGTATGGTTCCGGATACAATCCGTATGTTGAACCGATATTGAACATTGGGTAGGGGTATTCTGGTAATTTTGACATGGAGTTGACCTTCGATTTGACTCAAGGGTATTTTGGTAATTTGGAGGTGGAGCTGGCACTGGGACCGGAGGATGCTCTAAACGGACCCTAGTGCTCTTCCTAACTGTCTCTCTTGGGGAATTTAGACCAGAGAGATGGGTAGGGGTATTATAGTAATTTCTGAGAGGAGCTGATTGTGGGTCCGGAACAAAGTCAGGACGGACCCTACAGTTCTTCGGCATGTAAGACATTATCTGAAAATACACACAGAATACTGCGTAAGTAACATGAAATGAGAGAAAAAGGGGTTGTCCGGCCTCCTTGGGTACTCGGACAGTATAACTGAGGGGCCCTCGGGCAGGTATGACCGGGGCGAAATGAGTTGCATCATGATAATATTTTACTTATCCTGATGAGAGAAAAATATGTTTTGTTTCAATCGAACCCTCGTTGGGCTGCCTACGTATCCCCGCACTTGGGGGGAATCAGGTCGAACGTAGTTCGGACCTTAGTCCGATTTATGAAAATAGATTTGTCATTTTGAATTAATCTTGATGTTTTTATTTTTGGGGGTTCTGTACGAGCTGTCCGGACGGCTAGTCAAGTCAAGGTTTAAGCGATCTCAGAAGATACAGAAAGGACCCAGGACTGGTGTTAGAGCCTCGCAATGGACCCGTTTGAAATACCAACACCCCTTGGCGTGTACGCCTCATTTGACAGTCCTTTGGTATTCCTCGCCGCAAAACCCTAACGAGACTGACGCGGTGCACTGCGACAGTGTACGTTTATTTATTGATGGATTTTATTAACAGAAATAGACTGAACGTAAATATGCAGTATAGGAACGTCCGGCTTCGGACGCGGGCCCGGTCTACGGACAATAGCCGGGCCGGCAGAATACTCGATAATACTACTACATGCTGAAAATGAGCAAGTAGCGATTAAATATGAAAGGTTTGGTTCACTTACAGACCCCGGCTCGAACCCCGGGTGGAGAATCGGACAGAGCTTCCGCTGGTATTGGATGATTTTGCCTGGAGAATCGTCTATAGCCTCCGGCAGGGGAAGGTTGATTTGGACCCGGTGTTCGGGTAGCGTAACGGCAGGATTTGTTGATTTTACGTTGATACTCGGGCAGAGTAACAGCGTGTCTTGAAAGAGGGACCGATACTCGGACAGAGTAACGGCGTAGTTTGGGATCTAGGTCGAAACTCGAGCAAAGTAACGACTGTTGAAGCCCCTCACTAGCTCAAATCAGCCACAGCGTTATCCTACTACTGAGGTGCGAAGCCCTAACCACCGGTCATTCCGGCAGAGCTACCGCTCACTACTAAGGTGCGAAGCCCTGACCACTGGTCGTTCCGGCAGAGCTACCGCTATAGACTAGTGTTTCTGAGTCTGATCGGTGACCAAGTACGGGTCGATGATCAGAGGTCAGAGTGTGTGAGGTGTGTGTCTTGAAGTGAGGAGTGGCCTCCCCTATTTATAGGGGAGGATGGCGCCTAACCCCTAGGCGTCATCAGTTTCGTCTTTTCATTTTGACCCCCTGGAGTCATAAGTTTCAGCTCTGCACTTTTGACCTGCTTCTGCTTGATTCGACGTTGTTCCGACTTGGCGGTTTTCGCGTATGATCCTTTGATCCAGTGACGTCTAGGGAGGTATCCCTCGGGTTTTGAGGTGCTCTGGACGCTGTGACGACGTCCGTTTTTCCAAATGACGCTCCGAAGATGGAGAAAAGCGATCGTCCGGTTCTCGGTTGAAATCGGAGTCCGGCATACGATCGGATGACCAAACGAAGTCCGATTGACCTGAAACTTTACAGGGAACTTCGATATGGTTAGAAATGATTTATGGATGGATTAAATTTCAAAAACTGGTTCATGATGTCCATGATCATGGAATCGGCCGTTTCGGGATGCGCGGTGTCCGGGAAAATATCAAACGGGCTTGGAATCGCCCGATACTTGACGTGAGACTCATTCTCATCACGTTAAGCTTAAATATGAATTTTGGTGAGATTTGGAGTTGTACAGAGAAAACCTAGGTCTTCTGGCCCTGTTCGTCGATTTTTACCGGGTAGGGGGTATAGCAAATGTGCTAGTTCAACGGTCAAACGTCGTCTGATCTTGACGCGGTCTGAACCGTTCATTCAAGAATGTTGAAATGAGTACATCCAATGGCTGGATCCTCGATTGGATGCCCTGATGATGTAGTTGGCCTTCTGGCCCAGAAACAAGCTTCCGGGAGCTTATTTCTGCAAAACGGAGTGAGGGAGGGCTATAGCCTCATGGAATGGCATGCTTGTCATCCAAGCTATGCACATGTAGATGTTAGATATATGCTAATGCTTTGAATTCAATTTTTGACTTACCACGGCGTCAGTATCTCGTACCGCGCCGTCTTACCTTTATCGGGAATCTCCTGTTCTGCACGGTAAGGCGGTTGCTGCTTTCTGATGATTCGACGTCTCTCTCTTGGAGCATCGATGTCATCGATTTGGTATGAAAAATAGGGGTGGGGCAAAATCCGGTGTCAACAATAAGTACAATATTATCATGATCTGTTCATTTTTTGCCCCAGCCATATCTACCCGAGGGCATCCCGTTATACTATCCGGGTTCCCGAGAGGCCGAACAGCCTTTTCTTACATCATGCCATATTATTTATACAGTATTTTGTGCGCATTTTCAGATAATGTCTTGCATGCCGAAGAACCGTAGGGTCCGTCCTTACTTTATTCCGGACCCACACTCAGCTCCTCTCACAAATTACCATAATACCCATGTCAGTCTCTCTGGTCCAAATTCCCCAAGAGAGACAGTTAGGAAGAGCATTAGGGTCCGTTTTGAGTATCCTCCGGTCCCAATGCCACCCCCATTTTCAAATTACCAAAATACCCTTAAGTCAATCCCGAGGTCAACTCCATGTCAAAATTCCCAAAAATACCCATACACTGCATCCAGTGTGAGTGCAGCATACGGATTTCATCCGAAACCTCACCAGGGCTTGCCGACAGTCATCCGGACCCACGAAACCAAATTTTTTTAATTTTTACCAAAACGCCCCTCGTGCATCAAAAAACTATTTTCAGCCCGTAAACCCTACAGGGGACAACCTGGGACCCCCCGGGGATCGTTTTTCGGCCCTGGGCGGCAAAATCTAACTTTTTAACAAAAAGTTAACTGAGTCAATTGTGCTCATTTTTATTGTCTAAAACTATACCAGATATGTACCGGGGACCACCGGGCGCCATTTTCGGGCTCCGGACTTGATTTTCAACTTTTTCTCAATGAAACTGTTATATCTTTTATATTCACTTTCACTTTTCAAAACTGTACCGGATATATCCCGGGGCTCGTCGGCAGCCATTTTCGGTTCCAAACGGGAGTTTTACAACTTTTCACATGGATTTGCAAACTGCATTCTGAACCCATTTTCGGCTACGTGCCACCTTAAAAGGCATCCCGGGACCCCCGTTGACTGTCGGCAGCCCCAAAAACCACTTTTTCAAAACTTTTCCCATAGAGTCATGTAGTCATTTCTGACCCGTCTCCAGTTTCGGAATCCTCCGGAGATGTCCTAGAGATTCCACACTATCTAGATCCCCATTATCAGTATCGCCAAAGTCTTGACATTCGTCCTCTGCGCATGGTCGTAAACACCTCTCTTCCTCGCAAGCATAAATTCCCCAGCGACGCAAACTTCAGCTTTCATCCGAACTACGCGAGACCTGATTTCTCCTAAGGCCGGAGAATACGTAGGCAGCCCGATAACGGCTCGGTCCCAAATAAAACCATTTTCTCATCGAGAACTACGTGATGACCTGATTCTCCTGAGACCGGAGATACGTAGGCAGCCCTGAGGCCGGGCTCGGTCCAAATCATATTTTTGTACATATTTCTCCGTTCCTGCATTGTAAACGTTTCATGCAATAAAATATCATTTTTCATATGCAGACAGACCCATTTCTTTATACATGTATGTTTATTCACAAGTCTTCATTTACTCATGTTGGAAAAGTTTATTCCGAGTGCCGAAAGGGCGGGGTAGGGTGCTCCGGCTTCCCTACACGTAACAGTGAATTACCAAATTCTTTCTTCTCTGATTTTCGCAAACAAGTCAAAAACCGAATCACATATGTCTAACAAAGCCAGGTCTTTCGACCTGAGTCAGTTTCTATATCAAACAAAATCGGGTCCTTCGACCCGAGGCTTTTATCACTCATTTTCCAAAATGGTGACTTGACACACCGAGAATTATGTCAAGTGGCGACTCTTGAGTTATTTTCACAATTCATTTCTTGCTCAGTCACAGCTGTAAAAACCGAGTTTTTACAAAACCACATCGCTTGAATATCACTTGGATCCCTTGACTGCAAACCGTTTTTCGAAACACCCACTGGTCAAAATCCCAGGCGCGACAAGTGTATCAGTTGGTTGGCTTGAAGTCCTATCAGCAGGGCCTTCATCTACGTTCCATCTCATGAGTGTGTAGCTATTTCTGAAGTCATGAAAAGCAATTGGAGGCTTGGCTTATTAGAAAGTGCCTCACTTGTTTGGCAGGAATTTGTGAACTTGCGTAGTTCCATCATCTGAACGCAATTTAGATTCTTTATACCTTGATCTTTGACAAATTTCACATTTATAAAGGTCCTTTTTGTCTTTCCAGAATAGCATACAATCCTTGGGAGTTGGGACATCATCTTACTTGCTGTAACTAAAGCTCGAGGCCTCTCTAAACTTCTTTGACTCAAAGTATGAGGCAGGCAACTAGGGGGAAATGCAAGATATGAACTATACGAATTTAACGCCACCGACTTTGCTTAATTCCGAGTTTCAGCGAAAAAGATACAAGGTTTTCCATGAAGGGTGTTTAAAAATGAGATTTGCAGGAACGTAAAGAAAGGGGTACACTACATAACCATCTTCCCGAGGAGATAATTAACCAATGTGTGTGAGCCTACACTTGTAAAATCACCTTTATTTAGAGGGATTGAATCACACCACATATAAACCCAACTTGTGAGAGAAGGAACCCAATCCACTGTGTTGTCAACTAGGATTTTTTTCCTCTATTTTCTGGGTAGAGTTTGGCTAGAGTTTGCAAATTGGTCTGCTTATACCAGTGTTGTGGGTTTGTAAACTGGTCTGCGTGTACCAGTGTGAGGAGTTTTTGCGTGTACCAAAGGGGTGTTGGCTCCTATGAAATCCAACCCTGTTGTAATTACTGAGAACATAGTGGATACCAGTGAGTGTTCGGGTGAACATCTGGACTATGCAGTTAGCCAAACCACCATAAAAATTCTCTGTCTCATTTCTTATTTATTTCAGTACTTTATTATTTTAATTATGTAATTGGTTAGCTAATCCATCTGCTTGCAAAAGAAAAAATTGTGTGTTACACGGTTCAAACCTATTCGCTCCTTATCCTTCTTGTAGTTTCGGGTTGGACTCCAGTCCTCGTCCTATCTTGTCCCCTTCTAGATTGGAATATCATTATCTACTTTTTAAAAGGGCAAAATAATAATTGTATAAATTTTTATATTTTCAAAACATACACTTATTACGGAATAAACCAAACTGGAATACATTACAATTAAAAAGGGATGAAGAGAGTATTGTTAGGGATTAGCCAAATACATTTACCAATCTTTCTCGATTCACATACATTGCAATAATAAAATGCATTCTTGAAATCTTTTTATATATTTAACGGCTAGTTCTCCTATATATCACACTATTCCCAACCGATACCTATATATATAACGGCTAGTTCTCCTCCGTTTCCCCTTTCTCCCCGTTTTCATTCATCGGAGCTCTCTCTCTCTCTCTCTCTCTCTCTCTCTCTCTCTCTCTCTCTCTCTCTCTCTCTCTCTCTCTCTCTCTGCGCCCAAACTACTCATATAGTCACAGATTGATCCGATCAAGAAGATATTCATGATGTTGAAGACTCCAAGTAACGAGAATTTTCACGCAAGAGGGTTTTCAGAGCCGCCGCCGTCGGGGAAGTGGAAGTGGTGGCCGCTAGGATCTCCGGTGAGGCAACCTCTATCGGAGATGAAGCCTGGGCCCAAAGCTGATCTCTTTTCTACGTCATTCAAAAAGTTTATGCCAGCGACTCTCCCTACGTCAGGGCCAAACACGTTCAGGTATTCACTTTGACTTAAAACTTGTTTTCTTTCTTGGCGGGTTTGAATTGAATCGCGTTTTAATGTTGGTTCATTTGACGAGATTTTGGTCCTATTTTTTTTGTCTTCTCGCCTTTCTAGTTTTTTTTTCCCCTCCTTGTTACAAAGGGATTTAGACATTTCATTGCATGGACTACGAATCCTACAAACTATGAGGTTTTTTCTGGTCCCATTTATTCTAATAGCCCTCCGTCGAGGTAGTTTCAACTGCATTGGCCATGTCCGTATTCTATGCAGGTATTTCATTTGTACACCTTCTATTTGACTTCATGTTCATCAGTTGATCCAAAAACAAGTTAATGATTCATTTTCTATTGTAATGTTATTATTTTGAAATACAACTTCTCCTTATGAAAGTGTTGAACACCGTACAGAAGGTACCTATACAATGTAAATGATAAAAAACAAATTAAAGCCAACTCTAAACCAACAGTAGAATTACAACAAACAATATGAAGCAGCCGAAGGTTTTTGACTGAAATTACCTTATTGAGTCCAATATCGAAGTAGATATTCTCCATCTAGGGGTGTAAAAGCCAGGGGGCCTGTATTTTTCATAAATCGGTTGCGAGTCCAACCAATCTTTAAATTTCAAACCCCACCTCTCGTAGACAAGCTTGCAATTGTTCTCGTCCACATATAAACACCTTAAAAAAGACGGGTGAGTTACTTGCCCAGCCGTAAAAGTTGTGAGGACTTGGCCGGGCGCATAACTCACAACGGACACGGGAATGCCTCCTTGAAGGAGCATTCCATGTCCGTTGCTTTGATTCAAAACAACATAGTCCACATTTGCCGAAAACTTGATTGGACAAGCGTTAATCTGAGAATCGATTGCGCGCTTTCTCTTCTTGTTGCAACTTTTACGGCCGGGCAAGTAACTCACCCGTCTTTTTTAAGGTGTTTATATGTGGACGAGAACAATTGCAAGCTTGTCTACGAGAGGTGGGGTTTGAAATTTAAAGATTGGTTGGACTCGCAACCGATTTATGAAAAATACAGGCCCCCTGGCTTTTACACCCCTAGATGGAGAGTATCTACTTCGATATTGGACTCAATAAGGTAATTTCAGTCAAAAACCTTCGGCTGCTTCATATTGTTTGTTGTAATTCTACTGTTGGTTTAGAGTTGGCTTTAATTTATTTTTTATCATTTACATTGTATAGGTACCTTCTGTACGGTGTTCAACACTTGCATAAGGAGAAGTTGTATTTCAAAATAATAACATTACAATAGAAAATGAATCATTAACTTGTTTTTGGATCAACTGATGAACATAAAGTCAAATAGAAGGTGTACAAATGAAATACCTGCATAGAATACGGACATGGCCAATGCAGTTGAAACTATCTCGACGGAGGGCTATTAGAATAAATGGGACCAGAAAAAAACCCCATAGCTTGTAGGATTCGTAGTCCATGCAACGAAATGTCTAAATCCCTTTGTAACAAGGAGGGGGGAAATTTTTTTGGAAAGGCGGGAAGACAAAAAAATAGGACCAAAATCTCGTCAAATGAACCAACATTACAACTACAAACACTAAAATGCCGCATCTCCTTAAGCAGCATTTACCTGTCAACCAGGCCATTTCGAGAGAAGTCGAGCCGATAAAACTGAAGTTAATTGCTATCATCTGGTTTACAGATCAAAGAACTGTGAAGGAAAGCAACCCCAAGGTCTCATTGTACAACCACCTGTCTTTCATCCGCATCTTCACGCTCAACCTAATAAATAAATCATTTGTAGAGAAGTTAGTGTAAATGAAGAAAACCATATGCAATATCTCATCAGTTTAAAAAATAAAAAAAAAGGGAAGTTCCACTTCACTAGAAGTAACTACGCCTGGGCATAATCATATGAATAGCATTTAGCCTAGGAAAATAACTTTACTGTAAAAATAATAATCAAAAGTGTTTCATCTTTTCAGCCTGTTTATCAGCATTGGGCATTAGCTATTTTTATCATGGGTAAATGTACAATTAACCCGAACAAATCAGAGTGGGAGACTGAACCATTCGAATAAAATGACTAATATGTTTTGAAATATTTACCTCGACAAGTACTCTTGCTTTCTTATTCTTCTTCAACTTCGCATCAGATTCATCTTTCTCATGCTTTGAATGTCTTTTTCACTCTTTTCCGATCAACTGTCACTGCCTCTTCATCCTCATCATCCACTCCTACACCAACCAGAATGATGCCAAAATACAATTTTCTGGTATGTTAAGGTGCTTTCCAAAACAAGCACAAGGACATCATAACCAGCGGCCAACTAGGCATGATAAGCACATGATTCACAAAAGATGTTTGAGAACCTCCTCACATAGGACATCCATTATTTTTCCTTCCCAGTCGACATCCATCATTTTTCCCTAAATCCCCAATTACAACACTACAGTTTCTGACATGCAATACGCAGGTAAACAACTATTAATTAAAAAGATTAACGGAATTCGCTTATGCTGGAATACAAATCAGGCATATATGCAGAAATCTGACAATCGCAGCAATACACATAATTGTAATGTTAAAAAAGCTTTACCATCATCGACATCTATGTGAGACTTTCGAATTGCAAGACCACCAAAATCTTCTATATCATCTTCCTCTTCAAGTTCTTCATAGCCTTCAACATATTCAATCTCCTGCATATTTCACTCCCATATCAAATCTTTTTCTGAGGACTGCAAAGTTATCTCCATCAAGTTCATAACAGAGTGACAAAGGAATACCTCCTCAATTTCATCTTCACTAGCAGCTTCCATATCAAGAACTTTATTGTATGCCTCTACAGGATAATTGTATATGTCACCATAAACTCCTTTCTTAAGCCGCTCAAGCAATTCTTTTTCAATGCTCTGCAGAATTGTAGACAACTTTAGCAACATCTCTTTTATTTTTGAGATACGTAAATTGCATCGATACCACAGGACAAAAGGGTTATACAACCTTATCCAGGACTGCTGCTTTTTCAGCCTTCTCCTCTGTTCTGGCGTCTCACTTTTTCTCTTTCCTAGGGGTTGTCATTATCTTTTCCCTGGGAGACAACAAGAACAACAGAACATGAAACATACCATAGATGGAAAAGAACCAGATCCTTGGCCATATATATTTCAACCCATTACGCACAATCAGCAGTATAAGCAACATAAATAAGTGTAGTCATAGCTAAGCTAATGTAGGCATACATCAACATCACATGTAGATTATACAGTACAGAGTGTGGAGTGGACTTACTCGAAAGTATACAATGTAAATGACACGTTGCCACAAACTATTTAAGCTCATACAGTACCCCAAAACACAATGCTAACTTCTCCATTTCTCATGCATATTCCACAATCCAAATTGAAACTGCATCCCAAACAGTACTCACGAAAGAACTTCCCATGTGGAAGATCAAAGTCCAAATACAAAAGCTGTTGGTAAAAGGCAGCTTAAACCCAACGATATGTAGAAGGCTAACAGCATATTATTATTTATTACCTGTCAAATTACAGGACTACAGGCCTTGTACAACTATGAGAACAATGAAAATGTAAAAGGAGAACTACTCAGTCAAGTTAGGGTCATTAGGACTATGTAAGCCATATATCACTATGAAACCAGCCATCTTCCATGCAAACAAGGATTCTGATATAAGAGAAGAAATGAGACACTAATTTCGGTGATATCAAACTCCGACTCAGAACTGATGCCCATAAAATGCAAATGATAGATATTCACAAAGTGTGCATATCACTATGAAACCAGCCGTCTTCCATTCAAAGAAGGATTCAGATGTAAGAGAAGAAACGAGACTAATTTCTATGACCCAGAACTGATGCCCCCTAAATGCAAATGATTCAAACTCACAAAGAGTGAGTCAAGCAAAAATTGAAGGATAATTACAACCAGTCAGGCACATACATTTTTTTCAGCATACGTCACTAGCTCCCAATCCACATGATAATTGAACAATGCATTCATCCGTAAAAGTGAATAATGGACGCAGTGGATCATTATCTAATCTGTCAGAAAACTTTTATTCTGTGTATGTAAACGGAAAAACATGCAGTAAGCATATCGACCTACCATGCATATGTAAGTAGGGAAACAATGGAGAAAGAGAAGTGTTAACCTGGTTTTCAGAGCAAGTTTCCTCATTCGTATCCGCATCTGAGTCATTTTGGTCAATCGTTGTTTTGTTTTGTGAACAAGATACTTAGGCCAATACATCTGCAATATCCATCAAGAGAGTTAGCTAAGAAAAGGATAAAATGAACTATTACTCTTGCCAGAACGCTAGAACAAGCTAGATCTTTAATACCAGATGCTTGTCAATGATTTCAAGAGCTTTCTCGTAGTTTCTTGGAAGCTTAACTCTTTCCCACAATTTGTTTGGCATATGAGCCCTTTCTATTGTTTTCATATATAAGTAGAAGACTCCTGCAGAAATTCAGGAAAACATTCCATGACGGTTAAACACACCTTCAACTATGCACAGAACTGCACATCCATGACATGTTTAAATGATTCATTCCCGAGATAGACGGAAATAATCCAATAAAAAAGACCAAAATACAGATTGCAAAAAAGAAAAAAAGAAACCAGACAACATAACACAAATACACACACACACACACATGAGGAATATCAAAAGGCTGAAAAATAATTTTGTTAGACTAATGGACTTGGTGATTCAACATTTAGTTCTGACACTGGGTTCAGATGGTGCAACCAGATTGAGGTATGAAACAGGCACAATCCCCGAACAAATATATCCTGCAAAGTGAACTCACATAGGAGGCGCAAATTGCTGATTTCCATTTTCACCATACGAAACAAATACCAAGACAGTCAAGACGCCTCTTTTCCCGCATGGTGTAGTTTTCTTTTGTTTCATAGCATGCCTAACCTGTGTTTATGCTCAAAATCACACATGGCAAGAGCCAGAGAAGGCAAAAGAGGAATTCAACTTCTTTTTCCAGATTTTTATCTATAAACACTGAAGAAAATTATTAAAACCAACTTTTTCCTTCCTTTCATGGATAGAGTGATGCATGCATTAAGATAGGCATGTACGTGTTGTGGGGAATAAATGTCTGCTTGGTTTTGAGAAAACAAATTACAACTTGACTAGGTAAAAAAGAATCATTTCTATTCTAAATGGAGAATTGGAGTTTCAAATTGGATCATGATGGACTCGATGTAACTAATTGATAGGATTAATATTTAATACTTCATGTGCAAGTGTGCAACAATCGACACTAGTGTTACTTATTCTCATAAATAACATATCTTGTACCTCTACTCTTATCTTTCCCTTCCATCGTCGACACTAGTGTCATAAGTCACCTATTAACCTCTTATATTACTGTTGAAAGCAGACACGAAATCCCTTTCAATGAATGAATCCACATCTATCCAAACAGAGCCTATAGGAAGGAGAGACGAGAAAATAGTACCGTCATGGTCGCGAATGGTAGCATAACGACTGTTAGCAAGAGCTCCGATTACAAATCCCAGTCACGTTATAAGGGTTCCGACAGAAATTCCCGGTCGTTATTCTAACACAAAGAAATCAACAAAAAAAAAAAACCAATTAAACATTGAAGATCAAGAAGAACAAAACAAAGTCAATCAAATAGGTTTCGACTTCGAAACATCCACTGACGAAAAGAATAGGTTGTTGAACTGGTGAGACTTACTTGGTCATGAAACTGCAATGGTTGTGTCTGATAACTTGCCATATGACCTCGTCGTGTTGCATCTTCAATCAATCGCAGCTTCCTATAAGCTGTCCTCACTGTGTTGAAAGGAAATGGATATTAGGGTGATATGCTCGAAGGGTTGAAGATGAGAAAAGCGAGTTCTAGGGTTTAAAGCCCAAGCTACTTACAACCGTATAAGGAAGAACACGCGTTTTCCAAACACGTTTTTTAAAAGCGTGTTTCGTAAACACGTTTTTTAGCTTAATCCGTCTCAAACCAGAATAAAAGTGTGAAATGCAAACACGTTTTCTAGTATTTTGAGAATAAAGTTAGAAAAGTTCCGCTTTAATTAATAAAGTTTAAAAAAAAAACGCAAAACGGTTAATGAGTCCTTTATTAGGCCCTGCGATAAAGGGGGGAGGGTTTTAGATTGGGCTGATTAACCGTTCTACGTTTTTTTTATAACTTTATTAGTTAAATCGGGTGTTTTTTAACTTTATTCCGAAAATAAGTTAAATCGTGTTTAGCAATCATGATTTTTAGAAAAGCGTGTTTGCGAAACACGCTTTTATTGTTAATTAGCGGGATGATTAATTTAAACCGAAAGCGTTTTTAGAGAACACGTTTTTACAAGGCGTGACTAGGAATCACGCTTTTACGGTGACTTTTCTGTTTTCTTGTTTTCACACTTCGGGATTTTTATAGAACCGTTTTCGCAAGATAAGGGACCGAAGGGGATGGAGTTGCTTCAATGGATTTTCCTCTTCAGTAGATCTCTCATTAGATGCAATCATGGGGCCTCCTTGTACGAAGAAAGATTGAGGGGGTGTCCACTAACTCAATTTTTTGAAAAAACTGTTTTTCACGATTTTTTATGTGATGTGTTTTGATTGAATGACTTGTCTCAGTGTTTGGAAAAAACAGTTTTTTGTTAGTAGAACACCCCTGAGTTTTGCTCGGAGATAACTAGCTTTGTGATGCCGACGAGCCTCAATTGCACTGCCTAATGGCCAGGGATTTTGATTTTGCTTCAGAATTCTACATCTTTGAAAGCGTGATTTTCAATCACGTTTTTAGAAAACGTTTTTCCGAAGCACGCCTTTAGCAAGCGTTTTTGCTTATTTATTAACAGAAAGTTAATTATGTCATTATTTGCAGAGAAGGCGTGATTTGCAAACACGTTTTGGTAAAAGCGTGTTTAGCAAATGCGATTTAACGCATTTTTGGAATAAAGTTAAAAAACACACGATTTAATTAATAAAGTTGTACAAAAACGTAAAACGGTTAATCAGCCTTTAGATCGGGTATTGGGTAACAGTGAGTTTAGAAGTATTTCACTTTGGTCCCCCTAACAGTTGTACTTAGGGGTGTCCACGCACACGTTTTTTTCAGTTCCGATTGGAACCGAAACCGAACCGCTAATGGAGGATTTTCATTTTCAAGATCCACAACCGTCTGTGAGTGATACGGTTGCAGACCGATTCGGTTGAGGATTGAGCGGATCAATTGCGGATTGGTTTGATGGCTTGTAAAAACATGCGGATGAGAGCCGAAAAACATGTAAAAACATAAAGTCAACATGTAAAACCAACTCCCATGAATCTCTCCAACGTTAATTATATTACTTGTCATAAGCAGGGTGTCCATGGATCGGTTCTTGGCGGTTCCGGTTGGAACCAGAATCGAACCACTTATAGCAGATTTTCATTTTTAACATCCGCAACCGTCTGTGAGTGATCCGGTTGCGGATTCGTTCGGCAGCGGAGCAATCTCAAGTTTTAGACTAAATAAGCAGAGTTAGAGAACTACAAAGCTTGGCTCAACACGGCTCATTTGCGCCCTTAGAATTGGTGGCTCAACAGTCTCTTCATCAGACATTTTTTCGTGCTCAGCATATATAATATGATCGTTTTGTCATCTCCGGGTTTTTAGTTAGTGGAGAATCTGGAGACTTATATTACCGATAACTTGCACTTTGTGTTACATCGGTATATTCGAGATGTTTCAGTTATGCATTCAGCGGCCCCACTTCAGTTTTCGAACCCACCTCAATGATCAGAATCATTTACTTTTACAGATCTCATTGAGAACATTAGTCACACTAAAAATTATGTTAAATGGGTATTGTTTGGTACTAGGGAAATGCCTATGCCTAAAGGCATGGGTCATTTTAGCTCAACTCGATGAATTACCATTTTGCTATTTACCACCGTAAACATTTTCCTAAAAAAAAAAGTTGAGTATAATAACTAAAGGCAAAGGTAAACATAAAATTGAATCATAAATATTACCTAGAAATTGCCAAGTATTCAAAAGAAAAAGAGGTTCAGTAATTGAATTTAAAGAAGAAAACAAAACAAAGCAAATATTGAATGCAAAATCAATAGGAACGCAACGCATTACGTTCTAAACACAACTCAAATAACCACTATTCTCTTCCAAGCACAGTTTCCGATGTTCATAATCAATTCACTCCAAAAATATTTCATTCAAGCAATATATCATACAGTTAACATGTCCATTAGAACAAATTATGTGCAATGACCTAGCTTGAACTCATGACGAATAATCTTTAAGATGCAATAAAACATCGCAAGGTACTTTTTGGATTAGCATATTTCTCAATCACCAAATGAAGGACAATTTAAAAAAAAAATTAAAAAAAATGCTTCTCCAATTTCTTGGTCAAATAGGGCAGCAATCCTCTGTAGCATGAGTAGAACCAAGCTAATATTCATAACTAATCAATAGACAAACACGTAAACATAGAGGAGCAACAAATACTACTGCCGGAAGTCTGTTTGTATCATGCTAGTATGAATTCCAGTTGAAACCAGCCATTGTGAGGATACAAAAATAGCACAAATTGATGAAAGCCTTCTGTCAAAAAATACGCCCCCATATATTATACCTTAAACCTCATCCCAACCATGGATGGAAAAATGTTAAGTTTGATAATCTTTATTCCATTGGCTGCCGATCACCACCACCATGGCTCTCTACACCCAGTGTCAGGTACTGCACAAATTGGAAAGGAAAGAAATTACGGCAAAGTAAACACTTATGAAACACACGAATAGATAGCATAATCTGGAACAACAATTTTGATATCTTATGGACAGTTTAGTAAAATGAATATGAAA
Source organism: Vaccinium vitis-idaea (assembly GCA_963854785.1). NCBI lineage: Eukaryota > Viridiplantae > Streptophyta > Magnoliopsida > Ericales > Ericaceae > Vaccinium > Vaccinium vitis-idaea. The sequence goes on from OY978219.1 coordinate 39,806,668, forward strand.
AAAAAAAAAAAACTATTAAATGTCTTCCGCTAACTAGCCGTATCATACAAAATTTGCCAAAGTCTTAAATATATGCAATTCTCACAATCTTTTGTAAGTGAAGCAATCTTAAGAAAATAATAAAGAAACTGATAACACTCCTTTTTGGAATGGTTTGCTTAGTACAGTCTCGATATCGAGATTATACTATAATCAAGTTGAAGTAAGAATCCATAACCTTTTTCAGTTTTCCATTCCAAACAAATGGAGAAAGGACACACCCTATTCGAAAAAATGACAATGGGGCTCTCCTTTTTTAGGCCGAGCTGTCTTTAAACAAATAAACTTCCATGATAAACGACCACAAACTCTTTCCTTTAATGCTCTTAACAGGAAATTAAAGAAAAGAAAATTTAGGTGGCAATTTTGTTCACTCCACTCATTGCCCATTATGATTTATGGTTTGGCTACCACCTAACTAAAAGAAAAAAGAACCAAAAATAAATAAATTAGAGAAAAGAGTCTAGAGAGACTACCACCATTGCTTCAACTACTCTTGTAGAAATTTGAAGTCCTAGTAGATAGGCTCTTGCCTTTCAGACACAGCAAGTGTTTGAAATTTATTCTAAAATAATTGCAACCAGTGAACTTGACTGAGATGGGATTACATGTACGGAAGTATTTTAGACAGAAGAAGTTCAGAATTTCAAGTAAAAGATTGATCATAAGTTCATAACCATATTAACACTCTAATGTAGTAACAAAGCCTTCAAAGAGAGCTCTTAATTTCTTGAAAACTGAACAGATACAAACATCCAAACTTGCTTTACCGTGTCTAACACGCTGATCCTGAAATCAGATGGCTGATATATCACAAATCTAATATTAGCTGATATGTATTCCTAACGTTCATAGGGATTTGACACTTTTGGGCGGCAAATTGAGTTAATGAGATCAATTCATGACCCTTGGACAAACCCAAACCCAACCTCGGCCCTTAAAACCCTTTTAAGTTAGTTTGTGTCTACATAATCCGAAAAACAGTCCTGCATTAAAAAGGGGCCTTTTCGGGCCCAAATGTTAATCCTTCTATGACTAACCTGATGTAAGAAATGCCTTTTCACCATATTGAGAGAATAACCTCACCATTTGGGTATTACACTTTTCTAATCATTGCCTTTGGCGTCATATCTAAAGACATGGCATAATTTCCAAGCAGTGCACCACTTCTAGGGCTGCCGTTCATGAACTGTTCGAGGCTCGACTTGGTAAAATCTCATTCGAGTACTAAACGAGCCGAACATGAACGTCAATGTTAAAACGACACAGTTTTGACGCGTTTTTTGGTCTCCAAATTCAGCTGGGAAGGGCTCTGTTTGGGGCTGTTGAAAATCCGCTTCCCCAAAGCTTGCGTTTTATGGTGTATTTGAGAACAATAACCATGACACTCCATATAAATAACTGCGACCATCGCCTCTGTAACCTGAAGATTTTTACGGATAAATTTCTTGACCAGTAACATAGAGTTCCAAGAAAGGAGAAACTCTTTATATGACGATAATATAACTACCAATAAAAATCTGTAACAACTAATGCACCTATCCTACTACAAAAAAAAATACGAAATTGGATAAATTACTATGAACTGATAGTACGAAGCTGAGCTGCAGCAAAGCTAAATCCTGAAACTACACTTGCAATGAAATAAGCTGCAGCAACCTAAATCATATTTTACACAACAGAAACACCACAATGGCAAAGTAAGGATTAAGGCTTCCACAATTTCATCGTACAGTCCTCGCTATATGTTAACGAGGTTTCTGTGGGGATGGTGAGTGATACCGATTACATCTTTAGGGTTTTAGCAGTTTTTGGCGCCAAAGAAAAAAATGGATTTTCAACAGCCCCAAACAGAGCCCTTCCCAGCCGAATTTGGAGACCAAAAAACGCATCAAAACTGCGTCGTTTTGACACAGCCCCCCCCCTATTGTTGGTGTAAGAAAACATCTAAATATATATATTCAAATTGAAGTTCAAAATTAGACATGAATTCAAGAAACGGGATTTTTTATCAATTCCCTCACCATCACCAAAACACGGCTACACAAAATCAAACCCCATAAAAATACTTGGAGACCCTCACGGGTTCCCTCCCAATTCCCCTGCACGATTTCTACCATAAGCAACAACAAAAGCTACTATTATGTGCCCTATAAGGTGCTCAAATTTATCTATTGAAAGCGCATTAAGTCCTCATAGTCCCCATAACACTTGATAGTTCGTGCATAACTTAAGGACCGGAAGAGTGCCATGGCCAAGAGATATTATCTTCAAGAGAATGATTTGATTAGTGGATTTTTTGGTAGATTGATCGTCATCGCTCTCAGTCTGAAATTTTGTTGTCCCAAAACAATTCAACCAAATTGCAGAAGAAAACAAATATAAGATCACGTAAACATGACAGTAGGAAAAAAAAAACATGAGGTTGATCCTCCAAATCCAATGTGTATGCATTCCATGAAGTATAAACCTCCCTTACAACACTTCTTCTGCGAGTTTCATTTTTTCCCTTTATGCTAGATGACCAGACACCCTCGTGAACTTCAATTTAAAAAGGGAAAAATAAACAAATTGCACTTGTCAAGTGGCTCAAATCTCTATTTTCAACAGATTATACCAACCTGCAATAGTGCTCAACTGGCTCTTTTATTAAAGGTAGTAGATTACTTCATTCGTGGTAAAAGTTTAACCAATTACCAAAGAAATCCAATTTCCCTTGTACAATTTATTCTCCTATCCACAATAATCTTGATGACATGCAGTTGATTCTGAAGAACACCAACATGAAGGCATTGGAGTTTGCCACCTAAGGTGGCTGGTGGAGCTGAAGCCCAAAATCAAGCACCACCGACAAAAATTGCCGCATGCAATCTATGCACAATTTCAGACCAATCAAACACACACCCACGAAAATCAAACCAGAAAACCCAATTCGATAAGCTAGAGAAAGAGAAAAATCATACCTTCCCAGGAGCAGAGCAGCCGATTCGATTCCCACCCAAAGGCGGTGACCCACTGGTATTGTTCTCTCTCTGTGCTGGAAAGGGAAGGGAAAGGAGAGGCCGTGAATGATTCAGACTATAAGAGAGGCGAATTGCGAGGGTACAGAAGACGACGCCGTTTATGTATGCATGACATAGGTTCAACCTATGTCATGTACATAAAACGACGTCGGAACCTTTTGAATCTTCCTTGCAATTTCATTATTCACTCGAGAATTATTCAAGGATTATTTATCTGATCGGAACTGTTCAAGTTTTAGATCTTGTTAATAAGATAAATCTCGTTAAAAATTATACAAATTCAGTTCTTATTAGTACATGATCTGAGATGATTTGTGTGATTTTGTTTTTGTGAAAATAGATTTGGCTACATTTGATCCAACCCCTTCTATTGAAGAACAAAGAGGTCCAGTAATTGCTCGATTGTGATTCATTACATGATTATTAGTACGATCGAAAGAGTTCATGTTGTAAATCTTGTCAATAAGATAAACTATGTTAAGAATCATGTCAATCAAAAATTGAATCGTACATAATCGAAGGTGATTTAAGTGAAATTGTTTTTCTTAAAATAGATTTGGCTACACTGGATCAAACTCATTTTTTAGCAGAGAAACATTAGTCTCTGATTAGGGACACTACTGGCCTCCGACGCCGAGAAAACGTACGACGACAATATCGACGGCGGATTGACGGTCTTCTGCCCCGGCGACGAAGCCTTCAAGAACTTCATGCCCAAGTACAAGAACTTAAACGGGCCGGTCAGACTTGTCCATATAGCACAAGTCAGGTAGCAACTCGTTGGTCTCCCCCCCTCTTCTGGATGCTTTAAGATTAATTGTGATATGGCAAAGCGAAAGAATAGTCCAAGTATGTCCATTGCTGCAATTCTCCGAGATGATCAAGTAGAATTCTGGGTGGGCGTGCTGGTAAAGCTTTTGCCTTTTCTGTGCTTCAAGGGGAAGCCATGGCAGTCCGGTTGGCTGGAGCAATTTTAGAGGAGTTCCATATCCTAGATGCAGTTATTGAAAGTGATAGCAAGGCTCTAATTCAGCTTTGCTCGACAGAAAAAGTTCCTCCATTGGAGTGCTCCACAGTCGTGGAAGATATCCGCTGCTTTGCTGCTACTCTCAATTGCTCCTTTTCTTGGGTTTCTAGAATTTGTAATAGAGCTGCTCGTTGGGTTGCATTGCATCCCAAGTTTTAAATGATCTTATTTCCCCAGACTGGATGTTTAATCCCCCTCCCCTACTATCCCGTATTTGTAATGTGGATGCCGGTGGTTGAGTAATATAATATTTTCTGCAATAAAAAAAAAAAGGAAAGAAAAGGGGGCCGGGCAGGGCTGGGTTTTTGGGTATGGCTTGACCCGTATTCGACCCGACCAAACTCGCCCATTTGCCATTTCTAATTAGGGTGAAAACCAACCATGCTCTCTTGCCAATAGCGGACGACGACCATGGTACGTATATATACTGTCCATTGATACATGTAGTTCTTGTATGGTTCAATCTGTTATAGCTTTCTTCGTACAATGATGTAATTGGTTGAGTTCTTCAGTGTCAAGTATGATTGGAAATGTTTTATAATGGATTTGTCAAGGAGGTGGTGTAGGTTTTAGTTTCAACATATCCTGTTTTACGAGCAGAGTTACTACCAAAGCAAAATTTCTACCTGTATAATCTGTTCTGAAATTGATGGTTTAACATTGGCCTTCTGAAAGCATTAAGTCTCTTCTGTTTGGTTTGTCCAGAGATAATATCTCTAGAATTTTGTATGCATAGCATTCATGATATTATTTGTTTCATCGTAAATGTTCCACAATTGAGCTGGTTGTGGATAATATCTCAAGATTATAAGTTTCAGAAATGTGTCTAAGATTAGGGTTTGTATATTTCTAGAGCGATCTCAAACGAGTACAATTAACTTAGGACCGATAACAATCCAAACTTGGGAAAAACAACCACCACATCTAGGGTTTTTCCGCCTAGGGGGGGAAGCGGCGCCTCTTCCCCCCGCCCCCGGCCCTCTCCCCTTCGCTCCGACGGGAACCATAGTGTTGGTTGTGGCTCTTTTCCTAACGGTGTGTTGGTCCATTGGCCATCCTCGCCGGTTTCCTTGTTGGAGGATCTCGGTTTTGGCCTAACGGCTAGAGGTTGGGCTGCTTCCAGGTGGTGGGGTCTCGTGCCAGGGCGGCGACAGCAGTGCTATTGATGTTTCGGCTGTGTGGATGGTGGGTCCCGGGGGGCGGTGTTTGGGTGGTTCTGGTTTGGGTATTAGCTACTTTTGCTTCCGGTGTCTTCGAATAAGTTTGAACCTCTCCTCTCTTCACTCTTTTTTTCATGGCATAGGGCGTTTCTTTTGGTGGTGGGTGATGGTTTTCGGGTTTGGCATTGTGGTGGGTCTGAGGTTCGTGGCTTTGGTGGTTTTCTGTGAGGGGAGGCGGCTTGGAGATGCGGTTGGATGCTTGGAGTTGGAAGCGGAAGTGATGAAGAGGAGAAGCAGAGGTTATCGGTGACTGTGGGGCTAGTGTGGTGGAGTTGGAGCTGTGGGATGAGGGACAGTGGTGATGAAGAGGTGGTCGGTGGCTGTGGGACTCGTGCGGCGACGTCGGAGCTGGTAGGGGCTAGGGTTTGGGGTTGGATGATTGAGGTGGGCCGGCCCAATCTTTAATGGTTTTGGGGTGATCTGAGGTTTGGTTTAAACAGTTGGTGTTATTTTGGGCTTAGCCCATTGGGTATGTTGTTGGCATCTTGCCAATAGCATTTTTTAAAAATCGAGAGGCGGAGAAGTAGGTTAAGATCTCGCGAGAAGAAGTTGCTCGATGCATTTTTTTTCCTACTGTTTTTTGCTGATTTCATTTTGTATCCCGATTCTTTCGTGATGAATGAAATTATTTTTGCCGATAAAAAAAAAAAAAAAGAAATCCGAACTTTGGTAGTTTAGCTTTTTGATTAGTATAAATTTATGGCGTAGTGGGTTCTTTATGTTTGGTGTGGAAACTTACTAGGTTGTTCATTTAAGAAGCCGATCACCAACGAGGTTTTTATCGGCCAAATATGAGTGAGAAGAAGTAGCTTGGTTTTTCAACAGCCGACATATGCAGCTGAAGTTTTGAGAAAGTTTCAAAACCTTGTGACTTTGTGTTCATCATTCTCGTTTGCCATTTTAAATTCGTCTTCGTCGTTTTTATTTTATAGTCGGTATATGTTACTGATCAAAAATTTTGTTCACTCCCTCTCTCCTTGCAGTACCACTAATGGGAGAAGCCAAACACAACGGATTTGCATTGGAGATCATCCTTTAATGAGAGGACTCGTGATATCGAGTCTCTAGTTTTCCGATGAATGTAATAGATTTGACTCTGTGTTATTTGGATCGTTCTTCTATTTGCATGGTGTTGAACGTATATTGAAGTTCGATTTCATTTGTTTGTTTGGTTCATGGAACTACTTTCCTTGTGTTGCAATTATTCCCAGGAGGCTGGAAAACATTATTATGGTTTACGTTTTGCCTGAACCCTTCTACCTGCACCGATGCCGTCAGTACGTGGTCAGTGCATTCCCGTCGGTGCAGAAGGAATTATCGGTTCTGCCCATTGGTTAGTGAGGTTCTTTGCCCTAGATCATCTCGTGTGTGGGAGCAATGCTAGGAACAAGACTTTTATAGTACGCAATTTTCTTTTCTTTTCTTTTTCTTTGTTTTGTCCTCCCTGGGATATGCCCCTTGTAGACTGTACATTCGCTTAACCCCTTTTAATTTCAAGCTGAATTATCAAAAAAAAAAAAAAAAACAAGACTTTTATAACGCAATTACGGCAAGTTGGATACATATGGGCCCATATGCACCAAAAAGTCGTGGACCCAGTTATGTCCTGGGTTGTTTTTCTAGACTTTTTGTAAATCCTTGTTAGGCTCAACCTAAGCTTTGCGGATGTCAAAATCTGCTCATTCGAAAATAAATTAAATACGCATGAAAAACAGGAGAGTATAAGACTGAACATAAAACTACTAGTCAGTAGCTCATCAAATACTCAGATGATCGCACACAAGTTCTCAGCTGAAAGCCTTATGCAAAGGAGTACAATTATTTTTTCCTCGATGTTTGGTAGGTTTAATGAGCACGAGACCTTCGGCTCAGATCAACTAAGGCCCTCCTCTAACCATATCAATGTACTGCCGAACGATTCTTTCTATCAAAGCAGGATGGAAAGGGGGATGGATGCCTGTGTCTCTTATGAGTTCCCAGTTGCCTTTAGTACAAAACCCTTGATGTCGAATGTGTCGCTCCCTTTCTTTGTTATGACGCCCTGTTCACAATTTCAAATGGCACATGTTAGACAGAAATTTAGGTTACCGTTTGGTTGCCTTATTTGCTTGCTTGACAATTGCTACAACCAAGCAAATAAGAAGGGTTGTTAGTGCACACTGCACATAGAGTGGCTCAATTGCTTACTAGAGGCCGGGGCAAAAGCGATGTGTGTGCAAGTTGAATTTTTAAAAAAATACGAACAATAACTTCCGACCTATAATCAATGCATGTTTTATCAAAATTTGACTTGCACAACAGGCATCTCTAATTATGCCATAAAGTAGCATTAATTTTTCTGTCTTTTCCGTACCTTCCATACCATTTGAACGATAGAAGCAGCTTGAATGCAATCGAGAATGCAATTCGTGTGGGATAATGAACGGATCAGTACATAAAAAGCACATAAAAGCACAATTGCAAGGGTCAGATTAGATGCCATTCAACTTCATTTACAATCTGTTGAGAAGACTCCTACTCCATTGGGTAGAAGACGGAGGAATAGTTTTCTTGCAAATTAAAGGAGTTGGGTAGTTATCAATGGGCGGTTACCAACCACTTTACCTTGTTGCCCATAGCAGTTGATTTCATCTGAAATATATTGAGTGTAAAATAATAATGGTGTATGGGTAGTTTTGGTATAACAAAAATATACACACTCGCAAAAAAAGAGGACACCTAAGTGGTGTTCTTCCTTCATATATTTTAGAATAGATTTTTCGGAAACCAACTCTCCAAGCAGATAACCAAAAACCAATTTGCGTGTTCCCGCAAATGGAAACCGGTAGAGTGCAACGTTTTTTTTTTCTTCTCGCAAATAAGCAAATGCTATTTACTTTGCAAAGTCTTTTTTTTTTTTTTTGCTTCATGAGTATATTGGAAGCCGGATAGAGTGTAATGTTTTTTTGTTCTCGCCAATAAGCAAGCAAAGTCTTTTCTTTTTTTGCTTTGTGAGTGTATTGAGAGAGAGAGAGAGAGAGAGAGAGAGGTACAGACCTTTTCCGTAATGATACCACTGATCATACAAGCAGGGGTAACGTCGAATGCTGGATTCCAGACAGAAATTCCAGACGCGGCAACTTGTTCTCCAAGCCCTCCACGTGAATGCAGCAATTCCTTAGCCGACCTTTCTTCTATGACAATTTCTTGCCCAGAAGAAAGTGCTAAATCAATGGACGTCAGTGGAGCAGCAACATAAAAAGGAATATGGTGATGAAATGCCAACACAGCAAGGCTGTATGTTCCTATCTTATTAGCAGTATCACCTGCATTCAGATACAATGCATCACTCCATCGATACTCTTATCTGAATCCTTCGTTTACGTTTTCTTGAAAGCCAGCTTTTTTCAGCTTATTACCTTTCTTTTTGTTATTATCAGGAATAATTCTTTTGAGAAGGCATCAAGAGATGCCAACCATGTACAAATTAGCGCGTAGAACAAACAGCAAAAAGAGACCGAATTATAAACCTGAAAATATACTCCTCTATACGCCAAAAACATCTAACTTATCAAGAAATAAGGATTTGATCAAGGGTTGGTTTGCACTCCCTTGACTCCAAACTAACAAACTAGAAAGGGAAAGACTCTTAATTTTATCATCTGAAATTTCTTTTAGGTTTGGATCGAAATTTTGACTTTTCTGATTTTTCTTAACCGAAAAAAGTCTACTGTAGATATCCCAGACAGACTTAAAACTTTAAGTGCAATTAGTTTACTAAAGTACCATTCGCAGCCACACGATCTGCTCCAACAATGATAGCATTTATACGTCCAGCTTTCATTAGTGCAGCTGCAGCTGAATCAGTGATAAGTGTTGCCGGAATATTATCATGAACCAACTCAAAAGCTGTCAATCTGGATCCCTGGGGCAGTTACATTATATCAAACCATATAAAGGCTTTTGGTAGGAAGAATATAACCAAATCGTATCACGACATGTATAAGATATCACACTATTACTAAACAACAGAGATAGAGTGACAACCGTTGGAGTGCTTATTTTGATAGCAATATCCAATACAAATTTAATAGCAACTGTGGGTGTATCTCCAACTGTGTGTTAGGTCTTATAGTTCATAGTCTGTTTCCTTTTATCTTGTGCAATGAGGATGTGACCTCTTGACATTTGTGTCTTGTTTTGGTTTTTGAAACTTTCACTTACCAAAAACAAATAAACATAGAAATAACACTGTAAATGTCATAAACACAAAGTAATCGAGGCTTGACACCTATTATGGGATTAAACAAAGGAACGTATCTGTGTTACCTAGTCAAACTTTGTTTTGAAGCAACAACAGCCATGGTTACCTTCAAATTTCCCTTTCTACAATAAACTCAAGTTCAGCTATATGCATTTGACATGGGCCAATCACTTCAATATCTTAGGCTACGAACTGATTTCTTTTGCTTCAGCAACCTCACATGAGACAATCCTCCTCACACTATCAATTGGACTGCAGAGCTTTCTTCAGTCTCATTTGAGAAGCTGCCTCAACCAAATCTTTACTGTTTTGTGTACACAACTATGTTAATCTCGGCAGGAATTTCTGATTGTAGAGGACATTTGGGACTGGGAGGTAGAATTAGGTTACCAAACCAACAATCCCAAATTCTAGTTTTTTTAACTTGTATATTTTTCTTTTATCGGCTAAAGAATACTTCATTATCATAAAGATTAAAAAAAAATGTAATCATTACAATAGGAAAAGAAATGCAGTTAATTTTTAACTTGTATATTGTGTTCATTCCAGATTCATATGTCTAGCCAAAGGTAGAGCCATTATACAACTAGAGTGCATCTATATCAGGAAGCCCCTATAGGAGTACCTATGTCCTATCTGAAGTCATAAAACAGAGTGCCAATCTGATCCGGTAGACTCTAGTACCCTGTCAAACATTGAAGGCACTGCACACACTACCACGAGTCTTCCAACAATATGATTGAGTTCTGACTTTGGGACTATGAGGGAGGCTGGCAGCAAAAGTTTCACATGATGCTAAGAATAGAAACAAGTACAAGGAATACACTCACTTGATTGAATGGACGTGTTTCTGTGCAATATGCCCTCTCTAAAACTCCTCCACCATGAAGTTCACGAATTACTCCAAGAGCAGTACCATATCCAGCTGTAGCAAGACTACAAAACCATAGTGTATATCAAGAAGTTATGAAAGATGGGGTCGTAAACAGAATGCGAGCCGTACTCTTGGAGAGAGAGAGTACCTGCCGGTGTTGCAATGGGTCAGAATAGACAGCCTCTTGGAGTCCCCCAGCTGGTGCTGAAGAAAAATAGCTCCATAAGACCCGATTGCTTTGTTTGAAGCAACATCATCCTTAAGCATTAGTTCAGCAGCTTCAATGTAGGCCTAACAGTAACAGAAACTATAAGTGCACTGGAAGAGCATTACAATGGGCCAAATTTCAGGTTCCATTGAAGCCAAATTTCTAGATAACCCACAATGGGGCTAAACGAATAGAGTACATAGAAGTCATAATCCAGTAAGAACATAAAGTAGGTCAGAAATTGGGCAATCTCGTTTTCATTGTCCTTCGTTCACTGCCACACAGCTTCCTTTTTGTGTTTGGTCGCTTTAAGGTTTTTCTCGCTTCTCCTCTTATTGAATCCCTGGGAAAGGAAGACTTTGAAGCAATCTTGTAATCCGGGGGCAAAGAATTTCCTCTAATAAGATCAGGGCCTGAGGGTAGGGAAATTGGGTGCTAATTGGGCTAATTTTCCTCTTGGTGGTACGCCCTAGGTTGATCTTCCTTTGCAGTTTTCAGAAAGATCAACAGAGAGGTTTCTAAGGATACTACCGATCTGAGGGTACGATCAATTAACAGAGAGAGTGTGCTACTGAAACATCTTTATATAATTGTAGCTTTGCAATAGCAAGGGACTCAACAGTCTTTGATTACTATAACTATGGATCAATATTGGAAAAAAACATCATATATGCAAAATTCTAAATCTATAACGATAAATATTAGTTGTATCCTTGTATATACTTCAACATATGTCCAAACAATACAACACACCCAAAAGGTTTAGCCTTCTAGCTTCTTTCTCCTATGCCAATACAATTACAACGGAAAAAAAAAAACATGGATAATCAAACGAAAATATGCTAATTGAGAGGTCTCGGCAAGAGAACATAACTACCTGGAATACAGCGATTGGATCTGAAGAAGTGGCAGCTGCTTTTGATATAACTTCTTTAAGTTTTGTTGCAGCATCTGAAAGATTTACAGCGGTTGGCCGGCTGACAAAGTTTGCAGACATCAGCTAATAATAGCAAGGAAAAAATACTTACCTCTAGGGTTTAAAATATAATGCCAAAAAACATAAATCACTGTCTTAGAAAGCAGAGCATAGAGTATTATTGTAACACTAGTGTGGTATTAGAGATTACCTTGAGACAAGATAATCTAATTTATTGGCGAGATAAGATGCTGCATATTCTGATGTCGCATTCGAAGTTTCCAAGTTAGACACTTCAACCGCCAGAGAGAGGGCGCCCGCTACAGCAATTGCAGGTGCCCCACGGACCACCATATCCCTTATTGCGCTCCTGAATCAATAGGTGAAAGACTACTTGGTGCACAAAACGCTTTCATAAGGCATGACACGTGAAATTAATGGGCAAAAAACTTCAAACTGTCAATTAATGGAAAGTGGTGAGCAACAACTGTGGCACTGTCCCCAACATGGACTTAAATTGTAAATCATGGTCACATAATGCCAAGCAAGGTATTGATGGCATACATTTAACTTTGCTAACAGAAGATGTTGCACGGCAACACAATAAAAAGAAACTCAAAACGACCATCTTGGTCGTGCACAGTCTTCAGGAGTCAATTTCATGGGATATGGATGCCTTAAAATAATCTAACAGGATTTCAGGACTAAGAGCTGATTTACACACAGAAATGTCATGGGCCATGGGCATCGGAAGAGAGTATAATGTACAATTGTGAAATTTTGTCAGAAACATCAATCACATCACACAAATAAAAGCGGCCACGGAAATATTCAGCCAATCTTTGGGTTTAAAACTAGCAGTGGACAATAGCATTATTGGAGCTGATAAAATTAAATACCTTTTCAATTTATGTTTGGAAAAATGGTTTCACCCTAACTATATTCCTCTTTTCTCCTTTGAAGCAATGAGTAAAGATCAAATGGGAGTAACAAGAACCATCGAAGATGAAAATTTGACAAATCGAAAAATGATGAGAAGAACCACTGTAATCCCCTACAATGGGGGAAGGAGTGGGGGAGGACTCGAGACATGGGAAATAAATGCACAAAGTGTTTGCTTTCAGAAAGTTCTGCAACAGAAATAGCAGCACCATATACGTCGAACAATTGAGGAACTTAAAGGGACGTTATACCGTCGAAGTATGTCCACAAATCAAAGCTGAAAGACATTGGAAAGGGCAAGCGTAGGGACCTAATTCAGTTTATGTGCTTATTACCTTACTTCATTCAAGATTGAGAGCATCAATAATGTACAAAACACTAAACGGATATGATCTACCAGGAAAAAATGTTCAAATGTCAAATATACATGAGATAGACTAAGAAATACAAAATCAATATGTCAGAGAGCTGAAAATGATACCATCCATCGGCTGAATCTCGAATATCCATGTAGGTAGTTTCAAGAGGAAGCTTTCTCTGTTTAAGAGAAATAAAAAATAAAATAAAAAAAACAACTTTTTGAGTGTCCGGAGGAGAGGTGATCAACTCAAACAAAGAGAAGAATCATCAATAGCCCAGTATTTGCCTTGTCTAATATTATGTCTGACCTAGATTTTCATAGTACTATTGCCAGAATAACTAATATGTTTCCAATGAAAATTTGATTTGATTTTCTGATAAAGCAACAGGACTTATAGGATTCCAATCATGAAATACAAAAATGTTCCCATCAAAATTGCATTATTTGATATTCGAAAGTCCTTCGCCATGGCAGCACCAGTGGAGCTTCCATCTTCAAGTAACCGAAGCCATCCCAGCACCTCTCCTCCAAGTGAGCTCACTCATCTCCACAAATAGCAAGCTCACATCCAAGGGTCATTTTCCATCAGACCTTGGCAAAGTCCTAAATCTTAGAGCTCCACAAACTCACAACAAACTATCAAAGGCGACTGTAAAAACATCCTAAACAGGGAGCAGGGCCTAGATACCTCACTTGGGACCAAAAGAGGCATTTAATTTGGAGGCGAGAAGAAAGGGTTTGTCAATGAGGTTGAGATTGCCCTTGTCGAGCTCTACCTTGACCGGTGACGGTAAGAGAGAGTGAAAGGGGCACCGACCAATCCGTCTGAATCTCAGAATACATATCATCAAGGTTCTAAAACTCGCTAGGCGCTCCCAGGGCAGCCGGGCACCTTTTAGCTTCCAGGACCGAGTACTCGGTGCCTTGTCGGGCAATTAATCGGGATAGTCGATCTAGTTGGGTTAGTTGGGCTAGTCGGCGAGGGGCCTTCTAGCACCTAGGCGGCAAGTACTTGGCCTTCCAGACCTTCTTTTAGAACACTGCATACCATACATTCTGTCATTCAGCTTTATGTTTCGATTTCCCACAAGTCAGGTGCGGCCCAAGGTCTTGCAGAGGAGGTTCTCCCACGCCAACCTGTTAAGACAACGAGGAGAGGCCACCTTTCCTCAGGTGAGCTAGATCAGTCCACAAAGCCTTCTGTATAATGGGAGATACAAGGATAAAAACACACCTCAGCTACACTACTTTACTCTGTGGTTGACCACTATCCACTGCCTACTTTCCCTCTCTTTCTAAAGTTGTTCGGAGAATCAGAGCTTCTCGAACCATTGTGACCTCTATATTCCCAGAAGGCCACATCAGGTGCACTTCAAATATTAGCAACCAATTTGAATTGCTTATTTCATCATGATAACAACTAGCCTTGGATAGAGCTCAATGGGAAAAAAAATTCATGTAGCCGACCGATCCCAATTGATTGGGACACAAGGTTCGGTTTGGTTTGGTTTAGATTTCGTTGTGTTGATAAGTAGGCAGCTAAAGGTGTACAATAATTATTGTACTTTTTCCTCAACAATAAGCAAGAGGGAACAAAACCAATTAATTTGCAATTCCTTGGAATCAAATTAGTGACTTTTAATTGCACAAAGCTGCCTTAGTGTACGTGTTCTTATTTTCTCTTTCTTTTTTGATAAAGCAGCGGACGTGCTCTTGAGTAGTACTTAGATAATTTCTCATCTACATAAAATAGATGTACCTGATCGAGTAACTGAAGTGAACCGCGTTTGTAACGGATAGACTGAAGAGAGGAGAAATTTTCGACGAGTCCTTCTGCAGAACTGGCATCAGCTGCCATTGATTGGAACCCTGCCACAATAATCAGACAATGAATCTGTCATACATGCACGTAATTGATCAGCTAAACAGGTTAAAAAATCAAAGTCACGTAGAGTAAGCAGTATACAGGGAATAGATTTCTAATAGTACCCCAGAGAGAGAGAGAGAGAGAGAGAGAGAGAAGAAATCCTCTTAGCCGAAAGCTACAGCAATTATTCTGTCGTCGTCCTTGGTCGACGGGCCTTCCCGATCAATTTGAGAGGTGCTCCGCACCCCCCCTGACAGCTTTGTCCCCCGGCCCCACCCCACCCTCTCCCCAAATTACCCCCCCCCCACGCGCCCCTCTCGATTTTTTTTTTTTTTTTTTCTTTGTCTTCTTTTTTTTGTTTTTTGGTTTATTCAATTTTATTTAATTTCTTTTTCATGTACTATATTTATATTTATAACATAAATTACAGCCTATGGGGTACATTCTTTTTTTTGTTTTTTGGTTTATTCAATTTTATTTATTTAATTACCCATAGAAAGAGTACTTCTTTTTATTTAAATTTCACTTTATATTTAGAAACTTTATATTATTTTAATTAGTTAATTAAGTTGTCTTAACAATGAATAATAAATAAAAAACTTCTAAAAGTGAATAATAATATTACAATCACGTTTTAAAGTGAATAAATATTACAATCACGTTGACAAGTGGTCAGCCCTAATCAATATTGCCTCCAAATTGTGGTGTCCCGGCACGACACCCAGTACCTCGAACCACAAATCAAGACGTGTGGCATAACTTAAAGCCCATCCTTTAGCTTCAATCGATGCATTATTCCACCACCACATTGGGATGGGTGGTACAGGGTGATTGGGGCGCAAAAAAAGTTGTACAAAGTGACTGTTAATACGGGCAATAGCTATTTCATTGCGCTGTCGGACTGGAACTGGACGGGATCTCAAGGGCAAGTGAGTAAAACAACCTCCAACATTCGCGTCAAATGTGTGTAGTACAATGCTGTACCGTGATGCGATGACTACCCCCAATGGACAGTCACATTTTTTAGTCCCAGTATTTCTATTCAAGATTTGCCCTTCTACCCCACGGTGCGGTCTATACTGTCCTCCTCTCTCACAACCAAGAATGCACTTCGGCAGCTTGCCGCCTTTTAAATTAGCAGATTTATTAATAACTACCACAATACCGTTTTCGAGACCAACTCTCTTCGCCCAAGCTAACATATCTTCTCTACTTTCAAATATCTATAAAAAAAATAAACAACGAAAATGTATAAGTAAAACATTATTCAGTCGTACCATATTTTATCTCAGTCAAAATAACCGACGAATATGCAGAACAACAACGAAAATAACTAACCTGGTCAGTGCTAAATTCGGGTGTATAGTCGCGACTGCTGTAGTAGCCATCCATAATGTTCTTCGATGAATTACGAAAAAAGAAAGAAAAATATTGGGAGATGTTCTGTGAATGTATGTATGAAGTAGTGGGAGAATTAAGAAGAGAACGTGTGAAGTAGTAGAAGAATGAGTAATATAAATAGATAAGGCATTGGGGGGGCCAGGATCAAAGATAGGTCTGATAAGGAACACGTGGTAAGGCATTGGGGGGGCCAGGATCAAAGATAGGTCTGATAAGTAACACATGGTAATGCATTGGGGGGGCCAGGATCAAAGTAATCAAGTAAATGACAAATAAAGTAATTTAAAAATGAAGTAAATAAACAATATTTAATAAATAAAAGAGAAAAAAAAGAAGAAGATATTAGAGCATATTATAAAAATATATATAAAGAACGAGAAGATTTATTAGATATTAGAAAAATAAGATATTAAATAATTAAAAAAGAGAAATAACATATTAGAGATTTCTAAAAAGATAGAAGAGAAAAAATATATTAATAAAAGATATAAATAAATATTTAAATGAATTAAATAAAAAACTATATAAAACAAAATAAATGAATTAAATAATTAAATGAATTAATATAAATAAATTAGTTAACCAAATAAAAGAAATAAAGAAATAAATTAATATTAATAATAGAAAAAAGATATTAATAAAAGATATAAATAAATATTTAAATAAAAGAAATGAATTAAATAAAAAAAAACTAAATAAAACAAAATAATGAATTAAATAATTAAATGAATTAATATAAAGAAATTAGTTAACCAAATAAAAGAAATAAATTAATATTAATAATAGAAAAAATATATTAATAAATTATTAAATAAAAGAAATGAATTAAATAAAAAAACTAAATAAAAGAAATAAATAATAAAAGAAATAAATAATAAAAGAAATAATTAATTAATTAATTTAATATAGGAAGAGAGAGGGGGGTAAAAGGGTAAAATGGGTGGGGCCGGGGGGGGGGGGGGGGGCGTGTCAGGGGGGGTGGGGGGGGGGGGGGACGCAGAGCAATCTGCGATCAATTTGAAGACCGTATCATGTCCCTCCCTCTTATGGGTTAAAAATGGTCATCCTTAGCTCAGTAATTCAATTTTTGGTAAATATGACATCACACTTTGTGGTGGACTCTACCTCTAGAATGAAAATTCGAGCCACACTCCATCCGTCTCATTTAACGGTCCCATTTATAGATAAAAAAATACTAAAATATTGAAATTTTAAATTTTTTGTAGCAGAAATGAGCCACTTAGCCAAAAATCTAAAACATTTGACGTTTTTTAGGAGAAAGATAAGAAACTTTTGCAATTGAACATAAAAACAAAAAATATTTGACATTTTTAAAGGGAAGGACAACAAACTTTTGCAATCGAACATAAAGACAAAAAAAATTAGTGAAATGTTACTAATTTTTAAAAATTCTAAATTCGAACATAAGATTTAAAAAAATCTCCACCCCACCTCCGGCCGACCACAACCCCACCTTTGGCGACCACTTCCGGTGACCAAAAAAATTAGTGAGATGTCAATAATTTTTAAAAATTTTAATTTCGAACATAAAATTAAAAAAAAATCACCACCCCACCTCCGGCCGACCACCACCCCACCTCTGGCCGACCACTTTCGGCGACCAAAAAAATTAATGAGATGTCACTAATTTTTAAAAATTCTTATTCCGAACATAAAAAAAAAAAAAATCACAACCCCAACTCCGGCCGACCACCACCCCACCTCTGGCCGACCACTTCCAGCGACCAAAAAAATTAGTGACATGTCACTAAATTTTAAAAATTCTTATTCCAAACATAAAATTCAAAAAAATCACCACCCCACCTCTGGCCGACCACCACCCTACATTGGCCGACCACTTCCGGCGACAAAAAAAATTAGTGAGATATCACTAATTTTTTAAAATTCTAATTTTGAACATAAAATTCAAAAAAATTACTACCCCATCCCACCACCTAAAAAAATTAGTGAGATACTAATTTTTAAAAATTCTAATTTCGAACATAAAATTCAAAAAAATTACCCCACCAAAAAAATTAGTGAGATGTCACTAATTTTTTAATTTGGTGACCCGATAGACTGTCTTTGCATGTTCAATGTGAGGGAAGAAAAAAAGAAAGGATGAATTTGTAGTGACTATTTTCAGGAACAAATCACTTTGTGTGGCTAGGGCCAACACCAAGATCAACCATTACAGATCCTAAACTGATGAAGGAGATCTTGTCTAGAACTAAAGTCTTTCAAGAGCTAGCTAGCGCTGAATCCACTCGGCAAATTATTGGTGACAGGAATTCTAACTTACGAGGGTGAGAAATGGGCTACGCACACAAACCTTGTTAACTGGGATAAGGTTTGTGTTTTATCCTTTTATTAAATTATAATTACAAATAATGTCTTTATGTTTGATTGGCTGATTGTAAAAGTTTCTTGTCATTCCCTTCAAATAGACAACATATTGTGTATTTATGACTAATTGTTCCTTATGAAATTAACTGATGTCTTTAATTTAGTGCAAAGAACTCAAAAAATTACGTGTAGAAGTACTGTTTATCTGAAAATTGCACATCTTTTCGTATCGGACTATCAAAATGGAATGAAGTGAGTACATCTTCGAAGTGAATGTTTGACAACCAACTTTTTGAATGTGCTCACCCTATACGGTCTATTTGGGGAGCAAAACACGTGAAAGTGAGTCAAATAAGAGGTGGATATAAGGATAAATTATTTAAGAAAAATTATGCTTCATTTCACTAACTAAAAAGGCTAAAAAGTCAGTTTATTACAGTTTTCAAGGCAAGTTATTCTCTCACAATACATCACATAAAAAGCCGTGAAAAGCCAAAAAGCAAAAAACCTCACATCTGTGATTCTCCACACTCAGATAAACTAACAATTAGTGGTGTAATGAAATAAGCTAAAAACCTTGCAAGGGTCTTGGCTAGGGATGGGCATGGGGAGGGTAGGGGGTGGATACCACTACCTCCATCCCCGATCCCCGAACCTATATCAATCCCCATCCCCTCCCCGATCCCCACCGGGGATTTTATTTTAACCTCCATCCCCGCCCCGATGCGGGGAACGGGGATCCCCACGGGGAATCGGGGATCCAAAAATCCATGCACTACAGAGGTTTTCAATCTGCAACACACAGGATTGCATAAAATGGTTTCATCTTTACCGTTTCAACAAACATCATATTTTTATGGTGGTTGTCTTCTACTCAACAACAATTATTCTAATAGTAATACCATCATATTTTCAAGCACACAACTCACAATTTCAACAAACATCAAATAAAAATCATAAATTAGTTTAAGCAAGTCTCCAACAGTTTCAAGCACACAACTTAGTCTCTAATCTCTATAAATTGTTTGAATTTCTTTTCCATTCCATTAAAAATGTCGGGTGGAGAAATTAAGAGTAGATTTGTAGATAGAGAAATATGAGAAAACAGAGACTTACACACACACACACACACACACACAGAGTACCAGACGTGCGTGAGAGTTGAGAGGAGTAGAGGACCTGGGTTTTGGGTGAGAGTTGAGAGATGAGGAGATGGACAGACAGGGGACGGTTGCGGCTGTGAAAGTGTGAAGTGTAGTGGTAAGTGGTAACCCACTAACCCGTAACCCTACGTGGCTAAGTTGTAAGTCCCTAATTTAAGTTATCTGGGAAAAGAATTTTTAAAAACTTATAATATAAATATATATTATAACTATACATACATACATATATGGAGTATATATATAAATATATGTGAATGGGGATGCGAGGAGGGGCGGGGAACGGGGAGGGGCGGGGATCGGGTAGGGGACTGACAATACCATCCCCTACCCGATCCCCGAATTTTTTTAAAAATAATCCCCATCCCCTACCCGATCCCCGAAAAAATCCCCGAATCCCCTCCCCGAATGGGTAGGGGACGGGTTGGATAGGGGCGGGTCGGCCGAGATGGCCATCCCTAGTCTTGGCTTCTCCTGTGGACAAGAAATACTGATAGTAAGAGCTAACCAAACATCGGATGCAGATTAATATTTCTTGATGTATCATATCCTCACTTTTATTCCAAACAAACAGGTTGATAGTGAGTCATCCAAAAATGCATTTTAAATTCTTCGTGCTAAGAGTACAAAATAGAAGTACGGCTTCTCATTTTTATTCAAAATGAGAAGACCAAAATGCCCCTCATACTCTGAAAATTTCATATCTTCCCTCACTGCCCTTCTCTTTTTTGTTTTTCTTGTTCAAAATATAATAAGGCTTAAATTAATACGTCCATTGTTCTATAAACTGTATTATGGTTGGTATTGATCTAGTTATGTAACAATTTGAGATTCGTTCTCCGTGATTTTATTTTCTATATCCATAACCGAAGTAATGGAAATAACGTTTTCTTAAGGTAATATTTGATACTTCTTAATTTAAAACATAATAGATAAATTCAAATATGAAATGTGTGTGAAGGGGAATAACCAAATTGTTTTTTAACTAAAAATATCTATAAAAAAAATCTAAAAAGCTTATTTATACATATTACAATACAATAATTAAATAACCAAAGTAACATGGTAAAAAACCAACTCACGATCCATTTTGGTGATTATACTCCCAGTACCCAGTACTTTCTGGATCTGGATCCTTTAGGAGATATGTATTCTGCACATATCTCCCAAACACTATCCAGATACATAATACATTTTAATCATATTCCAAAAAGTTACAGATGCAAACTGCAGAAGGCAAAAAGGAAAAAAAATAAAATAAAAAAGTGGGGTCCATGGAAAGTTATTGCTTAGAGAATCTCCTATCAAGATTTAAAATTTTATTTTAGAAACCGGATGTGGCATATCAAGGAAAGATTTTGTAATTTAATTTATTTTTTCTTCATTTTTTTGTACTTTTTGAAGTGACCTGCCGTCCTTTCTAGATATTTGGTCTCCAAATTTACGTTTGGGTCTCCAAATAAAGAGACCAACCCTTCATTTTGGTCTTCAAATCTCTAAAAGGACGATGGGTCCCTCCATAAAATACAAAAAAAATTTGAAGAAAATAGGAGATATATTACAAAATCTCCCCTTGATATGTCACATTTGGTCTCTAAAACAGAGTTTTAGAGCTTGATAGAGCATCTCCTATCAAACTCTATATCTCCAATTTGGAGACCAAATGTAACATATTGAATGAAGATTTTGTAATTTACTTACTCTTTTCTTCAATTTTTGTATTTTATGAGAGAATTTTGGAAGGACTCATTGTCCTTTTAGGTGTGAGTCTCCATATTTGGAATATTTGGAGAACCACACCTCTATCTTGGTCTTTAAATCTCTTAAAATTAGGGATGGCAATTACCTCCGCTCCCTCCCCGCCTCCGACCTCCCCGCCCCGATCCAAGCGGGTAATCCCCGATCCGATAAGCAAATGAGGCGGGGATGGTATTTGCTTCCCCCGATCTGACTCCAATGATAGTTATTACTAATTTTTATATGTATATATCTATATACATTTCGTTATTTTGGTATTATAAAAGCAAAATACTTGATAATAAATCAATTTTTTGTGTCTTTGTGATATTATTTTAACTATCATTACTTATCAATATCTTGTTTTCTTGTCAAAACATTTTAAAGAACACAGTTATAAAAAATTTATACGGTAAATGGGGACCCGATTTATACCCGAACCAGACGCACCTCCGATTTCCCCCGCTCCGAGTCCGCCTCTGAAAGCAACGGTGCGGGTACGGGGGAGGGAAATCCGGCTCCGATTTGACCCGTCGCCATCCCTACTTAAAATGAAGATGAATCCCTCTAAAAAGGAAAAAAGGTAAAGAGAAGAGGGGTAAATTACAAAATATTCCCTTAAAATGACACATTCGGTCTCCAAAATGGAAATATAGATCTTCTAATATGTGCTCTTAATTGTATGTTAGTATTATTATGCTTGATGTTTTTCCTTTAAGGAATTGATATTGACATTCTCATTTTTTCTATCGACACTTTTTTTTTTATAACTTTACATGTGTTGGTATTGTGCCGTACAAAGACGGAAACCAAACATGTCAGTATTATTTATTTTGGTGTTGTGTAGTGGCCCAAACTCCCAGGCATATTTCAAACTATTGGGGGGCACAAAAATGTCAGTATTATCTATTTTGGAAAATGACTTGAATTTTCGGATAAATAAACAACATTTAGGGCCCATAATATGCCAATCATCTTATTTTGCTCTTATAACCAATGATAAAGGTCATTAAAGTGTTAGAATGTGCTTTATTCATCCACTTCAAGTTTTGCCATTTACATATAAATATTTTAAAAAATATAAAATGTTTATTGTAGTAAATTCAAAATGGTATCAATAAACATATCGGTACTACTATATATTATCTCCACAGAAAAACAATACGTTAGTTGGTCTAAACAGTGTCGTAGAGAAGAGTTTGTTTACTTACTATATTTTTCCCTAGCACGCGAACCATAAAGTTATTCCTTCCGCTTACATTTCAAAAGATAAATCCAGGAATGCTAACGTAAAAGAAACACTAAATAATTTACTCCTAGAAGGGTTTAAAATAATCAGGCGTGGCAGAGTGACACAAGTAGCATACTTGGCCATGTGCAGCAGAAACCAATTGCATCTTTAAGAATTATAAAATGGGATTATCCAAATTGAGGGGGTTGCTAAAAGAATATAATGTTTAATGATGCACGGTTTTATACCCGATGGAATAAATTAGGGCATTTTAAAATAAGAAGACATTCGTCAGAATGCACCTCACTTAAGAATATTTGTATATGCTTTATTTAAATATAGAATCAGGACTGCAATGAATAAACTATTGGCAGTTTTACCTACCGCAAGAGAAAAATCTGTCAAACTTGACTCGAATTTCAACTACACTAGTCATATTCAACTCATTTATACAGTATCTGATACGTATTTCAAAATTTATTTTTTGCTAGTTTATAAAATGACAGTTTTGGTCATTTTAACTTTAAAACTATTGACAAAACCCAAGCTATTCATTTTATATATCTATTGATGTTCGATTAACCTAAATTGTTACATGAATACACTCACTTTGTGGCTCTACAAGATAAATGGTTCAAATTATCGGACCAAATGCATGGTAGGGCCCATCAAGAGAATTTGAAAATCCTATTCAGACATAACATTCTCTCTGTGTTTATACAAGCGTATACTTGAACTAATGTTTCACTCTCCCTTGAAACATTCAACTACTTTCATATCCATTTATTATCTCGAGAAGGTTGTGGTAAATACTCCTACAAATTGGTATGTGGCAAGCCTTTTTGTATTTTAAGCCATAAAAATTCATACCCCACAATAAAATTTCATAGTTGAATATCAAAAATTTGTATACTGGACCACGTAAAAAATCATAAACATCACTACAAAATTTCATAAACAAACAACATAAAAATTAAAGAAACCCACCCCAAAAAAATGCATAAATTTGGGAATGTCTTTTCAAGCCCGTGCCGTTTTTTTTTACTACAAAATTCATAAGCACCACCACGAAAAAATGGGCAGAAAGGATAATTCCAAAAGAAAAAAGGTTCTTTGGGTAAGAAAAGTGATTGAGTTATGTTCCAATCGACATTCAACTAATTTATTTATTTTACCTAAATAATTTGCTTTTCAAACTCTACAAGTTAAGTGTTCAAGTTAGTAAGGTATTTTGGTTTTTTTTTTAGCATCTTGTGTGCACTCCTAACTAAGGTTTTGAATCCCGTATTGTACTGGCCAATGCGTTTATTCTGGCTCAAATACCGGTTGGCACTAGTCGTTACCCGCAGATACCAAGCGCACCGAACAACAATGGACCAGTTTTAAAATTATTTTTCTTTTCCAGTTCTGGTCAATGCCAGATAGTACAAGACTAATTTTAAATTTATTTTTCTTTTCAATACGCGTTCTTTGATGTTAGAAAATACTAATATTACTAGCCATAAATCCGAAACGGTACCTTGTATCTCACTTGTACCAGCACGTACTCTCTCCGTCCCAAATTTTTTGTCTATTTACGGATATGCATGCCATTTTTCAATTGTTTATATATTTCAATCTATAATTTTTTATAATTTAAAAAACTTTGTTTAATATTACTCATCGAGAACTATCAAATACGATCCATATTGAATGTATATAACATTATACATTATAAAATACAACCAATTTTTTGTGGCGTTGTGAATAGTAAAAGTGGACAAACGAATATGAGACAGAAGCAATACTATTCTACAGTACTATTTAGTATTACTCCATTTGTTTAGATTTGGTATAATTACGTTAAGCCCGTTATAATTCCTCATGTAACAGAGGATTAATAAATCTCGTCAACATTGACCTGATTTTTCCCCCAAATATTCCATTCCGTGTTTTTCTCTACCGTCTCCTCCTCCTCATCCGTACTGTCTCCAAGACCTTTATACATCCACATATACATATATACATTTCCATTAAATACAGTACTATTTTTAGGTTTCTTCGATTGCTGTCTCTCTCTCTCTACCTTCCCCTCTTCATACTCCTCCACAGTTTCACTGGTAGTATAATGTTATCGATGGCGTGTTAATAATTGCTTTGAGATCCGAAGCTTTTGGAGGCTTAATTACAGGTAATTCCCCTCCCTAGATGAATTTACAGTCGAGATTGGATGCGTATCTCCGTATATGCAGGACGTATATGCATGTGCTTTATAGTTTTTCTTTGACTGGTTTCCTTCGTAGATGCATTATCTAGACGCTTATGGATGCTGTTTAGATATTCTGTACGCCATTGAGGTGATCGATGAATCGTACACAGTAGATTAGGCTCGTGATCCGGAATTTTTTTCATCCCAAGATCAGTTCATTAACTGTGCATTTCCATGTATTTCATCTTTTATATCCAAAATGTAGTTTTTTTTGCTTTTTTTCTTTTTTTCCCGTAATGAAAATCGCGCGAACATTGCTAATTTGAGGTTTGGATGCTGCAGAGGCTTCAGATTCCTTTAAACAAATTATTTGGCGATTTTCGGAATAATATTGATGCAAAAACTTGACGAGAATGGTAATGAAAGTGATTTCTAAGGCTCTGTTTGGATAGTGGTGGACTTAAATGACAGGACTTAACGTTTTTATTTAATTAGATTAGCTCAAATTTAGACTTAATTTTTTAGATGGGGATTTTGATATTGAGTTTGAAAGCTCTATGCCTCTATCATGATTGTTTTGAAGTACTACTATTTGCTTGGACTAATTCAGAATCCTTCATGCAAAGGGGATTATAATCATACTGTTATTTGAAGAGAATACGACGTCTCTTTTAGTTTTTATCCACTCTAGTTTCACAAGTCACCTAAGACTTAACTTTTATAATTTGATTAAAATCATTCATAAAATCATTTTATTTAAAGTGCAAAAAAGTCATCCAAAAAAGGAGCCTACATGCCATCACCGAGGATTTTTCATAGTTAGGAGTGACTGGTTTAATCACTATTTTACATTATCCTCATTAAGTCATACTAAAACATCATGCTTTTTATGTGCGTGCCATGTGAGGTGGAGCTGATATCCTTTGAACCACTGCTGTGTATTAGTCTAAAACAATGACTTAAATTGACGAGTGCTATATCTATCAAGCATCTTGGGAGCATCATAACTGTCAAGAACATAAATATGTTCAGGCGCATATATAATATATATATGTAACTTTTGTTTTTCCGTACTTTATCTTGGTGTTGCATGTCCATATGGATGGATTAATGTGCAAACATTCACTATCTACTTTTATATCTGGGCTATCTCTGGCGCTTGTTCAGTTTGTGCAAGTCAGGGCCAGATGAGGTTTTCTTGTGCAGTTACATACTTACATTATAGTTCTCCTGAAACCCTTTCACCTAACGATTTTTTACAGATATATTTTTAAAGGAAGTTCAATTTCTATTGATGACATCTTGACAAGATTGAGTCTGTGCTTTATGCGCGTAAAGGATGAAAGGAGGTTTCTATGGACTGATGGGTAAACAGATCTCTCTCATCCTCATAGCTCTTGTCTGCACAACCATTTTCATTTGGGCATGGGAGAAAAATCCAATACTCTCCTCCTTACTTCCCCCTGAGGATCGCTTGTTGCAGCTGTCTCCAGGTTTGCTTGTTTTATTTCAATTGAACCGATAGTGTTCCAAAATATAGCTAATTAATGTGCCTGTGGTTTCTGGTAGCTTATTTTCACTGTTTTTTAATTGTGTTGACAGAGCTGATGAGTGTTCCAACAGCTTCAAAACCACAAATATCTTCAGTTACTGAAAAAGAGGTGGTAAACGAGCATCATGAAGAAATATCTACTGGAATTGAGAAGAGCACAACAGATTTAATAGCAACGCCTTTCAAGGAGAATGGAGACGTATCCGAGGGAGAGATCGCCAAGGAACAAGAAGAGAGAAAACATCCTGATGCCGCAACTGGAATGGTTTCTGAGAACAGCATTGATGTCGAGGTGAAAGGTAGTGTTTTCCTTGTGCTTTTATTCAATGGGGCGAGTTCCTTTTGTGCACTTCTCATTACACGACCAATCATCTGCTGAATTTCATTCGAGCATCTGGCAAGTTAGATTAGCTTTTTATTGTTGACTGGATCTTTAATTACCAACTATAAGAGAGTTGATATCAGCATCCCTGCATTCTGTTGAAGCGAAAGTTAATTTCTCTCAGTTAACCATATTGAACCAATTGTAATCCTCGATGTACCTTTGTTCGTGTTGAATCTTCCGAGTAACTAGAAGTACTTGCAAATGACATGGTTTATTATGGCCCTAACCATGAACCTATGGCTGTGACAGAGGAAGGAGTTAAAGACGATTTTTCTTTAGAAGGTGAACACCAAGCAAAAGGAAGTGCCAATGTAGAAGCACCAGTGGCTTCCACAAATGCCAGCTCTTTTACTAGTGACGATTTAGATACAAATTCAAGGACTCATGTGACAAAGCAAGGTATGGTTGGTCCATGAATTGTACTATGTTGTATTTTTGTTTTTCCCCTGCTCTTAAACACTTAAAGAATCCAGGAGGAATCTAGCATAGACCAGATTCTCACGAGCAATGGTGGGTATAAAATAAGGCATTACCTTTGATCTGTCCATGAATTATTTGGCTCTATATCCCACATTTGATGTACTTCTCTTGTTCAGTGTAGTCTTATTGTACAAATTTTACATCTCTTGCTCCCACGCTTCCTATTTTTCAAATTTCAGACTGATTATCAGTTTAGGTTTTGTGTGCTTTGCCAAGGCATGATTTCGCCCATATTCAATATTCATTGGCTTATTACTGATGCTTTTGCTAGCTGATTTAGTTCATAGTATTCTTTTGATGGTCAATTGTTGTAAGATCTTCAAATAGCCTTTTGGAACTGTATCATTTAGCGTCTAAAACCTTATTTCATGTGGTGGTGCAGAAACTCCCACAAGTATCATGAAATAAGCAAATTATGAACAAGTTAAAGAAAGAAAAAAATAGCTCAAAACTAGCAGAGCAGGATTTAGTAAGTATCAAGGGTCTAAAACCTTATTCCCACAAGTATCATGAAATAAGCAAATTATGGACAAGTTAAAGAAAGAAAAAAATAGCTCAAAACTAGCAGAGCAGGATTTAGTAAGTATCAAGGGACTCTTCAAAAAGAAACTCTACAGTGAGGCAAGAAAATGAGAATTTGACTTCGCACGTGTCAAAGGAAGGTAGAATATTGCTCCTGGTCAGAAGTGTTGTTACATTTTCGGACAATAAAAGAAGCTTGCTGCACTATTTTCTTCTAAGCATGATGTATTGGGTAGTATATTGTGCATCATTCAAGAAAATTGTTATTGATGGTTACTTTATGTTATTAAGATTTTAGATTCTCCAAATGCACTGGTGATTTACATTTGGTTGTGTTCATCAAAGCCATGCACCGGTGATTTACCTTTGGTTTTTCATCAAAGCCAAGCCTCGAAAGGCGTATGAAGATACTGTATATTTTCTTTTGAAAGAAGTGGATTTGTGTGATAGTTGCTTGCTTTATGTCAGGTAGGGGGTGGCCCATCTGTTTGGTTACTCCTGTCCTATTGGGGTGATTGATCATTTCCAAATGGCACTATTAATAGGATTTTGTTTCTTATGTTTTTCTGGATATTTTGTTACTGAGTACTGTTTTTTGTAATTTTTTACCGAGGGCTGGTTAGTAATTGGCATTTTGTTTTTTTCCAATTTCAGCATGTAACTATGCCAAAGGAAAATGGTTGATAGATGATAGTCGGCCATTGTATTCCGGGTTTGGTTGCAACCAATGGCTGTCAGGGATGTGGGCTTGCCGCCTGACACAGCGGACAGATTTTGAATATGAAAAGTTGCGATGGTGGCCAAACAATTGCCCAATGGAAGAGTTTACAGGGTCAAATTTTTTGGAAAGGTACCATTTTTTTAATGTCTTGATAAATTTGACATATAGTTGGACAACATTTTATAGGGTGTGTTGATTAGTATTCATAGTTGTTGACCTGTGAAGTAAACACAACCAGACATGCTTAAGAACCAGACGACCCTCTTCCTATTTATCCTTTCTGGTCTTTTAACTAGGATTGAACAAATTATGTAACATATATAGATGGACGACTTAAACTTGGCGTGGCTTTTGGGCAAGGCATTGTTCAGATTGCTTGACCAAAGCGAGTACATGCCCAAAGCTGGCAATACAGAGAGTTAGTTCTGTTGACCTGGTAATGCCCTACGGTTTTTCTGAGAAGTGGGACTTTTTTCCATTCTAGTCTAGACAAGTTCTACTGTCCTTTGGGATTTGAATCCCTTTTCATGACCATTGTCCTTTATTGTAGCTGCTTGATATTCAAATTATTTCTTTTATCCCTCTCACTCCCAGTTCGGACAAATAGGTGATGTCCTTTCGGCTATGCATTTAGTATCTTACTGTGCGGATTCTGGATAGGATGAAAGGACTTGATCATGACAATTTATTTCAGGATGAAGCACAAAACCATTGCCTTTGTTGGGGATTCATTGGGCCGACAGCAGTTTCAGTCTCTAATGTGCATGGTCACGGGTGGTGAAGAGATGCCTGAAGTTCTTGACGTGGGAAAGGAGTACGGTCTTGTCAAGGCGAAGGGCTCTATACGCCCTGATGGGTGGGCTTATCGTTTCCCAAGCACCAATACTACTATCCTTTACTACTGGTCAGCAAGCCTTTCTGACTTGGAGCCAATTGATATCACTAACCCTTTAACAGATTACGCCATGCACCTTGACAGGCCGCCGGCATTTTTGAGGCGTTTTCTTCCCCAATTTGACGTCTTAGTTCTCAATACAGGACATCATTGGAACAGAGGGAAGTTTAGGGCAAACCGATGGGTCATGCACGTGGGGGGTGTTCCTAACATTGACAGAAAAATTGCAGATATCGGAGGTGCAAAAAATTTCACAATTTACAGTATTGTCCACTGGGTGGACTCACAGCTTTTAAAATATCCAGGGTTGAAAGCGTTCTACCGGACTATCTCACCAAGGCATTTCTTCAATGGGGATTGGAATACTGGGGGTACCTGTGACAATACTACCCCATCTGAAGGGAAGGAAGTTTTACAAGATGAGTCTAGTGATTCTGTTGCTGCCGGGGCGGTGAAGGGAACGAATGTTACCCTTCTGGACATAACAGCTTTATCTCAGCTGAGAGACGAGGGTCATTTATCTAGGTACACAATTAGGGCAACACCGGGCATGCAGGATTGTTTGCATTGGTGCTTACCCGGAGTTCCGGATACATGGAATGAAATCCTTGTTTCACAAGTTTAGTCCAATAAAACTGGAATTGAATGAAGATTTCTTTTTACCATACTGCTGGAATTTTCACGGATTGGTTTAAAAAGCCCGACGAGTGCGATATACATGTGGAAGATCAAAGGGGACGGAATTGTCAATGTCAATTGATGGAGTTTATTACCATTGGGTTGCCGGTGCTATACCCAGGTTTCAACCGTAGATACTTTACACTTGTCATATAAGATTCTCCAGTGTATGTAAGCGGGCCCTATTCTTTCATCTATTCGTCACTGTGCACCATATTTTCTCTTTAAGATGGAGAAAATAGGATGAGGCAGCCGAAAATTGAGTTCTGCTGTGTTGACTTGTTTCTGCTTTTCCAATATCTGTACGAAGGACAGGCTCCGACACACTATATATAGTTTATTATTTTAATTGTAGTTTGCAACAAGAAATGCTGTTACATAATGCTTAACTAGGGATTGCCCGTGCCTGAAGGCACGGCGGGCACACATTTGAAACACGATTAAAATGAATTATCCTTCTTTTCAAGTAAGGTTCAAAGAGAGTCCATCGAATCGATGACGATAATTGAATAAACAATTCCATCAAGGCTCTAGTAGTGTTTCCAATCACTCACACCTAAAAAAATAAAAATATGATTGAAAAATCATTCAAAGTTACTAGAAAAACATAGAAAATAAGACCATACCGTCAAATTGGATTCTAATCATACCTCGTATAATCTCCAAAAGGACCAAAACCAATTTGAAAAGAAGAAAAAGACCAAAATAGACCAAAAATAGTTTACCCTTGTGTTTCTTATCTAAAAAGCATGGATGGTCAAAAGCATAAGTGATCATTAAAAGTGTTTATTTGTCAAATCCAAATTTTCTAGTTAACACCAAATAATTCAAGAAATCTCATTTTGTTATTGTCTAATATGTTGTTAGCTTTATCAAGAATGAATTATCCTTCTCTACCATTATCAACCCGACCAATAAAGTTAACTTCTACTAATCAATTACAATAACTATAATCAAGAAAACTAAAACAATAGAAATGTAATTAAATCATATTTCTAACCAAAGTTCATTTTTTCATAACAGCAACCACCAACAAACCAGTATGATTTTGCTTGTCCAACAGCTAAGCCTAACAAATTAAACAAAAGTGAAAGTAGAATAAAATGATCAAACCAGTTTGCATAAAAAAAATACTATCAATCTTCATTCCGAGTGAATGTCCCAGAATATTCAAAGTACTCCTTTCAAAGTTTAAAACGTTCAAATGTCATAAAACATAAACATTTCAAAGTTTAAACCACCACCACATGCTAAGCAAAACATAAAATTCATAAAAAGCTAACATATAGACGTTTAGCTTTGGGACAACAAAATTAAGGATACGGTAGTCTAATTTTGATTCATGCAGGCGTGCCCATCAATCATCCTCATTAGTCATCAAGACCAACGACTTCATTTTCTTCATCATCACTTGATTTGTATCCTTCCACGTCTTCTTCTTCTCCTTCATCCTCATCCTCATCCTCATCCAAATATCCATATTCCCAATCTTCCCAGACAGTTTCTTCATCGTTCTTTTCTACAAGCTCATATAGATTGGTGACTTTGACACGGGGCTGCTTTGGTTTTGATTCTTTTGGAGCCTTTGCTCTTGCATTTTTCGTTGTAGATGATGGCTTTGAAGTTGATCTAGTTGCTCTCGTAGGTTCTTCAGCTCCAGCAGCTGAAGCAACATCATCCCACGTCAAATCATCATCCTCAAACACAAGCTCTTCCATCTTCCCAACCAACCATTCATTACTCTCATCGATATCTTTCAAGGATATGGGATCCAATTTACCACGTTTGGCGTATCGACGTTTCAATGCCCTATTGTACTTGACAAATACCAAGTCATTGAGACGCTTTTGAGCTAGTCTATTTCTTTTTTTGGTATGAATATGCATTTAAATTGATCTTAAATTCATGAATCATGATCATACAAAACAAAATTAAGTAACTAAGTTCACCAAGTTTTATACTCACATGCTCAAAGACACTCCAGTTTCGCTCACATCCCGAGGAACTACAAGTAAGGCTAAGAACTTTGATGGCGAATTTTTGCAAATCAGGAGTTTCTTGACCAAATGCGGACCACCAATCAGCTGCACACAGAATATAGATATTGAAAAATATTTTTAAAGTGCAACACTTTCATTAAGTTGAAATATGGAATATTACTTAGTAGATTAATATGCGATGATGGTGATACCTGGTGTCCTTGTAGTTCTTTGCCTAATTGCCATTGGTAACCCAAAGATTCCTTCAGCTTTCTCATACTTCATCAAGTCAGCACAAATAGTATCTTGTGTAGTTTGACTCGGGATCAACTTTGCAAGAAGAAGAAGAGAGAAGAAGAAGAAGAAGAAGGAGAGAGACTGAGAGAGATACTTGGACAGAGACAGATCGATCGATGGCTGCTGCTGCTGCTACTGTAGTTTATCGCAACAACTGCTGCTGCTGCTACTGTTGTTATCGCAAGAAGAAGAAGAAGAATGCAACTACTGTTGTTGATCGCAAGAGAGAAGTTCGCATTTTCAGATCGATCGATGGCTGTTGTTGTTTATCGCAAGAGAAGAACTGAAGAAGCTTGATGATGGCTGCTGCTAATGAGATACGATAGTCTCTCTTCTGATGTGTAGGGTTAAGTTAAGGAAATATTCCAGTAGATTGACTACTTGTATGCATAAAAAATCAACGGCTGAGATTGATTTGATAAAAAAAAGCTAAAACACACTATGGCGCACGCTATGGCGCCACAGCACCATGACTTGTGGCGTGCGCCATAGCGCCATACTTGCGCTATTGTGTTGTGTGCCTTGCCATGACTCCCCATGGCGCAATCCTGTCGCCACGCCATCGCCATGCGCTATAGCGCAAAGGCGCGCGCCATTTAAAACACTGTGAAAACCAAATAACATAATCAAACTGTTCTTTAGAGCATGGGCTTAAACTTTGATTCACTTCAAATTACTATGTGGAGCAAAACATCTTCGAACGAAAGGGATATTCAAAACTCAATTTTAATCCCTTCGTTCAGTGAACTTTATATTCGTTTAAGCCTTCCAGCACAGTATACTTAAACGAATCAGACTATGAAAGGAAGGAACAATTCTGATTATGAAACGGCAAAAACCTGATAAGAAATTGTGCTTTTAAAGATTACATATTGTTTGGTTAAACATATTGAGCTTTTAAAACCCTTCTTATCCTAGATGGCCACGGTGAAATCACCACGTTTGAAGGGCAAAGTAACCAAACAATATGAAGAGCTTAAACAATTATAGTTTTAAGCCATTCATATCCTAATTTACATGTTCCTATAGATTGACGGCTTAATGGCAATTTAAACCCTTCTTGATTAGTTATGAAATCACCTCGTGATTACAACAATTTAAGCCCTTCTTATCAATTATCATAGGTGGCCACATAATCTGAAAAACGAATAAGATCATAGTTTTAAGCCGGATTCACCTCGTTTGAATCTGTAAACAATATGAAGGGCTTAAACAGTAATCTTCGAGCGAAGGGCTTAAATGAATCAGATTATGAAACGAATTAAAGTTTAAGCCCTTCCAGTAATCAGAGAGAACGAACAAAAACAGAAATCTGAAATCAGAGGATCAGTGTTCTCACCCTTCCGTAGGTGTCCATAAGGTGGCCGTTAGCGAGATTGTTCATAAACCATTGCGTCGCCTCCTTGTATATTTCGATATTTATTATGGAAACCAATGCAACTCAAGCTACCAAACCAATCAAACCTTGTATATTTCGATATTTATTATGGAAACCAATGCAATCAGGACGACATTGGTAGCAATGTGGGGGAAATCCCATCAGGCAACAACTGTTTCAATTTAAACCAAAAGCAAAACTAACAAAAGAGATGCTATGGTTGTGTGTAACCCATCCCACAAAGGAGAAAAATGTTCAATACATTCTCATAGACCTAACTCTGTTAGCGAATTCGAATTTCACGAAACATTAGTAAATTCTGTTTTATAATAGTATTTTTTTTAATAGTGTTTATTTCCTATTCTTCTCTTTTGAGTGTATATAAAACTAAATTCCTTACTTCAAGAAAAAACATTGCAAAAAGTTGGTATTCTTGAGACTTTTCAGACTTTGCATTTTTTGTGCTCTAACATCCCATTGGTGCATAGACAAATCACCCAATAAAAATTTAGAGGATACTTTTGTGACTGGTAATCCAAGCAAACAAATTTGACATAAAGGGCTTTTGCTTCTTACCTTGAATTGAACTCTCTCTATAAATGCCCCAGTTGTCTTTCAAGAGAGCTTAGTTGTTGCGAGGTCTGATAAAAAGTATAAAAGAACAATCTTGATAAGCATAGACCAAAAGCATAATCCAATATATTTGATAACCAAAAGAGAATCAAGAAGTGCTTGTTTCCCATGAAACAAAGGGTTGCCTACCTTATATAATTCTCAAAAATGTTTCCCAACAAAAAGAATATGCTAATAGTAATTTAAGTGGAGATCCTACCACTAATGGGAACAAAACGTAAATCAGTAAGTCGAGATCAAATCAGTTATGCACACCCAAACCATAATACCCGTTATTAGATACAAACATATCCAAAGCAATGCAGCCTAGATTGAAGAACTTCTAAAGCAATAAAAGATCTCTATTGTTCCAACACCATACTTCCAAGCCTATTGTTCTCATTAGATACAAACCATGTAATAGTTGGAGTTTACTACCTGTGAAGTTTACTAAATGGATTTAAATAGAATACACATGTAACATTTGGAGAGTAACAGTAACAACATGAAATCTGTTCTTGCCCCAAAACAACTATTTTCCTTGTAAACATGGCAATTAATTTTTACTTTGAAGGAAACATAGAAAGTATTCAAACTGCCTAGGTAATGAAAAAACTAATGTACACAACATGAATGTCCTGAATCTATTGTTAATCAGTTGAATAACAACTAACTTATAAATAAATCATAGAGAAGCAAATAACTAAACATGTAAAAAAGAGTGCCTTGATATAGAATAACCCAACGCTCCTCCCCCGCCAATACTGTCAAAGATCTAACATCAAACATCATGATGTTAGTGAACCCAAAAAAAAAAAGCCAAAATTAATGAAATGACATGTACTAATTAAGTGAAATTAGTGAACAAAGTTTGCGACCCAACACAAAAAAGGTATAATCCCTTTCTCTACCTTCAAATGATTAACAAATCCACCATATTTCATTCACTAAAAAAGGGGAAAAAACTAAGAACAAAGTCACCAACTAAAACCAATATTTTTGGGGAGAAAAAATAAAGATAGGAGAAAAAAGTATGTTTACCAACAAATAGCTCTGTAGGAAATATGATTGCAGAATGCAGAGGCGAGAAAACAGACTTTGGACAGCCCTCCCACTCTCTTAGGCACACCTTTTCGACTTGTGGTTCACCGGTCCAGTCTTCTACTCTTTTCCTCTCCATCTAACAATATGCTGCTACCAAAAGCCTTGGCTGACGATTTCCTGCGATGGTCGAAGATGGAGAGACGTCGTCTTCTGGTTTTGACTTTGGAGAGAACAATTCGGTACAGTAAACTATGAACCCAATACATCAATTGTCTGGAAAAAGCTGTGACGGAAAAAAGAAATGGAAAAACGAATTGATTCATACCAGAAAAGGATAAAGCGAGTGATTTATCTTCGGAAGAAGAAGCGTTTACAGTGAGAAGGCGATCTATCCACTCGGCAACCAAGGTGGAACGCTGAGTATGAATTGATCCAAGTCTCTCTCTCTCTCTCTCTCTCTCTCTCTCGTTTTGTTATTCCTCCATGACCTGATGTCTCATCTGGTTTGAGAGAAAGAGGTGAACGCTAGGGTTTGGGTTTTGAATTTTGAAAACATGATGTACATCGTAAGTTTTGAAGAGAAGGCCCCCAGCAGAAGTGTGCTTCATTTTTGTCCAGATATTACAAAGTATTTACAGGAATGCCACTCAAAAGTTAGTTTGTGAGAGGGATATGTTTAGACCTTTGGATTGTGTAGAATGAAGGGTAGAGATTTGTTTGGTGATGAATATTTTATTGAAAACAATCCTTGTTTTGTTATATAGATATGCTATAGCGATGGCAATAAAAGTCTCTCCGATCAGGGTTATTTTCCACAGCTTCCTTTTTCTTTTTCTTATCCAATTCTTCTTCTTATTACTAGAGGCCGAGGCACACACTTCGTGGAAGTGTAAATCTGTGGAGAGGAAAAGGTGAAGTGGGTAGTTTTTTTTTTGTATGGGGCGGGTAGTTTTTTTTTGGTGGGTAGTTGAGTTTAAGTGATATTACTATTAACGGTTAATTAATTACAGTGGAAGTAGCTTTTTTTATGAGGACAATATTAGAAATCACTTTTGTGACGGAGCTTCAAAAATTTGTTCACACCAATTGGTGCTCTCCCTTGCTATATTAGAATAGATTATTACTAACGTGAACCTGTGCTATGCGCGGAGACATAATTTTTTTTTTTAACAAAAAAATCCGTGCTATGTATGGAACGTATCCATTTACGTATAAAAACATAGTTAAATGCTGGTACATATACATGTTCGGTATGAATTCACATCATACTTAAAAGAAAAATATGTCAAAACTATAATACTCTATAACCAAAAGAATAATCATGAAAGGAGAGACTGAATTACGTTTTACAAAAGAATTAGTGTGCCCGTATGGCATCAAATTTGTAGTCTCATGTTCAGATTGAATATTTGCCCCATGTCTGGATTATACAAAAGAATTCCTCCAAGAAACAGTAACATGAAGGAAAGAATAGAAATCTAGTAGTATGAGTTAAAGAATAATAAAAACAATAACATGGAAGGAACGAATAGAAATCTAGTACTCCTTAAAGAATAATAAAACAATAACATGAAGGAAAGAACATAAATTTAGTATACAAGTTAAAGAATAATAAATACTGTTTTATAAAACAGAAAAATGAAGAAGAAAAGTTATATTATACTCATACCACGGTCAAGTTTTTCCACTAATTGGAGATACCATGCTTGAGGTAGAATATTGTACATATTGGTGAATTCCGCCTAAAAAAACTAATAAGCAAAAACATGTCCATTTTAGGTGATAAAATCTCCAATGAATCTGGACATACACATGTCCAGATTCATTGGAGATTTTATCACCTCCCCATTTCATTTGCTAAAATCACCCCCTTGATTTTAGCAAATGTCCATTTTAGCTTTTGGAAAACCAACCCTTAAACTAATATGATGAATTTAAGTATAAGAATTGGTGATAGAAAAGAAAAAAAAATGATGTTATATCAAACTCATACCGTGGTCAAGTTTTTGCATTGGGATACCATGTCTGAGGATAGAGCATGATGAAGGTTCAATGGTCATGACTTTTTTCAAGGATTATCACCAACACTTTCTGAGTTGCCTTCCCTATGCATGCGTCCCTGTGCCACCATCGTCACTAACCACTACATACTTCATATTCGATAGGCCTATTGATAGATCTCTGCAAAGACACAAAGAATGAGTTAGCGTTTTCAAGAGTCGGATGGAATCGCATGAAATTAGGAAGCATGAGCTAGGAAAAATGAAGCACCAAAACGAAAAAAAAAAAGAAAGAGTATACCTTCGGCCTTTATTTTCTCTTAGTCTTTCCTAGTTAGAGGCCTAGTTTAGGGAAAATAGAAAAGCAAATCGTTGAATCTACTTCATATAAGGAAGCTAGGAAGAATGACAAAATCTACCATAATGAAAAAGTAAATCATTAACCTACTTACTATTAATGTTAATAGAACTATGTAACTAATTAGAGTTTTCCTAAAAATTTTAAACCAAGAAATTTAAAATATAGGTGCCACGTGTTGCATCGAGAGTCCTCACAAAAAATCATCACGCAATACGATATAAGATAAGATAAGATTAAGATCATATTATACATGTTATGGTATGGAAGGTAAGTGTAGACACGTAAAATTTTAGCCTATCACAAATCGCCACGTGTTGCTAGGACACACAAATTGGCTAATTAAATGTTGCCAAGTGTTCACAAGTCAAAGTCAAAGTTCTACGGACAAGCCAATCAAAAGCTGCCAATTGTCCATAGGTCAAAAGTCAAAGATGTGCGGAAGGCCGAATCAAATGGAGCCACGTGTCAAAATGATGCAGTTATTAATTTATTGAGTCCGACCAATCAAATTGTGTCACTTGGTGAAATAAGTTATATATCTCATAATATATAATTATCTTTCTCAAAATAAATAAAAAGAAAGATATTTATTGAATTCTAATTATTTTCCTTTAAATCAAATAAGGAAATAATTAGAGTGCCATAAACTCTCCATCCCACATCCCTATAAAATAGAGGTGCCCTCTCTCATATTTTACACAGATTCAAGCTTCCATCAGCTATCAGAGCTCTGAAGATCAAATCATCCAAAGCCCTTCAGAACTCTTCAAGTCTACATCAAGTGAGACGGTTCTTTAAATCAAAGCCTAAAAGCTCTGAAGAACACTCAAATCAAGTCATCATCTTCTTCACAAATCTCGGAGAAGATTCCGCCTTTTGATTCAGGATTAAGCTGTCAAGCCCTCGTTTCAACACACATTCAAGCTTCCATAAGCTAGCAGAGCTCTGAAGATCAAAGCATCCAAAGCCCTTCAGAACTCTTCAAGTCTACATCAAACGAGGTGGTTCTTCAAATCAAAGCCTTAAAACTCTGAAGAACATTCAAGCTACTTCATCATCTTCTTCGCAAATCTCGGAGAAGATTACGCCGTTCAATTCGAGATCAAGCTGACAAGCCCTCATTTCAACATTCGAAGAGAAGAATAAGAGGATTATTTTCTTTCAATAGAAACTACAGAGATTGTAAACCCTAATTTCTCAAATCAATAAAATTGATGTTGGTCAACATATTTCCGTCTTTTTCGCAGACTCGAAACTTGTGTGATACAGTAAGTTTTAATCCTTGTGGAAGCAAGCAGTCTCTCTTTCATGGTTAATTAATGAAAGGGATTGATCAATGAATCTTCGTTACTAGACTTGGGAAATGTTTTAGGTAAACGTGTAGGCGTTCAATAAGCAAATTTAGAAAACACAACCATCCGGACAACCAAAATGCAACCCTTCACATATACGTAGGCCATATACACATTTATTATGTAAAATCCACGTGTATATGACAGATTGCGTTCAGTGTTGTTTCTGAACGATTGTATTCCTAGCATTTATCAGCAGCTACATATCTACGACACACCCCGAACAATGCACACTTATCTATAAAACTAGCATAGTAACCGTAATATGCACGGGGCGTCCCTCGCTTTTTTTTGGGTACACACTTGCATTATTATTAAGCCTACTCAACCTTATAAAAAAAAAGGAAAAAAGAACAATTCGTGGGTTCAAATTACCTAAGCGAGCGGATTTCGAAATTCAAGCCTGCGTGAAATGTGTCACTCACTTACTGGTCCAACAATTATCATATCATTCCCATAAAACATACACTGAATCGATTTTTTTTTTCGCACCAAATTAAAAGTACACGAGGAGTATTTTAATTTGGTGCGAAAAAAATCAAAAAACGATACACGGAACTCCTTTATTTTTTGATTTGAAATATCATGATTTTAGCACATGGGTGCTAAAATCTTTTGGAAAACTGGGCCAATTTCATATTATTTCGATATCGTAGATACCAAGCCCCCTGGGCAATGAACCGATGTGTTATAGGTGGATTCGTGGGGCCTACTCTGGTGTCCTCTTAAAAATTAATTTAAAATTATTAAATGATTTATTAAATTATTTGCGTGGAACTCCGAATTAAATCCGGATTGAAAAATCTCACTAGTGCCTATGTATGTTTTGAGTAATTATATAAATAACACCCAAAATTGAAATATACTATTTGTATATAAATTGAAAATAATTAGATTTGTCTCATTTCATGTATCAATTTTATTCCATAAAGTTGTTTGATTTACAATGTCAATTTATAAATTGCTACTTTGGTTGGGTAAAAACTTCTTACTCATTATTGTTAATTAAGGGTCTTGCTAACATCCGCCCATTAGGCAGATGATAACATGACAAACAAATTTGGATATCAATATACTGTCATAGATATTTATACACCTGTCTCAGATATCGGTACATTGGCTATACATTATCCTCCAAATTAAGGATTGAGGTTACCATTTTTCTATTATGAAACAAGTTTTCTAGATATGGTTAATTGAGTGCCCCACTATATCAAATTTACGAGTCCGCCACTGAATTTGGGTGCACAAGTGCCCACGGCATTTAAGATTCCATTCTTTTGTCTTTTTTTATCTAAATGACTTCTTCTCCCCCCCCCCCCCCCCCCCTTTATGGGAAATGATAATGCCAAAACCATTTTTGTTTGTGTCAAAATTGTAATGCACAAAAGGTTTGTACCTTGCACATGGTTCAAGTTTTTTAAGCACTACATTTTTGGCACAAATAAAAACAGTTTGGCACAAACAAAAACAGTTTTGGCATTAATACCACCATTTTTTTTTTTCATAATTTTTGGTTTAGCTTTTTGAAGCAATTTTTGGAATTAATCATCCGTAGCTTGAAATCAAAATAATATAAAAATATCGACCAAAATTGAATTTTTTTTTATATAAGATGACAATTTAAACAAAAAAACAGCTCTGTTTGATATTTTTTTCGTAATTAATAGTAAACATTATTTTGGTCATTAGGACTCCCAGCTGTGCCGTAACGGGAAAGATTTTTAAAAAGCATCGATTTAACGGCCGTCTCGTTTTCCCATGCCATTATAAAACCAAATCGTCGGTGAAATTAAATGGAACACCACCACCCCACACCACCTCCGCCTCCACCGCAGCGATCTCGCCAAATCTCCTCCTCCTTTTCATTTTCCAATTTTATCCTCAGCCTGAGCCACCGTTTCAACGTCGATGGCCGACGACTTCGTGAAGGCCGTGGAAGAAGGCCTGAAGCTCTCGAAGCGAATATACTTCGGCAAGGACCGGTCTGTAGCGCCGCCTAAGATGACGGCGATGGAGAAGTCTTCCCAGTCGTACCTCCCGTCGGCGCCGATGGTCTACGCCGTGATATCTGACCCGGCGATGGTGGATAATCCGGATATTCCGAGCTACCAGCCGCACGTGCACGGCAGGTGCGATCCGCCTGCGTTGATTCCGCTTCAGATGAACGGGGTTGTGTTGGAGGCTGATTGTTATTTGGATACGGCGTTGGTGACGGTGACGGGATCGTGGCGTGTTCATTGTGTCATGGGAAGCCGTCACTGCGACATTCGCGTCGCCGTTCCAATGGGCGAACAGGTAAAGCTTATGAATTTTTTTCAATTGGTTCTGATCTTTCTGTAATTGGTTTTGTTATTCTCTCTGGTCTGGGGCTGGGAATAAGGACAGAAGGTTTTGCTATTATAGTGCACGTAATATGAATTGACTTTCGTGGGTTAGAATCCTGGAAGCTAGCAATTGCAATTAACTGACCCTAATCCTTCCTGTGTGAAGCTGAGTTATCAACAAAAAAAAGTTGGGGGAATAGGACATAGTTGAGGTGCGCGTAGACCTGGGTTATCAAAAACGAAACCAGGAACCTTCAAACACCAGAGTAGTTAAATGTTGTACATCCATACGGTTAGTTGCCATGTGAAAATGCATGTTGGGGTTTGGGGCATTTGTTCAAAATTGGTTTCATTATAGAGTTTGGAGACAGAAAAGGACCTTCTTATAATAAACTGTTGAGAAAGAGAATTAAAGTTGAAATTCAACTTGTAGATGACCATTTCCATGAAAAGAATTGAAATTTTGTGTGGTT
Organism: Vaccinium vitis-idaea; assembly: GCA_963854785.1. Lineage (NCBI taxonomy): Eukaryota > Viridiplantae > Streptophyta > Magnoliopsida > Ericales > Ericaceae > Vaccinium > Vaccinium vitis-idaea. The sequence continues at coordinate 39,848,507 of OY978219.1, forward strand.
CTTTTGAAGGAAACAAAAGGACAACCTTGCATGCATGAGTGGGTCGTTCAAATTTACATGCATAAGTTATAATCAACCACGTGCTTATAACTTTTTAATTTCTATCATTTTCTACCATTCTCTTATTAGAGAAGTGGGTTGAGGGGAACCCACCAAGAAGAAAGATGGTCTCATTATGCTATTTCTTTGAATTGTTTTTGAATTCATTTGATTTCCCAGTGTTTACAACTGACAGTCTTCGGAAGGACCTTACAAAAAAATTCTGAACACTGACAGACTTTTGGTTGTTGAGAGGAGAATGAAGTCTATAGATTGTTGGGGCAAATCATGTTGTGTCATTTTTAATGGTTGTAATTTGTAAACCTCTTGAACTCTCTTACACTGCCATGATCTTTCCATGTAGTTTTTTTTTTGGAGAAAATGCTGTAAAGCCTGACTCCTCATATCTTGCTGTTAGCAGGGAAGGGTTTCTTCATGTAATGCTGGTTTGTTTTAGTGGATAGTACCCCTCGTTACGGAGTGTGTGTGGAGTGCCAAATACTATTCATTGCTTCTTTGTTTTTTTCTTTCAATCTGGATAGTTAAAATTGGGATGATCCACCCCAATAGAGTGACTAATATGGGGGCCCAATTATTCCCGCTGTCCACTAGCAGCGAGCCCAATTAAAAGTCATGATAAAATGTCGTATGGACTGGCCCAGGCCTAGCACAAAAATTGATAGCACATATGAGGGAGTCGAAGCCCCAGACCAAAGGCTTCCTAAGTTGATAACTTGGTATAGACTGACAAACTAGTACACACTTGCAAGAGTTCTTCTGCTATAATGATGGACCCACAATACCAAACATAATACAGGGTTTAACAAGAGGGGGTTGTAGCTTAGGGTTGGACTTAAAATGATAATGAAGGCATTTCGAGAGAGGAAGAGGCTAGTAGAATGGTGATCAAAATGACAGGCCTAAGGGTGACTACCCACCCTAGGGCCTAGGGACACTCGGTTTTCACTCAGGTCACCAATTGGTTTATTATTTTGATCAATGGCCGGTATATGTCAGTCCAACTGCTTGTGTCAAGGCCAAACGTGTGTGGGTATATTCTTATGGATTGTTTGTTGGTATGTGTGATGGACCGATGGTGCTACTGAGGATGAGCCTGCTGGAAATCCTGCAATTGCAGAGGCTTGTGAAATTTCTGATTGATTGGAAAATGAGTCCACAAACACCTAATTTTGTTTCTATATGAATGACCCTCAATGTTTTAAGGATGCTTTCACACCTCCGTTTGTCATCATTCTGGCCATCAAGTCATGGAGCATAAGGATCCTCTAACTACGATGTGTTCTTGAGATAACACAATATATGTGCACGGTATCCAAAGACTTTCCCAAGCCATGCTCCATGACTTGAGGATGCCAACAGTCAAGTCTTGTAGTTGTGACTGTTCTTTAGATCGCACTGTTACAGAGTGTGATTTTTGAAAAAGCTTCCCGGGACCTTGCTCCCAGCCTAAGCAAGCATAGTGGATCAAGAAGCATGCTATTGCATGTAGATTCAGGGCTATCCGAGGAAATCGAGTTCTGATTCTCGACTTGATGTCTATGTGTAAGAATAAAAATCTCAAGAAACACCCATATTTCTAGTGGCCTGTTTTAGCCTCTAAAATGGAATTGAAATTAGTCCGGCTGATTGATAAATTCCTTCTCGTATGATGTATCCCATTTTGAAACTCCTTGTTACTGTCCATTTGTTTCATTAAAGCAGAATTTGTTCTTATTTGGTTCTCAAGTAATATAGCTATTTGGCTAACAGGGTTCAGTTCTAGGTGTTGAGGTTGGCATGCCCAGTAAAACATACTGTACTCAACAGATTGCTGTGGGTGAGAAGAATGATGTGGAAAAAGTCGCTAGAGCTGAAAATGGGGCCTTCATAAAACCCCACATATTTACGTTTACAGTACCGCTGGTATAACTAAAAATCCCATCGTATTTGTCTCCTTTATTGTTTAATGTACTTGTCCCGTCATTCATCAAATTATATCTACAGGTTGACGGAGGCTCCAATCTTTCAATCAAAGTTAGTTGGTCTCAAAGAGTGTTACATAGCAAAGGTCAATTCTCCTTGTGTATACCATTTAGTTTTCCTGAGTATGTCACTCCTGCTGTGAAGAAGATTTCCAAAAAGGAGAAAATCCAATTGAATGTGAACGCTGGTCCTGGAACCGAACTTTTGTGCCAGACAACTAGCCATCCTCTAAAGGTGCTTCCTCACTTAAGTGACATTGATAGTTTACATGAATATTTTATAAATTAAGAAGTGACATGATATCTGTATCTGCTTAGGAACAACGGCGCCAAGTGGGGAAGTTGGGTTTCTTATATGAATCAGAAGTGCTTCAATGGTCATGCAGCGATTTTACCTTTACATACACTGTAAGACCCTAAACATGAGCATGAATTCATACAACATATTACATTTCTTCTGGGGATCGTTTTCCAAATATGATGTGTCTCATACTAGACATACATGGGCACGTTTTGTTGCTGAACTTCTGATTTGAGCTTAGAGAAACTAACTTTCTTGCCTCTCAACATGTCTTCAGGTTTCTTCAAGTCATATTTTTGGTGGTGTGCTTTTGCAATCTCCATCTATTCTTGACTCTGATCAAAGGGATATGTTCTGCTTTTATCTTTTTCCAGGAAACCAGCAGATTCAGAAGGTTTGTATGGTAACCATGTCTATGTTTTTAAATTTTTGTCATTTTAGTAGTTTCCTGCTTTCGTTGTCCTTTTTTTGTCCTTTTGAATGCTTGTGTAGTCTGCTCGGCAACTGTTAATGGACGAGCATATAGCCTGTGATGACAGTATTCTGTAGTTGTTTTTGCTTACAATAAGTATATTGCAGTATTGTTGTGATTGTATCTAGTAAGTCATTAGTCACCCTTTATCATTAGTGCTGAACTAAGCATCTGACATCATATTTGTGTTTCACCAAGAGTGGCGAGCCAGATATTGACATGTTGCAATTGAAGGGCCACCATATTTTCTCGTGTATGCATGTCTAGGATGTGCTTCATTTGCATGTGTATGACAATTGCTTACAGTATAGGAACTTGAAAGTCTTCTTATATTCGACACAGTTGTTGGAGCTGTAAGCTTCTCTTGTTCAGCAGAGGCTGCAAATTCTCTTTCTTTTCATCATTTTCCTTACTAACTTGCAGTTTGTTTTATCTTTTTGGAAGTTTTATGTATATTTGTTTTTTCATAAACTTGATAGGTTTTCAGAAAGGAAGTGATTTTTGTTGTTGACGTAAGTGGTAGCATGCGGGTAAAGCCACTTGAGGACACAAAGAGTGCTCTATTTGCAGCGCTCTCAAATCTTGATCCAAAAGACTTATTCAACATAATAGCTTTTAACGGGGACACTTACCGGTATTCATCAAGTATGGAGTTGGCGACTGAGAAAGCAATCGAAAAAGCCACCCAGTGGATAAATATGAACTTTGTTGCAGGGGATGGAACAAATATTTTGCTTCCCGTAAATCAGGTCATGCTTCTTTCTCTAATAGCTTGAGTGGACTCCTCTAGATTTCAATTATTCTACTTTTCTGACCTTTTTTATGCATCTGCTTTTACTTAAACGATGTTATACACTTGTACTGCTTAGGATTAACATGCAAATGGTGACAAAAAATAACCCATACCCCAAAAAGAGTATGGTGAACGTCCATGTTTGTCTACCAAAGGCCACTCTCCCCTTGAAAAAGTGGAAAGGAAAAGAAATCGTGTGTGGGGTTCCCTGGCTTCAGCACAATTAGTTTTATTGGGGTTTGCGTTAGCGTTTTCGGTGGGTTAATCTCACATGCAGTGGGGCATCATGGTGACAAACTTCCACATTCTCAAGTTGGCTACCCAAAGCCCCTTTTTGTTCAGCTGCTGTTTAGACAATCAACTTTGTTTGCTATGAAACTGGATTTGGTGAAAAGTTCAATTTCATGTATGAAAGCATTCTATGGTTTCAAGATATCTAAAATACATGGTCGGGGAGAGACTTACCCAGCATGGTTGCTGCATCTTCCCTAATTGCCTATTGACTAAGTTCTTTCTCAGATCAATATCCACCTGTTTTCAATTATGCTTTTTCCCCCCCCAGAGCATGTAATACAACACAAATTCATAGGTAAAAGATATTTGAAGTTATAACGGTGCTTTTTTATGCTCATCTAACTTCGTCAAAAAATGATGGTGTCTTTTCTTGTATTGGTTTATGCACCAGTCCTGTTATGGTAACATTATTTTCTTTTCTTCAGGCAATGGACATGTTACGCAATACTCGTGACACCATTCCTATGATTTTCCTTATAACTGATGGTGCTGTTGAAGATGAGAGACAAATCTGTGACGTTATGAAAAGTCGTTTAACAAATCAAGGATCAATTTGCCCTCGTGTTCACACTTTTGGCATAGGTATTGATTTTGGTGTTAAGGATCAACTTTCATCTGAAGTTTTAATTCCTAAACTAGTTGATGTACTTGTTGAGGACATTAACAAAACCTCCATAAATTATTTTTTTGCATAATTCATGTTAATCTCCTTTTATGACTTTGTTATTCTCTGAATGCTGATAATATCATAGCGTACTGGGGTCATGGTGCCTCTACTAAAAGTGAATCAAATAGTTGACCCTAACGACATTGTATTTGGAGGCAGATGGAAAAGGCTTTTTGAAATCCTACTTGTTGTATCGTAACGAGGGGTTTTGGTCAACACTCATGCAGTTGCTAGCTCTGTGTTTTTTTCCTAGTTATGACCTTGCAGTTGACTTATAAAATATAAATTTCCAGGTACATTTTGTAATCATTACTTCTTGAGAATGCTTGCAATAATTGGGAGGGGCCATCACGACGCTGCTTATGATGCAGGTAAATTTTGTGCTCCTTGGCTGGCAGCCACATCTACCACTAGGGCTGTCTTAGTTTTTCTTTGGCAGTTATTACTTGTGATAATAACAATATTTTTGTAGTTAGTTATTTGCTATGAGATTAGAAAGTTTCAAATTTTTGTGTTTAAGCCTACTTATTATTTCGTAAACGACCTTCATGTTTGGTCAGACTCAATTGAAGTTCGAATGAAGGCGTTTTTTGATAGAGCTTCATCAACTGTCCTTGCAAATATAGTCATTGACGCTATGGATAATATGGATGAGATTGAGGTACAGTTGCTCTGTATTTTCTTCTTCCTTTTGCATTTTACAGAGTATTAAACATAATACATTATTGCAACCACCTGTCAGATTTGCAAAAAGATGCACTTGCTTATAAGTCATAGTTCATAGTTCATACTATTTTGCACCCATTCCCATTGGTTAAGAATTGGTCTCTCCATCCAATAGGACTTCTCCACCATGGTAACACAACTACACAATTCATCTGTCAGATGGAACATTCATTTCTTTATTTTTCTCGAATTCATAGTATTAGTCTCATCCAAAATGAATATTTTTATAAAATCGCAAAGATGTAACTTAAACTTTTCAAATTTGAAAACCATTTGAGTACAGTGATGATGCAAACAAATGAATTACAACATTGTATTCATGTGCTATGTAGCTACTCTATTTTTCAATTTTCTGCCCACATTTGTAAGGAAGGATGAACAGTGCAACTTAGATAGTGTATGGCACTGTTTGCATGGAAATGTTTTCATCTCTACCTGTATCTTTGTAGTAATAACGAGAGGGTTTTTCTTTCTTCTATTTTATCGTCGTCGTGCTGGTCTATTCTTTACTCTTTATGAGATGTTCGTTTTATTGATTGTACCTAGCTAGCTAAAATTGGTGTCTGATTTAACAAGGAATTCTACAATTCTCGTGATAGGTGTATCCGTCTCATATTCCAGACCTTTTGTCTGAAAGCCCACTGATTGTATCAGGCAGATATCAGGGAGCTTTTCCTGAAACTCTTAAAGCTACAGGGATTCTTGCAGATTCGAGCAACTTTGTTGTAGATCTGAAGGTACAAAGGGCAAAGGACATGCCTCTTGACAAGGTAAGGTGCTGACTGATGAGGTTATGAATGTTTTGTTGTAGAACTAAAAATTGTAAATAATATTATCTTTCGAGTACTTGCATTGTTTTATTTTGCTAGAATTGTAAATAGTTATAGTTAGTTTAATGTTTGGTGGCTTGCATTTTTTTTTTTCATCTTTATGTAGATGGAGTTATACGTGCTTTTGATTTTATGCTTTACCCTGATTACATTCCAAAATTGCTTCAGTACTTCCATCTTGTCTGCCATATAGATTGTTGACTCTTTTTTCTTCTTATGATTGTTATTTGAAAACCTATGTTGTATAGGTAAATCACAAATTGTATGTGGAGTTCTGCATGACAGTGCACCATTTATTCTTAATGGTGGTTGCTCTGTGTAACAGATACTTGCAAAGCAAGAGATTGATCTACTCACGGCTCAGGCATGGTTCTCAGATAATAGGGAGCTACAGGACAAGGTTTGTTATCATTTTTTTTTTAGTTTTTGGTATGCAAGGCTTTTTTTCAAGTGGTTATAAATGGTTGACAACTCAGAGCTAAATAAAGTAAGCTTACTTTATTGCTATCGGCACAGCTTTGGTAAAGTTTAGTTTCTGGACGACAATCTTTATTTATGGTGATACACATCGTGAAAGAGCATAACTTGCCAACTGTCAGGAGGATGATTTGCAAGGAGAAAAAGCGCCTCCAGTTCAGATGGCTACGTGCAGAAGTTGTTACTAACTTTTTGGAGGAATACCTATTAAATTGATTTCTGGCCATTCAAGTGGTATTTTTGTATTGGAAAATGGTTTTATGCCAATACTTGTGTTACGGTCCTACCTCATACTGCATGCTAATGTTGTTCAATGCTTTGAGAAGTCTCTTCCATTATCGTCAGATCCCTGTAGGCTTCAGTTATCAATTGCGTAAGCTGATTTTCTCTGATCAACAGATTGCAAGAATGAGCATAAAAAGTGGTATTATATCGGAGTACACCCATATGATCTTGCTTGAGACACAGAGGGGGACGGAAGACACAAAATCAAATGGAGTACCGGAGGTATGCATTTACCTAAAAGGCTAAAACATTCTCTCTAGTTGCCTATACGTTTTCAACTTTGCCTGCATGAGATCCAAAATGAATAACCCCCAAGTGTAAATTTTGGCACAGACATCTCAGCGATCCAGGTTAACTTATGGAAACCATTTCACAAAATTGTACCATTCTTATCGGATTCTATAACCTGAATAGAATTGATGGTTGACAATGTTCAGTCGCGCCATCCCTTTGTGTAATTTATTCTCAGTCTTGCTCACACTAGGGTTTCCCGTCTCTTATGTGCATGGGTCCATTATAACTTATTTATATCTCATCACCAACATGGTATTTATGAGCCAATTATGAAAACCAGAATAAACAGGTACCTAGCAAGATTGAACAGCAGAAGGTGATGGACTTTAAAGGCCAGAAGGTTATATTGCTGCACGGCCTTGGACTTGGCTTTGGCAACTTGACTGCCACTGCAGAAAACCTCCCTCCTGGATGTGAGGAAGAAAAACTACCTGAGGCTGCAGAAATATTTGTCAAGGCGGCTTCTAACTGTTTTGGCAAGCTATGTGGCCACTGCTGTTGCCCGTGCTGCATCCAGACTTGTTCTCGGATGAACGACCAATGCGCAATTGTTCTCACTCAGCTATGTGGGGCCCTCGCTTGTTTGGGTTGCTTCAGTTGTTGTGAACTTTGCTGTTCTGGACATGATTGACGAACTTTGCTGTTCTGGACATGATTGCAATTGGACTAGATTATGACATATTGACTTTAACCATTCTTGTATATTTTAATGTGGAATCTCTTAGTGACAACTCCCTCTCCATCAAGCACAAGAACGTAGGAGTTATCGCATGTGTTAGGAGTTATCGCATGTGTTAGGAGTTATCGCATGTGTTACTTGTTCAAGCCTCAGTTGGTTTAGGGAAGGACGCTACCTACGCGTACAGAACGTGGGGAGCAAAAAATGTACCAACCGGCTTGAGGACTCACTTGTGGGTCTCACACGAACAATCCGAGCTGTTCATTCAACTTAGAATGATTGAGTTGATTTCTTGCGATTTTGGATCAAGCACTCATGCATGTCTGATTGAGTTGATTTCTCGCTCGACCCCTCGGAAAATCATTCCAAGATAATGAACGACTTAGATCGTTTGTGTGGTACTCACAAATGGGTCCCTGAGTCGGTCGGTACAATTTTCTGTTCCCTGCCCTTCTATACCCTTAGAATTTTCAGGAAATCATTTTCTTCCCATTCACAAGTCGATCCTTCTCCTATCCAAGCAAGCAAAAACTTCTCCCATCCAAATGACTGCCAAAATTAAGCCATGGAAAAGAAAACAAAGCTGACATCTACCCCTAGAATCACAAAGTAATTTGATGTTTGAGACTTTCTTCAGCTCTTGTTTGGACAACTGCAATCAGTATTTTGCATTTTTTCAGAACTCGAAACATGAGATCACCCTTAGCCCTTACGTAATACTTGTTCGTTCCACGTGTTCTTCAAGTTTAACTTCTCGCTTTTCTTCGTCATCGCGTTCTTCAACTTTAACTTCTAGCTCTTCTTTTTCATCACCTGAAGCCACTGATATGTGTTGGAAAGTCTCTTGGATCTTGGTCACACCCTTCTCCACGGGTTCAATGGCCTGGTGTATGGTTAACACAACATCCTTGACCACCTGCTCATGCAATGTCAGGTCATTACAGAATTATTGCACTTCCAAAACAGTTTAATAGGCAGCACGGATAAAATTACAATTATGGACATGTGAAGTTGATACGATAAGCGGGTAAGACGACATGAAAAAATCTAAGAAGTAGTAGAATACTAATAATACCTGTATGTGAAAACGATTTTCATCAACTATTAGTATTGTTGTAAGCATAAAAATAAATACAAAACTAAGAATACATTCATGTTAAGATATCCAGTAAATGTCATTGATGCCAACAACAAAAACAAAAACAAAAAACTAATAGCATGCTAATAAAAATTAATCTATGTTGTACTTTGTGGATGTACAGAACTTCTGATTTGATAGGACAAAGTGTACCTTTAACGTTCATTTCAATTAAAAATAACTTACCAATAAATGGTATAACTAGAATAAACTCCAGGGGTTGTAAAATACAATTAGCCTTTTCTTAGTATGCCTAATAGGGTTTTCAACATCACAGGAAGATCCGCAATGAAAATTTTCATGAAGTATGCTTTAGGCCCACAGGATCCAAAACGTATCCTTGCCATATCCTCCCGTATTGGACTGCATACGTTCCGTAAAAGAAAATTGAAAATTAAGAAACAATTTATGGATACTTTTGGGCTGATTTCATGCATGATACTTTTTTTTTTTTCTGGGGTAGAACTCACATGTTGACCACCTTCAACAACTATGTCCTGAATGCTTTCTTTGACACTGGTTCCAGGAGCCTCAGTCTCGGTCTCTGTTTTTTCAAGAGTGGTTGGTCTTTCCTTATTACTCTTCTCTACTAATGTCAGCTTTTCTTGGGTGGTAACCTGGCCATACTCAGACACCGGCAGTAATTGATAGGGTTGCGCTGAGAAGACGTAAACATGAGCAACGGCTGCTATAGCCATCTGTGAAATCCACACCATATCAAATTACAGAAGAACAAGAAATAAGAGGGCTTCAAGTTTTTTGGTCATTCAACAAGATTGACAACCACATTAGCTTCATGATAAACATCCTATTCCCAAATTTTACAGTAACTTTGATATTATCACTGACAAAAATCAGTCTGGTCTGGTGAAATTGCCTTGGGTCAGATGTTCTTTCCGCTGGCAATTGGGTTACAAATATCAGAAACAAGAAAATGAGTTTTTTCTTTGGGAAGAAATTACATGACTTGATTAGCTAATGAGAAGGCCAAGAAGCAGACATAGACATGGATTGTACAAACGGACATAGAGGGATGTGTCATTTCAAAAAAAAAAAAAAGGAACTCATGACACAAATAAGGCAGGGACAACAACATCATCAAAATTCTATTCGTTATGCATATAAATTTGCAACCACAAACAGGGAAAACCAATGGAAACTACCACTAAGTAGGCATAATTGATATATACCTAAGACAAAGATAAAGAGAGCATCAGCAATAGATGGCCAAGGTCGACAGAGCTGATAGACGACGTCCACTGGAACAATTCTACAACAGCTGGAGCTAATTGATGTGCCTAACTTAAAAGAATATTAAAATTAAAAATGGACACACCATATATATTTGGCGTCTTCCTGCCATGTCTGACATATGACGACGACATGTGCATATCGATGATTCATAGATTGACAACATTGCTCATTGATACGCCTTTCAGTAATGCCAGACCCCAACCTTCAGCTGAGCACTGATTGTTTTCATGTCACCAAAGCATACTAAACATCTGGTTTGGGCAATTTTTTGACAACTCAGGTGTCCTGGCCAATTTATTCATATTCAGTTTGGGATATAAACATGTAACAATGCTTAACATCCTAATCGTGGGGGTGCAGATTCAGTTTGGGATATAACATATAACAATGCTTAACATCCTATTGCACCCAAAATGGTCTATCCATCCACATTGCTTGCCAACTCCACTGCCTCTATTTTTCCTTCATTCAATTTATTGTACTGATTGGACTGACATCTTATTTATCCTCACAGAATAAAATGGGTTCTGGAAATTTGGGTGTCAGTATTTATAAAGAAGCACTTGTTTCGCAAATTTTAGCACGGTTAACTTACTTCTATGCAGATCAAAAAATCCTGCAATCCAGTCTGAAATTTTTCTTTCTTGGGCAGAATTCCAATGGTACAAAGTAAAGCAATGCCGACGCCTTGCCACCAAGTAGCGAAAACAATAGCCTTGAAGCTGATAAACTTTGCAAGGGGTTTTATTGGTCCAAGTCTTTCATGAGTAACATTATAGAACTGCACTAGGCAATACAATGCCCACATCTGGCTGAAGTTCAGTACCACAGCCATATATGGGTACCTGAAAGAGAAGGGGTAAAGCAGTAAGGATCATGCACCGCAAAAGGAGATGGCTTTCAGCTTTGAAGGAACATTTGAAACAACCAAGAAAATGCAAGGACAATGCGAATACAAAAGAGCGAAGTATAATGCGGTGACCTTTGATCCAAAACGCATATTAATCGGAATGAAGTAATTAATCATGAAAACTTAAAGTTTTCGTCACTTGCAAAATACTACTGATTCTCATTTTCACAAATCAAGTCTTCTATTGAAAGATAAAAGAGTTGACAAAACATTCAAGCTGTTGATTTTGTGACCAAATTACACTTTCAGGGGGAAGTGTGAAGCAGTAAGACAAAGATGGAACTGAAGATAACATGACGTGGCTCTGTTATAGCTTAAAAGTATGGATGGCTTTTGAGCAGTATTGTTATCCATCTCAAAATGGTTCTAACATCACGAAAACAATACGCACCCATAGTACCACTTGAACTCTCCATCACCATACACACCAAAGAGCCCCAGTATCAAAGCCAAAAATGCACAAACAGTCTTCAAAATCATCTGGGCTACCCACAAAACAAGAGAGAGTTCAATAAACTCAAAACTGAAATGAACACAGAATTTCTTTTGGCACTTACATATTGTACGAGACCAAATTTCTCAATTGTAAGCAAGTCTTTTCCAAGAACACAAGGTTGTAGGAAGAAATTGCGTAATGTTCTCACTTCTGACTTTGGTTTCCGTACTTCACCTTCCAATAATGGCTTGCTGAGCAGCTTTTCTGATTCCTCTTCAAGTAGTTCTATCACTCTTCGTTCTCCACCTAGTAAAAAAATATTTTAATTCTATTAGTGCAATCCTGAGGTCTCTGGGATTAAAGAAGAAAGTAAACAAAAGAAGACGAACTAAAAGGTGGGTGGCCACATCTTGGTAGTTTGGAAAAAAAAGAAGCTCTGAATGGTTTAGTGCAACTTACCAAGGCAGGCAATAAGGTAACTCCCAAATGAATACAAAGCAAATGCTTCATAGCAGTTTCTTAACATGTCACATGCCATGGACAGGCTCGGATTCCATAGAGCTAAAATCTGGAAAAAGGAAAAACATAATTGGACTAATTAGAAGTTATCCATACGCACCACAGAAACTCTCTCTCTCTACACACAAGCGCATGCGCACACCTAATGGGGTACTCGACTAATAACAGTTTATATTAAAATTTCTCCCAGACGATAGAGCTGCTGCCTATACATCGATGCTGAACAGAGAGACTCAGGTCCGCATCAAAGTACAATACATGCAACGCTAATGCAGAGAAACTCATATTTGAACACATATAACTTGTAGCATAAAATTATTCCAGAATATATTTGCCTGCTGAAGGGTAAGGAAGTAAGTGAAAGATTCAAAAAATTATGCGTATATAGCATGCATCAAGATTGAAAGTTGAAAGAAAAACTTGAAATTTGAAATTGAAAAACGTGAAACTAAAAAATTAAGACATACTTCTAGCTGGATGGATACTCACTGATTCGGTGGCATAAATAGGAACCATGAGAAGAACCGCAACAACCCACTTTTGTTCCTGGAAACACGCCAAATTAAGATACTTAAAGGCTCTTATTTTGACGATAGATAGTCACAAATTCATCCAAATACCTCTTGATATTTCATTTGTTGGAGACCATATAAGGCATTCTTCAATAAAATCATACGGAGGGATTGGAAGTCTAATAGGCCTCTACGAGATAGGGACTCCACGGGTAAGAAAGACACTCATGAACAGGTGGCTCATACACTTGGGCACATGTAGGCATGCCAGACTACTTTAGAAGTATACTTTCGAAAAAATCCCCAGGACTAAGGAGGAGCAGCAACAGACTTATCAAAATAACAACAATTGTTTCAATCAATTGTATGATGATTCTAAATAATTTCTCTGTTCCAACAAGTTAGAAAGGCGGTGTTTGCACTTTTGGAAGGTATAGCATGCTAACAGCCCTCAGAAGAGTCAGAACATGTCTTCTGACTAACAAACTAAGTAGTATATGTTCATTAAGCAACAACAGTTGCATTAGATACTAGAATGCTAGCTTCCAGACAACAGCAGAACTGCAATTCTATAAGACCTAGCCCCCAATACTGGGAATGGATACCTTGGCAAAAGAACTTACCGCGGGATTGGTATATGACCTGAGATGTTGAAAAATTAGAAGGATGGAGAAGACCGAAGCCGTGAAAGCAAAGCATGCTGCAATGATGAGAGCTGGCTGGTAGAGATCTCCGTATGTGTCTTCATAAGCCAGGATATAAGTTGTTTCCATGTCACGTGCATCTTTCAGTGCCCACTCTCAAAATTTCTTACAAAGGCCATACAACAACCACATCTGGATCCAAAACTACAATCATATAAGAATAAAACAACCATTAGTAAAGGGAGAGTTATACACCATATTAGTTGGTTTTACATTTAAGTTCTACCCCAACATTTATCTTTCTAAAGAATTAAAATTTCCTTTTGGTTTCGATATGTGGGTCAGTCCCAGTGACTCGGATGAACAACTCAAGCATCTAGAAATTTAAGAGGGAAAAACCATTCTTGGCTCAAAAGAACAAATGTAACCAAGGGGAACTGGATATCTAATTCTCAAAAATTGCAAATGGTCAAATAGTTATGGACCCAGAAAAATTGAAACGAAAAGCTAAATTAACCAGTAATTTGTAGACATTGTAATCGGAATGATAAAAGCAAAACAACTTCTTAATTAGTACCAATAAACAGGTGAAGGAACATGAACTTGGGTTTGAAAGATAATACAATTACCTGTACGAAATTTCTTTTATATCCTCACAATAATATGTTGTCCAACTTTGAAACCCAATTCTTGTTAGAGATGTCCGTAGAAGTGGTGAGAGAGAGAGAGAGATGAACAATGGCGGGCAATAGACATAATGAGTGTATATATAGGTTTGCGTAAGAATTTGACACGTTTCGGTGTTAGATCACTGCCTATTATATGTGCGACACGTAGGTGAGGTGGAGCCCATTCAGAGTCTCTTCTTAATGGACCTGCGGACTCTACTTGTGGGCTGTAGGCCCAAAATTCTGTTCTTTTCCTGGGCTGCAGCCTAAGGCTAAGGATGAGTTCTCACACAACAATTCTATGAGTACACCATACACATGTACCCCAAATGTACGTCAAGATATTCTGATCGTCCATGTCAAAAATCAATGGTCAGATATTGAAATGAATTCTTACTGGTCAAAGTCATCTCGAAAATCGATGGTCTAGATTTTAAAATGAATTATGAACCAGATTTTGAAATGAATTCTTACCGGTCAAAGTAGAATTCATTTCAAAATCTGGACTATTGATTTTTGAGATGCGGATGACCGTCGAAAAGCAGACCATTGATTTTGAGTAAACTTTGACCAGTAAGAATTCATTTCAAATCCGGAACGTCAAAAAGTATTTTCCGACGGTCGGGATGCGTTAGAGCATCAGTATCAGGGGCATCAAATCTCTTGATGGCTAAATTTAATGAGTGAAATGCAACAAAAACCTCCAAAATCAGGCTCAACAAATGTTTTGCAAATTTGCAAAACTTGTAGCTTGACTACAGTAAAACACCAATTTTATTAACTTATTGGTCACCGTTTATCTATTATTTAATGACATTATTCTCTCTCTCTCTCTCTCTCTCTTCCTCGCGTTCCAGAGCTGTCACTCTCTTTCTCTCTCTCTCTCCATCCCACTCACCGCTTTAATAATTGTTTATACAATAAAGTGGCTTGCACAGCTCCCCAACCGGGGAGAATAATATTTTAAGAAAACGTTTTTTTTATCAGACTTGAGGGGGATAGTAAAGTTTGGATAGAGAGTCTGATTTTGTGAATTTTTGGATAAATGACTTGCTAAATTATAAAAGGTGTTTTTGAAGTTAAATTTGGTGTTTTTTTTTTTAGAGGCTGATAAGGATGCCCTTAATGTGCATATGGGGTACGCGTGTGTGGGGTACCGATATCATTTTTGGTTCTCATATTTCCGATATCTTTGTTAATCTCTTAAGAATTATTTGCTTCACATGCATCAACTTAGACAATTTGTAGTTAAGAAGTACCAAAAATACTGTAGTGAAAACTCACCCCAAATATTCGTCATCAAAATGAGTAAAAAGAAAAGTTTCAGCTAGATATTGCTGTTGGGAGATGCCTTTGCTATGCAAAATTTGCCAAATCATTTCAATTTTCAACCAACCCATAGATGCTATTTTTTGGTCGTGTCCAACTCATGGTGTTCTTGCAGATCCCATAGCTCAATCAAAAGGCTATCTTCGTTTTGAGCCGCTCCCAAATTGGCCCAAACCAAGCCATCTCCTCTTGTTTTTGGCAAGAGGGACTAAAAATTGTATGCAACATTTGGAAAAAAGAAATTCGTGGAGGAGACTTTGGTTGTTGTTCTAAGTGACCAAATGATTGTGCCACTTGTAGTTGTAGATAATGGCTGACCGGATCGGGAAGGGGATTTATTGAGGTGCGGGCAAATTAGTCTGGACACTCTTGACCGCCAAAAAAAAAAAAATGAAAAAGATAATGAGAAACAATTTTTTCCTTATATGGGTAGATGGTAAATTGAACCCGCAACCAAAGGTAAGGGTGTAATGGGAATTATGTGTGTTTCCATTTTATTTGGTAAGAAAAACTGAACAATTTCCATTGTGGTTCCCAAACTTAAAAAGGGGAGTCTGTATATATGTATGCATGTTTGTCTGTGTCTTCTTTTTCCAATTTGGTCAAAGCTCCTAAAAATTGACATTTTTCATTTGTTTGTTTGTTGTTCAAACCATGCAATTTAAAGAAACACTCTGAAAAATTGAAAAGACAATCCCGCTCTATTTTCAAGTTAGACAATCCCACTCTATTGTCAAATTAGTAAATGGATATGCATGTTATAATGAGCTTCAAAGTAAATTCGTCACGTTTTTTTGATAGTTCAAAATAATTCCATCTCACTTTTTTTCCAACAGTTCGAGTCCAATCTGTGTTTCACTAAATGAATTATGAAATATGAGTTGGGTTTCCGCTGACATATTTTGTGGTTATGGATGAATTTTTATTGAATCATACTCCTGATAAAGTTCCTTATAATGCCTTCCAACCTTTGTCAAATTAAGCTCTTACTCTGTTAGTATAAAAGAAAGAAAAGAAGAGAATATTCAATTGCTAAAAGTAAGAATGATTGGAAGACATCTCTGCATGGTAATTAACAATCCCACATTCTCCAATGGCTGGCTTAAAAAATACAACTTGCCGCTTTTGGGAAGTTATGTGGAAGCTTTCCAATACTTCCCAAGTATGGCTTGGACCCACTCTGATTAGAGAGTAACAGGCATATACTGTATCATTTTGAATATCTTAGTGAGAAACCACACATCACATGGCTTCTTGTGTTGAAATTACATTCATGTTTCTTGGTCTTAAGTGTGTTCTCTCAAATGGGGACCCCTTTTCCATTGCCTTTGATCTATGTGCATCTCGAGGAGTATTATTGGTTGGAAGAAAATCAAACTCCTATGCACAGTGGTTACTGGTGAGATTTTCTTAAGAAGTGAGATTTGTTTCCTGCATAGGTCTGTAATTTTTTCACTTATACTTCCAATGGAAGATTGCAGGATAATACGAATGGGTTAATGCAAATATGATATTATTAACATTTATCTGCTTGTGACATGTTTAGAATCTTAACTTTTACAAGATCAATTTGAAGTCCGGACTTTGGACGAAGGAAATGGGTTATGGGTTAGGGTAGCCAGCAACCCAGCATGTAAAAAATCCCGTTATATTAGCAGCGTAAGTACATAGATTGACCAAGTTTTCAAGGTGGGTCTAATGTCTAAATTAGAAGAATAAGAAAGTACCAATTAAGGCCTATGTAAATCCCCAAAAGCTGGCTTAGGATTTACTACCTTCCTGATCAAGTATATTAGGTCATTACTCTAATCTGAGCTAGAATGTGTCAATTTCTCCTCTCTTTATAGAGTTGTTTTCATTTGCAGCTTTTTCCTTCTAATCAAAAGGTCTAGTCATATGGTCCCCTCCTATATGACAAAATGTCTCTGTGCATTATAAGGAATTATTTCTTGGACCACATAGTGAAGTTTTAATCAATATGCTCTAAGTGAGATATGCTGCAGGGGGAGAGGTGGGTATCACTTTTAAACCCATTATTATTATTATTTTTTATCCTGAAGCAGGATTAACCTGGGTTTAGGATGATTTTGCTAATCAGGGCTGTCTCAAGAATTTTTAGTGCTCAAGCGCTAATCTAAAAATTGTGCCCTTAGGCCTAATAGATCAGTTGTAAAAGTTAATCTGTTGTGTGTTTTATTTTGGGCCTTTAGGTCAAATGGACTTTTTTTGTTTATGCCTTTTAAAAAAAATTAGATTAGGCATTTTTTGTTTTTCCTATTGCGCTTTAAAAAACTCCACTCAAGTCTGATAGTAAAAACTATGGGGTGCCCCTATTTTTTGGGTTTTTTGAAT
Source organism: Vaccinium vitis-idaea (assembly GCA_963854785.1). Taxonomy (NCBI): domain Eukaryota; kingdom Viridiplantae; phylum Streptophyta; class Magnoliopsida; order Ericales; family Ericaceae; genus Vaccinium; species Vaccinium vitis-idaea. The sequence continues at coordinate 39,866,108 of OY978219.1, forward strand.
GCCCAAGGCCTTGGGGTTGAGCCGGCCCGATGTTAATGTAAGCTAAAAGGGTTTATTTTACCAACATTTGGTATAGAGATGGATGAGCTATTTTGGGGGGAGTGATGTGGAATGGCATATTTTGAGAGATTTGAGATTGAGGGGACCAATAAGATGAAGCTGGCATGTTGATAAATCCCATTTATAACTAGTGATCAAACTTCAAAGTCATAGGGATGTCTCCTATGGTTTTCTTGAACTGCTGCATGCAGCATGCATATAGGGAAGAGAGCTGGAATGGAAAATGTCAGATTGACCCCTTGGACACACGTGTTGGTTTGATACGGTCTGATGCTCAATCATCTAAATGCTGTCGTTTGACACGTAGGTTGTGTTTGTACTTGCTTTTTAAAAAATTCTTTTGGGGCAAATGCTAAATATTCTGATGAGGGTATGGGATGGACATCATGTGAATGGACAACTTCACGTGCTTTGGTGGTGTCCAGTGGGAGGAGAGAGTGTAGGCCAAGCCATAGAATTCAAGGATTTGAACTTCATTATATTTTGGTTTAGAACCAGAAAAGAAGAAGATAAGGGCAGGTAGTGTAGGATTAGCTAACAACACAAAAGAATTCCTTTTTCTCTGTCATTGTCCTTGTATTCGATACAAGCAATGCTAAATTAACAAAGATTTGGGCATAGATGTATTCATAGTTGTCTGATAGACGTCTCACAAAACTATAGGGTCCAGGTGAATATATTTTGGATTCATTTGTGTCCAGATCTGCGCATATAAGTCTGTGCATACAGTATTGACCAAATCTGCGTCTGTTCCCACCACTATGTTATACCATTTTCTTAGATATGGACACACATGCACAATCAAAATTTGGTGACAGTGATGGCCCATGGGTATTTATTTTTTCTCCTGAAATTGTCTTTGTATCCATTATTGGCCAGACCTGCATTCTTAGATATGGACAAACATGCACAAACTAAATTTGAGATAAGACTTTAAGAACTTTAAATGTTGGGATGTTCAATTGTTTGAGTCTGCCATCTGATGTGGTTAGATCAGGACTTAAAATCTTATCCTGGAAATGTCCCCAAGGATTTTTTAGCTTAAGGGATCACCTTGACTCTGGGGATTTGTTATTCTTACAATTTCATGAGCCATAATATAGGGATTGCACAGTAACTTTCACAATATGTGATGAAGTTTAGTTAAAAAAAATTATGATCTTTTTTTATTTGAACACAAGAAACATATTTTAAGTTGCAAGTAGTGATAATCCCCTGGTTTCTATCTTAACCGAAGATGATTCTTGCTTCTCATTTATTTTCAAGTCATATGCATCAAGCAAAATTTTTACATTCCTCGATTTGTTGTTGGAGTTTCCAATCACTTCATATTGACAAATTAAGTAGGACATGAATCTAGTTCCATGTTGTGGGTAGGATATATTACAAATCATTTACCAATACCAGACCAACTTTCCATCCTTTTTGATTTTTAGAATTGCAGTGACCAAGTGATCATACCTTTCGCTCCGATCACAAAATCAGGATTTCCACTTGTGTGATCAATTAAGTTCTAGGACATTTTTTACCAGTAAAAGGTGGTCGCATTTTTGGCCAGTAAAAGCAACCACACTTTTCTCTGAAATGGTGCCGCGTCGGACAGACATTGACACTCATCATACACTCTTAGACGCTGTGACACTCGTCCAGTCGTATCTTTCTTTACTTTCTTTAGGAATGCACATTTCCATCAATTAAATATACATGAAGTCCATTACATTTGAGCAAAATCAAACATTCATTCTGTTGAGTTATGAATTATATGGGTTTGTTTCAAAATTTAGCTGGTTTTGTATGTACATGTGAGGCATACAAATAAAGGCAAATTTTAATGTGTCCTCGAAGTGTCGAGCCATGCATTTTTTGCGAGTTGGCGTGGTTGCGTGTTGTCACTCGTCCCTCTCCATGCTACTTAGACGTCAATCAGCTAAATTGATCATAGATTAGTACAGGTTGGATGAAAGCTGTCTGATCAAGTGCTGTATCACTTTCCACGCGTGTCGTGTTTAAGGCAGAGAATACTTGAAAATGCAAAAGATTTTGCAAACACGTCAGAGCTGTGGGGAAGGTGGCAGAGGTTTAGATGGGAGCTTGAGGGGCCTCCCTTGATTAGAATCATGCGGTGGTGGTGGGGCTGATATTTAGAAGGCACCGGTGGTTCGGTTCGTAAGGGACAACCCCATTGGAAGGTGGGTTGCATTACTTGGTATTTTCCTGCTTAACCCATTGCTGCCATGCTTCTATACCCTTATAATTTCTGCCCTCTAATTGGCTGTATCAGGCAACAAATCTTGTATATACCATTTGCCACACTGCTCCAAATTCAGGTGTCAGCTCTCTGTCCTGATTTGCATGTAACTTTGCTTTTAATGGATTAATCATTGCTTTTGGGCATTAAAATAGACGTAGTTAATTCTGTTCAGGTGTTTTAATTGTGATTAAGTAGCTTGTTTTTCTTCTTTCAATGAAAAAGAGAAGCATTTGGTCTAAACTTATAGGGAAAAGAGTAGTTGGAATTTAGAAAGTGACAAAGGGAGGTGGAAAAAATTAAAATAAAATAGGTGACATGAGGCTGGATTTCGTAACTTGAACCACTGGAAACTACCAGCTAGGATGTGGAATTTTCTCCTTGCCTTACTTCTATTTAACCCCTGGAAAACCCAGCTTTCCTTGGTTCATGAGATCAGTGCTTAAGCACTTGTGTTGATCTCTTAGCCCACCAGTCACTATTATTCACCTCTCTAGCCATTTCATCTACCTCTTCCAGATGAAGGTAGTATTTAATGACCTTTTGGTGCTTACATACATAAATGTACGTTCTTTACATATGCCTTTATCTTTTTTGATTGCAGATTTTCACTTGGATGCAAAGGAAGCTTACCAAAAAGCCAAACTCAATATCAGCTAATGGTAAGCACTTCTATTTCTCTCTCTTCTGTCATATCTTTTTCAGCTTTTTGTATCTTTTCCTGTAAATATCAAGAGTTACTGAATGAGAAGTGTGGCTTTCCATAAAGCCATGTATAGGCCTTCCAGCCACTCAGTAACAAAATTTTTTTGTACTTAGTTCTTATCAATGTTAGTTCAGACATCAGTTAGCATAAACATTTAATACAGCTGGTGAAATAAAAAAGAAGTTATTTGAGAGATCGCATATTCTTCAATTCTAATTCTTTTTGCAGCCTCCTTTATAATACTAGCAATTAACAATTCAGTGGAATGTGAATTGCTGAATAACGATAAAGTTGGATTAGCCTTCTTTTTCTGTTTACTATGCATATGCTGGAATTTCTCAAGTTTCACCTTTCAAACTTGTCCAGGATCTCAAGCGTGTATGTCTTCATACATGTGTGCACGTCTTACATATGTATTCCTGCTGTATGTATATCCAAGTTTCTGCAACTCCTACGGCTGCACACTAGGACCATGAAGAAAAAAAAAAAAACTATACGGGAGCTTTGCTCCCACTTGAATCCCTGAAGAGGCTGTACAATGATCCTACTACCAAAAGTCCAAAACTGAATACAAACACACGTATATATCTATAGTATTGTCCTACTAGCCTCAGATTTATAAGCATCTGAAAAATTCATGCTTGTACCATTGGATGTTAGAAATCCAAATCACTATAATCTTGAACCCGATGAATCACAACTCTTTATAAGTTAAATTATCCTCACAGAGAAACCAGGAAACAAGTCAATAGAAAGAGCTAAAGGAAATAGATATAGTTGATTTGATTCCTTATTTATGCACCATCTATACATTAAAAGATTTGAAACGGCGTTAAATTTGATGTCAAGTTAAATGATACTCTGGTCATTTCCATCTTTAAGGTATTTTGGTTTGTTCCTCATCTAACATCCTTACTAGGCGTATCAGGCAAACCATGCCATAACAACTCATTATGCGTATGTAAGGCCAGAATTCACCATCGAATGGGTTCTTCATTTATCTCGTGAACTCAAGCTCAGCCTTGGTTTTGGACATATTTATATTTTGTAATACAGTGAAATTATATACATGTGTTGCAACTTTCGAAAGCATACGGTTGAAGTTGATTCATGAATAAAATTATTTTATCACTGTGATCTCTTCTAAGTTCTAATCCTCATTACTCTTTGGAATGAAACCAATTAGGTGAAAGGCCTATCTGTATTTAGTGCAGTTTTGCTAGTTCTGATGATTGATGGGAGCTAGTAGAACCTTTCAACTGGATTTAAACCAACTCTTCCCCCGGGAACAAAAAATAATTTTTTTTTTAAAGCATTGTTAGTATATGATGGGCATTGCCTTTGAAAAGGCCTTGTTTTTCTTCTTCTTGTTATTACCTTGTCCTTTATTATAGATCAAATGCGGGAAGAACCAAGCAAAGAAGAGATCAGTGACTGGCCTCATGGATTGCTAGCAATCGGCACATTTGGAAATAACAGCCTTAAAGAAGATCCAGAGAGATGCAATCTCCAAGGGAGGCAATCTGCCTCCAAAGGTCAACCACCAGACCTCACCCCCGAGGAAGTTGTAGAACTTCAGAAAGAGTTGATGTTGTTAATCCATAAACAAGTTTCTCATGAATCAAATGCAGCAGAGGATTTAGAAACTTATAACGTTCAACTAGAAACTTTTAACTTTCCACCAAGCTTGGAAGATGACAGAAGTAATGGTGAAAATGTTTGTGGCGATTCAGCAAACACAAGTGGTCAGCTCCTGCGGAGTACCTGCTTGAAAGGAAAAGATATTTGTTCTAATCACCCAAAGAAAGCCATGGGGAAAAAGGCACTGTCTTTTCTCCTTAAAAAGATGGGTATGTCCCGAAGCATGTTTGCGCCTACTCCTAGCTTGAGAGATCCCGTTCCAGATAAGTCCACAATGGAGAAGGTAAGCATGCACAAAATGCCCGTGTTTTCTCCAAGGATCAAAATTTCGTTGTATGATGTTGTTTTTGTTAGCTAGGAAAAGCAAATTTTGGAAAGACTGTTGGAACATAATTGATTGTCAAAAGAATTGGAAAACATACAGAAAAAGGGTCATATGAATATTCCGTTCCGACCATTTTGATGGAAAACAAACTAAAGTTTGTTCGTTAGCATTGTCTAGACCTAGAATCTATACTCTAGAGATATGTCTAAAATTATAGGAAAAATTTTACACGCTGGTTATTGAAGTGAAAGAGAGGAGGGTTTTCACCAGTAAGCACATTCAAATACCTAAGTACTCATTCTCAAATTACTTCAACCATGTGATCAGAGCATAATGGTTCACAGCTTGTTCATGGGTTCTAAGTAGGGTTGAGTGGATATTTTGCATCCAGTAATTCTTCTCCTCCTTATTTGATTGCTTAATAAATCCTGTCTTGGTGGCTGATTACTTATACAGATTTGGAGAGCTATACTGCACAAGAAAGTGTATCCACAAAATTCCAGTACAAAGGGTACTACAAAAAGGTACTTGGAGTCCAGTCATATGCTCAAAGCAAGCGACGAAGATGAAACACATGATACTGCAAATGAGGGAAGTAAATGGGTGAAGACCGATTCGGAATGTAAGATCCTTTTCTGTTGGTGAAGTAGTTGTATCTCAACCATGCATATCATCTGCAGTTCTATATAACACGATAAACATTCAGACATATGTTCCATTTAATCTGAACGATAAAATGTATCTTTTGGATGGCACTTCTATTAGTTGGGATAGTTGTCAGCAGATTTTGCAATTTTGTTGATTGCATCTATTTTGTGGTTGCAGATATTGTTCTAGAGATATAAATTTTCCTCGCCTGTACACTGTTTTTTGAAGCTGACACGGTAATAATATAACTGCGTATTGGAAAATTTGCTCTCTTTCCCTTGTTGAGAGAATCCTGTCAATTCATTTGATGGCCGGACTTCTTGTTTTTAAACATGCAGGTACCAGCAAAGAGATTTTCAATACAGGAATTTAAGCAATTCAAACTAATAAAGGCAGTGGAAAACTTTGTCTGTCTGTTCTATGATTATGCCATGAAAGTTGACACATACAAGTGATTCAGAGTATGACCGAGAGGGATGAAACACCTGTGCATGTCAGAATGTTGCAGTTGTCAACTCACGTATATTCTGATGTAATTATTCTCTTATTGAAGTTGAATATGCAAAACCATGAGTTACAATAACTCATATTGGAAGAATTTCAGTTTGGAGGAAGCTATCTGCTCTTATAACTTGGAATCGAACTCACATGTTTCGGCATGTTTTTTTCGGAAGATGGTTCAATCCAAGTCTTTTCAGAGGGCCAATCCAAGTTTCTTTTAGAGGCAGCAAAGTTTGGAGAATTTATGTTTGTCAATTGTGTAATTGTAACATATGTTTGTCATTTGATGTAATTGTAACATATGTTTGTCATTTGATGTTACATTTGTAGCTGTCATATTTAGTGGCATGGAGGCATTTAGAGTTGATGTTTTTCATTTTTGTCTGAGGAGGAGGATCACTAAACACCACTTAAGGAGGAGTATCGTGCCATGGGGATACTCGAGGAAGTATCCCCAAGGTCCTCAATGAATAAATGTGTGCAACTTATATCCCAAGGAAGTATATATGAGATGCCCAAGGTCCTCAATGAATAAATGCCTCTCAAAAAACTGTTTGAGATGCTGAATCGCTGAAGGATCTTTTCTAGTCACAATTATATCATCAACATCTATGAAAACATATGTTGAAGATTGCTTTGATGCTAGTTCAAAGAATAATCAGCCCGTAATTGAGAAAAAACCGCTGCTGAATAATCTAAAAGAACTTGGCAAACCATTGGCGAGACGCCTGTTTCAATCCATATAAGAATTTGTGTAGCTTGCACACTTAAGACTCCCCCTGTCGAGTAAACCCAGGTGGAAGAGTTGTGTACACTTCTTCATCCAAACCATCATGGAGAAATGCATTGTTGACCTCAAGTTGTTGAATGAACCAATTTTTAAAAGTAGCAATAGATAAAAAGAGCTCGAACCGTGATAAGTTTTGCTACAGGTGCAAAGGTATCATGATAGTCGAGCCCTTGAACTTCTGTAAATCCCTTTGCAACTAAGCTAACTATATAACGGTCGATCGTACCATCAGATCGATATTTGACTCTGTAAATCCACTTGCACCCAGGGCAAGTGAGTAAGCCTCCATGTGTGATTCTTTTCCAAAGTTGCTATTTCTTTAGCCATTGCCTTACGCCATTGTGGACTTTTTACTACAAAAATTACTGAAAGAAAGGCTCGATGTGCAACTGAGAAGATATAATAATCAAGAGGGTAAAGGCTACCTATCCATTTATTCATAAAATGCAACAACCCTTGGCACAAATGGTTTTGGTTTGGATACATACATCTGGAAACCCTTTTGTGCATATGGATGCCCAACAAGACACTGGGCCTTCCGTGTTTGTCAAATTGTCCTTAATGTAAGTATTATGGGCAAATTATAAGCAACCATATACACAAAGATGAGAATAGGAAGGTGGGACTGTAAAAAAAAAAAACTCATGAGGCAATTTGGTTTGAAGTAGGGTTGTGGAAATCTTATTGATCAAATATGCAGTTGTGAGAATACCCTCCCCGAAAAGGAGATTGGTTAGTTGGCCTGAAATCATAGAGCAACCGCTAAAAGGGGTCGGTGTTTGCATTCTACAACATCATTTTGGTGTGGTGTAGAGACATAACTACTTTGATGAGTAGGTGCATAGTCAAAATGTGGAATGATCCTCATCGGTGTTTGCGTTCTACAACATCATTTTGGTGTGGTGTAGAGGCATAGCTACTTTGATGAACTAAGCCATTGGATAAAATTTTTGTCTCATTATCTGATCTAATCTGTTGAATTTCAAGAAAAAGCTCATCACTGTCACCAAAATATGTGTTTGATTTGACAATGATGTCAAGTTTACACCATAGCAAAAAAAGGACTTCAAGAGGTATTTTGTGTAAGAATTATAACGCATAAAATATATCCAAGTGCAGCGCCAGAAATCATCCACAATAGTAAGGAAGAAACGAGCACCATTCATTAAAGGTTGGGAAGAACTACCCCAAATATCAACATGGATTGATTGAAAAGGTTTACTAGATGAAATGGAACTATTGGAAAACTTAGTCTTGGTTGCTTTCCTTGTGGACAAATGTCAACACATAGTTTTTCGAACAAGAAACAGATGAAACATTCTTAGCTATTTCTTATACTCTATGATGAGAAGGGTGTCCAAGCTGCCAAAGCCAAAATGTCAATGGTAGGTGTGCCAGTAACAAAGATTGCAGAAGGTCCTTGAACATAGTAGATATTGCCATGTACAATACCAATCCAATCGTCTTCTTTGCAAACCGGCCCTATGTTGTGGGATAATGTAGTACCATGGTTTATTTTGCATTCTAAGGGGAAGGTTTTCAAAAAATCTGTTCACCAACTTTCCTTGGTTGTAACTTTGTACCATATTTGGGCTGAAAGGAATGGAAGAATTTTCCAATAGAAGTTCTTGGGCTCCTGCTCTCTTAGCTAAAAGATTTGCAATGCTATTAGAGACTCAATGTTGTCATGGAGGAATGTGAAGCCTAGCCAAGAGAACAAGGACACTTGCAGATTATGGAATGTGCCTCATGAAATGTTTGAGGCTGCCTCCTCTACAATTTAACTTAGCTTATTTTGTATTTTTTTTTTTGGGTTTGGGAATGGCCTGATAAGGTTTGTTGTTTTCTATTGCTGGTTATGTTTGATCTTGCACGACCAACTAAAGTCTCTTGCGATGTTTATATTCTGTATTTGGTCTATAAATAAATGAAAGCAGTACCGTTACTCAAAAAAAAAAAAAAAGTAGGAGAAATCTGCACAGTTCCATTTGGTGATAGAGATCTCTTAGAAGGATCTGTCATTCGCAACGGATCCATTATTATGATAATATCTCAGGACAACTAGAATCATTGTTGGGGTGTAGACAACCTTCAGCAGTGGTCTATCCTGGAGGTGTAGGGGCAGTTCCTCCACAGGGAGCGAAAACGATATTTTTGGACCTCGGTGTGTAATTTTGGCCATAGGGCCCGACCTATTTATTTAGCAGTTTGTTAATAGGGTTATCATACTTTAGAGAAAAATAGAGAGAGGTTAGAGAAAACGCAAATCTCAGAGAGATTGCAAGAAGACTTGTACTCTTATTTTTCGATTTCATAGTGGACTAGTGTGGCTTCCGTAGTTTTTCCTCACGTTGATGTTTTCCACGTATATCTTGTGTCTCGTTTTCTTTTCCATTTTTCATTACGCACGTCTGTTTGTGTTTTGATTTCCTAACAATCATTTACGTGGATGTGAATCACAAATAGTTTTGTAGTACAAGGAAGCTTAAATGTTAGTGTTTCTTGGGTTTTGAGATTTTACATACCTTCTTTTTCTTACAAAGGCTAGTGATGTTGTTCCATCAGCTCGATCGAACTCAGAACCTCCTAGCACCTAGTACTGATACACGATCAACAAAGCTAGAAGCCCCGGCCGGTCAGATTTCAAGACTTATTAGTTCATGTTGTTGGAAAAACTTGGTTTTTTTATCCATTTTTAATTAATTATTAAAGTGGGTCCCACACGTCCATGTGGCCAGACCCACATACCGTTGTGTTCGTCTTAGTTAGAAGATCAAGATCGAACCCTTGGTTGGATAAAAACAAGTTAAGGTGAATGAGAAATTGACCTTGAAAGTGCCTACATGAACATTGGTAGAAGGGGGAGAATTTGTTGTCCCACATTGGTGAGGCACAACAACTTCATTGGGTATATGTATCCCAAGTTGGGCAATAAGGGTTGGCCCTTTGGGTCATTACAACTTTTGTTGGGGGAGAAGGGATGGACAAAGTGGGCTTTGGTCCATATAACACGCGCGCGCCGCCGCTGCCATCCGACCGAACCGGGTTGGGCATTAGATGAGAATGGGCTTGGCCCAAAAGGTTCTTCTCTTTTTACTGAAATTTTATACGGACTGGGCCGGGTCAAACCGGGTTCGTTTCAGTTAAATTTTTCCCTTCCCCTTACCGAAACATTGTGTCCTACCGAAATTGTTTCCCTTTCTAGTGCGCCTGTTCACGAACAGTCATCGGACATGACTGTTACCGACAAGTTGCGTCCAGTCGGTTCCGAACAGCCGCATCTCTCCGTCTTGTACCTTTCCGTTCGGGTGCCTATTTATCTATAAATAGGACCCTCCTCCTCTCATGCATTTCACGTTTTTCACTCTGCATCCATTCTGCACTTACTGCATATAATATTCTGAGAGTTCTGCGTAGTTTCCTGGTTCGCCTATGATAGGGGCGCAAATTTGCCCATTGGCGGCCCCTAATTTATCGTTGTTACGCCCTTTTTAATATATTACGTGGAGGTTGATACTCGTTTTTCTCATTTCAGGGCTTGCGGAACACTTGAATAATATTTAGAACTAAAACGCGAAATCGGATTTTATTTGACGTCAAAGCAAAGTACATGGTAAAAAATTAGTCCAGTACAAAGATCAAGAAATTGGCCCTCAGTTTGGTCATCGTTACGGGATGAAAAATGGACTTGAGATTTTAATATTAATACAACCGGCCCGTGATTTACATTTGCCCATGCCCAAGTTGCATTGCAACTTTCAGCATATTGAAAGGGGTGTCCACGAGAATTTTAGAAAGGATTTCCTTTCTTAAGAGGGAAGTCGGTCAGTGGATATATAAAAAGGGCTGCAAGGGTTTGGTTCCAGGAGCTTTTTGGACGCATAACAGGGCTCACGGCTGTGAATCCGTGATAGCAGCTGGAAGAGAAACATCCATGATCGGCTAAACGCTTCGGCTAGGGTAACGAGAATATCTCTCCGAGTAATATGATTGCATAGATTTTTAGGGTTTTATATTCAACATCAGTTGTGCAACTTGGATGATTCATTGTTTTTATGAAAGTTTTTATTCTTCCAATCTTCATATTGTGTTTGTATTCATGATATCGAACACCGTTGTGCAACCGTTTTTAATGTTTCGGGGTAGTTTCTGAGATAGATTATACGACGTGAGACGGGTCGTGCCGCCCGTTAAGTCCGGTGAGACGATCCGTGCCGTGTTGATATAGTCTACACGGAGTACGAGTCTTGATTATATTTTTGGGGATTATCGATAGGAATTGCTACCCTGTTGGTGATCTGGTCATATGTTGAGAGAACCCTAGATTTCATCACAATCATATTATGATGGGAGATTGAATCGAAACCCTAGTCACTTCTCTCATTTGTTTGTAAACTTTAATCGCTTTTTATTTAATTTTAGTTTAATCACTAGTTCAATTAAATCCAAACCAAATTTCTCTTGTTCTCATAATTAAATTAGAAATTAATTGAAGGCACTGCGACTTAGCTTTTTACTCTCCGTGGACGATCTCGGACTTAACCACTGTTCTTCGGAATAATAGTTAATTCCTTGTTTTATAAATTATATTTTTGGTACAAAAACGACATACCAGCCTACCGATCAGATTGCAGTGTTGCTTCCGACCGGTGAAAGTCGGGTATTCCTGGGAGGCAAACGTCCAAGTTTCTCCATCAGCACCGTAGTGGAGGGCGAATTTGCCTTAAGGACAGGGTATTTTTATACTCGCTTCGACTCGAATCGTCTCTTGCCAATTTCCGGTGTACTGAAATTGGCCCGGTACGTTTTCTGATTATTCTTAATTTCTGTTTTTGTCTTTATTTCCAGATTATTTGAAACCGAGATAATACGACAGCTCCAAGGTGGGTGCACAGCACCCCCCTTGGGGCTGTTGTGCACCCCCCGGGGGCTGTCGTATTATCATTGTATGTCTTTGATGTTTAGGTAAATATACAGTTAATTACCCACGAAATTTTTTTTTTTTTTATCTGCCCTGGTGTTTAATCAAAATATCGCTCACCTTTTCATTTGCATGAGTTGAAGTAATGTATCATTCGCCCTAAGGGCAGTATAATTCCTCGGATAAAAAAAAAAAAACCCAGAAAAAACTAATGTATCATTCACAATCATTCTTCTGTCATACATATAAATTAATCAGGTTTATAAGGTGCAAGTAATACATGGAAAGTGGCTTATTCTTTAGTGACAATCATTGATCTAAAACGCTTAAAATAAGGTCCCAAGCAATTCTGTTAGGTCTTGATTCCACCTAACAGTTGCCAGAAATTATAGTTTAACTTCTCATGTGGGCACAAAGTATTAATGTTTGATGTGGTCAGCCTCTTCTCTCTTTTTTTGGATATCTCAGGGTGTCCGGATTTGCTTCTCGCACATCGATTAATCTTGGGGCAGAAATATACCGTCCACTAGTGCAGGGCCAAGCAAGTTCCGACTAACTTCATAATAGAGTTAATAACACTAGAGAGGTTTTAAAGTTGGCCGTAAGTTCCCGACCCTGACAGTAGGCCAACTCCTTGGGTTTTCGATGTGATGAGCTTAGCATCATGAGCTCAATTATTATGGTTTGGGCCCTCAGATTTCCTTTCAGAGTAGCAATATGTAGTTCTTTAAGCTAGTAAGCAAATTTTCTTGCATCACCCACTGTGTTAATAATACAAATTGTACATATGGAGACATCATGATTGGAATCCAATCCGCTTGCGATAAGTGAAAAAGAAAATAAGAGATAAGTGAAAAAGAAAATAAGAAAGAGAGGGTTCTGTGCTCATGTATATCAGCCACATGTACAGATCTGTTCGGCACTGGCATAGGTATTAGAGGCCACCTGGTTTTCTTGCTGAGACAAAACATCCTAAAATCACATCTTAGCAAACTTTTTTTTTATTATTATTATTTTTTCTGACTCTGTGTCCGGACAAGATTATGTGTAGCTTGATTTGGAGAATAACTTGGTTCTCCAAAGACTTCGAAACCATAGCTCCAATCTGTACAGGGCTAGTCCAACCCCAAAGCCCGAGAGGCCTAGGCCTCGGCCTCGTGCATCCAAAAAAACCCCCAAAAAATAGGAGCACCCCTATAAGGTTTACTATTAAGCTTGAGTAAGAGTCTTTATAGCCCAATAGGAAAAACAAAAAGAGGCCCAATCTGATTTAAAAAAAGACCTAAACAAAACAAGTCAAAACACACAACAAACTAACTTTTACAACAATTGATCCATTAGGCCTAAAGGTCCAATATAGGACCCGCATTAAAATAAAAAGGCCTAATTTTGGAGTATGACTCATTACGATTTACCCCAGTCAGCCAGTTCCCAGACTTTGACGCTCAGCCCGTCTCATCTGTGAGTAGATACAATGCGCACATGGCATCCTCTCCGTCCTATCTGGCCATTCCCACCATTGTTCGTCAATGATTAATATTCAAGCGATTCCCATGCATTCTCGAGATGATATGTATTTTGTGTTCTTGTATAATGATTAGTAGAAATTATTGTTTTAGTTTTTTCGTATTGTGATTGTCGCTGTAAAATTATTGAAGTGTTTACTCTTAAACCCTTTGGCCGACCCTGTATCTGTATAAAGTGTAATCATATCCATGCCTCTGTTTCTTGTCATGTTTAGTGTTATGCCTAAGTATTGAGCTTTTCTGGTCTTTGAGAAAATTGGGTGTGTTTGGATTAAAGTTTGAGACAACGAATTTGAAGGTGTTGTGCTGAAGTTGCTTCTGGGGAATTGGGAAATGTTGCTGGAAATTTCTTGGCGAGTGCCATTCTCGAGGTTCTCTGAAACTTTTTGGAGATTGTGACATACAGAAGAAGATTGAGGTCCATGTCCTGGTCAGTCACAGATGCTATCTTTCTCTCCGCTTCACTTGCAAGCTACCTTGACAGTACTCTCTCTCTCTCTCTCTCTCTCTCAATATGTGCGATGCCGTGCACAGCCATATCTTTTTTTTTTCTTTTTTTCTTTTCAACATATCGGGGTGTATGCAAGTATATTGAGTTGCTTGATGCTGCACTGGTAAATTTGAGTTTTGGGTGTTTAAAATTGCTTGACAAAATTTACTTGAACGCATTATTGACATTTTTCAAGTTACTGCAAAAACAAGTCCATTTGTACAAGATAATTGTGCTTTTCCCAAACTCTGATGGACATCCAAAAAAGCTGCAACTGCACCTTGCTTGGCTCCTTTTTTGAAGAGCATGCTTGGCTCCTTAAATCTTTATTTACATACAGAAAAACTTCTGGTATTGATGCGAGAAGATCGGAAGCTCTTGGGAAAACTGCGCTGTTTCGATCAATATGGTACCATCACACACTCTTCTACAATTCAAAGGCTTTACATATACTTACTTCTTCTAAAAGAAAGATGGGAAAAGTAATCGCGAAGGTATTTGATTGAAGTTTCCTTTCGCTTCACAGCAAATATTGTTTTAGAAGGTGCATCCGAGAGGATTACAGTAGGAGATCTTTACTCCGACATTCCTTTAGGGCTGTACATAATTCGCGGGGAGAATGTCGTCTTGGTTGGAGAACTGGTATTTTCTCTTATCTTTCTTTGAGACTTCGATATCGTTAAATACTGCCGAATGAAGTGAAATTATCTTGTCATTCTGCTATAATTTTGCTGCTGGTTATACAGGATCAGGATAAAGAGGAGCTTCCCCTACATATGATTAAAGTATCAGCAACAGAGATTGAAAGGGTTAGTTGCGCATAGAATTTCCATCATCTCCTTTTCTTGTGTTTCTCATTTTCGGCTTATTCAGTTCATCTAATGGTCTCTTCAGGCTCAGAAAGTAGAAAAGGAAGCTGCGGATCTGAAAGGAACTATGCGAAAGAGAATGGAGTTTCTTGATATCGATTAGTGGAAATCTATTAGTTAAACGTCGCAAACAAAATATATTTTCGTTCTTGTATATATGCATTACCGGGTACTCCACGGCAGAATTTGGAATGGACACCAGAAACAGACCATCTAAACTGACATGTAGCCCCGTCGACCCTAGCAATTACAGTATTCAAAATGCAGAAGCTCGACGTGTTTCGTTAAGTTAGAACAACCTATAACACACCTCAACGTCAAGATACACCCTCTTCTTGAAATGACAAGGAAGGTCAAATCTTGTGTAATTCCAATGCGTAAAGGGAGGTATACTATATCGAACTCGAACATCTCAAGTGGTTGGACTGAGAAAATGTATCATCTGTCATGATAAAATACCTTTCCGTTCCAAAAAAAAAAAACTCTCCAGGCAATTTCCCCATTTCTTCCTTATTAGTATCGATGATACAAGTCGGATCCTAGATGTAGATGTAGAAATATCTTACTTAATTCGTATATTGCTGGATACCAATTACCTCAGTCCTCCGAACATCTCTGGATGCCGTTTTGTCCGTTTTATGTAGAAAGATTGACGTCTTGGGTTTGGTACGTGTGCACCAAACCGGACACTGGGAGACACTGTACTGTACGTGCGGATTGATTCCATGGCACGTTAAGTTCACTTTACCATCATTTTCATTCATGTCCAATACCTGATGGAGAAAATGGTGGTGGTAAAGTAAGATTAAGAAGGATAACCACAAACTCTTGGCTTTGAAATCATTGATATGAGGAAGCGGGGACTACCAAACTAATATAGATCACTTAAAATCTCCAGTATCCTATCTTTAAAGAGGACTACCAAACTACTTCTTGCAAAGAGATAAGAAGAAATAGCAAAAGAAATCAAATTTTGGTAGGGAAATTAATTAGGATGGATGTATTGACAATGAGTCCACATTTACCCTGTAAACAAAATATTTGGATTAATCTGCAAGTCTTTAACAGCAATAGGGGAAACCCTAATATTTAGATTAAAAGGAATGAAAATTTATTACTATTTCATATTGTTCTGTTAACAAAGAGTTTTGCAAGAATAAGAAAGTATTTTTCAATGACAAAAGCTGAAAGGGTGTCCCCGGTAACTTTCTTGATAACTGACCACTAAGAAAGTTGCAGAAAAGTTAATTTTCCCATCACTTCCGAGCAACTGAACGGGACCACCGAGAGGAAAAGATGGACTTACACTTAGATACAGGCACATAATTCTATAGCGGAAGAAAGTGGAGTCAGTCAACTTATCTGTACTGTACTGAACATATGGGTGTTTCAATATCTGTGGCATGTCTTTGAACGTAAGCCAAGAAAGACGATGTATGTCCTCACTCATCACGACTTGCTCTCTTTCGTTAGCTTCTTTGTCCTCTTTCCTCAGGGTACCAAAAATTTCTTTCGAATGGATGGATAGTATTCCAAATCAAGAAGCTTAATATGTTCATCATGTTACAATCAACAGCAGCACAATTCAACATCGAGATACATTTATTCAGTAAATGAAAGAGGTCAAACCTCGAGTAACTCCAGCAGCATAAGGGTAATACTATAAGATGGAGAATATTGCGATTTGGAGTGGTTGGGAAAATCTCTAATTCATTGTCAACATTCAAAACTTAAAACATCTCATTCATTCACTCGGCATGGGTGAGTAAATTGATCAGGGATCCATGTTTTGGAAAGAGTGAAATGAGCTCAGAACGTCTTGCCAACTCAAAATCTTCAAACTGGAAGGCCGGGGCACACGTGCATCCTACCAAGGAGAAGTGTTTCTCAGCATCTCTTAGTGCGGTTTGGACTGCTCCATTTTCTGTTGAAACATCGATGTCTTGGGTTGGATATGCACCAAACCACACATTGGGAGGCACTGTGTACTGAAGGAGCTGATTGGTTCCAATTGGATTCGGTCCAAGGCATGTCAACTTGAGACTGCCATCTTTTTCATTCAGTTCCACTACCTGAAGAGAAAATGGTTTGTTAAAATTAGATTCAGAACGGTGTAAAATAAATCTTGAGAGGAAGCGAGTTATTGACTTAGAAAACACATGCTTCCCTTTTAAAACTCCTTAATCCTTATTTAGGGGAAGCTTAGAAATCACCTGAATGTTAACATGTTTTTCTTCCCTTATAACTCGAAGCAGGAAAAACAATGCATTAATTTGTTTGTATACCCAGTAGGAATATATCATCAACCCCACTTTTTAAGGTTAAAAGAAAAGTTTAAAACAAGTATTCCTGATATTTTGTTACTGGTTGAGGAAGATAATGTAAATTCCAATGAGAAATTACTCCTGTTGGTGCTGAGAAATTTCAAAAAATTCCAATGTGTCCTATTAGTGCTGAGAAATTTCAAACTCGGATTATTCCTGCTGGTATTGTCCGCACCAAACAGGTTCAATCCATATTTTCTGGAGTTAAAAAAAAAAAAATGAAAGAAAAAGGTTCAATCCAGCCCAATCAAAGTATGTGCGCTGTCCAAATACAACTATCATCCATAAAATTTTATTTCTATAGTTATGATGAGTAAATCAATAACTTCATAACAATTACAAATACTGAGTAGATGCATGGATTGTGATGAGAGTGCTCATGGGTGGAGATAAGATGTGAGTTGAATGTACCGTAAGAGGTTCTCCCATATAAAAGTGCCAGGTTTCTGCACATGGTATACGATGGAGGTCTGATACACTCCCGGAAGGAAGCAAGAAGTAAATGCACGTACTAATAGGACGATCAACCTTGTCTGCAGAGAAGCAAAATAATGATTAGAGGAACAACTTGAACGAAAGAATTGTCCAGATACTGACTAACCACTTGCTAATTTTTCTTAATTGGTTTTAAAGCAATATTACTGCTACCAAATACCACTGTCAAATAAATTTTGTATGATTAATTCAAGTTGTCCAAGCCAACTTACCTACGAAACCAATCCCACCGTCAGCTAAGTAGGGTGCCCATTTAAAGGTGGAGCAAAAGCTCCATATGGACTTACTCCATAATACTTGATAGCACGTAGGAGAGTTCGATCTTGAGAATTTAGGATGGAGCAAACACTTAGACTCTCGGATACAGGTGTGACATATCAAGCCAACACTTTCCATCAGACAGTTCTTAAATAGTTGTATTTAAAAATGTCACAATACCTATACTTTGGTACATAATTGCTACATGGTGTATGCAACACCTTTCTGACAGTAGGCACTAGTTTACAAAAATTATCAAAACACATACAAGTGACCCCCTATTTTGCGGGGATGCGAAACCTTGGATTAGACTTCAATGGGTAGACCTTTAGAAGCGCAACTGTACCGATACTCAAACCCGAGTCCATAAAACATGGCATATCACCCACAGTAGCATCCTGGCAACCCCAAGTGTGGAAAAAGAACAAAACTTTTGACGGTTCACTGAAAATGTATTCGCATAACTATGCCGATTTAAGATGGTTGAGGCCCAGATCCAACATAAACAAACAGTGTGCAAACAGCAAATAGTTGTATGAATGGAAGTAGAAATTCAAGCCCAACGTATATACCCATATCATTTTCCATACCCAAAAGGGAAATGGAGAGGAAAATGAGAGAATGGGGACTTACACTCGGGGGGAAGCTGAGATTTGGAGAGTAGGACAGAAGTATCTCTGAGGGTTTCCGAGAAAAACCCACCTTCTGGGTGGGACTTCAGATTCAATTTCTCTATAATCTGTGATGCTGAAGCTGAAGCCATCTTCTTCCCTTCTCACCTCTTTCAACTGATGAAATTATCACTATGTGAATTTGTTTGTCTGCAGAGACGTATATTGGTTTTGGTAGATCCCAAAACTCCACCTTTGACCCGATCTCCCTCTCAAAATTCTTTTTTCCTTTCTTTTTTTTTTAATTATTTTTTACTAAAGTGTCCCAAACTCCCAACAACCCACCGGAGGGGTGTTTGGAGCACCTTTTCTGCTTCCCATTTTCACATTTTTGGATTTTAGATGTTTAGCAGTTTGGGAGACTTGGGCCAAATAAGAAAATGGGTTTTTATTTTTGACTTTAGAGAGGAGAAGTGAAAAAGAGGTGGCAAGGAGCTTTTTGATTTCTCATTTTCTACTTTTTCTCATTTTGATTAACAAAAAGCCCCACAAAATGGATTATGTACATATCTCTCGAACACTACCCTTGTTACAAAATGCATTTTGCACATTTCTCTCAAACACTCCTATTAAATTCAAAATATATTTTGACCATAATCCAAAAAGTTGAAAAGCCAAAAACTTAAAAATGAAAATTTGAAAATGAGGTTCCCAAACACCCCAATCTGTTTGGAACATGGGTAAATGAGAGAAAATAAAATAAAATGAAAAGAAATTTTACTGTGCACAAAAATTGAATTTGTTATTCTCTCCTCTCTTCCCTCTAAACCATACAATGGGAGATTTTTTTTTAAAAAAATTCTTTTCATTTTTCTTCCTTTTCACAACAGAATACTATAATACATCTGGGTAATTTAATTTACACCCCTCTCAAATTCAACATCAAACAAGGTGAGTTTCACTATACATTTTGACAATCAAAATCATTTATTTTGTGAATCTTGGTATGAAAATCATCTATATCAAATAACAGGTGGATCGGACATAAGTAGCAATTGTACAATTTTGCATTTTCCTTGAGATAACTGGATCTTTAAAATTCTCTCTGTTATTCACTTGATTTGAACTAAACACTTATATTTGATCACTCCAATTTTTAGCACAAAAAGTTCAAACGTCCAAAGCTATAAAATGAACGACTCGGATTGTCAAAATATACCGTGGAATCTTACATTATTGGGCAGTATGTTTAAAAGTTGTGTAGTCAAAGTTTTACTTTCGTCCCATTTGATGTGTTCGTATTCATAATTCCACAAATCTCGTTTAATCTTACAAAAATTCTCAATCGAGTTAATTTACAATAATTTCTATTGCTGTTGCTGGATCAATGACAAATTATAAAATTTAAAATTATCTAAAATTTGTTTATTTTTTAAATTATTAAATCCGGAAAGGAGAAAAATAGGAGTATTAAAGACCTCACCCTGGGTGACCGAGTAAAATAGCATCCAACTTCACAATCTTTTCTCAAGTTTTGTTCTGATGGAGTACTCAAAACATTTGGGAATAAGGTGGTCTTTTATATTCAACATAAAGCCGAGAAATCAGAGAGGGAGAGAGCTTTTAAAAATTTAGCTCTTTTGAGTAATAGGAGAAGAAATGACTATTTTTGTTCGAAAAGAAACTGGAATGCCATAGTTTGCATTCAAAAGCATTTCATGTGCACAATGGCAGCACCGGTCTCCATGAACTCTTCCTTGGATATCCACATCTGCAACACCACCACCACATAATGGTCAGCAACACTTGAAAACAGTTTTTTTCTAAGGGAAAGAAGCCAAGTAAATGGGCAAAAACTTCACAATCATTTCGGTTAATTTTCGAGCTAATCAACTCTCAAACCACATTGTCATGTTAGGCTCAATTAGAAAGTACCTGCTGAAAGGAACTTAGTGAAGCCAAGATGGACCCACCGATCCAGACGCTGTACTTCCTCTCTGGAGGTGCAACCACCCTGATCCTAACACCAGGTGGGGCCATTCAGCTCAGCTCCTTCAGTAACCGATCCGCCAAGCCGGGTATCAGGGAGGTACCCCCACTCAGCACCACATTTGCATACATCTCCCTCCTAATGTCCATATCACACTTTCTTATCGACCTAAACACAATCTCATGGATCCCTCCAGATTCCATACCAACTCTACCAGGATCAAATAGAACTTCTGGACACATGAAATGTCCGGCTCCAACTCTTATTACTTGAACTCATATTGTTTTTCTAGCTCTGAGCTTTCCCTTGATATAGCTATTTCCTTCTCAAAATCCATCGACACATAAGTGAGTCGCTCTTTAATGTCCCTGACAATTTCTCTTCCCGCCGATGTGGTAAACATGCAACCTTCTTCTTCAGCTAAGATCTTCGTAAGGTAATCTGTCAGGTTTTTCCCAGCCAGATCAAGCCGTTGCACAGCGTGTGAAAGTGCATAACCTTCGTAAATGGGGACAACGTGCGTCACCCCTTCTCCAGAATCCATCACAATTCCTGACAAGTTCATAACGTGTTAATATACCATGCTTTATATTGCCAAGGACAAAATTCCTGTTTGGTTTCTACGAACTGCAAAAATAGCTCCGTTTCCTAGGAAACCAAAATGAAACCACTGCAAATATGCCAAAACATTGACTTGTTTAATTACCCATCATAAAATCCAACAATGATTTTTTTTTTATCTATTACCAAATTTGTTTGAAATTTCTCTTATTTCTCCCATACGTTCCAGTTTTTGTGGCTGACGGGAAAATACACTGAAATGCCATCCTACTATATAGTAGAAGTATAACTCATGAGTGTTCACAACTGCTATAGAGAGGAGGTAAATGTTTAGTTTACCTGTTGTACGGCCACTGCCATAAAGGGAGAGCACTGCTTGAATTGCTATATAGGTGGCAGGAACTTCAAAAGCTTCAAACATGATTTCCACCATTTTCTCTCTGTTAATTTTGGGATTCAGGGGGGCCTCGGTTAAGAGGACAGGGTGTTCTTCTACATTCACCCTGAGCTCCTTCTCAAAGGTATGAAACCATAGTCTCTCCATGGCCTCCCAGTCCCAGACAATTCCATGATCAACTGGATAATTCAATGTGAGGACCCCATGGCGTGCTTGTGCTTCATCTCCAACGTACATATCCTTCTGGCCGATTCCAACCATTGCCTGCTTGTTCCGGGGGCGACCTATCACGCTTGGAAAAACTACACATGGAGCGTCATCACCAGCAAAACCAGCATGCAGAGGGAATCCTGGTCAAAATTTGTTTAATATTTTATTTCACATGCACATCACATGTTTCTCTATAAAGGGGAGAGGTGGTCTGCCTTACCTTCACCGAGCCTGAACCCTTGTCGCAAATGTTCCATGCTGGGCATCCTCAAAACTTGTTCAAGACAACAGAGGTAACAAAAGTAGCAGGGTTTGGGAAACCTCAGGTCCTGTAATATATTGACTATGAAGCCAAAAAGGAGGGGAATAAAGGTTCACTTTTGCTTTGACATCAATGTTAGAATAACTTCCTTTCGGTTGCTTAAAGAGGATGTCAATCTGTCATGGAATATTAAATTCCAAATCAAAAGGCCATTTACATTCCCGATTTCTTCCTCTGAACCATACAGTTTCTGGTGCCCTTTGTCTCACACTCTCACTTGTCTAGATTAAAAGGTAAATCTGCTCCTGAACTTGTCATACGAAAAGGTGGAATCTATAAGGAATATAAACGTTAAGGGAGCTAATAATAATCATTTGGAAACACGTGGCTAAGTCGCTTCCACCAGACGAGATGCTACAGGAATTGGCTAATGCCAGGACCAGAAATTTTTGCGAAATGGAGTATCCTGTGGCAAACTTCCTTCCATAATTGGTGATTGCAACGATATTGATCAACCACATTTTTTCATCACAGGTAGCTAGCTAATTTATACCAAGTTATCGTTGCAAACCCGTAGATATTATTTATCAATTTTCCATTTCCAGTTTCTAAATCATCCATTTTTTGTTACAACCAAAGACAAAATTCTGCACCAGATAAATGGGATCAACAATTCTCCAAAAGAAACCATTTTCACTGTTAAATCTAATCTTGCATGCCTCCAAACTCCGTAAGTGCAAGTTCCCTGACAATTAATCTAGAAGATAACATCATCAGAGCAAGGTTGTCATAAAAGCATGAATTATTTCGCTTAACTTTGCATCCACAGAAGGAAATTATTGTTCGGAACTTAAGAAGAACAAACAACAAGAGATGAATGCTTTTTAATGTAACTCTGTGGAGTACTATCTAGCCCTGCATAACTCTCTTCATGAATCCTTGCAAAGAGCTTCCCATCCCTGCACCGACAGCTTCTGCTAAATAGTTTGCCTGCAAAATTTCCACCATAGAACTTGCAACCATCAAAATACTTGACTTCACATGACGCCCAAACATGGAAAAAGAAAATGAGAAATTTCATATGGCAAAGGCTAGTGAAAGTTCAGTACCTCTTGAATGGTCTTTTTCAGATCAAAAGCATCTCTAACTCGTCCATCCAAGAACGTCCATGTATCCCGAAAATCTGAAAGAATTTGACAAGCCAATGATAAGTGAAAATGTGACAGCTCAGATGGCATGTATAGATGGGCAATCAAGGTACAAAACCAGTATGAATGAAATGCCTTTTGGATCGGTCAGATAAGAAAAAGGCATTTGAATGGGTTCTCTCCCTCCAGATTCATTCTTTCCCTAGGTGCTTAGAAAATAACTTTTGTGAATATCTAATTCCATTGCATGACACCAACAAGGAAAAGTCTAGAGACCCCTCAGAAACCACCGCACGCTTAGTGTGTGGTCAGGAGGTGTGGACTTTGAAAACGAAAATGGGTCAATTCACTTGACTATTTTCCTCAAGACATTGAATTGAAAAGGTGACAATTAAGATGTCACCATGTTCGTGTTGTGGAAAAAAGAAACAGAACAACTGATAGTCCATTTGGAAAGTCTGTTCTGGTGCCACAAACCAACCAATTTGCATGAGTGCAACACACCAACCAAGCGAAAAGGTACGTCAATGTAAGGAAGTGAAGAAAACGAACCTGGTGAACTATCAGTTAGCATGTACACCTCAGTTGTTGAGTATATTGCTCCAAGCAGAACACGTTTCGCATACCAGTCAACGTCAGTGGCCATATCACCAGCAGCATGCCATATCTCATCAACAAGCATGGCTCGTTGCTTAAAACTTTTTGGAATGTTTTGAGGTTGTGCCTGTGCAGCAATTTATCAAAGATTTATTTCCCAGTATTTAAGAGCTAACATGAATATGATCAAAGTCTGCTAAAATTGGCACCTGTATGCTAAGTGCTTGGGGCCATTTAGATATGAAGGGAGCCTGCATTTCTAAGCGAATCCTCAGAAGCTTCGAAATGCGCTCACTAGGTATCAAGTTCCTTAATTCTTCATCAGAGTCAATTCTATCAATAAGCAATTGTAAACATTCATCCATGAAAAACTGCATAGCGAATAAAACAAGAAATATCATCAGAAAACAATCACCACCAAATTCATGCAACAAAAAAGTGAAAAACGAAGGTTAAAGATATAAAGTGAATAAAAAGCAGTTTCCATACTAACTTAGCCAAATGAGTAGTCCAAAGATGCGGCAATTCAACCCAAAAGAATTGGAAATATACCTCTACTAGTGCAGCTTCTTTCCTTGGAAAAGAACCAATGATAGAAGGAGAAACACCAGCCTCTCTTGCTCCTGCAATCATAGCCGCTTCAGTCCAACCCAACCTAGGCTGCAAACCAACATAAGTCAACCAAACTCCCACAATCGCAATTCTACAGTGGATCAAAAGAACCTAAAGTGGCCTATAAAAGATGAATGAGCTAATGGTGTTAACTAGATAACTATATAACACAAGCTCTTCAAATTTCCTTTGAGGAACATGAATGATCCCCCAAACACACCAACATCGTGCAGCTGTTGCACAGAGTCTCACTAGAGCACAAAACAGGCCCCACTAGAGCTCGCATAGCTTCATCCAACAATCCCACAGATGATTAAAAATCCTACTTTTCCATTAAATTCAAAACTTTGTTTCCCTCCATAGATTGCTAACGGTGCATCGCAAACACTTAATTAATTGCACTTCTTGTTGTTATATTGAGTTGATGTAATTACTTGTAACTAAGAAATCATGGAGCGAGTTAACGGTTAATGAGAATCCACTCATGACTGAGGCTGACCCTGAAGGCTGAAGACCAAACTGAAATGCTTCTCAGATTCTTGTCCCTAATCCAACAGGCTTGCTGCTCCGAGTCTCTGACCAAGCCGAATCCATGAGAGAGATTCACCCATAAATAAATACACGCGAAAAATCTTCCTCTAAATATGCCAGAGAGATTGACTAGAACGGGAATACTGCCATAAAAAAATGCAGGGTCAATGCCCCCAAATCATGTGCTAAGTTCCGGAAATGCAAATCCAATGGAATCATGTAACAAGGTCTATAATCAACAAATGAACCTCCAATCCCGAACTGCTACACTATGGGGAAAAAACCAAAACATCTATTATTCTTATCATTACTAATATAAGGGAACACTAAAAAAGGCGTCAAAGTCAGCTGGGTCACGTTCTTTTCTTTCCAAATTACCCGTTTAACTACCTAAAGAAACCCCACCCCAAATTTCTTTCATCCCTCTTTTCAACTTAAAAATCCCAAATTTCATTACAGATTAATCTCAATTCAAGATTTTCCTCCTTTCATCTTCTAAACACACGATTTGCGCACATCATCACGTGTCACCGACGTCTAAAGGGCCATTCTAAATTTGACGGATTGGTCATGGAGCTTGGATTACACATTCATTAAAAATGAAATTGCAAGAACCGAGCCCACAAAACATGAGAATCCCATGGGATTACGCATCTATGGAACTATATGTCTGTCATCATTCCTCCAGTTAACCAAAAAACATGAAAAAGTGACGAAAAAGAATAGAAAAACAATCGAATTTACAGACCACATGACGAAGCGAGGCGCTGAGGACGCGAGCCTGCTCTTCCTGGTATTCAGCTCGGGGTGGTCCGCGTGAATCTCGCGAGCTCTGCTGCTTCTCATACCGAGGATTTGCATCTTCTTCCGGAAACCCCGCTGACTGTGATGAAGAAGAAGATGACGTTGACGTGGAATCGTGAGGGGATTGTGAGCGGGGGGGATTAGGGATCTGATCAGAGAATGGCTGAGAAGACGATGATGATGCCGAAGTGGAAGAAAAACGAGGAGGAGAGTTTGGTATTAAAAGGGTTCGAAGGTGGGAGATTTGGGGACGGGATAGGAGGAGCAGCCGCTTCGCCGCCGATCGATACATGACGGTTTATTTGTTGCGATTAGTCCTCCACTCACTGTGCAGTGAGAACGAAGAAGTGGTGGGGGTTTGGGGGGGAAATTCGACGTGGCAGCAGGTGATGCCCCCACTTGTCGTCATACCTTCCTTCCACAAATTTCTTATTAGGGCCGCGAAATGTTGGGAACTGCCCTCCACAAATTTCTTATTAGGGCCATGTCAAATAGATGGGCTTTAGAGTAGGCCCGTCAATGGATTCGGATTCGAGTGGTTCAAATTCGGATCCGAATTCGATTTCAACAAATCTGATAACAGTAATTTCTTTTTTTTTATTTATTTGGGTGGGGTGCAGTATTTTAGGAAAATAAAAGAAATTCATGTCCATTTGTATTAAAATGAAGGGTTTTGTTTTCACCAATAGATCCGGATATGATCCAATCCAAATTTTACTCAGATCCTCGGATCCGTCGGATTATTGGATCGGGGATATTGGATTTGGATCTAGAATGTCGGATTGTTGGATTGGAGATATTGGATTTGGACCCGGATCCGGACCATTGACAGACCTAAAGTGTTGAGAGCTTGATTCGTCTACTACAAGACGCAAGCTATGTACTTAACGAATTGTTTGCCTCGAGCTGTTTAATTTGTTTGTAGCCCTAGTCACCACTTATCAATGCGGATTTAATTTTGTTTATCTTCGTATTAACCTCCTTATTGGTTAAGGTAGTGTGAATCCCACAAACATCATCCTACACCATTTCGACTAATAAGTGGGAGGGTACTCTCTTTTAAGGACGGTAAACAAAATCGCACTCTATCAATAACCGTGTGACACGACCTTCTTAATATTGAAGCTGTTGGATTGAAATATTTGTGCTCAACTAAGAAAATAGGAAGTCGTAAACTGTTAAACTTCTGGTGTTGTTCAAGTCTTGTGATGGTGTGGTCTCCAACAATTTTACCTTCCATTTTGGACAAGGGGGTGTTCTGCACCTTTCGGCTGTCCAATCATGTTTTGGACGGCCGGATGCATTCGATAATTTTAATTTATTTTTACTGGTAAAAAATCAAAACACATCCGGACCGTCCAAAACACGATCGGACGACCAAGGGGTTCATAGCATGGTGCAAAGCACCGGGTGCACAGTTCTCAATTAAACTAGAAACTACTAAGAGTATATCAACAAATGACAATAAATTTTCTCTTTCCCACATGAAATATAAACAAACTGTACAACGAACACATATTGGATAGTAATTGTTTGTGTAACAATTGAATGTTACCAAAACCACGCAAAAAGGGAAAAGGAAAATGAAAGCCCTATTACATTCTTCCCAAGTTGAATTTCTTGCGAGGATGATTCTGCCTCTGTCCACAAAGCTTCACTGCAAAATTTTGAGGGTGGCAAAGCTTTAAGCAAATGCATATAAACTTAATTTGAACATGCGAAGTGGCGAAAAAACCCAACTTCCATCTCAAATATTGGTGCAAAAAGAATGAAAAATTTTGCACGGATAGATTTTGACTGTGAGCTTTCTTCAAAATGCGGGATCGATCACCATTTCTGAATAAAGATTTAAGAATGAAGATATCGATTTGGAGTGTCATGACAAAACTTTATCACCATTTCTGATAGATCTTTATCACATTTTTTTGATGCCGAGAGCTCCCGTTATCGACCCTTTGTGTTTGTAAGGATTGGCTAGACTTTTTTGAAAACCCTGGTCTACTCACATTCTCTCCTACAAAAGCCACTTGTACTAATCTACCATCCTGGAATCAATCAATGCTTTTATTCTTGAATCTCTTCTATCCTCCTAATGGCTTCATTCATGTCCATCCGTTGATCAAGATTACTTTCAGTACAATCGGCTCCAATGTGTAGCAGCCTCTCCATTTCCACAATTGAATTTGTAGTGCCCGCTATCTCTGGATCAATTAATTCTCTCTCCTTCTTCTCAGAAATCGCTGATCTGGCCCATTGCACGACATCAGTCCCACCCTTTTGGTTGCTGAGATATTGGGAAGGGAATTTTCCGGTTAGGATTTCGAGAATTACGATTCCAAGACAGAAAACATCGCTCTTCGGTGTGACTTGCTGGTACAGAATGGCTTCTGGGGATTTAAAGGCAAACATGGACTGTACAGCTTGAGTGTTGTTGATTAGCGGATAAAGGGCGTAGTCCGAGAGAACTGGCTCATAGGTCGAGTCAAGAAGAATGTTGCTGGATTTGAGATTCCCATGGGGCAGCTCGTACAATGCGAATTCCGAGTGGAGGAAACCCATACCTTGAGCCACACCCTTTATGATCTTTAGACGAGTAGGCCAATTCAGCTCAGCATGAGAAATCCCGCGATCCGCTGAGACAAAAAAGAACAAAAAAAAGTATGCACGGTAAGAAACCGATGAAGTGAAAAACAATAAAGATCCAGATTGTTTTTCCAACAAATACACGAAAAGTATAACAAGACTCTTAAAACCACAAACATTTACGCACATGATTACAAACATTCTGTTTGTCAATGTACGTGATATGGGAAATGCTAATTACCTATACTAGAATTTAAAATCAGTGGCTCAGATTGGGCAATTTCCGGGTGAATTGTATGGGTATGTAGCACTGCTAGGATGGTACTACCATAACTCTGAAAATAAATGTCGTCACATCCCGACGCTTTATTCCACAAAGTTTTTCTGGGTCTGCAACATATTGATTGTCTAAATTGCCTAAAACAGTTTCATGACGAAAACACTATGTTTGATTTGTAGATCTTGGATTGAAAACCATGGGAACAAGAACTTAGTTTTTCATAATATGCAAGACATACAAGCTGCCTTTAGAACTTGTTTTTTTCATTCTATTTCAATCTTCATTCCATTCCGACTTCCATTCTATTCTAATAAATCAAATTTTTTATGCAATATAATCTAATGTTTGATATGTAGATGTCGGATTAAAAAACCCATGAGAGCAAGAATTTCATACCATGCAAGAGATACAACAAGCTGCCTTTAGAAACATGCTCAGATACCAACAGCTTCTCATCTTTCCTATAATGGTAAGCCAAAAGTGTTAACACATTCCGGTGCCTCATTCCCCCCAACCGCCTCATCTCCGAATCAAACGAATCCTTACTCATCTTATTCATCTCTCTCACCCTCTTCACCACCACCGCCACCCCATTCCCCATCACCGCCTTGTAAGCAGACCCCAACCCCCCGCTCCCCAACACCTCTGCCGCGGCCTTCATTAAATCTGCCATCCCAAAAATATCCTTCTCCTCATTTACCATCACAAGATCTCCCATCCCATTTTGAGACCCTCTCCTTGTAGACCCATTTTTCTTGCTGTGGTTTGAGCTCACACTCCTCCTATTCGAACTGTGAACCCGAACCTCAACAACCTCATCAAGATTCTCCTTCCCCAGCTTGTCGAATCTTTCTTCCTTCCTTTTTCTAGACCTTATTAAAACAGAGAGTGCCACTAAGGTTACAAGAACGCCTATCACAATCCACCCTGTGAAAGATTTATCTTCGGGTTTCGAAATCTGCGCTTGTGATGCTGTTGTTGTTGCATTGGAATTATCATTACTATCATTTTGAGCAGTTGTTTGATTGCATGCTGTTCCAACTGGTGTCCCACATAGATCCGGGTTCCCCTCAAACACGCGCAAATTGAATCTTGACATACTCTCTGGAATTTCCCCTTGTAGTTTGTTGTTGGACAGGTCAATCGAAGTTAAAGATTTTTGTGCCAATACCGGAATCGGCCCGGAGAATTCATTGTTATCCAGGCGCAATTCCATCAAACGAGGAATTTGAGCCAGCGACGATGGGATTTCCCCGGTAAATTTGTTCCCCGATAGTTCGATCTTCTTCAACGACAGCGTTTTGGAGAAGTAATCCGACGGGATTTCTCCAGAAAAGTCATTGAAGGATAAATAAAGGGCCTTCAACATGCCGATACGGTTGAAATCGGGGATTGGGCCTGAGAAAGAGTTGTTAACCAGAGTAATGGTTCGAAGGGTGGGGATTTCGAGCAAAGCGTCGACGTCGATTTTACCGGAGAGGTTCATTTCGGCGAGATGGAGACCGGTTAAAACGCCGTCGTTGCACATGACGCCTGCCCATGCGTCTTTGTTGTTGCATGGGGAGGTGTTTGGGACCCAGGAGTTGAGGGCGCCGGTGTTGGAGAGCGATTTTTTGAGGTTGAGGAGGGCGTCTGATTCGGGTATGGAGAGAGAAAGAGGAGATAGGAGGAGGAGGAGGAGGAGGAGGAGGCGAACAGCGGCGGCGGTGGACATGGTTGGTGAGAAGCCTGCAGCCGCGCTGTTCGGAGAGATGTGGGGAAGTCTCTGAGTCTTTTTTGGGGAGATGAGTGTGTGGTTTTGTTTTGGTTATTTTCGGGTTTGTTGGTGTGGTGGGTTGCCATGGGTGTGGTGGTGGAAGTGGCGACTCCCAGTTGTGGATTCTAAAAATAGAATTTAGATTTTGAGGTTGGGGAGGAAAGAGAGAGAGAGAGAGAGGGAAGGAGAGTACAGAAAAGTGGTTCGACTTTGGACATGTCATCGTCTAAACCGGACTTATCGGCTTGTTCTGACATTACCCCAGAGAGAGAGAGAGAGAGAGAGAACCATTCTTTGCTCCTAAAGAAAGAGAGAGAGTGAAGTTGTGGAAATTGAGCGATTTATCAAATTCGAAAGAGAGGTTTTACCTAAACAGAATCCTTTTCGGCAAAGGTAGCATAGCAAAACCCAATCCCCTGTTCCAAATTCCCCCTCTTCCTCTGTTGCAAGGGAGTAGTAATCTGATCATCATCTTTTCAACTCTGGACTGGACCCAATCAATCAACATTTGGGTGTAGGAGGAAGCTTCATGAGAAGTTCGCTCGCTCGCTCCCTCCCTCCTCGATCATGCAGTATCTATCAATATCAATGGCTAAGATGAAGATATCATTTGCAATTATCTGTTCATTATTAACTAGTACTGGTATTTTACTTGTGGAATCCAAGTACATAGAATACAACACATCGCAGGGGATCCTCCTTGGGAAAATTAACGTCCATTTGGTACCTCACTCTCACGATGACGTTGGATGGTTGAAGACTGTCGATCAGTACTATGTTGGCGCCAATAACTCTATCCGGGTACTATTTATCACTGGATTTCTCTTCTCTTTATGCCTTTAATTTATACATAAATGCCTTAAAATTTTTACTACTGGGTACGTAATTTGGTGTTTTGTTTGTATTGAATAGGGAGCGTGTGTTCAGAACGTCTTGGATTCTGCAATTTCGGCTTTGTTGGATGACAAGAATCGGAAATTTATCTATGTTGAAATGGTAAATACTTTCCCTTTTTCTCTCTGTTAGTCCTAAGTTAAGCTTGAATGTGACACACACTCAAACACGGATATTTTATGATAGTATGTCTTAAGTACCCGTTGGTTGATCGAGTAGAAGCAATTTCCATTGATATTTTCAGGCATTCTTCCAGCGCTGGTGGAGACAGCAGAGTGAGGCACTCAAACTCAAAGTCAAGGAACTCATCAACTCTGGTCAACTAGAGTTCATGTACTAACTACTCATACTTTTTGTTAATCTTTGACGAGATAATAGTTTTATTAATCCGCTGAGTGAGAAAAACTAGTGGTAGCTCATTAATCCTTGTTGACTAGCTTTTGTCATGCAATTGCATCTACATAATTTTTCTTGATAACCTGATCGACTTTTTCCCCCTTTGGTTGTTCTTTCTTTTGGGTTAGAAATGGAGGAATGAGTATGCATGATGAGGCAACCCCACATTACATTGACCTAATCGATCAGACAGCTCTGGGGCATCAATTCATCAAAAAAGAATTTGGGCAAAAACCCAGAGTTGGTTGGCAGATTGATCCTTTCGGACATTCTGCTGTTCAAGCTTATTTGTTGGGTGCAGAGGTATGTACACTGGTTTCTTCGATCTTTTATTCACATTTTCCTTTATATCCTTTTTCCCCACAAATTTATCTTCTTTATGATATTCACCAAAACTTTGAGGGGCCATACTCCCAGTCCAACTCTGTTTTTAAGTTGTTGCAGCAATTTGGATCCTGTGGTATGTAAGCTTTGGGTTACATTTTTTTTGGCTTCTTGCTTGCAGCTAGGATTTGACTCTCTCTTTTTTGCACGGATTGATTACCAAGACAGAGCTAAGCGGAGGGCTGAGAAGACTCTCGAGGTTGTTTGGCAGGGTTCAAAGTCCCTTGGTTCATCTTCACAGGTCAGACTCTTGAAATTTTTTCTAAATCTTTTCTGCCTTTTATGATGCCTGTCTCAAGAATTGAGTGTCATCTGGTTTCCTATCAGCCTTCAATTCAGTTCATGCTCATGATTTTTGTTTTTACAGTTTGTAGGCTCTAGCTAAGATATGGATATTACTTGAGCAGTTGAGCTTATTTATTTTACTTCTCATGTCTTATTCATCTGCAGATATTCACTGGTATATTCCCCAGGCATTATGATCCTCCAGATGGTTTCACCTTCGAAATAAATGATGTGTCTCCTCCTATTCAGGTGATTGATAAAAGATATGTAAAGTGCATTCACTTTTTATGGGAACATCTTCTCCTATAAATGTTTTCTTTGAAGGATGATGTTCTCCTGTTTGACTATTACGTTAAAGAGCGTGTGGATGACTTCGTAGCTGCAGCAGTGGCACAGGTACTATCTTTGCAGGGCTTTACCCCCTTTTCATGTGTCATCATAATGAATAGCATATCTTCTTCTTCTCCATTCTTCTCTCCCCTTTTCCCCAGAGGAGGATGAGAAAATAGAGTAGGTTAGATTGGTTTTTTGACAGATGAACACTGTAAATGGATTCCCAAGTTTCATCCGATGAGTTGTATGGGAATACAAGTTTGGTGGGGTATTATTATATCAAGACGTACATATTTGCCAGATTTTTATTCTATTTCCAGATATTGGCAGTTACTTATTCATTTTTGCAATTCAGGTTTAACGTAGGCATTCAAAAGTCTAATGGAGAATTCTATTTCTGCTTCGAGATTTGTCTATTTCTATACCCATTTCAGTTAACACATGTACTTCCTTTTTAGGCAAATGTAACCAGGACAAACCATATAATGTGGCTCATGGGTACAGATTTTCGATATCAGTATGCAAATTCATGGTTCAGGCAAATTGACAAGTTCATTCATTACGTCAATCTGGTAATTTTTTTCCCATATGCCTTGCACACTTTTAGGGAATTAGGAAGACAGATTCATGTACTTCATTTTGTAACTAAGGGATTTTGCATCCTTTTGTTTTTTGGAACCCTTCTTAATGAATTACCCTTGGAGTGATATTAGGATGGGCGTGTAAATGCTCTATACTCAACTCCATCCATTTACACTGATGCAAAACATGCAGCAAAGGAGTTATGGCCTCTTAAAACTGGTGATTTCTTCCCGTAAGTCTAATGCCAATGATAACTGCAATGAACTGATACACACAGATAGTTAAATTCAAATTTTAACTTAAGAGTACTATGTTTTTGTTAGGTATGCAGATCGTGAAAATGCATATTGGACAGGTTATTTTACGAGTAGGCCAGCCTTTAAAGGTTATGTCAGAAGGATGAGTGGTTACTACTTAGTAAGATATTCAGCCTTATCTTGATTAGATGTTGGTCCCATGTTCCATTGTCACAGTAATCTAAATTTGTTTTTATTGTGGTTTGGTTTCATTACACAACCAGGCAGCAAGGCAGCTGGAATTTTTTAAGGGCAGAAGCAGTTCAGGGCCAAACGTAGATGCACTGGCTGATGCATTGGCAATCGCCCAGCATCATGATGCTGTTAGTGGAACCCAAAGACAGCATGTAGCTTCTGACTATTCTCTGTGACTTTCTATTGGCTATGCAGAGGTGCTTATCAGTTTTATTCAGATGCATACAATGAGGAAACTGGAAAGCCTATTAATGCCTCTTAGTTATTTGCACCATCAGCTTTATCACAAGATCATAGAGTTACACATTGATATTGCAAGTGATTTAGCAGTGTCTTCTTATGCTCCTGGCTTGTTGATGATCCGATATTTTGTGTTATACTTTTCTCAGGCTGAAAAGGTGGTTGCGTCATCTCTTGCTTTGTTAGCAGATTCAAGATTAAATACTAGTCAAGAAGAGTCGCTCCCCAAGTTCCAACAGGCAATATATCCTTTCATATGTTTGTACTACATATCTGTGTAACTAGAATTATCGGCAGCCTGTAATTTCATTTTGTTTCATGTTGTCAGAAAGGAATTACAGCACTTGTAGATCTTCAACATATAAATATTTTGAATGGTGATCTTCAACACATATCACCTTGATATAAATTCTTGATATTCTCTGCATGTTTATTTGATTATATTTCTTAAAACAAAGTGCATGCACCTGTGTACTCTACCTCTCCTTTTGTTTTAGGTTCTTATTTCTACTTTCTATGCGACTGGGTCTCTTTTGTTTCTTTTTGCTTTGAAATGTATGCACTTTATTTTATAAACAGATAATCTGATTTCTGATTTTTCCGTTTTCCCTTTTTAGTGCCCCCTCCTTAATATAAGTTATTGTCCTCCATCAGAAGCGGCATTGTCCAACGGGAAAAGCTTGGTGAGGATGCGATTTAAATTTAGTTTAATTGGTATTCTATGAAACTTTTGTTGTCAAGAAGCTTTGAGCTAACATTTGGGTCAACAATCATCTTATTTGTGCTCTTTTGTAGGTCATCATAGTCTACAATCCTTTAGGATGGAAGAGAGAGGAAGCAATTCGGATTCCCGTGAGTGCCCTCACTTTTCCGTAGTTCATCATCATTTTGAAAGTCATGTTTTCTTTAGTGGTTATTTAATTTTGAATGAACGAACTTAGAACACCACGCGTTTCAGACTTCACATTCAACGGTTGCAAGTGGGTGTGGTGCCCTTTTTTGCGAAGAATATTTCAGAGACACCTTGTAAAGGTACAAAGGCTACAGACTAAGGAATCAAGAAAGATTCTTGTTAGGTTTTCCCCCTCTACCATGTAATTCTAAAGTGCAGAATGTGAAGTATAGACAGTTAAATGAGAAGAGAACCTTATTTCCTGAAAGCAATGTTAGCTAGAGCTTTTAGGCATTAAATTATCAAGGGATAAGCCCATCTCTGATTTTTCACCCCTTCAGAGTCAGCAACCTGATGAACAATTGCATTGTTTTTTTTAGAGGTTTAAGGACCTTTTTGACGAGTAGTTTATTGAAGATGTGTTATTTTTAGAAGTGGAAAGTTTGTTCCTTCACCGTTACTCTAGGAATTCAAGATGGATGAGAAGGAATACTGTAATCCTTGGAATTTTTACATTACAGAGAAAAAGGTTAATTTTATCTTGTCTTAGCTTTTGGCGATTTTGATAGCTTGGCAACTGTTTTCTTTCATCTTTTGGTTGCCTTCTGTATAATGATCAACAAATACAAAAGTCAAGATTTCATGTATTTGTAATAAGTAATTCAAGATTTCACCATTGTTTGTGTAATTGTTTGTCATGTAATGATTATCATTTCTTTCCATGCAAAACATTCCACAATCCTTCGGATAATGTGTTCACTGAGCACTGCCACATGCACCTCCTTCCAACCAACTTTTATTGTATCTTATTCTTGGTTATCACCCATATCAATTCAACATTTTAGAGGCTGTGATGTGAAGTTCTATAAATAGTCAAACAAAGTTGGTACAGTTGAATGAGAATTCATACCGAATTCTGTTTGGAGCAAGGAACATCAAACTCCAGGGTTTTTCCGTTGCTTCATGTTCTCTATTTTAAATGCATGTGAAATGAAACAGATAAGGGGACGTACTGCTGCCATTTTTGTTTTTCGTCTCTTCGAGCATAGAGTAGACGCTTTTTATTGCAGTCACTCGAAATTTCGAATTTAACTGTATTTGCTTAGTAGGCAGCCTGAGTGGCATGACCATGATTTTAATGTTTTCCTTTGCAGCTTGAGAAAAGGCTCAGGGAACGAATCGGGATGTCTCTGTCTTAGATGTAACTCGTATCAAACAATGATGATGAGTTCCATCCAAGAGGGGCAACTGTAGACACCCCGATTTTGGCCCGAGAAACTTATCAAGCATCCCCGATGATGAAAATGCCCGATAAGAGCACGCGAGGCTTGATTGTGAACTTGGAAACCCCTCCTAAACCTCTCCAAAATAAACCCAACCCTACACCACTTTTTAGTACATTCAAAACCCTCTTTTTTAATATATAATATGTCCCGATCCATTTTGAAATGAGGGAGATGTGCACGTTTTACCAAAATGACTTGTTTTTCCGACCTTCTGAGGGTAAAATGGTCACATATTTTGATTTACAAATCATATTGGGTTCAAACCACTTGGGTTAGAAAGTAGACTCGGCAAGCTTTCAAACGCTTCAAATCATGCGCAAAACGGAGTTTGGTAGCACCCGGAATGGCCCCACGAAGTTTGGATTATTGGGCAGTCCCCTAGTCCAGGCGCCTAGAATCACTTCCAGTGGGCAATCTGCAACTGGTTTTGATTGAAACCATGGACTCCCCCCTACATTGTCCCACGTTTTTCTGTACTCAAATCTCCCTCCAACAGATTATCCCTCCACATTTGAGTTCAAATTTTCATTTTTCCTCTCCTTTTTTTACCCAAAACTACCCCATTCTCTCCCTATAAATACCCCCTACTCTCCTCCATTTTAGAGATCAGTTCTCTCCTCACTCTCCTACTGTTACTCTGCTTAAATTCCATCAGAAGTTCTATCCTCTACCAATCCCTCTCAATCCCATTCATTTTCAACCCCAAAAACCATCTTTTTGCCCCATTAATCCATCATCCATTCACCCCCATCAACCAAACTCCATCAAAGCACTCATAAACTGCCCTTTGTAGCTTTGTAAACTCAAAATCAGCAGCTACTCTTCCACAAAATTCACTCAAAAACCCATTTCAAGTTCATTGATCAAGCCAAAAAGGTAGATTTTCTACCAAAGTGTTCAAAAAGGCCCTGAGGGGGACTTAACCAGGTTCTTGCTAGTCCTCTATACTAGTGGAGAACTTGGGAGAGGTTCAAATCATCAAGAAAAATATCTATTTTGTGCATCAGTACTCAATCCAGGCGCCTGGATCATCACATTTCAGGCGCCTGGATTCACTCCATGCAAGCGCCTGGATTCCCCTCCCCTTGCTGTGTTTTGCTCCTTTATTTACTCTCTTTTGGTCATTTGAAGTATTAACAGGTCATTTGTGCATGCATTCATCACAATGTAATCATGAGAATCAATTTAAGGCATGGTAAATGACATTTTGGTAGCAAAATCATGATTAAAATGAGGTTTTAAGTTTCTATCTGGGAGGCCATCCAGGCGCCTGGATTGGCCCTTTCCGGGCACCTGTATTCAATCCAGGCACCTGGATTTGCCTAATCCAGGTGCCCAGATTGCTTTCCAGGTGTGATTAATGTGATGTTTGTGATCAGTTTCTGGAGCATCTCAGGGCAATTTGAAGATGATTTGGTCAAGTTCCAGCGTCTTATGCATTTAGAACATCCTCTCATGACATAAGCATAAGCATCCACCTTCATTTCATGAATTTTCTTTATGTATTTATCTGTTATTGCATGAGTTGGTGATCAAAGTCCATTCAAATGACATTTTCCGAATCCCTTAAATATTTAGTAAAGACCGGTTGTCACACCGGGCGAGAGGGGTGCTTTAAATTCCTTCCCCTCTCGTAACCTATCTCCCGGACCCGAGAAATCTCATTTTGCGAGACCAGTAAAATATTTTCCATTCAAAGGGCAAAAGAGTCATTTTTCAATTGGTTTCTCGGGTACAGTCCTCAAACCGGGGTGGCGACTCCATTCAATCAATCAAACCATTTTTCAAACCAACAACCGTTTTCGTGGACATCGCTCCACGGGGTGTTCACAGCTTTCAATGGAGTATGATGGATGGCTCTGAGTCGATGGAGTGGATATCCAGGTGACTCTCGATGAAGTAAAGGTGGCTCGATGTTAGAGTGTTGTAATGGATAGCTCTGAATTGATGGATAGGGTTAGAGAGTAGTAGATCAGAATCAAGGGGAGATTGGATGCAAAGAAATAGAACGAAGCTCAATATTCGGTTCACACATAGGGGGAGATTTGTTTGAACATGTGTGAAAGTTAAGTCCCACATAAAAAGTATTGGATCTTAATATACAATTGAGGACTCACCACTTACTAGGCTTAGCATTTTAAGTGAATACGAGTCTTTTAACACTTATATTGGGTCTAAGCGATGTGGCAGATTCTTTGTCGTTACTTCCTAGAATATTGGTCTTTTGCGTGTCGTGGAGGGATCAATGCATCGTACAAACACCTAAGACTTGACAAGCTGTTAATGTATCTCCGTGTATTTACTGTAATCTTCTATTTTAGGGCAAATTATCGTTGAAGATTACAGTAAATACATGGAGATACATTAACACAATTATGGTGGAAGCCGACTAATGCAAACCTTATTTATTGTTTCACGGTGTAGGGATGGTCAGTGTTCAGAGAAAATGTTGATAGAGTCAAAGTTGACCCTCCAATCACATGCTCACAGGTGTCACACGAGGATGGCGCAACACATGGCAGAGTCGCGCGGGTCTACCCGCATGAGTGTCACTAGCGTGGTACTTCTTCAGTGAGGGCCATTGTGTGCCCCGCTAAGGCCTAATGAGGGCATATACATTTAGCCATGGACCATCCAAAAATAGAGAAAAACCCATAGGCATATCGATTAGTGTGGTCTAAAGATATGTCCGAGAAAGCAAAAAGGTAATTTATTATACATGTTGCCCAGGGAAATGCCAAATGCCTTGAGGGGTCCTCTGAGGCTTGACTGCGTTATTGGAACAACTGAATAGGTTGTGACCTTGCCCAAACGAGAATGGAAGGGGATCCAGTGGTTTGGTGGCAATAAAAGAAGAGAGGATTCACTGTGAGAAGGTGGAGTAGCATGCCCAAGCAACCGTGAGGGTCAGCCTCACGATGGGTGGCATCACGTATGCGGTGAGGGTATACAGAAAGGTCACCTGTGCTCATATTACAAGGAACACCTGATGCCTGAGTATTGGCCCAAGGTGCTTATAAGTATAAGACATGTCCTTCACATTTTAGAAAGGTCATGTGTCCTCATATTACAGGAAACACCTGGTGCCTGAGTATTGGCCCAAGGTGCCTATAAATATGAGACATGCCATTCACAATTTTGAGAGGTGATTAATTTGACATAATGTGTCATTCTAAAGAGAGAAAGTGGGCAATCACTGATTTGAAAATGAGAACATTCTCACATTGGTGTTATCATCTCATTCTCTCTAGATCGCTTGAGCACCTCCATGGAATAGTCTAAGAGCTCCACTGCCTTAGTCTTTTCTCTACACTCCTGCTATCTTCTTCACCCTCCCCTCTAGATCACTTCATTCTCCTCTCATTTCTAGCCGTTGATTATTCTTACCTCTCTTGCTCACTCTATTCTGTTTGAATATTGACTCAACACCGAACCTCTCTTGCACACAACATCCTTAATAAAAACGAAAAGAATATCATTGTGGCATTAATATTTAAGCAGAATTAAACAAAATCGGAATCCAGGGGTGGGATGTAGGTACTGGTGGCCCATGTGATATACAATTCGACTGCCGATTAATTGAATAAAATGTAAGAAAGGGAATTGAATGATTGGTCTTGTAATATTGAAATTGAAGGGGGGGGGGGGGGGGGGGGGGGGGGGGGAGGGGGGACTCTTGTGCAGGATTACATGTTCTCACATTTTGCGGCAATTGACTTGAATTGTATAGACAAGACAAAATATATTAGGATCCCTAATTATGGTATGAATTCACGTGGTACTGCTTTGCATAATAAATCTAGATTCGATGGAGGGTTGGGTGATAATGTAATTATGAATAATGCTCCGTATGGCTACATTATTGATGCGTTGAATAGCTTTTGCATGGAACTATGTTCAGAGGTATGCCACTGATTTGTACGCAGTGGCTGTGCTAAATACATTTACAGTTACCCCCACCCCTGGAAAAAAAATAATCAAGTATCAAGCTTACAAATATGAATTATACACACGTGGATTCAATTTGAACCTCATGATTACCTGCCTTTTGATCAAACTCAACATCATGATTATTGAACAAAACAAAAGAGTGGTAGTTGAGTGGAATGGTGCCAAACTCGTGTACCTACGAAGGCAAACCAATCAATATATGCTCCCTGATTTTCAGTGCGACAACGCAAGATTTTAGAGGCCCTTGTGTGAACATAATAGTGCTAGAGGATTTGGCGGGCTGTGTATATATAGAATGAGGCTCTTATGGACTCAACAAAATAGTGATAGAGGGACACTTAATGGTACATTTTAAATTTAAAGAGGTCTTAGGTTGCTTTCTTTAGGAACAAAAAGCTTCTTTATATTTTGGGTTTTACACTGTTATTAGTGCTTATATTTTATAGTTAGTGATAACACCAGAAAAAAGAAAGGTCATGCCGAATTAGGTAATTGTTCGTGCTGCTTTTTTATTACATGCATGCACATGTTAATCTTGAGATAAGTAGTTGAATTATATGGAATTTGTATTCTCGAATCTCAACAGACTTATTTACTAAAAAAAAAAAAATCTCAACAGAGTTCTACTTGGAATCCGATGCTGAGAATACAGAGGAGCAGGTACAAAATACGGATATAGGTAAATCTCTTCATTGCAACTTACAACTGTGAATTATTCACATGTGGATTCAATTTGAACTAAATGTTTACTTGCCTTATTTTTTATTTATCAAACTCAACATTTCGATGATTGAACAAAACAAAAGAGTGTGGTAGAGAGAGTTGAGTGGAATGGTTCCAAACTTGTGTAGCTACCTTACAAACAAAGACACCGCTCATACAAAGAAGAGAAGGAAAATACCCCACCCAGAGCTATACAAAAAACCAGAACTAGCAACCCCTGCACAACATGTCAACAACTATGAACATTTAGGCCTAATACAACCTCTCTTTCTTTTTTGCTAGACCATTACAACCTAGTTGAAGACATACAAAGCAATCCCATTCCAAACTCAATCTGTGCTTATCTGCAGTCAGAAGGATGGCCCTCCAAGAGCAAACACAGGCATGAATATCCTCCTCAACCCTTCTAACCAAGGGAGCAGAATCCACTGCAATCTTCTTGAAGATCTAGGCTTAGCTTATACATTCACTTCCTCATGGACATCCCCAGGGTATGCTGCACTCCCAAACATAGGGGACACTTTCTATCATCCGTAATCCACCAATCTGTCTTCACTAAAAAGTCTACCTAGAATAGCTTGCCATTATAGAATCCAATATAGGGACTTGATGCTTGGGCCAAACCATTCTGTACCCGTTAACCCCTGGAGCCCTGGATCTTAAAGCCACCCAAACAGACTAAGCAGAATAATAAGCATTAAGATTTAAAGTCCATACAACTTTGTCATCCGCATTGACATTAGGAACCAGAGTGATTGCAATTATTCCCAGAGTGATTGCACATCTTCTTCGAGGCCATTTCCATCTCTCATGAATAATTATAGAACTGACCTTACCAATTAGAGGCCTCCCAACGCTAAAAATAGTTCTATCTATAAAAAAAGCTGGGATAAAAGGCCAAGAGAGTGCTAGTTGTCCAACCGTAAGAAGGTAGACCTACCATTGCCAACCACCTGATTAAGTAAAAGTATGCCCGCCCTTCCTTAGGGAAAAGATTTTCCTTAAGTTCAGAGAAGCATCAACAGGAAGTCTCATGCACTGATCCTTAAGCACATAAGTGTGTACCCACTTAACCCAAAGAATGTCCTCCTTATTGCAACAGTCCACAAATGCCTCAGCATAGCACCCTCGTTCCATTACTT
Source organism: Vaccinium vitis-idaea (assembly GCA_963854785.1). Classification (NCBI taxonomy): domain Eukaryota; kingdom Viridiplantae; phylum Streptophyta; class Magnoliopsida; order Ericales; family Ericaceae; genus Vaccinium; species Vaccinium vitis-idaea. The sequence goes on from OY978219.1 coordinate 39,907,851, forward strand.
GAGTCTTTCAAAAACCCAGACCTCCTCCAAACTTTGGAATACACAAAGAACTCCAGGAAACCTTGGCAACTCTAGAGTTTGAGAACGCCTAGAGTAAGCTACCCTTACCTTCTGAAGCGCTAATTCTTGTTGACTTTCCTGCTGTAATTGATGTTCTTAGGATGCCTAAGTATGGTTTGAATTTGTGTGGTACTGTATTGCGTAATAAACATATATTTCATGGAGAGTTAGGTGATAATGTAATGATGAGCAGAATTCACGTGGTACTGTGTTCAGGGTATGCCACTATGATGTATGCAGTGGCTGTGCTTAATACATTAATAGTTCCCCCCTAAAAAAAACCCAATTTTTAGCCATACAAATAAGAATTTTTTACATGTGGATTTAATTTGAACTGCATAATTACTGCCTTTTGACTAAACTCAGCATTTTGATGATTGAACAAAACAGGAGTTTGGTAGAGAGAGTTGAGTGCAATGGTGCCAAACTCGTGTACCTACTAAGACAAACCAATCAACATATGCCCCCTGATTTCTGTGCAACAATGGCGCAAGGAGTTTAGAGATTTTGCGGGACGTGTATATCGAATGAGGCTCTTGTGGACATAAATAGTGATATATGATTTGCGGGACGTGTATATTGAATGAGGCTCTTATGGACTCCAAGTGAACATAATAGGGATTGAGGGACACTTACTGGTACCTACTAAATTTAAAGGGGTCTGAGATCACACTCTTTAGGAACAAGACCAAATAAAAAGTTCAAAGCAAACTCAATACTTCTCGTTCAAAGTTCCTTTATATTTTGGGTTTTACACTTCTTTTAGTATTTGTAGTTAATGATAAAAGAAGAAAAATGACAGGTCGCAATAAATTAGGTCAGTGTTGGACTTCTTTTTTATTACATGCATGCATATGTTGAATTTGGGATAAGTAGTTGAATTATATCGAATTTATAATCTTGAATCTCAACAGCCCCCGAAGTGGAGCTTTTGGATGCCATGTTTGATCTTCTGCAAGGGCACTGTCAACTTAAAGATGAGGAGGAAGAAATAGGTAAATCTCTTCAGTGCAAGTTACTTGTTTTTCTGTAGTTTGCTGACGAATGCATTGTTTGCCAAACAAACTGAGACGCCACTCATACAAAGAAGAAGCAATCCTCTAGCAGTCCAATATTCAAGTGGAACATTATACAATTGCCCACAAATGGGGACAAAGTAACTTTTCCTTAACCAACTAGATATGAGGCTGCCACTGTTTCAGAACTAACATTTTTCCACCAAAAAACCAATGCCCAGCCCCCAACACTTTTCCCAACCTATGATCACTCTCAAAAAGGAAAAAGAAGGATCCATCATCATTAGCAAGAACCTCCCGTAGCCCAAATTTCTTCCATATTTTCAAAGCAATGTTACGGACCCCTTGCTCTGCCACTTCCACTTCCACAGGAGGTGACACAACGATCTTATCATCCAAAACTAGAGGAGAAACATACTCCCGCTTCAAACGCCACTTTTATCCCATACCATCCACCAAACGATCCTTCCAAGGATATATTCTGGACCTAACTGAGTACTGGCATAAACAGCAGCTTTCTCAGCCAACAGTTTACGCAAAAGAGCATTCTCCGTTTGAGGATCTGAAAGATGCTTAACAGAAGAACAATTAACCTCTTTTGAATCTAGATGATAATCAACCGGAGTAGTAACTTGTTCAAGGATATCGATCAACTTAGACGCAGGACCCAACTGCACACCAAATTCACCACCGTAGAACTCGAAAAACTCCTTCCACAACTCGCGCAAACAGAATTATCAAATTAATTATCATCAAAACCTATATTAGGACACATATTATTCATCCCCCCATTCAAAATCTTAGGTATAAAACCAGGTGAAATTGAAACCCTAGGAACCGGAGGAAACATAATTGTATCCATTATTGACAGCTCTTATGAACACAGAAGCAGAGGAAATCAAGAACAATCATCGAATCAAGCAGTGAAACAAGCAGAATTTTGAAAAACTGGTTGCTGCCAGCAGCAATAACTCCCTCCCCCCTTTGAAATATGTATTAAGATTCTTGAAAGAAAACAAATTGTTCGGAGCAAATTGTTTTAATTCCTTATTTGTTGAGTTCTGATGCTTATTGGTTTATGTAGGTGCTCATATTAAGAATGTTGCGGGGGTGTTAAGAGCCTGTATATCTCCAGAAGAAAGGGAGGCCATCTGGGAGGGGTTGATTAACAAAATTTTCCAAGAGATGGGGGTTAATGAGGCTGAATTTCGATGCATGGTCACCAACATTATTGGATGTTTGGGCAATGAAGAAGAAGACGACAGGGTGAAGTTGAAATGTATGTCATGCTTCAAGTCACTAATAGGATTTCAGGAAGGTGGTAGCCTTAGTTCAGAGGAAATCGCCCAAGTGATTCCCCTCCTCACGACTTTAGGTCAACGGAATGATCAACTGCTAAATGAAGCTACATCGTGCCTAAGTCAACTTGTATTGTTCAAGTATCATCTCCTAGGTGACCAAAAAAAACTCGTTGCATCTCACATCCTTTCAAATTGGGGCAAGGAAACGTTCGAAGAAGTAGCTCAGGTAGCTGGGACTTCGCACCTTCAAGATTCCAATTTTTTGGCGAAGATGGAAACAATTAGAACCAAAAACTCATTACCCTGCTACATATCAATTTTGGGATTGTTTGATGGCTTGCAAAATGAAGAACTGATGAGAGAACTAATGAAAATTTTTGCAAAACTAGATAGATCAACTTTTCACAAGGGTTGGGACATAATGGAGGCAAATTGGAATGACTGCCATGTTAGTTTGCTGAAGAACTTCCTCTTAGGGAGTCTTGGTGATATTTGCTCACAAAATCTGAGTAGCATAGTGATTGCAGACCTTTGCTTTCACCAATTTCCCAAGGGACGCTGGCAGAACTTAAAGGATCAATTACTCCTTATTTTGCAGAGGGGTACTGGGGAAATGTTGAAGGGGACATGGAAAACCATAGAGAGAATCGCAGATGAGTGCTTGCGACAAGGGAGTTTAAGTCTTCAAGCTCTAGTCAGTGTCTTGTTCAATGTCGTCTTTGACACTGTAACGCATATAACGAAGAGGAGGAACCTTGATGCCATAAAGACCCTCGAAACCATCATGCTATGCCAACCTACAAGCATTACAAATGAAAAATCGAGGGAAAAGATAAGGAGAAAGTTGGTCAGGAGGCTTCCTAGAATGGAAAAAAGCATGAAAGAAGAAGCTACCAGAGCCATTCTTCCAAGGCTTACTGGTTGCCCAAACCCTCGTGGAAAGCTTCCCCCAGGGTCTTCATCTAAGCTCAAATGAAGGTAAATTTCTTCCATCAGTAATGTAATGCATTTGTCCTCTGTCAGCTTCCTCTATCTTAATGTAAACAGCCTGGAACAAATAGGAAATCGCCTTGGTTCATCAACTTTAGCCTTTAAGTAACAAAGTATTAAGGAAACTCGGAGTGAATTAGTGCTGCAAACAGCCCTTTCACCCTTTCCTATACATACAAAAGTAAGCTTACCTTTTAGCCTATACTTATAACATAGTTTTCAATCCAACTCGATTTAAAATTTTCATGCGTCTTCTTATAAAATATATCCATCCAATGTAATCACCTTAAATGCATACTTGGTAACAGCAACTGCTTTGATCAGATTAATCTTAGATGGGGATGGATTTTATTGTAAAGTAACATAAAAAATTTTACATGCCTTTTGAGAAAGGGCAGAAGTACTTTTGACGCCAAGTTGTAGTCACTAGTCTGTGGTTTGACGTATATAAAGTGGAGCAGGTACTCATGATGCTGCCATTTACATCTCTTGGTGAGCTGCTTACCTTAGAATTGCTCAGCTCAGCATAAAATGTGGTTGATTTATTGAAGTCTGTTACCAATGTTCATTTCTTGACCTCATTTCTTTTAGAAACATAAGCCTCCTCTAATGGATTCTTCTTCTTCTTCTTCTTCTTCTTCTTCTTCTTCTTCTTCTTCTTCTTCTTCTTCTTCTTCTTCTTCTTCTTTTGTTTGGAAGAATGCTTTTATCACAGGTCAAAATGGCTTGGGACCCAACTTCAGTTCTAGATATGGATAAAGATGCGGCATGTGCCATTGCCTGGATGCGTTCCTTTAGACCTATGATGCTATGCTTTTTAGGTTAATATGTTTAGCCTTCATGCGAAGCATGTTACAAGATAAATTGAACAGTTACAATCACATTTGATCTCTCTTTTGCCACAAGAAATAATTGTGTAAACTTGGTTGTAATGGGGAATTGATGGCTTATTCTTGTATTGTTGGTAAGTTCTTATAGTTTCTTTTCCTTTGCTGGTAAATGTGAGTTTCATAGAGATGTACACGTCAAAGGAACGTGTCAAAGTCCCTTCCTAACTAGTGTATACAAAAAAAATGTTTGAGAGTAGCCAAATGGACCAAGATTAGATGTCCATTCTTTTGCTACTCTGTTGAGGATCTCATGCAATTCCGGAGTTGTCCAGAGGGAGATTGCAAGCTGTTTTTTTTATTTTTTATTTTGAACGGCAGATAGCAAGCTGTTTGCTTCTCTGTTTTTGGCAGAACTAATACTACAGTTTACACAACTTGAGGGACTGCTGCAACCTGGAGGTTGGTGGGGATTGTGTCATTGTGTGTCTGCTGTTATCATGTAGGTTGGGATTTGGAGCAGGTTCACTCTTGGTGTACTACTATTTGGTTAGCTACTTCTGTCTTGAAGTCAGCTGCTTGTTGTCTCTCTTTTTTCTGTTTTTTGGTTGACTTCTCACCATCACCAACTTGTCTGGGACGTAGGTTTACATATGATTAGTCTTTTGAGTAGAAGTTAACTTAGTTAGAATGTACTCTCCTAATAATGCTGCTTTATAGCATATTGTTCTTAGGGCATCCGCAGTGGTGGAGTTAAAAATGTGTTGTTACATGACACAAAAGTGTAAAAAGTGGATCCCAGGCGCCTCTTCCCATGTGAAATTATCTTCCGTCCTTTTTTCTTCCGTCCTCTTCTCTTTCTTCCGTCTCTCTCTTTCTCTCTCTTCCCATGTGAAGTTATCTGACAAGACAAAGTTGTTGTCTCCACTATTTCTTACACTATTTTTTATGACACTCCACACTAACTTCACTATTGAAGCAAAAGTAAGCACAAAAAATAGTTAACTGCGCTATTTCTTCCATATCTCCTCCTTATTTTCAACGATTGCGGATGCCCTGTTCTTATTAATTAGCTGTGTATCCCTATGACCGAGTTAATATGATTCTTTTTTTTTTTTTGGCCGAGAAAAAGTTTCAGAATAAGTAAAAAAATCAAAGACCGAGGGGCTATAGTACAGGGATATGCTCAGATTCCAAAATGGATTGGACATAGGTGGTTTTTGCTAAACTAAAATTCAACTTCCGTAATTTTCCACATATCACCCAGAAAATTCTCAATTGTGTTTGGCGTTATTCAACCATCCTTTCCATGTGATTTTTTTCTAGTTTTCAGTCAATCTTTTTTACTTTTTAATGCATCTTGACAAGACGAGAATAGAAAATGAAATAAAATAGAAATAGTTTTAAAAAGCAATCTGTATTTTTAATTTTTTCTAGGATTTTAGTCAAATTCTTTAAATTTTTTGATTTCTCTGATCGAAAGAGCAAACAACTTTGATACAAAGCTTAAACAATGTCACTCAAAATGTGAAGTAAAAAGTTCCACACAAAAAAAAAAAAAAGGCAGAAAAAGAAGTTAATTTAAGTTCTCTCAATTGGTGAAATGGCTGTGCAATCGAGAGATGTTAGACTAAATGTTTTTGCTCAACTCGGAAAAAATAATGCTCAATGGGTATTGGATATCCTTGGGATTTGCACCAAAAATTTATGAAAAATATATAAAATGTGGAGTACAAATTTCATGTAAAAGTGGAACAAGTTTGATTTGGACCTAAAACTTTTTTGACTTCATACCTATTAAAGGGTAATTTTTACTTGCAACTAATAAGAACCTCCCCATCATTTCCTGAAAATTGTTGTGACCTCACTTACTTCACAATTTTTTTTGTCTAGATCTCCCATTCTGTCAAGACTAGCAATGTTAGTTTTTGCTATCAAATGACTTAATGCCCTTAAATATTAGGTGAAGTAAAAAACCAAACCTTTTTCAAAAAGGACAAAACTTAAATAAAAGTACAAAAAATTACATATATTCGAAACAAAAAAAAAAATTTGTTTAGGGTAATGTGGCGCCACCTATGCAATTGGTGGCGGATATGGTAATATCCAGACCCAACCCCCGTCCCTAAGAAGTTCCCCTTGTCAACAACTATATTTTTATTTTATTTATTTATATTTTTTTGAACCATAAACATAAGATATATTTCACAATCCCGTTACTCCAATACAAAGCTGACTACGTGCAAGATTGTGAGCATTTCTCACCTCTTGACGAGTGGCCTTAGTTACACAAACAAAAAACAAAGGCAGACATCACATTTAGGATATCACATACTACACTACTAATAGATACATTAGCATTAGTCCCCTTACACATAGCTTGGACAATTTCTAGACTGTCCGTCAAAATTTGCAACTTCTTGATGCCACTAGATTTGGCCCATCGAAGAGCTTGCAGGATAGCTGAACCCTCAACTCCGGTTGAAGATTGAGCTTGCACAATCGAGTACCCACTGCCGCATTGCATTGGATGATCGTCCTCCACGCACCAAGCCGCCACACCTTGGAACGTTTCCTGCTTCCAAGCACCATCCGTCACCATCCGAGATCCATCATCCCCAGATTCCATGCAAAACGAAGCAGGTTGATGTGCACCGTTGCTATGAATCTCAACAGATCCACTGCCATCATTATCACCTGCCTTCTTCATAGATTTTAACAGCATAGAGAAATTATTATCAACATTAGCAAGACAATAACTTAAAGTAGGGGCTGAATAATGAAACACCGCCATATTGCGAGCGCACCAAATTTCCCATAAGCAACAAACCAACAAATAAAAACTACCCTCCGCTGCCCCATTAAAACCTACTCTCAACCCTTCATTGAAAGATAAACCCAGTTGAGATGCTTCCCACAGTTTTCTGGCAAAAATGCATTGCAGGAAAATATGGTCCAGAGTCTCATTACCATTCCCACACAAAGCATTCCCACACAAAGCACATGAATTATCATTCACTAAGTTCCTTCGCCTTAAACCATCTTTAACAGCAAGAATCCCATGAAGGACTTTCCAAATGAACCCCCCATATTTAGGTGGCAGATTGATTGCCCATAGCATTTTCCAAAACTGAGGAGAAAACAAACTCACTCGATCTGAAAGTAAGGTTTCCCTTGTCAACAACTATATTTGAAAGTAAGGTTTCCCGAGCTCAATAACAAGTTATTTTAAAATACAAATTGTCTTTGCTGGTTAATCCGAGCAGCCAAAAAGAGAAACAGTTGGATCCAGCAAATTAACTTAATACTTTATGTAAAAAAACATAACACACATGGAGAAGGGAACATGAGTTTAAAAAAAAAAAAAAAAGAAGAAGAAGATAATTTCTCTCACAGCATCCACCTGAGATCTGCTGAAGGATGCACCCAAACCGGTTCAATCCACGCAACAATTGTTGAACATTCCTTGTTATTTCGAGGACAGTTCCAATCATCCAGTTGATATCGCTTATTCAAACAGCTCCAGAAATTATGCCACCGAAATTCTTCGACCTCATCCTCAGTATCATTGCAGGCAACACACCATGCATGAACATTGAAAGTGTTGAAGACTTCCATCTCATTTTGCAGCAGCTCAAAAGCGCTCTCTGGGCAAGTTCTCATGAGGTATTCCACGCTAATTTGCCAATGTTCATCTTCGAAATTTCTTGTAACCTTGAGAGGTTCCTCCAGTAAAACCTCATTGAAAACGTTTCCATGAACACACAGGTAAACTTGGGTCCCGCGCTTAATAACATAGGACACCAGAGTAGCTTGAGAACCCTTGGTCATACCCTCCGGTAGACCCAAAAATCTCCAGCGATTGTTAACAACATCAAAAGCGCTGAAACTCCCACTTTCATGTAAGCAATACCAAATCCCACTCACCAATACTGTATTCACCACATGACCACTAACACAGTGGTATTCATACGAATTGCTCTTCCATGCAGACTCTCTTCGGCAACATGTCCTAATTTCGATGCAGAAATTGTGACAGCTTATTGCAAGAACCACACAATCTGGAGATGTGGGAGGAGCTGATACATCAAACACAGGATGCCATAATTTATTAACGTCTATGAGCGGGATGTCAATCCTTGCCCTTGAAAATGGATTGAAAAAGAAAAGAAAAGAGGACTCATTCTTGGAAGAAAATAACAGCAGCCACCCGTGCCTTGACAGCAAAAATCGAGTTTCGCATAGCTCTGGAATGACACTATTGTAAATACGTTCACTTGATAAGTCCCCGAATTTGCCAGTTGTTAGGAGAAAGTGCTGTTTATTTTGACGAAAGTGAAGCTCCTCTGGGAACTCTTCACTTCTCAAGAGCATGAACCATGGTAACTGCCTTGGTAACTGTTTTTGGGATATGAAAGCTGAACACTTTGAGAAAGCAGAGTGCCAACACTTGCAAACAACTCGGAAAGATAGGTAATCGAGAATTGAGAGATAGCCAAGAACCATGACCGAAAGCTCCATTGGAAGACAACACAAGCACCTTTTTTCCCCATCAATCCTTCCATGATTCCATAAATCCTGCACTTTACACACATCCATCAATGAACTGCCCATTGTTTGCTGAGCTCAGAAGGGAGAACACTAACAGAAAGATACTCAAATCAGATTAAATCCTGCGCCAAACAAAAAATGAAGACAATCAGTAGCGAGTAATTTTACGATAAATATAGAGAGATGAAAAACAACTGCAAGAAAACGAGAAAAAAATTGCCAAGGGGGCTACCAAATGCAATTTACTATGCTTCTTATTTTATAACTAATAAGTGTATTACAAACTTTGCAATACAACAAATGACCAATACCCATGATGGGATATGTTCCTTTTATGCAGTAATAATATATAGATAGCCCAGTACAATGAGCAAAAGCTCCCTTGGAAGACAACACAAGCACTTTTTTCCTCCACCGTTCCTGTATCAATTCCTAAATCCTGCATTTTACACTCATTCATCGATGAACTGCGGAACTGCCCATTGTTTGCTGAGCTCAGAAGGGAGAGCACAACCAAATGCAATTAACAATGCTTTATCCTTTAATAACCAATGAGTGTATTGTTACTTTCGTACTATAACAGTTGATAGTATGCAGTGATAACTTCCATTGCCATATGCAGAATAGATCTGGCTAAATGCTGATTTCACAGAGAAAGTTCACTATTGCAAACATACTTGTACTTTTCACAGAGAAAAGATACTTGTACTTTTCACGGAGAAAGTATTGCTGATTCAAAACATCGAACCACAAACAAGAATACTTATTAAGCTTAATGCATACTTCAATTAGGTTGGCCAATTTTCCTCCAAATTATACAAGAGAAAACAAAACTTGAAACTATCCTCATCCCACAAATATACAACTGAAACAAGTTTTAACCAATCAGTCATGAAATATACAACTGAAACAAGTTTTAGGTCCTTGTCCTTATCACTAGACAGGTTGAACAAATATTGCGTACAACCAATGTATCAGTGCAAAACCTTCGGACATCATAATAGAGTTGACTTTGACAGAAACCGAACTGCCGTACAGGCTTAAGCAAATTGAAAAGGACATAACTATTTATCTCAACAGTCTCATCCATAAGCATCGGCCCAAACAATCTAGAACCATGGTAGCAACCACCTGCTCTAAATTCTTGAACTTTAAGAACATGACAACTGTTTATGTATACTTCAAGAGCAACAGCACTCCCACCCAAAAGTATTGCTCTTCCAAAAAGCTTTGCATAAGAGATATATTTTCTACTGTGTAGTTTTCTGTTTTTGACAAACACGTCCAACTTGTTTCTGCCGGAAATAACACGTCAGCCCTAAAACAAAAACATTAGCTCGATTAAGTCTATCTTAAACTAAAGTTGACCTATCTTGCCTTAACTTTGGACACGTAGAGTCAATATTCATATTGCAGCTTAGATACCACCTATGGGTGGCAATCTCCATATAGCAAAGGCAGAGTAACACAACTTGCTTAAAACAGGAGTATCTGAGCAAGCCAACCAAGCCATTCAAGAATGACTCACAGCTCAGCTTGGTTACTCGTTTTACATCGAATGAGCCCAAACCAAGGGTTTGAGCTCAATTAGGTTGCATACTTGAGTGTCAGTTAACCGAATGGGAACCACAGTACGAGTAATACATGCAGATTAATTCAGCTAAATAAAAATGCAAGGACTGTGAAAAGTTATTCGACAAATAGAATTTTCTATAGAAATGGAATTAAGTAAACCTAGAATGATGGCTGTAAGCCAATAATACTATCTGATTAAACATTAACTCGGGAACACAAAAAAATTTCAATTCAACGATCAAATTTTTTGAATCCTATTTTTTATCTCTAATTGTAAATAAATTTCCTTTCTTTTTTCCTTTTTCTTCTTCCTTATTTGCAGGTCAATCTGTTGCGAAGAGAAGAATATTTCAAGTGGTTGTTTATTTGAAAATGTTAACATGCAATACGCATGTAGAATGTGGAAGTGATATGCCAAAAGAGAAAGGAAAGAAGGAAGATTAAAACACTAGAGATACATAACCGGGTGGACAATATGTACAGAATTCATGTAAATTCTCAGAAAATAAGTGTGTATTAACTATTACCAATCATTAAAGCAATTTTTGTTCTTAATGCACGACCAAATTTCTAAAAATGATAACTAAATTAAGAAGTTAACTATGATGTAGATATACAGCGATAAACTAAGAAGCACGGACACAGACACGGATACGGACACGGGAATTCTAAAAAAAATGGACACGGAATGGTTTTTTTTTTTTTTTTTGCTGATTTCTCGCGGGGCCCTTAAAAACACATTTTAAACATATTGAACGGTTCGGATCATGAAAATTTGATTGGGATCTATGAGGTGTGGACGAAATCCGCACTTTTAAGGGTGTGGATTGGAAGTTTAGTGCATTCAACTACTTAGCAAGTTAGCATTCATATTCTATGATAACACTCAGAGTAGCAGTTCTAAGTTCTAACATAATAGATGAGCCATTCAAAAAAAGCAAAACAAACAGTAGGGTATATATATATATATAACAGACAGGAGAGAGAGAGAGAGAGAGAGAACAAAGACGAGAGAGACAGAGCTGAGAGAGAGAGAGAGACCTCTAGCATCGATTTTGTCTCCTGTTGAAGCTTCCAGCAGACAAAGCTAGGGTTCCAATCTTCTCTTGGTCGATTATGTCGACTGGGAGCGGAAAAGATGTAAATACAGATAGGCTAATTACAGTTTTTACCCAAGGTTTTAATTAATTATAATTTTACCCCAAAAAGTTCAAAAAAAATTTAAATTGACCCCACCGTGTCCCCAAACGTGTCCCAGCCGTGTCCCCTGACCTCTCCCACGTGTCCCTGCCGTGTCCCCTGACAAAATAATTATAAAAAAATTTAGGACACTCCATGTGGTGTGTCCCATACGTATTTAGGCGTGTCCCCGTGTCCCATAGGGCAATACGACGCCTTCTAGAAGTGTCGATGCTTCTTAGATGGTAAATGTATTATGTACTTGCTTTATAATTGGTCACAATGACTTATTATATTTCAAAAATAATATACGATAGCCTTATTTGTAATACTATCAACTCTCGAAAAGAAAAAACACTTGAGAATTCTTTGTATTTGAGGCAATTTATGAAATTTTTACGAGGTCAAAATTGCAAAATTTAGCTCCAAACTATTAAAAATCCTTGTGAGAATTTAAGATGAGAGGGGTCAAGCGACCCCTCTTGTCTCTTACTGCTTCCGCCCATGACTGTATCTCATTGCTCCAACGTGGGTTTAGTGGCAAGACTTGCTCTTCTATAGCCACGAAGGCATCGGTGGTCGAGTTCAATATGCTATTTCCAGGCCAATTAAAGTCTTGTAAAGAGCTTGCTTCAGCCGAGCCTGAGCTTGAAAAACATTTCCCGGGTTGAGTTTGGGACTGAAACCTTTGGCTCGAGCTAATACAAATCGCAAAGTTGGCCGAAGAGAGCTTGAATATTAAAAAAGCTCTTCAATTGGGCTCGTTTGCAGATCTAGTACGTTTCTACATTTGCTCATCACCCAAACAGTTGGGGTAAGAGTAAAACTGAGAAGAAACGATGGGTTTTCACTTTTCAAACAGGGTGGCTCCTAGATTGAATCAAAAGCAAATTTGCAAGATCCAATTGAATCAAAAGCAATACATATAAATACATAAAAGTAAAGTTAGAAGTACTGAACTGAGCTTCGCTATATTTCTAGGCATTGTTTCTATTTACCCCTAGAAATCAGAGACGTCAGAAACAGGTGGTTTGAGAAAAAGAGAGGGAGAGAGAGAGACGAAGGTGGTGAACCAAAAACAATCCCTTCTCGGTGAAAGGAAGGAATAACACACTCACACACATAGAGACGGGGGTGATGACTGATGAACAAAAAGTTTGACCTTTTTCAGTAAGAGAGGCAAATAACACCAGAGTTAAGAAGCCCCTGGAGATTATTAAAATTTGCATTGAAAGCAAACAATGTTGTGATATATACATATATACTAGTGAAAAAACCGACGTGCTTCGCACGTCAACTTTTTGCCCATCATGTATTATCCCTTGGGTACTTATGGATGGTGAAGATCTATGTTGACCAATGATACTTGCCAATTTGTTTTTGTTATTGCTAAAGTTAGCAGAATTCTATTGTGGTGAGGATCTATGTGGTAAGGCTAGTGCGAAGCACAAGTACCGTGCCCGTTGTTAGAACGACACATTTTTCTATCTCGTTTTTTTTTTAGTAATACTTTTTTAGTGCAACAACCTGGAATACAGGAAACAAAGGTAGCTGACGTGCCACGCCCATCATCGTGTAGGTGAAAGAGTGTTTAGTGATGGAAATTTTTTATTTTTATACTAAAACAAGCGTTGTATCCTTTTGTGGAAAGAAGACTTCCGAGGTCACTCTCAAGTTGAAATGGATTTTTGTTCTGAGTTTTGTAGACCCCTGACAACAATTCCTTCTTCATCATTATTCCATCATTGTGTCTTAGTAACTTGAATATGCTGACAAAGTGCCGCACACATCAGACATGCATACACGCACAAAACTATGAGCTTGCCTCAAAGTCTTGCCAAATTGATGATCTAAAAGCTAAGAACCGAGAAGTCCTCCTTGACCATTTCTCCATCATTGTGTCCTAAGAACTTCAATTGGGCAACGAAGTTTGATGCTACACATAAGGAAAATGATGAGGTTGCCTCAGCGTCTTACAGAACTGGCATTCACAACTGGAGGCTCATAGTGACGTTGGTAAATAGGACGTGACAAAGGGGATTTGCCGGCCAAAAACTCATTTAGTGGCAGTCTTTTTGGCAAAAGACTCACATTGATCCATTTTCATAGGTGGTGCAAGTGGCTTATTAACGTGACCAACAGGTTTGGTGTTGCTCCATTTATACTTTACCCCACAGCGTTCTTCATCGAAAACAAACAAATCAAATGCCTGGCCATTTGGTTAATAGAAATCGAAGAAAGTTCGCTGTGGCATTTGTTTCGACTCTATGCACCGTAATCGAAACAAATAAGTAACCAAAACAAAGATTGCTAGAAGAAGTTCAACGAAGAATAAGAGATCTCCGTATGGAAGCCAAAGCAAAAGAATAAAACAGAAATTGGCTCACTACATTCTATGGAAGCCAAAGCAAAAGAAAACAACAATTGGCTCACTACAGGGCTAGTACACACATAAGATCACTGCGATCAAGTACTACAGATTACTCTTACTGCATAAAGAAGCTAGTTCAAACATATCAGAATTTCTCGTGGGGCAAATTTGTTATTTTTGTAAGTCCTCATGGGGCAAACTGACCATAAAGAAGCAAAAATACAGCTCCAAAATAATCCTCTTTAGACATAGACTTCTGTACGTGATTGAAACCATATGGCTGCCCATGTTTCCACTGTCTGAGGGCACGTCGCTGCGACACACCTAAGTTGCTCCCCACCAACCAAATTTCCATCAACACATTCCAAATCATAATGCAAAAAATATAAGTCAGTAGATGCATCACCCGGAATCACCTATTCTTTGAGCAAGATCCCCGTAGCTACTATATTCAACATACAACCAACTTAGGGAGATACCAGACCAAAAACAATGGAATCACAATAATATGACATTATTAATAAAAGACACCAAAATTAGCAAAATGTATGAATTCACGAATATTGAAAAAATATAATGAATCCTCTCAATTTTTATTTTTTTTTGGAGAGAATTCGATATCTATGGCTATTGGTACTTAGGTAGGAGGAAAAATGATAGACATTCCTCTTTAAGAGCTTTTCATTTGATATAGACATGCATCCTTGAAGTAGTTTCTTTGCCAACTTAAGAAGAAGAAACAAATGCATAAACTGGAAAAATACTAAACAACCTATCCAAGAAATAACATCAAGACTCTATTTCTTAGCTGATATGGTAACCCCAAAATACATGATTGGCAGGAAGAGGAAATTGACTATCAGGAACAAATATAAAGTTGATTACCAAACAATTACTTTTTATACCTTTTAGCTATTATTCACTTCCAAAAGCAATTATACAAAAGCATAACCAAATAAGCGAAAGCCTATAAATGACCGAGGCAAATCGTGATCAACCTAGATCATAGATACAGTGGAAAACGAGCAAAAGTTCATTTCATTACTAACTTTATATGTTCTTATCTCCTTGCTAGACGAGAAAAAAGCACTGATCCTTTTCAAATTTGAATGGATGAACTTTTCACATAGAACATACATTAGCATGGAAAAAGCCCTGAATCTTTTTACATAAGACATACATTAGAATGGATGAACTTTCAAATTTGATGAAGTCGGTGAGCCGAAAGAGGAGAGAAGGTGAGATGGTGTCCTATTTGTGTCAAAGGTGTGTACCAATGTTGAAAACATCGGCCATTTCCTTTCTAAATGCTACAAATCAAGCAAAAAAGAG
The DNA here is from genome assembly GCA_963854785.1 of Vaccinium vitis-idaea. NCBI lineage: Eukaryota > Viridiplantae > Streptophyta > Magnoliopsida > Ericales > Ericaceae > Vaccinium > Vaccinium vitis-idaea. The sequence goes on from OY978219.1 coordinate 39,923,053, forward strand.
ACCATACCGTACAAAGAGTGAGTCGGTGGATGAGTTGCCCAGGGGAAGAGCTCCTTGCTTTGCCCACTTTTAGGAATAAAACTGAAATACCTAAACTGTCCACAATAGTGCATCACAACCAAATACACTATCAGGGGTAATTCCTAACATGGTACTCAAATTTGATGGTTTTGATGTAATGGATCTTAAAATGCTTAGCAACCAAAAGAAAGAGGAGCCTAAACATCAATCAGAAAATAAATTGGCAGATGGCTCCTTGGAGCTTCTTAAAATTAAGGGCTCTAAAACACTATTTTGCAAATCTTTCTAGACAAAAATTCACTGCAAATAATTTAGCATGTTAGGTGCTAATCATCTAACATAGAATAGTGAACCACTTTTCCATTCAAATGGCTCCTCCAGGATACAAATGACTTGGGTTGACTGTAACAGTAAGCCTTTAAGTAATAGTAATTTACCTGGACACCCCTTGAACTCCTCTTTCGTGGGACACTCCCTAAACTAATTTTGCCTACTACACCAAGACCCCCTCATCTTTCTAAATCTTTCTCGTACACACCTTCCGTTAGCATTCCGTCAATAATCTAACGGAAGCTGTGCCAAATGTTCTTTTTTTCTTTCCCCCAACGTTGACCTCCTACACCACACCCAACCCCTCTCTCTCTCTCTCTCTCTCTCTCTCCGCTTTCTCCTCACCACTCCTCCGATCTTCACTCATCTTCGTATCCAACTCAACCATAAAACCCATCAACCGTCATCTCTTCGCTGCCGACTGACACCAGATCGTTGAATTCAAATCATTAGATTGTGTAGGGGTCCGGATACACCGAGCACCTGTCTTACGTACAGAGACACTAGAGACACCTCTTTGTAGTCTCCGAGAGACTATCATTGAGGAACTCTTCGGATAAATGATTCAGCACACTCGAAAGGATAGAGTGGGCTTCGTCCCAGTGCCTCGGCAAATCCCGAGGCCTATCCTACATTTGACTCTTTCGTGACCTTTCAGGGTTGATATCAAAAGACCTCGGGACAAACCCGAGGAGTGACACAAACTAACTTCGTAGCGCGAAGATGCGCCGAAAGACCAGTTGCTGAGTCAGCAGAGCAGTTAATGCGGCATGTGCCCATAACAAACCGTGATCATGACGAGTGACGTCATCCGAACGGTTATGACACGTGTAACATTTTCACTGGAGGCATGTGATCGCAGAATATTCTTTCGGGCTCGTCATCATGACGTCACCAGAACGGTTAAGTCACGTGACGAGCATAGCTATGCTTGGAGGTCAAGCCAAGGCTCACCTATAAAAGGTAAACTTCATCACCTGAAGGACACACGCACAACTCTCTCTCAAAAACCCTAGATCTATTGCACTTCATCTTCTTCCTCTACTTACTTGACCATCGGAGTACCGTTCTGGACTCAACGGTCCAGTCCGGTGCTAACGGTTTGTTGAAGCGTGCAGGCCTAGGCGAAACTCAAGAGTGAAAGCTTCATCTCCGTCAGAAACCACTGCCAAGAAGAGCTGCCGGAGGAAAGAGGGCTCCACAGATTGATATATTTCCAAGTGGTGCCTGTTTTTAAACCAAATCATTAGTGTTCTTATGGGTAAACAACAACTTACCATCTCTCTCTCTCTCTCTCTCTCTCTCTCTCTCCCCCTCTCTCTCTCTCTCTCAAATCTTTGTTCCCAATTTCATATGAGGTCTAAAAAAATCGGAATGCTTTATGAAAACTTGTGTTGGTTGAGATCTCTAATCTAGTAGGATTTTTTTCCCAGTACCCAGTTGGGATCAATTCAAGCTTTCACCCCTCCAATCTTCACTCATCTTTGTATCCAATTTCATACGACCCGGATCAAACTGCAACACTGCTGTCGAAAAACCTGAGGTTATTCAATTGGGAAATGGTTTGTGGGATTGTACTGAAGATACGCCAGGCACACGACGCTGAACTCAGCCAGAAACTCAGTACCAACATTTTTCCTGTGTTTTTTTTTTTGGGTATGGAACAACAAAGGAAGAAAATAGAGGGGGTTTGGGTTCGGGGGAAATTTACAGGTGAAGGGATTGAGTGTCAGTTAATTTAGTCCCTTTCCGCCTTTTGAAAGTTTAGGGGGGTCTCGATGTAGGTGAAATTAGTTTAGGGGGTGTCCTACAAAAAGAGGTATATTTCAGGGGGTGTCCAGGTAAATTAGGAGCCTAAAGTAATCTTCATTAAAAATATTTGCCTTGACTTCACGCATAAGCCAACTTATTTGTATTCTTGAGCTTCAGCACAAGTAAGAATCTACACACAAACACACACACACACACACACACACACACAAAACAAACTATTAGTGCATACATCTATGATATATTTATGTTATATAATTATTTATTTTTGTCGTGTCCGTGTCCGTGTCCATTTTTGTAGAATTCACGTGTCTGTGTCCGTGTCAGATCCGTACTACATAGACTATTGCTCTAACCACAACCAACAGGAAAAGCGATAACATAAAATTGTAGTAACTATAATCCATTCAAACGGTCAAAGTTCACATAATATAGATTTCCGTTGGGTTTGGTTTTAAACAGTGTTTAGCTTTAGAACCTAAAGCTCCAAGATTCGATGGACATTTAACTTCTGGAAGCCTAATGCAAAGGCAGATCTATGTTGGTAGACGTAATCAGCATTAGACTGATTAGCATTTGAACTCTCATCTTTTCTTTGATTGTTCATTCTCAACTGTTGTTTGGAAGAGGGCACTGGCCAAGAATGGCATCTCCAGAGCTGTTATTCCTCTAGAGCAGGAATTGGATTGGGCAGTCCTTCATAGGAGGGTAAAGGGTTGAGGAATTTTATGTATAAATTGTCTTTGGCAGCTTCCATCTACTTCATATGGGGGAAATGAAATATGCGCATTTTCCAGGAGAAAGCCAGGTTTGAGGTTAATAGGTCTGCTATTTTGGAGGCCATCAAAGCCAGGCTGAGTACTTGGTCAGCTGTTAAGTTTACTACCCTTAACAGGAGAATCTGTGATGATTGGCTCCTTGATTCTAGAATTTTTCAAGTTAACTCCTAGATTTTGATTTGTTGTGTTGTTTGTTTTGTTGAAGTTTTCTATTTTTCTCGTTGTATAGTGTTGTTCGGGGGTATGCCCCGATGTTTTTGTAGCTTCTTTGCTCTTTTTGGTGAAATCAAATTTACTTACCAAGCAAAAAAATTTAGTCGTTTACCTGCCAATCCCATCCATGGAGGCCAGGGGATCAGACCCATTTTCTAAGTTGAAACATTTTTCTCACTCCGAATAGTTATAATATGAGCTTGCAGCAGCAAAAACTTTGCTAAGATTGGCAGCACCACATAGAAATCCCTCAATAATCTCACACATCTTCATCTGAAATACAAATTTTTTTGGGCTAATGCAATGAACTTGCAGTAGAAACATACCTCGCGCACATGAGACGCAGGTAATGGCATCATGAAATTGTCTTCTGTTTGCTAATTCACCATAGCTGTGTAAACATAATCTCATCTTACCATAACCAGTTTCAAACTGAGTACATTGGCTGAAAGGTTCCTGAAATTTGAAGAATTCAGCGGCATAAATTGAAGGAATGATAAATACAGAACCTAAAACACCTAATTGAGAGCACTACTATTTGGACCAAAGTGCCAACTTCTTGTGGGGCAACAGTGAGGCTCACTTCAGCAAATCCCACTGGCATTGCAACTCAATAATTATTTTCAGCTCAAAAAATCAAGCCGGGGAGTCATTTTCCTTTGCTCAAGCATGTGATCTAAATAAAGCTATGAATCTTTAATGTTCTTTGCGTTGGAGAACATGCTTACAACCCGAATCACAATAGGATAAGCACAAGAACTTTATTTGGTAGACAAAGTTTGTGGGAAAGCTTTTCTTTTCCAATAAACTAAAGACTTCAGCTAATAAAGAATGATCCAATGTCTTCTGTAGCTACAAGCAAACTGGTTTCACCCTTTCACCCGCCATTGCAACTCAAAGATTTTAGTTCTAGCTCAAGATTCACATCCCTCTTTGCTACTTAGCTTTTTGACTTAGACAACTAGACACTTAGGCTTCTTCTCTTTCTTTTTGTTTGTAAATAGAGCCAGATTATTGGACATATGTACAACCTGGACTCATGTATGATCTTGTTCTGTTAATGAAATCCATAATTTGTTCTTGTTTGTAAGAGTTTTCTTTTAAGGCTCTTTCTACAATACGCTTATTGGGCGGACAACTACTAGAGAGTAAAGTAAGTTTTTTAAATTGAGGGGAGGGCACGTGTCTCTGCTCTGACATTTTTTCTGTCCATTTTCAAACTCTGTCTAATTTTACTTTTTGTTGTTCCATATTTCTTCAACTTCCCGTTTTAGCCTTCATCTTCTTACTTTAGCGAAATCAATTTTCTCTCTCTCTAGACGTTGGTCAAGGATGGTAAAAAACCCATTATTCATTTCTCATCGACCACGGAAATCCCCACCATCTCCACAAGAACCGAACTCTGAAGCCCCAATCTGTTTATCCATAAGCCTATTCACGAATAAAACTGATTCCGAAAATTTTGAGAATATTTACAACTTTTTTTCTTTTTCGATCTGAGAACATACACTAATAAAATTGATTCCGAAAATTTTGCTACAGCTTGCCTCCATAGTTCTAATATAATCGAATTAGCACTGAATTGCACACAGAAGTTGATTAACGAATCTCTCTAGTCTCTGTCTATCATGTCTCATATTCCTCAAACTCTACTTCAAACTAATGAATCGAATGTCTAATATTGAATATTGGCCAATTAGGAGGGGGGGTGGAGAAGAAGAAGACAACAGTGCAATCTGATCGGTCTCGAATCTCCGATTTAGGACATTGGATCTTGGGACTATGTCGATGACAACAACAATGAAAGAACGCGAAGGGTATTGCTAAAGAATCGCTCAAAACAAAATAAAAAGGCAACAATTGGCACAATCACCTACCAACAGAGAAGCAACATCTTGGCTTCAGATAATCAGTAAAAAATAGCCATGAAAATTAGAATGTGAGGTTGGAGATCGAGGATCTAGATCTAGATAAGGAGAAATTAAACCATTAATAATCTATGGAGAAACACAAAATAGGGGGAGTAAAACCCTCGACAGTTTGAGCTCTGCGAAACAGAGGACGGGCAATCATGGGGTGAGACCCATTTCCTCCCCCCAACTGCAGCTGAGTTTTAGACCCCAAATTGTAGAGATCAAACAAAAAGAAAAAGAAGGTAAGAGTCAAGTGCTATTTTTTTTTTGTGGCGGTGGGGGTTTGTTATGGCGCAGAGATGAGAGAGAGAGAGAGAGAGAGAGAGAGAGAGAGAGAGAGAGGGGCAGAGGGAGAGGGAAGGGGCACAGAGCATTACTTTTGAGTGGGGTTAGTTTTGTCAATTGCTTCACAACTTCAGCAAAATCAATTACTCTGTCAGTGCATTGAAGAAAGCGACGACTTTTAGCAGTGACCAGCGCGCGTGTTACCCACTATTATACGCCCTGTGGGCGGACTATAGATTTTCCCTTCTTTTAAATGAAGTTTGGACTTTGAACATGAGCATGACTCCGCGTGAATCTTTTATATGAACTGTGTTTGTTGCTATTGTTGATTGTTTGATGAGACATTGAGACGTCCGGCCAGGCAAAAAAATAGAGGAGATGCTGCCCAAATTTTTTCAGAACAACCTATTTTTTTAACATGCATAACAAAAAAGAACTATGGACACAGGATACGGACAGAATACAGATAACCAATGAAATAACATTTCCATAAGCAAGATCTTTGGATTGTTATCGACACGGGATATAGACACGACACGATACTAATACTTTAAAAAATTCTAACATTACTAATACTCAAACATTACACATTCAAAATAGGCTTATCTATTGTTTGGTCCCTGAAGTATGCCACAAATTTCAAAATCGTCCTTTTAAGAATTCTGGTTTCAATTTCATCCTTGTAAAACTTTGACGATTTCAATGCTGTCCTTTCCGTCCAATGAGTGACGGAAAAAGCTTATGTGGACTAACGGAATCCCAGTCAGCTGTGACATGTACCTTTCTCTCCAAGTGCCAACAAACCTTCCCTTACCTTCTCTCTTCCCTTACCTTTCTCTCTCTTTGATTTGTAGGGGAAAAAAGGTCAAAGCAACCACCACCATCAATTTCTCCAAAACCCACACAAGTTCTCGTTTTAACCAGTGGCGAAAACTTCAAAAATCCAAACAAAGGAATCAGTGAAAACTTCTTCTAGACTTAAGTCGGTTTTGTAGTCATTTAACCTCGGCCCAGACATGACCCAAGAACGCAAAATTTAGGAAAAAATTGACCTTTGTTTCTGAATCTTTGAGATCAATGAGATGAACAATGAAAAATCTTAGAATTTACGAATCAGAACACTTGGCCAATTCTCTTCCTTTATTTGTTGAAAAACAAGGAAGAACTTCTCATGTAACAACAAAATGAAGAAAATTATCGTTTTCCAATTTCCAATGGCTGCATTGGTGAAGAAGGCTAAAAAAAAAAAAAATTAGAGATCACAGGAGCTCAATCCCTGTACCAATCCATGTACCAATAGAGATCACCAAACCACCACCAACACAGCAACAAAAACAACAAGAAGACATTATATTTCGATCAAAGCTCCCCGACATCTACACCCTCAACCACCAACGAAGTCCACACCTATGCCAACGTCGATCTCACCATCAAGAGAGTCGCCGCCGGCCTCAGCAAGCACAGAGTCAAAGCCCTAACCTACGCGCTCGAACATGACATCAAAATCGCGTTCACCGACGCGCTGCCTCCTTCCCCAACAATTTTTTTTTTTAATCATTTCTCAGATCTGATTCAATTCAACGAGAACGAATTGCTGGAAGTCGAAATCGCTCCAAACAACGTTGTCGCTCTCCCCTACTCTTCCGGAACTACAAGATTACCGAAAGGAGTTATGAAAACCCTCTTCAAGGTTGCTCAGCCAGTGGTGTGGACCAATCGGTTCCCCAATTACGAAAACGGGTGATCGAGAGAGTTCTCCAGTTTGGGAACCTTTATTTTTTTAAACTATTTTTATTTTTAACAACAGGGAGTGTTTGGTTAATTAGTTTGGAAACTGGGGGGGGGGGGAAAGAAGGATGACAGGGACCCACCATTGGTTTTATTTGTGGAATGGTACAGGTCATAGGATGATTAGGCTTCTGTTAGTCCACGTAAGCCTTTTCCGTTTTCCATTGGACGGAAGGATAACATTGAAATCGTCGTTTACCCAAAAAAAAAAAAACATTGAAATCGTCAAAGTTTTATAAGGGTGAAATTGAAACCAGAATTCTTAAAAGGACGATTTTGAAATTTGTGGCATACTTCAGGGACCAAAACAACAGATAAGCCTTCAAAATAACAAATTCATCACTCATCAGATAGTCAACTGGTAAGCCACAACATACATCCCTACCCATTTGCAGGTGGTATTGGTTTACCCAATGTAAGTGTACCATCAGTCAGAGCCTTATGAGGTAGTGTGGTGGCAAAATTTCCAAAGAGAAATTTCAGAGAATGAAATTTTGTTCGAAATAATTCTCAGTATTGTGTAATGCTTTAGTCGAAACAAAGTTTTCCAAACATAAGCACGTCAGTTGTAGGAGGGTGGGACAAACCAGTAAGCTGCAATAAAACCATGTTTGATAATGCAAGGGCTTACATATCAGCTCTAAAATAGACTTGACTCATTTAGATCGCAAAAATTTCAAGATGAATCAATACGTAAAACAAAAATATTGTTTTCACTCCAAGGGTGGACATTAGAAAGTATCAATGTTGCCATTTGAATTACAAAACTCTAACGTACTAGCAGTCTCTGTTCGATGACATGGAGATGGGCCTATAGTCACAATTAATGAAATTCTTGTTGTGCCTGCAAAAACACAACAAATATATGGAAAATAATACATCAAAACAGATGGGAATCCCCAAATATAATGCTGGCTACTGCTGTTACTCTAAGTCACCCCACAGAATTTTCAAAATAAAACAAGAGCACAAAAGCATAATTTGAGGAGAGAAAAAAAACACATAATATAGCAAGTAGCATTCGAAGCTAATTTCAAGCTAATTTACCCAAAAAAGTAGCATTCGAATTAGCTGAGGGAGGTTAATTCAAATTAGGGTTTCGGATTACTGGGTAGGGTTCAAATTAAGGGGTTTTTTGAATCATGAACCCTAGTTTTTTTTTTTTTTTTTGAAGAATTAGCAGAGCCCCGCCCCGGGCCCCGAAAAAGCTGCCTCAAAAAATACCCCTGAAAGTGAAATCATCTACTATCCCATTTTAGATGGGCCACTGGGAGTTTGCAGTTAACTTCTAGGGAGGAACAAGCACATAGACAATAAAGAGAGAAAAGCCCCCTGTTAATTGTCTATTTCAATCAACCACGTCAACCAAATTTCAAAGCGAAGGCCAACTCGAAAGCCAATCTAATACTAGCATGTAATTCACCTTGTAAACTGCAGATAAGGGGAGAACAAGGATAAATGGTAGTCTCAGACTCTCAAAGAAACATGTTATCCTCATCACTTGTACTATCTGGAAGCAGGGGAACTGGATAACTTATAAGAAAAGCAACACCACTTCGAACTTAACAAAGAAGCATAACGATAACAAGTATTTGGCCTAGCTTTCTACAATTAAGTATCTACAGTGATCCCAGCGACTAATTAAGTCAAGTTTCAGTCCCTCTTCTTTCTCCTTTGACGTGCATTTGTGAAGCGCCATCATGATTTTTACTGGTCTGTACCACGAAATTTCTTCCCAGCTTCAACAGCTTCCCTGCAAAGATTGCAAGTAGAGCAGTCATTTAAGGAGCTACTACTTGATGGACGAGATTACGGTAATGGCAAGTTCTCTATACTAGAATACTTACTACAGTGCTTTCACCATAGTATCCATTTAAACGCAAGATAAAAATTCATGAATACAGCTGAGTTTTGCCACATGCTAATGTAATGATGTTAAAATACACGTATGTTCTCTCTTCCTTTAATTCCCCCCCCCCCTGTTGCTAGGTCAAAGACTTCCACATTTCATTGTTATTGAATTATCGAACGACGTCAATGTTAGGTCAACCGTGTAATAACAAAATGTTGGCAACATTAATAACTTTAAAATCATATCAGCTCCAGTACTAACATACAAAAGCAGATACCTCTTTTATCTGTACGCCTGAAATATTCATCAATGTCATAAAACTAATAAGGAAGCAGAACATTTTCACTGACTAAACTTGAATTCAGTACTTTTAAGATACTTCACATTACCTTTGCTCTTCTCATCCCAAGAACACCTTTGTTTTGGTTTTCAATGACAAGATGTAACGTAGAAGATGGTACACTTGTACATGATAAAGGCGGCAAAATTTACGTGACCGATTTTCCACTTCTAATCTTCCCTGAGTAAGACCTCTATACCCACAGCAGAGTTCCACTGCAGGACAAGCTTTAGGAAAGTAGGGGAATTGCTGCCTACAACAGGATTTGCGTCGAATTGGATTCTTCAAAGCTTGAGGGTTTAAGGTTCAAAAAGGACTTCCCCAACCGATTGGAAGCAACTCAAACAGGTTTACTGTTAAATCCATATATGAACTTCCAAGACCTCATGCTACCATCTCTGATGGAGCCTATGACTTTGTTTGGAGGAATGTTGCTCCTTATAGAGTGCAATGTTTTGGGTGGTTAGCTCATTTGGGCAGAGTAAAGACAGCAGCTTATTTACTCAATATTGGAATTATTCAGAATGACGAACAAGCTGTCTGCAGGTTGTGCAATTCAGACATTGAAACTTTGGACCATCTACTTCTACAGTGCTTTCATCTATGGACTGTTTGGTCAAATCTATTGGAGTGGTGGGGAGTCCAATGGGTGACTCCAAGATCGATGGTGGACTTACTAGTTTGCTGGAAAAACTGGAATCTAAAGCCTGCAAAGAAGATAATCTGGGATTGCATACCCCTTGCAATCACTTGGACTAAGAGGAATGCACTGGTATTAGACAATGTTATACTGAATGGGAGGAAATCTCAGAGCTCATAAAAGTAAGAGTAGCACTTTGGGTTAAAACAAAAGGAGGTGAAAGATACACTGTGGATGACTTTGTATACAGACTTCAAAGCATTCTGGAGACACTGTAGCTCTGGTTTTTGCTGGAAATTTCTGGGTTTGGGAGTTTTGGGTTGAGTAGAATAAGGGTCAGTCAGTGGTCTTGGGGGTGGTGGTTGGAATTTGTTGTTGTGTCTGGTTTTTGGGTGCTTTGAGTTTTCCCTTTTTGTTATTTTCTTGGGTTTGACCAGGTTTTGTTTGGTATTTTGGGGATTTATGGTCCTCTTGTTTGTTGTGTTTCCTGATTTTTGGTGGGTGTTTTGAGTTATGTGTTCTTCTTGGTTAGGGGTTGGTTTATTCTGCTGCTAGTACCTTTTTTTTTCTGTCTGTTTGTGTCATGTCTGTGTCTGTCTGTTCCGGCTATTGGACTTCTCGGCTTCATTCTCACAATTTCTGTAGCTCTAATGCTCTATGCTACTGTTATCTCTCCTGCTGCTGTCACCTATGGCCTTGACACTTTTCTGCTGACAGTTGCTACATATGGATTACTCTGTAGCATCCTCATTTGCTGATTCTGCTGCTATTTTTCCTCTCACTGCTACAGTCTGGAAGATTGTGCTACACTCTAATGTTGCTGCCATGATATTGCTAAGCTTATTGGAGTATCACTAGCAGGTCTAGCTTATTGGATGATTTGAAGTAACACCAACAGGTCTATGATTTGGAATTCTTTCTGGAACCTCTTAATGGAATTACTATGTCCATAATATCAGTAGTTTCTCTAGTTTTGGTTGGTCTTTGTAACAACTGGAGGGTGTTTGTCCTCAGCTGATAATTAGAGGGGGTTTCCTTTTTGGCATTTTGGGAACACCTATATGTGGCAGTTTTTTTCTATCCCTCTGAAGGGCCTGTCCTTGAGGTTTTCTATCTATTTTTAGTTGGAACCTTGCCAACTATCTCAGTCGTGGAGTGGCATATGATTGTCCATTGGAGGGGTGCCAACCTAGTTGGGATGCCTCCTTTGGTTGTGATCATGTGATGCCTTCCTCTCTTCGTCCCTTTAATCTTTGTAATCTTCAAAGGTTAATAAAATTATTATTTTTGCCTTTCAAAAAAAAAAAAAATTCACATTTTCCTAACCCAACCAGAAAAGGTAAATTATTTCAAGTTCGTTTTCCTTTTTCCTACACAATTCCAATATCCAAATACAGCCTCCATGAATACACATAATATATCTGAAATAGGGAGGTGTAAAGATATGAAAAAGCATATTTAATCGAACACAAATGCATATTAAATGCAAGAACATCAGCTGAAAGCAGAGAAGAAGATTGTTTTTCCACAACCTGAAAGCATTTGTCAGATCCTTATTGTTGGGGTCAAGCTCCACACCCTCCCGAAAAGAATTGGCTGCCTCATCAAACCTCTGCAACAGGAAGGGGGAGAGGGAAAAAATCAGATAAAAAGCGAAGGGTTTTTTCATTTAAACTTTGCTTTGAGCGAACAACATTTAGAAGTTTGAGAGCTTGCCTGTAATAACTGTAAAGCAGCACCTTCACGGTAGCATGCCTTTGGCCAATCCGGTCTTAGTGCTCTGCAGGCCTTTGCATCAGTTAAGGCATGCACGGCTTGTCCCAGACGGATCCAACAGACACTTCTATTGGAGAGCAAAGTAGCATCACTAGGATCAAAATCAATTGCCTGTATATCCATCAGCACTTAAAAGAATTACCTTGAGTCACATGAGAATTCTATAAACAATGAAGGGAACTATAATTATCAACATTTGGAACCAGGGAGCAAGGTGACAGTTCTTACTAAACTAGTTCTATTGTGATTTTGAAATCCTTCTTATCTTGTTTATCTAACCATTACGACTTCTCCACCAATATTTCATCTCTTCCAAGAATATAGGTCATGAGAAGTCCCACTTCCGAACAGCACCATTACTCAAAAACCAAGAAGCAGATAGAAACTAGATTCGACTTTGGTACCGAACTAGATTTCTCCTATATTTAGACACTCTACTGTACTTGAAAAAAAATCCCGATACACGAGTCTAGGCATTTACCCTCATGTAGTCTCCACTCTCCTGCTTTCAAAGGCCTTCAAACATTATTGGTCGTCGTTCAAAAAAGAAAAGGAAACCCTAACCCCCAAATTCAGACTTGTACAAGTCAACTAAGTAGGAATGATATCATTCTGACAAAAACGAGACTGGTCTGATGACATTTGTCACCGCTTGAATTAGAGATATCTGTTCTAGGTTGTCGGATTTAGTCCTGGATTGTGGGTGCTTGAGTGGCTATTTGCTGACTGCAAAGACGGAATGATATAAAATATCTATAAAGTAGACTCTTATGTTGATATACTCTCTAAAAGTGCCACCTGTCCTTTTAAAAGCCAAGAGAAACGGCCATGTGTCCTTTTAACAATGACTTAGAAAGTCAGCATTCATAATGAAAGAATAAGACACCAATGTCCAGCCATTATAAAGTTACAGAAACTGAAAGTTTTTCAACTTCTTGTATCCCAATTCGACATCGAATAGATACATTCATACATTGTTGTCCTCCACATATTTTCAGTAAGCACATTAACCACAAGGGTTATTTTGTTTTGATCTCTTCATTGCTTCCGACATTACTACTCATTAGCATTACATTTGTGAAGCTCATATACATTCAATTTGGTTTCTTTTTCCCTATTCATTGTCACGTTTATCACTCACTTATAGCTCTATTTGCTTTCAACGTCTAAAGAGGCATACATTAGTGTTTGTGAGGCGTAAAACATAGTAGCCAGAATTACATATGGATGGCCTTTATTATATTTTCTAATTGGTTATTTGTTTTTCGAAGCAACTATAGAACTATTCTCCTATATGTGACTCTTCTGTTGCTTTCATTCATTTATAGTCAAGGGTTTGTTTCACTTGAAAATTTTAGGCACCTGTGTGTAAGCATCAAGGGCCACCAAATAGTCCTTCCGTCTGTAGGCATCATCTCCTCTAACTTTTGCTTCTGCAGCTATCTTCTTTGCTTCGGGAGTAGGCTGAAAAGTGATTAAACATTTTGTCATACACCATCTATAGCCACATAATAAAGCTAACATTTTGCAGCCATGAATAAAAAGGTGAAAATGAGAATAAACCTATTACAGGACATGGAATGATTCCGAAACATAAATAGTTTATTCATACTATCATGGGTATAAAACCATAGTAGCAGGGAGCTCCTAAAGTGATGCCGCTTCCACCTTAGGAGCCCGCTTTTGCACTCCCAAAAGAGCTTGATGGGAGCCCGCTCCCATTGAGATGGGAGCTTGCTCCTTATGAAGATGGGAGCTTTTTCATGATCCTCATATAAAAATTAAGAAAGTAAATTGGCTTTATTAATTGGTCTTTAATGTATTTATATATCTAGCCCTGGTCTTTATATCATGAAAAGAAAACCATATATTGTAAACCCATCACATTTCGTACACTTATGGTGGACTTGGCCCATAATGATTATACTTTTGAAGTGAATATTCTATGTTACGAAATTTTCTTAATATGCTCCTTTCCCGCTCCCAACCTTGGGCCTCTCTTGTTGCATTAGGCTAACGAGCTGGGCCTAGTATGTTGTGCTGACTACATATATCCTCTCTTTTTTCAAATTTTTAATATAATTTATTGTTCGATTCCAGTGAGAGAGAGAGAGAGAGAGAGAGATAGGGTAAAACATTTTTTCCTTACTCAAACAATGGGTCAATACACAGATATACAGGACTAACATATACATGACTAAACTACCCCTATGAATAGAAAACATAACAAATGAACCCTTATAACTTAACACTCCCCCTCAAGTTGGTGCAAAGATATCTCGCAAACCCAACTTGAACACAATGGGGTGAAAACTTTTACTACTCAGACCCTTAGTAAATACATCAGCTAACTGGTCTTCAGATCTCACAAAAGGCATGCAAATCAAACCATTGCTCAGCTTCTCCTTTATAAAATGTCTGTCAATTTCGATATGCTTCGTTCGATCATGTTGGACAGGATTATGAGCAATGTTTATGGCTGCCTTATTATCACAGTAGAGCCTCATAGGACCACAATCAGGGAAACCCAAATCACGCAATAAGGTTTGGAGCCATAAAAGCTCGCAAACACCATGAGCCATGGCTCTGTACTCAGCCTCTGCACTAGACCTAGCGACCACAGACTGCTTCTTACTCCTCCATGTAATCAAATTCCCTCCAAGGAAGGTGCAATAGCCAGAAGTAGATCGCCGATCATCAATAGAACCAGCCCAGTCCGCATCAGTGAAAGCTTCTAATCTCAAGTGACCATGATTAGAGAACAAGATTCCTTTACCTGGGGCTGATTTGAGATACCTCAAAATGCGATAAACAGCATCAAGATGCACAGTACGAGGTTCATGCATAAACTGACTTACAACCCCCACAGCATAGGAAATATCGGGTCTGGTGTGAGATAAGTATATCAGGCGACCCACAAGTCTCTGATATCTCTCCTTATCTGTATGCTCCCCCGCATTGCTACCAAGACGATGATTGGCCCCAATGGGAGAGTCAGCTGGCTTACATCCTAACATACCAGTTTCTTCTAAGAGATCAAGGATGTACTTCCTTTGAGAGATAAAGATCCCTTTGTCAGATCGAGCCACCTCCATTCCAAGGAAGTACTTCATAGACCCCAAATCCTTAATCTCAAACTCTTGAGCAAGAAGAACCTTAAGGCTAGCAATCTCATCCACATCATCACCTGTCATAATTATGTCATCCACATAAACTATAAGTATGGCAATCTTACCATTACTCCGCTTGATGAACATAGTGTGGTCAGCATGGCTCTGCTTGTATCCAAATCTCAACATGGCTTTGAGAAACCTGTCAAACCATGCTCTGGGAGATTGCTTCAAACCATAGAGGGCCTTTCTCAACCTACACACCTTTCCTTCTGTTGCAAGAGAGGAAAAACCTGGTGGTATGTCCATGTACACTTCCTCCTCTAGGTCACCATGGAGGAATGCATTCTTCACATCAAACTGTTGAAGAGGCCAATCCAAAGTAGCAGCACAAGAAAGCAGGGTCCGAACAGAGTTCATCTTGGCCACAGGAGCAAATGTCTCCTCATAGTCAATGCCATAGGTTTGAGTATAACCTTTAGCAACAAGCCTGGCCTTATATCTCTCAACCATTCCATCTGCCTTGTGCTTTACAGTGAACACCCATTTACATCCCACTGGTTTCTTTTCATTTGGAAGAGTCACTAATTCCCAGGTGCCATTCTTTTTCAAGGCTTTCATCTCCTCTACCATAGCTTCTTTCCACTCGGGTATTATGATAGCTTCTTTCCAATCCTGTGGGATAGATATAGAAGAAAGAGAAGAGACAAAAGCACGATACGAAGAAGATAAACGGGAATATGAAACAAACTGAGAAATAGGATGTTGGGTACAAGTTCTAACACCTTTCCTATGAGCAATAGGAGCATCAAGATCATCAACAACAGTAGGGTAAAGATCATTACCAGATGAGTCAGCTGAAGAGTCAGGAACTGGAGTAGGTGATGATTGGTACTGTGGTAATGCACCAGGTTGGCCCTTTTCCTTGCGAGTGAAAGTTTTTAAATCAGGTCTGTCCAATCTTTCTCTTGCATCCAGCATTATTCTTTCTCCAGATACAGGTTCCTCTCTTTCCCTTTCAGGATTACTAGGGCTAGGAGATGCCTCCTCCCCCTCACCAGTGTTCTCCCCTGTATCAACATTCTCCCCCTTACCAACATTCTCCTCTGTACTGTCAATTGGGGGGAATAACCATGAATTCGAATCACAAGATGTCAGCATCTCTTCCCCTCTAGAACTCTCCCCCTGAAGAGATGGGGACGAGAGAGGGTAGAAGGGTTGGTGTTCCCAAAAAGTGACATCCATCGAAGCAAATTTCTTCCGAGAGAGAGGGTCATAGCAATGATACCCCTTTTGAGTAGGGGAGTAGCCAAGAAACATGCATTTGCGAGCTTTAGGATCTAACTTTCCACCGGGGTGACGAGGAGCATGTACATAACAAACACAACCAAAAATCTTAGGAGGAAGAGTAGAGACCCGAAAGTGACCAGGAAGGAAATCCAAGGGAGTCCGGAATTGAAGAACACTGGATGGCATTCGATTAATGAGATAAGAAGCTGTAAGGATGGCCTCGCCCCAAAAATGTTTAGGAACATTCATAGTAAACATAAGAGAGCGAGCCACCTCAGCAAGATGCCGGTTCTTCCTTTCCGCGACTCCATTTTGCTGCGGTGTATCTACACAAGTAGTTTGGAAAAGAATGCCATTGCCATCAAGATATGACTTGAAGGGACCATTCATATATTCAGTCCCATTGTCACAACGAAGTATCTTGATGTTTGTATCAAATTGTGTGTGCACCATCTTATGAAATGACTGAAAACATGAGAAAACTTCATTTTTTGCTCGAAGTAGATACACCCAAGTTATACGAGAATGACAATCAATAAAGGTAACAAAATAGCGATAACCAGAAATAGAGGTAATAGGGGAAGGACCCCAGACATCAGTGTGGACAACCATAAAAGGAGAAGCACTTCTCTGATAAACAGGAGCATAAAATGAACGTCTATGCTTCGCAAGCTCACAAGCTTCACAAAAGAACCTACTTCTAGAACATCGTTTAGTTAAGGTAGGAAAAAGTTTCTCTAAAACACCAAAAGAAGGATGGCCTAGTCTACGGTGCCACTGATGCAATAAAGGAAGAGCTGAACCCGTATCCGCCTCAAGAGCATGACCCAATGATGAGGGAGTAAAAGATGAACAAGACACAGACTCCAAAAAATACAGGCCATCCTGAGCTTTACCAGTACCAATCGTCTTTCCTGTTCCCAGTTCCTGAAAGACACAATGAGTGGGAAAAAATGTCACTGAACAATTCAAAGATTGTGTGAGACTACTAACAGATATAAGATTAGTAGTAAAATTGGGAACATGGAGAACGGAAGAAAGAGGTATGGTTAGAGAACAATGAATAGAACCTTTCCCGGAAATAGCAGATAAAGAACCATCAGCTACTCTAACTTTATCCTTACCAGAACAAGTAGAGTAGGAATCAAAAAAGGATGAACAACCCGTCATATGATCCGTGGCACCCGAATCTATAATCCAAGGACGGGAGCTAGATGCACTGAAAGCACTAGCATGAACAGAAGCAAAGAAATCAGAGGCAGTGGAAGCAGTGGAAGTAGAAGCAGTGGTAGATGGAGCGTCAAGCCTAGACAATAGGCGCCTGAGAGTTTGTAACTCCCCCTCAGAAAAAAGGGCATTGAAAGCCTCCATTGTACCAACAATTTCCGTTTAAAACCACCTTAAACCGACCCCGCGAATGAATCCGGAACGTCGAAATTAGTATGGAACAAGTCTCGGACCTCTCAAAAGTGGTCAAAATCGTTCAAAATGGATCCCTGAACCCTTCTGGACCCCAACGAACCCTCCAGATGAGCTTCTTGGCCCTTTTTCAAGCCGCTGGACCCTCCAGATGAGCTACTTGACCCTTTTTCAAGTCGCTGGACCCTCCAGATGAGCTATTTGACCCTTTTTCAAGTCGCTGGACCCTCCAGATGAGCTATTTGACCCTTTTTTAAGCCGCTGACCCCCTTTTTGAACCCCCTGACCTGTCTGACACGCGGAAGACCCTCTGACTGGCGTTGACCCGCGTTGACCAGTCTCCTTCGACCTTCCGCACGCGTGACCAGCCCTAAACCTCAGAAACAGACTGAAAATGCACAGGAACAACCTCAAAGAATCACACCCAGTGATTACGTACTCACCCAGTAGGTTCTGAGCACAAAGGGAGGTAGTCAGATGTTAAATGAACAAGGTTGAGTATACCAGAGGCACACCCAAACAGATCTGACCAAACAAAACCCCAAGTAACACCTGTATAGACACTGTCGATCCTCGCCGGAGGCTGTACAGTGCTCGCCGGAGTCTGTACAGTGTTCCTCTGAGGTTAAACAGTGATTTCGAGTTGAACCCACCAAGTTTCGACACCAAAAGAGGTCTGCCGGAGCTCGCCGACGTCAGGCGAAGGGTCGCCGGAGGTCTTCGGTGCCAGGCGAGGGTCGCCGGAAGTAATGGAAGTGGCCGGAGTGAGAACCAAGTGGTAATCGACTGTGGAAATCAACTGTTGCTGGAGTAACGTGAAAACCCAGCACTCGATCCACAGTGAAATAACCCAGCACTCGATCCACAGTGAAAGAACCCCAAAAAAAACGATCGACTGTCTAGTACAGTCACAACCGTGAGTCTCTCAGATCAAGCCCAGCCATGATCAAAGCTTTGATACCATGTTCGATTCCAGTGAGAGAGAGAGAGAGAGAGAGAGATAGGGTAAAACATTTTTTCCTTACTCAAACAATGGGTCAATACACAGATATACAGGACTAACATATACATGACTAAACTACCCCTATGAATAGAAAACATAACAAATGAACCCTTATAACTTAACATTTATATATATATCCCCATCTAAAAAGTAATAATATATACTTATTTTTCAATAACGCTCCTCCCGAGGCTCCTAATCTTCTACTTATCCCCGCTCCTACTTCGTGCAACTAAAACCCAAAGATGGGTTCCTTTTTGTCTTCCATTTCTCATCACACAAAAAACGGGGGAAAAAAAAACCTAATCATACACATATTTCTCAAAGACTAAAATTAATGCTTACAAGTCAACCCACGCAACCAAGCTACATGCTTACTAACGATCCACATATTTGTCATGAAATTGAATAATATAGCGAACTCTTAGCCCCAGCTTATATCCGATCACTGAACTCGGTTCACAATTTCATCCACAACTCCTCAAACCAACTGGTTCAAATGTATCAGTTACTTTTAGTAAATTGCTATATTACAATGGTTTCCCAAATCATAACCCCAAGCTCGCATTTTAGAAGCATACACTACTCGTACCTTGTTTAGATCATTTTCGAATTATCCACGTAATCCCTATATGTCTTAGTGGAGGAAATTGGTAAAAATTACTTCTTGACAACAGAATATATCCTTATTGCTCTAAATAATGATGTCCACATGCATGGGCATTGGGCAATTGTTTTGTCTGTTAAGAAAAAGAAGGCATAACAAGATCATAGCTGAGGATGTCAGCAAGAAATCACAAGTCAATAATGGTTGGAATGGCACCTCAGGCATATCTTGCTTAAAAGCGGTAGCATCTCTCTGCGGTTTATCTTCATTCATCCCTTCCTGCAATTTCCACACTTCGAAATGAATGCAAAAATCATGGAAAGATGAGACAATAGCATTGGTGTTAGAGTGACATGGATAACGTGTATGAAATCAAAAAAACATCAAACCACATCAAAAGCCCATGTCCATGTCCAAGGGAATGAACAGAAATGTTCTCTCCACTTTAAATTTTATCTCTCCACTTTAAATTTTGATAAAAATTAGGAAAAACCAAGATCTACTCGAATATACAAGCGGATAGAAACAAAGCACATAAATAATATTGATGAAAGCGAGATCCATATTGGCTCATATGTTGCCATAGTATCTGTCGCATCTCATTAATGGCAGTTGCCGAAGTATTAGCATAAATCACCTAGATCGTTAATTTACTGCAGAAGAAACAACATAACACATCAAAGCTCGCTCTTTGCTTGTTGATTCAATAGCGATTAAAAAGATGAATCGCTGATTTGCTGGTGTCCTATTGAAATTCTGCTTAAAAGTATGGATATATAAATAGCAAAGCACATTCATAACTCCCCACCTACCAAAACCGTAGGGTTTAGAATATCCGAAGCTACCAAGCAATACAAGATGAAGCAATACAAAATGACATGAATATTTAGCAAAAAACATCTCTTGATACTCCACCAATGCTCGATACCAAAGTAAACAATTTCACAGTTGCATATACATCAGAAAATTCATCACTGAATTTGAGGAAGGAGAGGGAGTGGCAGGGGTGGAGGACTTGGATGTTTAGGTGTCTGCCTGTCTGGCCAGTACACAACAATACATTCCAGTTTGCTGAATGTTTTAGAATTCATAGCCAGTTGCACAAAGATGTACTCAAAGTGCATAGATGAAGCTAAATGAGTTTGGCGAGATGATGTGAATCATATGAAATTGCTTAATAGTAGCCCTTAAAGTAGTAACATAATGGAAGAGAGACCAATTCAGTTAATATTGTCTTATGCATGACTGTAAATTAACAACCGTTGAGACCAATATACTGGCATCCCTTCACGATGTTTTGGCTTAAGTTGTATGTACAAACAAATAGAGACAAAGGATATGTATAATCTTCATGACAGCATGGTCTGATGTTAAACATGTTGGCTTATACGTTGCCATGGCAGCTGTCGCATCTCATTGCTGGCAAGTATAAATCACCTAAATTGTTAATTTATTGCAGAAGAAACAACATAACACGTCAAGGCTTGCTGTTTGCTTGTTAATACAATAGTGACTAAAGGGTCGCTGATTCACTGGTGTACTATGGAAAATTAGCTTATAACTATAGATAAATAAATAAATAGCAAAAACAAACCTACCAGAACGACAAGATTTAGAATGTTAGAAGCTAGAAAGCAATACAATATGGCATGAGTATTTAGCAAAATGCATCCCTTGATACCCAACCAATGCTCGATACCAAAGTCAACAATTCATACTTCATGAATAGAATGATGCATACTTCATGGTGGCATACACCTCAGAAAAATTCATGGCTGAAATTTGAAGGAGAGGGAGTGGTGCGGATGGAGGACTTGGATATTTAGGTGGCTGGCCATTAGACAAGCATGCTTTCCAGTTTGCAGAATGTTATAGAAAATTCATAGCCAGTTGCATAATGAAGATAAATGAGAATCATATGAATTTGCTTAATACAAGCCCTTAAAAATAGTAACATAATGGAAATGAAACCAAATCACATGTCATGAGCAATTCAGCTAATATCATGTTATGCACGACTGTAAACTAAACACACAATGAGATCAATATACCATCATCCCTTCGCAGTGTTTCTTAAGCCAAGCTGGCGGAGGCGAAAAAATGGGCCAGTGGTCTGGAAACATTGCTAGCGGCCCACAACAACGATCTTTCAGGTTGTAAACACCCGTGAGGACACAGGATTTCCCAATGTTTGCTTCTTTCTCATTCCGAGCACGAAACATACAGTCAGAGAAATATATGCAGTTCCCTTTAAGTCCAGGGAAATCCTGAGCAGAGACTGAAAATAAGTAGTCATCACCAAGGAAGAAAACTTGATGATTTAGATCATCAACAAGCTGCCATTGCTTGTTCTCTTCATCAAGCTTGTAGACATTGAAGTAGTTGGGCATACCCGGATGACTTTCTTCAGTAACCATGCCCATGGTAACAGCTCCGATAGAGGTTACAGACTCATGTCCCGGGTCCAAGTACCGGTCAACCAAGAAGAGATCATCGCCCGATTCAACAAGGCGAGTGAACTGACAAGCACCGAGGCCGGGCAAGGGAGATGCTGTCACCTTAACCTTCTTCTTCAAGTCCGCACCATCAATTACCACTGTCCTCCCCCTATAGTCCACCGCATAGTATTTCCCCTTGCGATAAATGATGTCATGGTATCGGTCGTTGGAAGAATCGATAAGAATCCATTTCTGGTCACCACCGAGCTTGAAAAAACACAGTCGACCACTATTAATAGCAATGATCCCAAAATCCTCTGGAGACACGGCCACTTTCTTGATGTACGTGGAGTAAGTCTCTTGGTACTCCGCTTGGACCTCCTCCATTGTCCTCGGCTTGAACTTGGGGCAGTCCTTCTTCTCAACCTGCTTCTTCTTCCTCCCATCAACAAACTTCAGGCAGTGAGCTTTGCCGATTTCGACGATTCCTACGTCGAGCAGGTTAAGCGATTCTGGAAATGCAGCTTTCGGAACTCGCTTGGCCCCGAGTTTGGAGAGGGGATTGAGGGGGTGGTATATTTTACACCGGTTGTTGTTTTGAGAGGGCGGCTCTTGAACCCTAAGCAACCAGCAGCAGCCACCAGTATTGGTTGTTGTTCCGTGGAGGAGGGAGGAAGACGAAGAAGAAGAAGAAGGCGGTAGTGGTTGGAGGAGGAAGTAGAGGGTGCTTTGGGTGAGGGAAAAGTAGCCGCCGCGGCAGGAGTTAGGGTTCAGGTAGGGGTTGGGAACAATGGGGAAAGGAAGGGTGAGCGGCAGCAGCAAGGAGGAGGAGGATAGTTTCTCGATTGAGGAGCGCCAGGATTTGCAGACGGAGCGAAGAAGACCAAGGGCGTTGATGCGATTAGGAGAAGAAGATGAAGAAGTAGCATCTCCTTTGTAGTTGATGCGTTTTGCGATGGATTGGAGGATGTCTGCGGGAAGTCGATACCACAAATCCGCCGCCGCCGGTGTCTCTGTGGTCGTCTCTGCCAGTTTTTTGGGCGATGTCATCGTCGCCATTCTCGTTCTGGTGAAAACCCTAGGGCACGAAGTTGGGCTCTCTCTCTCTCTCTCTCTCTCTCTCTCAGTACGATGGATGGGCTCAACTCACCCTCTCCGCACTCCTCCTGACATACATGCAGTATGCACAGACAAAAACCATTTCTATTTGGCATCCACGACACCGATGAATTTTTCAGTGCTACGCGGTTACTGACAACGTGGTACCGCTCGATCTCATTCGGTCATCCAAAAATGTAGTAACGGATAGACTGGATTAAACAAAAATTTATTTTAGTTTTTAGTTTTTTTAAATTCATCCGGTACTTTCATTTCGGGCTGTCTATCACATTTTTTGATGACCGAATGTACGCGAGGAAATACCACGTAATATCCGCTGGTCATTGAAATTTTTTTCCACAAAACGTACGAACGGTGCTACCCGTACAGAACGGGGATCACAGAAAATGTACCGATCGCGTTCGGAGACCCACTTTTGGGTCCGACAAATTTTGATTCAAACGGTGAGACTTTGGTTCGAGCACTTCCAACCGTCCGATTGAGCTGAAATTTTGTGGGGCCCTTCGGAAAAATGTTTTAAGAACAATGAACGGTTCGGATCACTCGTGTGGGACCCAAAAGTGGGTCCCCGAACGCGATCGGTACATTTTCGGTCTCTTTTTTTCTGTACCCGTATCATTATCCAAAACATACCAACACAAGATAACCTGGTGGGCACTGGGCCCTTCATCCCAGGTGAGACTCGGGTCGAGTCTGCCCAGTGGCAGGGGGTGTGCGGGTAAGGCAAAAACTTGTTAGGTAGTATCGTTGTGATGGCATGTTCTCAAGGAGTAGCTATGGATCAAACTGGACTTTTATTAGCAAGTCGAGAGTCCTTATGATTACGCCCTCGAGGTTATTACGTTGGTCGTTCCCCTCCACTCTTTTTTAATTAAAATAAATAAAGGCATTATAGCCATTTGGCCTTTTTTTTTTTTGTCTTTATTCTTTTTCTTTCTTTCCTTTTTTGCATTTTTAATTTCTCAACAACTTTTGTAGATTATTAGGTCTTATAATTCAAACTCAAATTAGTAAAATAAAAATAAGCCAAGTAAATGAGTTTTGGGGTTATTTATGTCATATTTAAAAAATTAGGGAGCGTTCTAGTTTCATTGAACATCAACTTGGTTTATTTAGCCTCATTTTAGCTAACTAATCCACCCTATCATCATATCATTCCTAAGTTGTTTTGGCTCAACCAGATGCCGTTTGAAGCACATAAGTTTGATTCTAGCTTGAATGTCTCATTAGCCGCACTTGGGACGAACTCTAATACATGCATTTTTTCGAGGGTCGAAGATTTTGTTGCAGATTAACTAGATTTATACAAGTATAGTTAACGAATAGACACATGATACATGCATGGGTGTGATACATGTATAAAATTGAAGAATGTACAAAAAAGTATTCATCTACTCACAGCATTGGTGGACATAGATGAAGTGTCATTACTAGTCATTTCACGTTCTTGATTAGTTCATATAAGTAGGAGTCTAGATCAGGATTAATCGATATGCGCGCAAGTTGACCCGAACACTGAGTTATAAAAAAACTAGGAGCCTAAATATGCGTATGTACTCTAGTTTGTTGTGCAGTAGTGAAGTAGTAGTCTTAAGTGGTGGCTAGAGAAATGAAAATAGTCAAGTAGTATAATGAAACATACTGCCAAGGTGTTTTTAGACAAATATTGTATTCTCCCCTCTCTCCCTCCCCTAATTGATTAGAAATGAAAGTAGTCAATCTCCTAAGTGATTGAGAAATGAAAGAAGTCAAGTATGTTGTCAAAGAGCCAAATGGAGATGCTCTAATTAGGCAATTTGCACCACTTGTTGACTAGCTGGGTGAGCTGAATGGCTCCAACAGTAGCAAGATGAAAAACCCACAAAAGGCATGGAAATCAATGAAGAATTTTGTAGTAATTCAGTACTAGTATGTACACTAGCTTTGCTCAAATATGACAAACAAGGCAAGAGAGTTCATAGTTTTGCATGCATCCTGGCCTCTGGCTCAAGTTCACCATATCAATGTGATGTGAAAGCCTGCAAGAAATGGGGAGAAAAACTTTGTTACAAGCTACATTGTAGTACATAGCCATCTACAGTAATGATAATGAACACTTCGGTCATTCAAAATTAACGACCCCTGAAGTTGAGTTTTAAGTACCTAAATTCGAAGAACAATGATCTCGTTGTCAAAATTCGAGCTATAGCTGGCGGATTTGTTCGACTTGGATTATACAAATTAGTCGATGTAGACACTACACACGGTAATGCTCTCAATCCAAGCTGAACAAGTCAATCAATTTCGACCTGGAATTCCGTTTTACAAAACCATGTTTTATTGGTGAAACGTGTGTACTTGTTTAGAGTCGTAGCTAAAATTGTTTTTTATTTTTCTCATCGAAGGGGACGTACCGAGAAGATATTGCAGTGACCGGGATCTGCAATGTGAGCCGCCAAATTGTCAAGGGGACCTTGTCCAGTATAAACTGCTTGGAAGCAAAAACCAACAAAAGCAAGCATAGCAAGCCGTCCATTCTTGATCTCTTTAGTCCTCAACACCATCACAGGCTCTGGAGACCCTCTCCCCCACATCAAGGGATCAAACCATAACCCGCCTGGGTAACCCACATCAGGCTTCGGTCTCGTCTTATGTGGTAACTTAAAGTCCATGCCAACACACCCCGGGTTGATCATATCGGCCCATCTCCGTCCTTCGACCCAACCCATCAAAATCATTTGCACCACAAACAAGGTGATTGGGTCGGCGAAGTATTCTTGTGCACCTGCGTCGAACCAAGAGTAGTTTTCTATCCTTCCCCAGGTTTCTAGCCATTCTGGAAAGAGAATTCCTGCTACGGCGAGCATTGCCCATCTGCCGTGCACTAGCTCGGCTTGTGCAAACCATTTGAGTAAATCTGGGTCGGAACCTGTCAAATTGATGTCACGTAGTGATCAACAGTTTCCATGAAAACTATATTTTGCCATGACAGAAGCTGCTTTTGGGCTCACTACTTCACACGAGAACAAATGCGTACCTAAACCAAGTGGGTCGAAGCCATAGTCTCCGGGAAGGCTGCAATCAGAATAGAGAAAAACAGGTAATATGGGAGAGAGAAAATCATTTAACCATGAAATGAAGAAGCGCGATAAATACATGGACATGAAATATGTACATTTTGAGTTTTTGTATCACTAAGTCTATGGAATCTAGAAGACTAGAACTATCAATATTTTGCCAAATCATATTTTAATGCGGAATTTTTGCAAACATAAGATAGATTCTGGAGTCCTTGTAGAATCAAAGGCCACAGGAAGATGGCTCCTAATTTTCCTTGGAGGATTAATGAACTCAGGTGCAGTGCTGGTCCTGGGCTAAGGCCCTAGAGTCTGACATTTTAGGCCTCAAAAACCAAATAGAAACTAGGACCCGCTAGCTGTTATTTTTAGTACCCAATATATAAGCCCAACGTTTTATTTATGAGATTATTACCTCTAGGTCTAGAAAAGAGATGTCTAATTACCAATAAGGTAAGTCATTTTTTTTAATTACCACTAAGGTAAGTCACTCTTTTTTGGAGTTTAGGTTTAGGGTGTACTTTCCTATTATAGGGTTTTAGTGGTTTAGACACTTTCATAGAGTACCCTAGAATTTTAGGCACTTTCATAGGATACCCTAGTCGTAGGGTACCCTAGTCATAGGGGTACCCTAAAGTTTAGGTTTAGGGTGCACTTTCCTATTATAGGGTTTTAGTGGTTTAGACACTTTCATAGAGTACCTTAGGATTTTAGGCACTTTCATGGGGTACCCTAGTCGTAGGATACTCTAGGATGTTAGGCACTTTCATGGGGTACCCTAGTCGTAGGATACTCTAGGATTTTAGGCACTTTCATAGGGTACCCTAGTCGTAGGGTACCCTAGTCGTGGGGTCGTGGGGTACCCTAGGATTTTAGGCACTTTCATAGGGTACCCTAGTCGTAAGGTACCTTAGGATTTTAGACACTTTCATAGAGTACCCTATTCGTAAGGTACCCTTATGACTAAGGGTACCCTAGTCGTAGGGTACCCTAGAGTTTAGGTTTAGGGTGTACTTTCCTATTATAAAGTTTAGTGGTCTAGGCATTTTCATAGGGTACCCTATGATTTAGGCATTTTTATACGGATTGGGGAATTGATGAGAATTTTTCAGAGTTGAGTGTGACCTGATGGTAATTATGGGATTCAAGGGTGACCTGATGGTAAATGTCCATTTATTTATACAACACCACGAAGGGACCAATTTATAGCCACACACGGCAACCGGCCGAACTTGACTTACAAAGTCAGAGGAAAAAATAAAAATGTTACACAGAGCAAGCTGTGGGCCTATTGCTTTACAAATGATTATATGTGGTGAGTTCATCAATGAGTTATGAATTATGGTGCATCCTCTCTTATTCCTTATAAAATCGGGGGTAGGTGCATGTTGTCCGGGGTTGGATAGCAGTCACCGGAGTTTTTAGTTTTATAGTGCCCTCGTGGGTTGGTGCATGTTGTCGGGGTTAGATAGCTGTCACTGAAGTTTTTGTTTTCATAGTGCCCCAGTGTATATTTCTGGCTACGCCACTGGAAGCCACATCTTATGTGACCCCATCGCGGTCAGAAATAGTAACAATTTCCTTGAATTTGGTTCAAAGCACAACCCAATTTCTAGAATGGTTAGCAAAAGACCAGACGACATTCTTGTTAGATTGAAGCAAATTAGAAATTGGGTTAACAAAAGACCAGATGGTATTCTTCTTAAATTGAAGCAAACTAAGGAATAACGCACGTAATTACTGAGAACAGTTATAAGGTTGTTACCTGCCGTCCAGCCACTCAGGCGGTGAACTACCAGGAAACCACAGTGGCCTATCCGGAGGGAGTGGTTCACAGACACTTGACCTCCCACCTTTCGTTGCATTTAAACGAGTTTTTTTAACAGCCAAACATGTTGCAGTATTTCTTGATGTTTTTCTGGGTATTCCCCTGCAACCAAAACTATAATAATCAGATCGATAGCCTTGCAAAATTCATGTACTTTAGCAGCTGCTACTCCCTCCGTTCCAAATTGTCCGACCTTTTCGGGTAACATGTTGCACGCAAAAACCAATGTACATATTTTTTTGTTAGAATTTTTTTTCTTCTCATAATTACCGAAAATGAACGATAACCCGAATGGTCGGGGCAATTTGAGACAGAGGGAGCATATAACTTTATTGTGGAAGAATGGGGACCTAATGGGAGGAGTTGACAGTGCAATAGAGGTAATGGAAGGGGCCATGGGAGAGAATGGCAGAGGTTTATCGCTTGGAATTTTTTGGAGGGTGGCTCTGGCAGTTGCCATGCCCAAATGGCTTATCTACAATGAGGAAGGTGTGGAAATCATATTGCATGAAATGGGCCAATGGTGGAGGCATTTGACACGTGTTTGGATATGGTATTGGATCAGGGGTCTGAAATTTTTTTGCAGAAGTCTGGTTATGTAAATTGTACCCAGTTGTAGGGCTGAGATTATTAGGTACTAATTTTTTTTTTCCAAACGCCTTAAGGTAAAGATTTCATCACAAATAGAAGAACGAACTAAAATTATCAAAATTTAAGACACGAGCTGTAACAGCACACAGGCTCACCATCTCAAAGACTCGTACTGCAAAAGCCGGCCAAAAGTAGGTGTCGGCATAGGGTCTGTCCTCGATTTAGTATTAGAGGATCCCTAAGGGACACCCAACTCAAACCATAAGCAGAAAAACACAGATTAAATCGTCAACAAGTACCCACAAAGGGTCCCTTCGGAGACATCTAATAAAATTGAAACGATATTAGGATGACACGCACAGTACCCACAAAGGGGGAACAAAAAAACAATACAGCAGCAAACCAAACGAAAATACAGAGAAAAGAAAACCTCAGTTGTGTAGGATGTTGCCCGTGTGCAGCACCCCATTTGTGGCTTTCAAGTGGGAGAGGTTTATTTTTATTTTTATTAAGAAAATTGATTTTCGCACTCCACAACTTACCATCTGCACTCCAAAAAATGGAGTGCGAAAATTTGTGGCCTTATTTGGTAATGCACATTTGTGTGTGAGTTTATAATTTATAAAAGCATGCTTTCGCCCTTAATGTAAAAAGCTTATGAAAAAAGAGGGTTAGAAAGGCCCTGGAGACACTTGAAAAATTAAGTTATTCATGATGAAAGAGAGGGATCTAGAATTTTTTTGTTTAGAAGAAAGAATTCTATCTGGCACGGTCATCTATTTTATCCTTTTATACTCATAGGTTACACGAAGATTAGCCATACGCCCTTCCATTGCACAATAATCGGGAAGACCTTCATAAATAACATGTGCAAGTGTACGAGATTATTTGTCAATCGACTGTCGTGGGAAGGTTTTCTCATATCGTGTTTGGACGAGGGTCATTTGGGTTGCGTTACTTGCGTATACCAACGTACCAAGCTTACAATATATCTATCGAAGGGAAAGATAACATTGCTTTATTGGAGAGAATAAATTATCTTCACGAGCATCTCCAACACATGACATCAAATTAGAGATGTCAAAAGGTGTTAGCTTTTTGAAGCTTAAAAAGGCAGAGCTAGGTTGGATGAATACAAGGTGCCAAAAAATTACCATTTGCAACCCCACGTCACTTATGAAGGCATGGGTTGGAGTTGCTAGCCAAACACGCCACAACACTTTGCATGGGCTGCTGGTTTGGTAGCTAAGCTACTACCGGATTTTTGCAAACCAAACCTTCACCGGTTCAGAGCTGCTTTTATTTGCCAAAAGCAATACTAAAAAACATTTTCATCTTAATTATATGGTAGGTGGCATATGTTAGTATGTTAACTTCAAAACCCCGCGAAGAAGACAGTTGAATTGCCAAGGATGTTTATGTGAAAGTGAAGGTTCTTAATCTAATTACTACTTAATTGTTTTGATTCTTTAATTAGTCTACTTGTACCCTTACCAAAACCTTATGGACAAGTTTAATTGTCTCATTAGTTTTCATAAAGGATTAACATATACGAGATTAAGGATAGGGCTGGTGAGAACATGTGAGTTCCCGAGATACTAGACGAGATTATATTTAGTGTTAAGCTTTGTTGGACCACTTTTTCACATTTCTTCTTAAGTCAATTGGTGTTGGGGAGGGTTTTTTTTTTTAACGGAGTTGGGGAGGGTTTCAATTAAGGTTTTTTTGTTCTTGTTGGACCGCTTTACACATTTCTCCTAAAATCAATTGGTGTTGAGGAGGGCTTCAATTAAGTCTTTTATGGCTTTTGAAATCACATCTCCAACCAAATCCACAAGGGTACTCCTGACGCAAAAATCTCTCCCTCACAATGACGCCCCCGCGATTCGAATCCATGACTTCTTGACTTTGATAACACTTGTCGAATAGCTTTTTCAACCTTCTCTCCTGCAACTAGTTGGGGTTAGGGAATGTTTCAATTAAGTCTTTTATCGACATCGCATCTGGTATCTAATTTTAGAGCGGTAGCAAGGAGTGACATTTTGTAACCAAATCCATGGGGCATGACCAACATATAGTATGAGATTGGTTACATTACATAAATTTGGGAGTGATAAAGAATGAGATAAAAGGTAAATGATCATCTTTAACAATGAATGGAAATAATACCAGATTCATTAATTATATGTTGTAGTACGTTGGCAAATAATATTGTTACTGCAATTCAATATCATATTTATACCTCAAGCAATAAGCATCAGAATAAATTATCTAGCATGTGAAGCCATATATGGTAATCAAGCATGCATGTCAAGGTAATAAATTATCTATTGCTGACTCTTGGCAATTTTTAAGAATGCAATTTGGAAGCAATGCATGATGTTGGAGATGAAGGAGTTGACCTAATTATATAATGTATAATATCTAGTATGATTATTTTTAGTTAGTATATTAATTAGTTTCTTATAATTAATTGACTTGGTTTAGATCTAGTAAAAATTCAACTCATTTAATATTTTTATTGATAAGCAAATGGATGCTAGAGTTGTTTATTTAAGGGTAAAATATGTACTTGCCCCTCAAACTATTCAGTTTTTTTTAAATCGTCCTTAAACTACTAATTGAACACACTTGCCCCTCAAACTATTTATCCGTTAGTTACTTCATCCAATTGGAGTTTTCCATCCATGAAATGGACGGAAATGGGTAATGGAGGGGGTATTTACGTCTTTTTTGTAAAATATATACTTGCCCCTCAAACTATTTGGTTTCCTTTAAAATTATCCTTAAACTGACCAAGACTAATTCATCCAATTTACCCCCCCCCCCCCCCCCCCCCCCCCCCAAAAAAAAAAAAAAAAAAAAAACTAATTCATCCACCACAAACCCGAACATGCAGATGAGGATTGATGGCTACCAAAGCATAATAATTGACCAAGACTAACTCATCCGCCACTATGAATTAATCACCAGATGCCAAAAAAACTATGGGCGGCAACATAAGAAAGTCGATTATAAAAAACGACGTCGACCGAGGATTAGATTATTATACTTGCACCCATTGTTTAATCTAATCCCCTGGTAGGATTATTATATAGCAAGTGGTACATCAAGTCGATTAATGTATATAAAGTCGATTTTGCGATAAAAAAAAAACTCAGATTCAATAAAAAAAAAAAAAATCACATTTACATTTTGGTTTCAATCCATTTGGAGCTCTCAAGATTCATGCCATCTTTTACTGCCAATCCAATCAATTCTGGTCGTGTTTGTTTCAATCTATTTGGAGCGCTATCTCTCACTCTCTCCTTCGGTTTGATTGAGTTTGTCGATTGGGGTTTTGTCCAATTGAAGTGAACGCCCAAATCACAAGCTCTGTTGTTGTAGGGTTTAACCAAAAGACCATTTTGCCCTCTTGTTTTGGTGCCTAAAAAAAATGTAACGAGGGTTATGACTTTTCTGTTTTTGATTTGGATGGAAAATGAATTTTATCATTAGTAAATAACGTTTCGATAGTTGAAGGGGAAAGTGTATTCAATTGATAGTTAAAGGGGGAAGTAAAATTTTTTGGCATAGTTTAAGGGGCAAATACATATTTTACCCTTAATTTAAAGAAGAACAAAATGATTCCGTATACTTGTAGCTGTATTGCCCAAAAGTTATTTCAGTATACACTTTATCATATTGAAATGCACAATAACATAAAATAACAACTAATTTTTAAATGAAAATATGTCTGAGGTCCAGTCCTCTCATACTAAAATTTTGACTCCACCCGAGATGATTTTCGAGTTTAAAGTATTGTCCCAACTATTGGGAGACTCAAATATCCTATTCTCCTTCACTGATTGGCAAATGAGAAAATCATGATCGTAAGATGGATCTTGTTTTGTGCATTTTTTGAAAAACTAAAAATCTAGTTTTTTGGATACAAATATAAAAGAATTACGATAATTCTATGATTAGGCAAATGATAACGCAACAATTGATTTTGATACTGCCACAACAATTTGTGTTCTTTGACAATTGTGCCCTTTAATTATAAAAAAATAAAAATTTGTTTTTGTTTTTGTTTCAAGGCCTCAAGCAATATGAGCTGTAAAATAAAATGGAGGTAGAACTGAGAAGAGGTGGATACTGTGGTGGTCGGATGGAGGGAGGACTACAAGGGTTCGAATTGGAGAAACCCCAAAACATAATGTGAGCTAACTGTGATCTATGTTTGGCCGATAAAAAATTTAAAAAAAAACAATAAAAAAAAACTGTGATTTTGGTCTGGGTTTGAAATGGAAAGAAAAAAGGAGACAGATAGTGGTTTCAAATGTTGGGCCAAAAGTTGTCAATAAAACAGAAGTGTTGGGGCATTAAGGGCTACCCCTATAATTATTGTGAATTAAATGTAAATGAAGTTTGTTTTATGTATGCTCTATTGGTAAGGAATTTTGCAAGAAAACTAAATTTCCTTTTTGGCGGGATATTTTTTGCAAAAAAAGTATTTTTCAATGGGAAAGTTGAAGTTGTGAGTTCTAATTTTTTTTTTGGTAACTAAAAACACAGAAAATTACATGAAAATTGATTTTTCTATCCTCACCTTGCAACTGAACGGAACTTTAAGATTCTAATATCGATTTGAAAAGCATTTACACTATCTGTTTATTTATTTAACATCTACTTGAACTTAGATACATATAATATTTTCCAAGTCCAATTAACTTTTAATCTCCATTATCAAATAAACAAGGCGCCAAACAAAACATACACGTAATTTTTTGAATACGTCATAAGGTTTCCTTTTTCGGATTTTTTCTTGATTGAGAAAGAAAACATCATTATCAAAAAGATAAAAAAACTGAAATCAAGTTGATTTTTCTATCCTTACCATGCAACTGAACTGGACCTTAAGATTCTAATATTGATTTGAAAAGCATTTACAGTATCTCTTTATTTATTTAACATCTAGTTGAACCTAGATTTTTTTTTTGTGTGTGCAACTTGAACCTAGATATAAATACTCGTTTTCAAGTTCAATTAACTTTTAAAATCCATAAACAAATAAATAACACGCCAAACAAAACAACAGGAGTGTTTTAGATACGTTACAGGTGCCACGTGGGACCTGCTCGGTACTTATAAAAGAACAATTTTACGCATACACCAAATGCACACCAACACGTCCCGATCGTCCATTTCAGGAATCAATGGTCCGGATTTGAAATAAATTCTTACCGAGAGTTAATTCTTACCGGTAAGAATTCATTTCAAATCTGAAACGTTGAAAAAAGCTTTTGGACGGTCGGGATGTGCTGGTGTGCATGTGGTGTACGCGTCCTGTGTACACGAGAATCATTTTTGCTTATAAAATTTGTTAAACAGTCCAAGAAAAAACTTCCACATCGAAATTCCATAGCGTTTGATCATCTCTGTTTCTTCCCTTTCCCTTCAAATCCACTCCAATACCAAACTCCCCTCCCATTTCCAGTCTTCAATCTCACTTCTCACTTGACATTAACCTCTCTCTCTCTCTCTCTCTCATGTACTCCAACAATTCGACTTCCCCTCTCCTTTGATCCCATCCCACATCATCATCATCATCATCCACGATGGTGGAGACCTCGACCCCGCCGAGCCGGTTCAACAGCAGCAACCGGTTCGACATCAAGCGGTGGATCCCAAACCCAACCATATTCTCATCCCACAAAACCCTCTTCACTATCCTCTGGATCGTCGCCTTCGCCTCCGTCTTCGTCTTTCAACGCAACATCGTCGACGGCTTCTCCTTTTTCTGGCGCCCGCCGCCGCCTTCAACTGCATCATTGCCCAGGCTCCGGCCGGTGGTCTTCAACTTGACGGATTTCGGTGGGGTCGGCGACGGCGTCACGCTTAATACTCAGGCATTCGAAAAGGCAATCTTGGCAATTTCAAAGCTGGGGAAAAAGGGTGGTGGTCAACTCAATGTGCCTGCGGGGGATTGGCTAACGGCGCCGTTTAATCTCACTAGCCACATGACTCTATTTCTAGCTGAAGACGCTGTTATACTCGGCATCGATGTGAGTTCTTTTTTTTGGTTGGTTTTTCGGTTTTTGCTTAATTTGGATTTGGAAATAAAAGAGTCAACTTTGATTGAAAACACCCAAATTTGGAAATGTAGAAAAGAACTGTTTTAGTTGAAGTGGTGTACTTGTTCTGAGTGCCATCACACTGGTAATTGCAAATGCAATGTTTTTCTTCTCACGTGCTTGTAATTATTGTGGTAAGTAGGCTCGATAAAGTTGAGTTTTTTACTTTGATCTATCGGCTGAAGTGAAATATGGACCAGCAATTTGGCCTCAGAATTGTCATAACTCATAAGGGTTTGAGTTAAGTTGATTAGGGTGAATATAAAGGTGGAGATGCTTTGATGTCAATGAGGTACAGCTCTTAATTGTGAATCCAATGAAAAGGTTCTAGATTTGGGAAAAAAGATATTGTGAATAAATTTGTTATTAGGTGAGAATTTATTGCTAGATTTGGATTTAGATTGGTTTTTTTCTGAGCATCTTCATTGTTTCTGGCTGAACCCTTGGGTAGTTGACTTGACTGTAATTCCATCAAATTATGAGCATGATCAAAATAGAATTTTCTTTGAACTGACTCTCAACAAAGATGGATCTATTTTTCCAGAATATATCCAAGATGCGTGCTTTAAAACTTTGTTCAATAACTTTCTTATTTAAATCTCCTTTTCTAAATGGGTTGATTTGCTTGTACGGATATACGTGGAAAATTTCTCAAATGATCCCGTGTGACCTATAGCTCGGCCGAATGAGCCCACAAGCTGAAGACTGTACATATAGTCGACAATAAATATTTTTACTAGTTTTGTTTAACCTTGGTAACTCAGAAATGGTAGGGAACAATGTTAGGCTGCCAAGTGTCAGCTTCTAGAGCAACATTGTGCAGGGCATGATTCTGGGGTAGTAGAAGAATTTATAGCAAAATGAACGCCTGGTGGGTCTTTGGTTTTTTGATGTGGGACAAGCACAAGTAAAGGCAAATGAAGAGTTCCTCAACAAAAGTCCTCTACATCAATAGGGTCACTCCTACATCGGAAAATTGAAAACCTGGTATGGAGAGAATCTCTATAAACGAACTCCCTTCAGCGTTCCCTCAAGTGAGAACCTGACCGAGCTCGGACAAGCCAAGCTCGAGCTGTGACATGAGATTGCGAGCCAAGGTTTTGCAGCTCAATTCGAGCTCAAGCCAGGCTTTTTCCTGCGAGCTGAGCTTGAGCAATGTGAAGCTTGGCTCGGTTCAGCTCGTTTGCAGCCCTTAATACAAGTATTTCACAGTCCAACACTAACCAAGACTCATTTAACCAAATCTAAAAGGTCAACAGTACAAGTATAAATTGTATACCTAGTAGTTCCATGTCAGTGCACGTGATTAATCACATCAGATACACGAGAAGAGGCACATAGTTTGTTGGCTGGAAAGTGCCATCGGGGTTTAAAACTGCGAGATCCAGTCCTTTTGATTGCTTTTATACTTTCGTTGAGGTCAAGAGGCATGATATGTTATCTTGTAATTTCCAGTCTATTCGTTGGATTATGCAGATAGTGTGAATCATTTGCTGATAACGCGTCAAGATCTGAGATAGGAATACCTAGTAATGACAGGCCGTAAGGCATAGCTTAAACCAGTCTCATCTGTTGCAGGACCCATATCACAGATTAGGCCAATATTTTAGCTTTCTTTCGTTGCAGAACTGTATGTTCGTTTTCTTCTTTTTTTTAGATTTTATTTTTGGTCAATTGCAGTTGTTTGAATGCTAATATGAGAATATGAGACCTCTTGCATCCATTTTGATTTTATAACTTATCCTACCTATATTCTTTGAGCGATTCTCACGTGTTTCCTAATTGATGGGAATGTAAGCTGTAGCAGGATTTGTTTATTACCTGTTAGTTGTTATTAGTCGCGCACATGCTAGCGATTCTCACGTGTTACCTAGTTGTTCATCGTAGCATTTCGACTCAGTCTCTTGCCAAATTCCAATGTGTGGGTCTATCATGTCAAAAGATACTTATACCTTTTTTGAATCGACATGCTAGTGTATAGCATATTAGTGTATAGTTTCACCAAGTAGTGCCAAGCTGAACTCACATGTTATGTATGGTTGCCTTCCTTCTAACATGTACTCTTGCCGATATACCCTCCGTCTTTTCAGAAGTTAACAGATCAGTATGGCACTTGGTCGAACTATCTTGTCTATGGGCCTATGGCTCAAATGTTCACCACAAACAAAGCTATTGCTTAATCAGTATCTTTTTCTTTTTCTTTTTATGTGGTATTAAACAGGATCAGAAGTACTGGCCTCTCATGCCTCCATTGCCTTCGTATGGGAAAGGGAGAGAACATCCTGGGCCTCGATATGGGAGTTTGATTCATGGTCAATATCTAAAAGATGTTGTTATTACAGGTAGAGTTTTACTCCTCTCTTACCCAGTGGAAATTCTTTCAATTTCTGTGGATAGATAAAACATGGGGAGAGTCTTCAGACTATTCACTTTCTGACTTAAGTAGAGTGCAAATTTATTTTTGCGGACTCAAATTCATGCCTCTTAGCCTCAAGCATCATCTTAAGCCTTTTAATATAGCTTTACTAGAAAGAGTTCTTTCATTTTAACTTCGACCTTCTCGAGTAAGTTTTAGAACAAATTGAAGCTGTCTACCAAGTTCTTTTCTCCCTTATTAACAGGAAATGTATTTTTCTTAAGTAGATCTAACTTTGAAGCATCGTAACTTGGGTGTATAGTTGCATTCCATGTTTCTAAGATGTGTCTAGGGGCGGATCCAAGGGGGGTCACGCGGGGCACATGCCCCCGCTGACCCCCGCTCAAAACTCAAAAAAATAATAATATTAATATTATATATTTAGCACAATTATGTAATATAACGCTATATTTAGCATACACACTTACATGTATCTCAAAAATAAAAATGTAGAATTAATTTTGTGCTCATTTTTTGTTCTTTTTTTTTTTATTATGAAAAGTATGCATTATAAACCTTATAATCCATAAATGTCTTAATTTAGCAAGATCGTTGACTTAAAAAAAATTGCACGATTGTAATTAATAAGGTGCTTTCATTGGGTTGGATTCTTGGGTCCGCCACTAGATGTGTCAGCACTATTTTCATGGAGATCATGGAAAGAGTTGGTCTTTAATCTTGTCTTGCTCATACATATTCCATCTCTTTCTTTCTGTTTGTTCATTTCCTAAAATACATGTCCGTCTTGAAAAGTCAATGCATTAGACTCTCTGTTGTCAGTACTATCGCTTATAAATGGTCATAGGTGAATTAAGGCCTTGTTTGGTTTGGGCCTTGAGACCCAAATTCAATTTTTTTTACCCCTATTTCCCTCCAATCATTATCCCTATTTCCAATCATTATCCCATATTTCCAATCATTTCTCTCTCTATCTCTCTCCAATCATTAGTTCATTACCCCATATTTCCAATCATTATTCATATTTCTTTCTCCACTCAAAACCTAAAACCAAAACCAAAACCCAAACCGAACAAGATCTAAATGCATGCCCCCTTAAAAAGTTTGAACTCTCAAAACTGGCTAACTTTGTGGTACGGAGGGATTATTTGGTTACAAGCCTTACGCATTGACCTTCATTCTAACTTTTGTTTCTCCTTAATACTTATAAATGATACTTATCCCAGCTACTGATCCACCTGATAACTTCAACCCTTGATCTGATGATTGTGCTGTGGGCAAGTCTAATGGTCTTTTGATAACCTTGTTCGACATTCATGCTGTTCATTCGATGTCCCTGGAAACATCTAACTTTAGACGTGGTCTGATTTCACAAATGTTTTGGGTGACCAAACAGGTCATAATGGGACCATTAATGGACAAGGGCAAACATGGTGGAAGAAGTATCGGAAGAGGCTCCTTAACAACACCAGGGGTCCACTTGTGCAGATTATGTGGTCAAGTGACATTGTTATTTCTAACATCACTTTACGCGATTCTCCTTTTTGGACGTTACATCCATATGACTGCAAGAATGTGACTGTTAGAAATGTTACGATCTTGGCTCCCTTAGTTGAAGCTCCCAACACGGATGGAATAGATCCTGGTAAGTATGTTGCAGTTACCTTTTGACCTTTTGATAGTGAAAATTGTCATGAGCTAAATTCGCCAATGTCCTCGGATCATGTTTCATTAGTTGTCAGTGACGCCAGCTTATTAATCTAGACCACTGGTTTTTTTATTGACTCTTTTATGGGACAAACAGCAAATGAAACAATCCCCAAAGTTTCGGTTAGGTAATTGTTAACTCTTACTATGGTCTAAACAGATTCTTGTGAGGATATGGTAATTGAGGACTGTTACATAAGTGTGGGTGACGATGGCATTGCAATAAAGAGTGGTTGGGATCAGTACGGCATTGCTTACGGGCGCCCTTCAAAGAATATTCTCATTCGAAATCTTGTTGTCCGCTCTATGGTCAGGTAAGAATTAAGACTATCGGTTTCGTGTAGTGTTTTATTTTGGATTTTGTTGGCGTACTTGTCATTGGTACGTTGAGTCTTGCATCTATGGATTTTGTTGGCTTTGAGGCATCAGGGAAAATGATAGCTAACTGTTCCATCGAGCTAGTTTAGTATATGTGCCTGTTGTTACTTGGAATGCTCATTGTCTAAGGATCGGAACCAAGAATGGGAACTCGGTATGGAAGGGATAGGCTTGAATAAATTAAATTAATTGAATATACATTTCACAAGAAAAACAACCAATAAAATAGGGAACTATTTTTCAAATCTCCGTTAAAAGCATATTTTGAAGTACATTATGACCAATTGCTATATTGTCTCGCCAAAACTCCACTTTACAGTTTTTTGATTTATTACTGAAAATCGGAATGAAGGAAATAGGAAAAAAAGAATGGGACCACTGAACTGTTTTGCATGAAGGTGTATTGTATCGAATGGACTTTCGAATATGTAAAAAGGCTTGAGTATGGACATTTACTGGTGCTATAGTGTATCCCTGCCTCGCAAACAAATTCACTACTAGTATTCTGTTTGTTTGTTGCAATTTGTCTGCATTTAATGGTACAAACTGCGGGGATTTCTAATTGTGGAGATTTCAAGTAACGATGCCTCCAAAATTTAGCTCTCCCTAAGCTTGATATCTGTGACCAGTGACCCCTATGCTTACATTGGTTGCAATAGATTGTTAGATGATTGGCAACAGAGCTTCTTCTAGGCAAATATACTAGAATTTAACTTACTAGAATGAGGAAGTATGAAGAAAAAAGAGATGACTAGTTCTTGGTAATATTCTCAGTTGGTTGCCTGATTGAAGCATGTCATAATTTTTTTTTTCCACTTCTTAGTCTTGTGATATCTTTGTGTTTCGACTAATACACCATGTGAAACGCTTCAAACCTTCAATCTTTTTTTTAGAAAAAAACACTTCGCACATGTAGGCTTTAACAAAGGGCTTGAATTGCTAGTCTAGCGGAGTCACTCTGATCTACCATTTGCCTAATTTGTGACAGTGCTGGCGTATCAATAGGCAGTGAGATGTCTGGTGGGGTCTCAAATGTCACCATTGAAAACCTTTACGTATGGAGTTCAAGGCGTGCTGTTCGGATCAAGACCAGTCCGGGTAGAGGAGGTTATGTTCGACAGATAACATATAGGAACATAACCTTTGACAATGTTCGTGTTGGGATTGTCATTAAAACAGACTACAATGAACACCCGGATGATGATTTTGATCCCAAGGCAGTCCCGGTGCTCGAGGACATAAGCTACACTACAATTCACGGTGAAGGAGTTCGCGTGCCCGTTCGCATCCATGGGAGCGAAGAAATTCCGGTCAGGAATGTTACTTTTAGAGATATGTCAGTGGGGATAACATATAAGAAGAAGCATATATTCCAGTGTGCCTATGTTGAGGGCCGCGTAATAGGGACTGTTTTCCCTGCACCCTGTGAGAACCTTGACCTGTACGATGAACAAGAACAGCTTGTCAAGCGATCTGTTTCACAAAACGTGTCAGATATCGATTATGACTTCTGAGAATATTGCTGGGCAATTTTTCTTTTTGGTTCTGGGGCGTATTTTCTAGTGGTAAAGAAGTATGCTTTATCTAGATCCAAGCACACTGGTTGGCCTGGATCAAATGATCACTTTTTTCTTGTTTTTAGGAGTACAGTGTTACCCATTTTTTACCCTTTCTCCCCTATGTAACTTTTCTTTTTTCCAGGGATTGTATATACTGCAAGATATTCACAAGTTTACAGAACATTATATTTGTGCCATACATGAAGAACATCTCTCTTCTGCTATCTGCTGTTTCTTGTTCGTTTTATCTCGACTATGTTCACGGGCAACATCGGCCTTGTAACAAAATTGTACCTTATATTTTCAGAAGATTTATGAGAATGAAAGAAAAATTGGAACTTTCTTTTATTCACCAGACTTCAACTCGTGAAAGTGTCGAAAAAGATATGGGTACAGAGAAATTGTACATAAAATGTACAAAGGTTTTTATTTGGGCCCATTCCGAGTCCCACGCAGATGATCGAAGACGTTCATGTTCTTTAAAATAATATTTCATTGTACCCCGTAAAAAATCAGTTCAATCGGATATCGATAAATGCTCCATCTGTTTATCCATTTTTTGTTTTGAACAAAAAAAACTGGATAAACAGATGGAGCATTTACCGATATCCGATTGAATTGATTTTTTACGGGGTAGAATGAAATATTATTTTGAATAATATGAACGACTCCGATCATCCGTATAGGACCCGAAATAGTCCTGAACCAACTGATTTGTACATTTTATGTACAAAAAGTGATGTACCCCTAGCATTGTCCTGAAAGTGTTGGTTACTTCAATTTTCTTATGTGGAAGGTAATCCATATTCATTCGAACGTGAGAAGCAGAGCAATGGATCATTCACCGGATGGAAGAGCTCCAAGGAAGGAGGAGAGGGGTCCAGTTCTTTTCATTTTCTAACAAAAAAATGAATTGCATCTGTCATAGTATTACACAAAGTCATGAATCTCATCGTATAATAATCAATCACATTCCAAATTCATTTAAAGCAACGGTCGATAATTTCATGAGTGGATGGAATTTTTAGTGCACTACCTAAAAATGTTTGTTAAAATGTACACCTAAGCACATGTGGTACCATATCTTGTGTGCTAAGAACTTAGTTAGCTAGCTACGGAGAAATGCACTTTAATGTGGCTCCCTAAAAATATTCATTAACTTTAAGTCTTTCATTTCTCTCTCCTCTCTCTCTCTTAAAGTTATTCTCTCTCCTCCTTCCCTTCTCTCTCCTTAAGTCTCTCCCCAAATTTAGGTAGTCACTTAGAGCACTTTAGGTAGTGAGGGATGTCACTTAGGATTTTAGGGAGTCAATTTTTGGGAAGCGGGGGAGGTGCTGTGCACAGCCATGCTGTGCACCCCTCGGCCGTTGGATCGAGTTTTGGACGGTTCGGATGTGTTTAGATTTTTTACCGGTAAAAAAAAATCAAAATTAAAAAAAAATTACCGAACGCATCCGAGTCATCCAAAACTCGATCCAACGGCCGAGGGATGCACAGCACGGCTGTACACAGCACCTCCCCCGCTTCCCAATTTTTGGGACTTGGGGTTGCTGATGTGCAACCCCTTGCACAGCAGCGTGCTGTGCACCCCATGGCACGGCCGCGCCATATTTTATTGACGATCGGAGACGTTCACCGCGTAGAGCTCGTCGAGTACAAGTGTACCAAAAATAAACTCAATCGGATATGGTTAAGTGTCTCATCGGAACACAAATAACTTTAAAAAACATAGGTTCAGCGATTTTGTTACAGTGTTTGTGTTCATTTGTGTTTTATTTTTTTTTCAAGGTATTTGTGTTCCGATGAGACACTTAACGATTTCCGATCGAGTAGATCTTTTTGGTACACTTGTAGTACTCGATGAGATCTACGCGGTGAACGTTTCCGATATTCGAAAATTTTTGGCGCGGCCGCGCCATGGGGTGCACAGCACGTTGCTGTGCAGGGGGGTGCACAGCAGCAACCCCAAGTCCCAATTTTTGTGCACTAGAGACCATTTTTTGAGTTTTTCTTAGTTAACTAGTTAGCGCACTTTAGGAAACTCTTTTAGGTAGTGCACTAGAGATGTCCTAAGTAAATTATGGGTATGTGGTTTTTGGGGATTGGGGCAGGAATCCGATAACCATTAGGGGCGGGTTTGGGAAGCCTAAAAAGTTTCCCGTTGGGCACCCGGTCTGATTGGAAGTTGCACATTACGTAAAATCCAGTTCAGATCCACCCTGTTGCCATCCCTACGTAGCTGCACATAGTATCAGAGTTCCATAAGGTGGGTGGGGGTGTAATTTTGAGAGGAGAAGAAAATTATTATTCGGCTTGCTGTATCAATAACACGTCGGCCGTCGCCCGTTGCAGTCCAAGCCAAATAGTACTATTAAAATCTCCAAGTTCACTTCACAGGGACACGAATTACAGATATTAATTGGAGCAAACAACGAAAGCAATAAAGAAAAAGAAATTTGTGAACATTTCGAAGGATTGGCCTGGTGGACTTGATATGAGAGACCTATTAAACGTTTCCTCTCTCGTCTCAGTTTCAAATTTTTATTGTTAGTAACTCTTTTGGAGTCACTTCACTTTTTTTTTTTTTTTTTTGAACGGAAAAAAAGGGTGCTCTTGTGTGGACTTCACTGCACCCTGAGGCCCTGGCCCCGTGGTCACCGGTTGACGGCCAGATTTAACCCAACTCATAGGAAGGGACCCACCACCAGGGCACCAGTGGAGTGCATCACACCCCCCAACAGAGCCCAGAGACGTTGCTTTAACTCTTTCAGGAGTCGAACCTGGGACAAAGCTGCGGAAGCGAATGCCTCCACCACTGGGCCACCAACCTAGTGGTGAGTCACTTCACTTCACATCATGTGTAAGTGTGCTGTGGCTGAAGGCAGTGGCAGAGGGAGATGAATACCAGTGTAATTCTAGGAAATGGTACAAACAAAAATTAATTATGTGTTTCAGATTTTTAAAAAGAAATAGATTATTGTGGATTCTTTTTTTTTTTTTTTTAAACATGTGATTAGATTTTGTGGCCACACCGTTAAAGATTTCTGGCTATGCCACCAGTGGCAATGGTTGTGGGAGAGACTGTGGCCTCCTTTGCCTAATCCAAAAAACTAATTTTTTTTAGTTTTTTTCGTTTTGTCCTTATTCAAAAAAAAATTGCAATTGTTAGTTTTCGGTCAATTTTTTGTGGTTTCTTGGCATGTCTCGACGAGAGGAATCTAAAAAGTATAAAATTATTAGCCAAACTTAAAGTTTTGTGAATAAAGACGAAAGGTTTTTTGGATTATTTTTCGTCTTTATTCACAAAACTTTAAGTTTGGATTATTTTTCGTCTTTATTCACAAAACTTTAAATTTGGCTAATAATTTTATACTTTTTAGATTCCTCTCGTCGAGAGAAGTCAAGAAACCACAAAAAATCGACCGAAAACTAACAAATGCAATTTTTTTTTTTGAATAAGGACAAAACGAAAAAAACCAAAAAATCAGTTTTTTGGATTTAGTCAAAGGATGGAGTAGTTTGAGGTGCTTAAACTGGCACGAGACATCTTACGTTACCCCAAAAAAAAATATATATTTAAAGTATGTTTTTTTTCTTGAAACTAATTACCCGCTAATTTCATTTTGAGAGTATAGATCATCAACGTTTTCTAGCTAAACTTTTAATTCCGCTGCCTCCAAATTAAGAAGAATGGCAACGTGTAATGTGAAATAAGTGAGGTCGTATACATTTTTTCTACCAAACAATAGGATGATAGGAGCCTAGGAGGGATTAGGGGTTACAACGGGTGTTGAGTACCTACTTTACGATGACTCGAACTTAACAACCACACCATGTTTAGTGAGGCCATATTTGTCTTACGGCGGAGGTTGGGGTAGTGAGCTCGCTCACTAAAGGTATGTCGTAAGCAATGTTGACCGTTGAAAAGTATTTTGAACGGTCCAGGTTTTAAATAAAATTCCTTCAGAGAAATACTTTTCATAAATTTAAATTAAAATCTAAATCATCAGAACGAACAATTGTGATTGTTCATTATATGCCTGTAATGACACAGGTCCCGGGATCGAAAAGTAGAAGTGTCGAAAAATAGAAAAGTACATATCTTGTCTCCATGATTTTCCTCAATTATGGTATTTTTGTTGACAAAATAGTCAGTAATAGAGTGCACGACAGGCATGTAAGTAATATGTTTGAGGCTTTGAGTGAGCGTGAGTCGCTTAGCCTGGTTTGGCATCTTTGAAACGCCACCCCTTTGCTTGTAAATTTCTTTATTTTTTCGTGAAAATTATCCTATTTATAGTGCATTTTCATCTTAAATGTGACGCTAAGAAGTTTATGGCAAAAATAAAAGACAAGAAAAAAAGTTGACTTTATTGATGGGTTTTTTTATTGTCAGCCCAATAGACTGACAATAAACAAACAAAAAGGAAAAGAAAAACAAGAATTACAAATTGC
The DNA here is from genome assembly GCA_963854785.1 of Vaccinium vitis-idaea. Lineage (NCBI taxonomy): Eukaryota > Viridiplantae > Streptophyta > Magnoliopsida > Ericales > Ericaceae > Vaccinium > Vaccinium vitis-idaea. Next base: position 39,967,810 of record OY978219.1, read on the forward strand.
AATGTACTCCTACTTTTTATAAATTTTAATATTTTTTTCTACACTTTCATTCTGTTTTCACATATTTTAATATATTTTTAAATTTTTAAAGCCAACTCAATAAGCTGGTTTAAGATTTTTTTTTTTTTTATTGATTCTGATTCTCATGAGTATTTTTTTCCCCAATTTTTACGAGGAATCTCCATCTGTTCCCAAGTTGTCCACCCATATGAAAAGTCGGATGATTTCGGATAAAAAAATGAAATACATCGGCACGTGAACGTTCACCGCACGTTAGGAAAGGTCTAGAAAGAAGGAAAAAACTACTAAACAAAAACAAAAAACTAACGGCAAGTGCACGTTCCCACCAGCCAACAGAAACACACCACGTGCGTTGGGCATCCGCTTGAAAATTGGGGAACGCGGAGTGCATGCAAGTTTGCTGCAAAACACCACCCACCCGCATCTATTTCCACTTGGCGCAATCTTAGCCGTTGCTAAGAGCATCACATTTAACTCGTTTCGGTTTATTATTTGGAAAAATAAATAAATAAACAGTGGAGTAATTTTCAAGCAATTACCAACCTGACTCTCAGTTAACCAGCTAATTTTATGAGTATAAAAAAGAAGAAGATAATTTAACCTAAAAAGTATACGTTTTTACTTTTGTTATGATAATTTACAAACTAAGATAAATTCTAAAACAAGTAAAGGAAGTCACTGGTCTATAATACGGACTAGCATGAACCCGTGCATAACAAGTAAAGGAAGTCACTGGTCTATAATATGAACTAGCATTGAAGGGAAAAAAAATGATAGAAAAATTTCAAGGACATATTTCGTTTTTGCAATATATTCAAATGTTTCTTATAGTTGTCATGCATATTGTCTGGCTATTAGATGAATTGTCTGACATTCCATTTCAGAGCTTAAATTTGACAAATGAAATCGTGCATTTAGTTGGAAATATATACCATTTGTAAGGTGAATTCCTATTGGGCGTTTTTATTGGTTCTTATGAGTTATTTTGTAGGTCGCTTTGAAGTCTAAGTACTTGTCTCTACTTAAAAGCACGACACAACACATAATCCTTACTATTTGATACTCCCACAAATAAACCTAACTTCTCTCAAAATTTATTTATTAACCAAAGTTTTGGGACCCATGCATCTAACCAAGTTTAGTAAATGAATTTAAGAAAAATGGAGTCATTCACAATAACCAATCAAATTAACTCACATTGTTGGGTTCACCCGAATTTGCTCTCATTCCTTAATTTAAGAGAATTGCATCACCTCCTATAAAGAACGACAAAGAATAAAAGAATAAAAACATAATACATATTGAAAAATAAAAATTAGTTTAATTAAGACTTATCATGATCTCAACACAATCAATAAATATAAGAATTTTAGAAACAGAAAACTTTTCAATAGATGATGAACACTATGTATAATCAAGAAACAACGGCAATGGAGCATCTAGTAGAAAAAAAAAAGTTTTCGTCCACAATTCATATATAGTAGTTTCTCGGAGATGGTATTGTTCGGAGCGGCAATGGAGCTACACAGATCACCATATATTTAATCGGCAACTGGTTATCTTGTGAAAAATTATCGAAATTACGTAAAGCGACAAAAATGAAGTATCGAAAATATTAAACTGTCAGAACATAAGTTTAACCTTCATATGGAGCAAGAAACGTGAGCTACATATTTCCTCGTTCCCAATGTACAGAGAGTTGGAGTGATAATAAATTCTATATAAAAACTTTTAGGGTTTATGTATGGAAGAGGATATGAAAAAATCATTCCTTGTTGATTTTGTAAACAAATCATTTCGTAACAATAGAAATAACTCAATTAGATTTTATATTGCTCCATTGATTCCATATGAATTAGACATTTAAAATATTTGTTTTCTTTGTTATGCTAGTATGCAAGACTGAAATAAAAATATACTAAAACTTTCTTTCTCATGGTTGTATTGATATTAGAGAATGTAACAATTCCATGGAAAACATACCATTACGAATTTTTGTTAGATTTCATAAAATAAAATTAAAGGTGTAAAAATAGGGGACATTTGTCGCATCCATGTTCCTCCTCATCTCACCAAAAGTTATTCTGCAATAATATATAAGATAATAAACTTCGGCTGAGATCTGGCTTCTAACTTATACCTCTTGACTTTCAAGGGGAGGTTTGATATCTGAGTTTATAAAGACAGTAAAGTCATTAATTGTAAAGGGGCCGATCCTGGGGTACATAAAAAGACACTCCATCTCAGCCATTAGTTTCAATGGCTGAGATTAAAACTTAAAAAGAAAAAACATTTTTCTCCCAAAACATGCCCACACCCTATAAGAGCACCCCCATTTGGCTACCTATATTAGCTTTTAAGCTAATATCGGGAGTCAAACCCCCCAAATATCAGCCTCTCTATTCACCCTCCCCAAATTATTTTTGCTACAGTGCCTACTCAAATTTGAGTAGGCACTGTTCACGCACCTTTTGTTAGAATAGATAGTCTGATTTTTTGAGTTTTTAAAAAAGTGACTTGCTAAATTATAAAATGTGTTTTTAAGGTTAAGTTTGGTGTTTTTTTGGTGAGCTTGATAAGGATGCCCTAATTACCCAGCTTCTTTCTCAAAACATCACTGCCACCAATTCCTAACCCTAGCCACCACCACAGGACAGGGATCCCCACCACAACCACATATTCACCCCTACGAAGTTTCTTGAATTTACCGGCATTGGGTGCCTTAAAATACAGCGATCAAGAAAGTAAGAGCGAGAAACGGCATCAATGGGTCCTAGTCAAATCCAGGAGTTTCAGATAACTACAGAGAGAGATGAGGGAAAAAAAAGAAGAAGGAAAACCAGAGTTCATAAGAAATAAAAAAAGTAACATCTTTTACTAATTTGCTATGGAAAAATATCTTAAATTTTTTTGGTAATTTGTAAATCTTAATCAATTTGCTGTAGTACTCGATTTTAAAACCGTAGAAGGCATTTTTATCTGAGACGGTGGGCGTCGACATTTTGGAAGAATCTCAATTTGCTGTAATATGGATCTTGTTTGATATATCTCAATTAAATTTACTAAACTCGTGTTTCAAAATCGTAGAAAACATAATAGGCTGTAAGATATAGATGATTATTTGAGTGGTCCAAAAAGTGAGACCCGGGATGGGTGCTCTTCCTTCGGGGACAATATGGGTGCTAACCGATCGATCACGACCGTCTGTGGTAGGTCATAGACAACTCGGATCATATCTTATCCAAACAAATCTGAACCGTCTGCTGCAGAATAAATCTGAACCGTCCATGACCGACCACAGACGGCCGTGATTAGTCCATCACCCATATTGTCCCCGAAGGAACAACACCATTGAAGTATGACTATCTTTTTGGGACGGAAGAAGTACAAAATTCTTTTATAAACCAAAAATCTTCTCTCTCCCCTTTCTTTTTTCATAATTCGGATCGTCCAAAATCAAAATGAACTGCCTAAATCGCACGTGCATAACAACGGAGATAACACTGAAAAAATGCCCCTATATTTGGGATTGGTAAGTGTGATAGTGATTAACGACGTAATAAAAAATAAACAATGGAGATGACATGATGCGTGAATTTCTGTCTAAAAAGAAACATTATGCGTGAATATATTTTAAAGTAAGGTTGGAGGTTGGGATTGGGGTGGTAACGAAGATAATCAAAAAGCGTGGTGGAAATATGAATTTTCTTGTTGCGATCTCAACTGAGGTAGGGTTGCAAGCGAACGGATATATGCTCACTCGTGGTTCATGGCTTGGCTCCTATATTTTATTTAACATTTTAACGAACTAAGGTCGAGCTCGATTTTTAGGTTCGTTAACTTAACTAGCCTAACTCAACATTCAATAACTCAGCTCGTTTGTATAGAATCGACTCGTTTGAAGATGCTCGTAAAATAAATTAATCGAGCTCGGCTTATTTACAACCGAGCCAGGCTAGAGCTTAAACTCAAATACTACAAAAGCTTGACATTGGCGGAGTATTGAAAAATGGATCTTGCTTGGCACACAATAAGAACACTAAACCAAACCAAACCGAGTCTTAAGTCCCAATTAATTGAGGTCGGTTACATGAATCATGTTTTCTATTGAGCTCTATCAAGGGCTACATGAACGCACTCCAACACATAATTTACAATTTTCAATATATTTACACCTACTTTTATATACTGTTTACACATTTCAACGCACTTTTCAATCTTAACATGTGCCGGACACAGGGGTCTTGAAGGGCGCATCTGAACCGTTGATCTCGACAATCAACATCTCGGATTTCATCATGGCAATGGAGGACTCGAATCTATAAAGTGCCGAGATAAAATCATGACCATTAAAAACACGTCCGATGGGTCTGATGTCGCCTTACAGAGTTTCTTATTCCGTACCCGGGGCAACGGTTGTAAATTCAGTGACAAAAAAGGGTACGAACGGGATTTGAAAAGACAGCATCCACTGAGGTCGACATTGTTTAAAGAAACGTGAGACAACACGTGTTTGAAATTGCCTTAGAAAAACAAAACAAAACGACAAATAGAATAGAATAATGGTACACAGAAATACCTAAAAAAATCCAATCAACCACCACTTGGAAGAAGGTGCACGGAAGACGCCCTAAACCCCCATGTATTCCTCGTGTGCTTTTCCACGACCCAACAACAACTACTCCCCTCCTACAAATACAATTACAATTACAAACAAGAGAGAGAGAGAGAGATAGAGACTTGCGACTGACTCACCTGCACAGAGCTACAAGAGGAGAGAGAGAAAGCAGAGGTACAGATAAAAAGATAAAGCGGTTGTGTCTCCGATTCAAAAAGTATCTCAACATTTTGCGAGGATTGGTATTGATTTTAATTGGGTCGCCGGATAATATGTCGAGTTCGTCGGAGTTCGGGGATTCAGTAAGGTTTTCCGGGCAGAGGCTGGAGAAGTCGTCGAATTTCTCGCAGACGTGTAGTCTGTTGAGTCAGTACTTGAAAGAGAAGGGCAGCTTCGGAGATCTCGGCCTAGGTAAATTTTTTTATCCCTCTTTTGGTTTTCCTTCATTTTTGCGTTGTATTTTGGCTATTTTCTTTGATTCTCCTTCTCTTGTTTTTTCTTATTACCATTTAAATGGGGAATTACAATTTGAAAATTATTTCGTTTTATTTTTTTCCTTTTTTCTCCCTGGAAAACAAAATATGGAAACCAATAACCCCTAAAAAACAAACTTTTATATCAGATTATCGTTTAATTTTTTTCGCTAGTTTTTACTTTTAGTTTTCCCGCATTTTTAAAATTGATTGCTTGTATTGCGTGTTTCCCTAATTAAATTAGTGACAAAAAAGGAAAACGTGTTAATTTTCGAATTTCAGATCCGAAATTCAAGCCCTGTTAACGAAATCCTCCGAAATTCATTACCTTTTTTTACCACATCCGTTTGGCACGTCCTCGATTTTCCCCTTCTCCTTCAAACACCCGCAAAGTTGAAAATTTTCTTTATAAAGATTTGTGAATTTTCCCGCTTTCGTTCGCTCTGTTCCTATATAGGGTCCTTTTGTTGCCCATTTGGAAGACAGATCTGACGATGTATCGTCTGTTTGGGAATTTTGCAGGCATGTCGACGGCCGCAACCAACACCGCTGCCGCCACAATGAATTTGTTTCCGGTGGTTGAGAAACCAGTGGCTGTTTCGACCCGTAATTCGCCTCCAATGTCTCGGAATTTGTCTTCTATGGACTTATTTCCCCAGCAATCTGGTTTCGGTTGTGGAGTTTCTAAGGATGATTCCAGGTGCGTTAAGACTCCTCTCTCTCTCTCTCCCCCCATAGATTAGTGAGGCACCCATTATCATTTCGTTTGGAGAACTGAAATTAATATTGTAAATCGAGAAATTGCTAAGGTTTTTAAGGGTGTTTTGACATAGACATATGGCCAAGGGTTTGGACCTGGTGGTTTGCTCCCTCGTATGTTTTCAGGTTCGAAACCTCCAGGTGATATCAACCCCAGTGCGGCACATGACACGAGTGATCATCGGCTAAGATTTTATCTCGACAATGGACGGCTCGGATCGTGTAAGTGCCGAGACGAAATCTGAGCCGTTGATTGCGCAATCAACGGCTCGGATCTGTAGTACAGGGAACACCAGTCGTTTATATGGTAGTGGACGGTGAGATTAGGTCCTAGGTTACCGTGGTACGCGTTTAGGACAAAGTTAAAATGGGTTATAGCTGTGAATAGAGATAGTAATGATTCAGTTGATGCAAGGGTCTGTTTTCATTATTGATGCACGTTGAGACTACTTAGCAATAAATAAATAAATAATTATTTGCATTTATACCTAGCTTGAATTTCGCATCTTTTGTACTGAAAAATTCTGATCTCATGTGCAGTGTAAGTAAGGCAGAAC